>CM073002.1:118669855-119294855 GCA_037038555.1 Rhynchonycteris naso
GCCATGGATGTGTTAATAGCCCAGGTGATACTGACTCAGGCTGACGTTTGAGAACCACTGGGTTAGGGGTTGGCAAAGACAAACGCAGAGAGTAACTACCACCCCGACTATCAACAATGCCTTGCCCCTCTAGCATCTGTCTGCCCTGAATCCCCGCTTTTCTGGGCTCTTGGTCGACTCTGTCACACAGAGAACACCCCACCCGTAGGTTCTTCTTCTCCGACAAGGAAAGGGAAGGCAAACCCCTTAAATCCTGTTTCCTGTCTGAGAAGCCACTTCTTCCCTTGAGTGATTCAAACTAGGATTTACCTCGCCCTGCAAGAGGCTGGTCTCGTTACCCACCTCCTTCCTTTGGGGTTAAACCCTGTGTTTACCTGCCTCAAGAGGCTCAATACTTTCTCAGTGCAACCTGGCCACCCCTACACTCCCATGGGACACAGTGTTCCTGCCTCTGAGGCAGACGCAGCCCTGGGGTAGAGCCGGCCCCACTGTCTGCCTGAATGTCACCTGGAGTCTTCGTATCCCAGCTGCAGGTGGCGCCCTCCGTCCGAGTGCCGTAGAACTAGGGTTGTCAGACACACACAGCAAATGCAAACAGGCAACACCATGCAGAACACGAAGTCTACAAACTCTGAGGGTCAGAATTAGAGCCGGCAGTCTGACTAAACTTTTAGCCTCTTAGGCCTGTAAGTAATAAGATAGTAAAGTTCTCTGGGTTATACTGCCTTCACATCCTGTTCCGGCTCTCCCCTACATGCTGCTGTCTCTACCATTATGTGGACTAGTGACAGTTATCTAATGTGGGCAACAGGTAGGTGAAAAATTTCAAGAGAACTCTAAAACAAAAATAAGAAATACTTCAGCTTTCTTTTTTAAACATTTTTATTTATTGACTTTTACAAAGAGAGAGAAAGGAAAAATAAACATCGATTTTGTTATTCCACGTATTTATTCATTGGTAGATTCTTGTATGTTCCTGACTGAGGAACCAAACCTGAAACTTTGGCCTATCAGGGTGACACTAACCAATTGAGCTACCTGGCCAGGGCTGTAAGATTTCAGCTTTAAAAGTTATATATTCAAATAGAATTCCTTATCATTAATTAAAATTGTTGAAATGTTGGAGAGAGTTTTATAAAAACAGATACCAAAAAGGTAGCATCCCAAGAATTTCTTCCCTTCATCACTTTAAAATAATGCAGAGAGCATCACCTGCTGGTTATAAATGAAATGACCTTCAATTATTTTTGATGCAAAGGCCTTTCAAATCAAATTTCCTATCTCCTGCCTCGTCCCAAATATAATGCAACCAGAAGACTGGAAGAGACTAACGTGACAATACTCTTCCTCATAAACACGCTGACTTGTTTATACTAAAACATAACTTTCAAGACACAAATGGTGTATTTTCAAGAAGAGAGGTCAAACCTGTCATTGAGAGCCATGTGTTTGTTTAATTTCTATGACTGACCCTGTCCAGGTGGCTCAGTGGAGAAAACATCAACCCTGCGCACCAAAGGTCACGTGTTTGACCCTTGGTCAGGGAACGTAGAAGAAGCAATTAATAAATACACACTAAATGGAACAATTCAGTGAAACGAGTTGATGCTTGTCTTTCTTCCTTCCTCACCCCCCCCCCCCCCCGTCTCTCTCTGGGATAATTCTCTATTAACCCATTCTTAACTTCTAAACCTAAAAATTTTTTGTACGTTTGGAAGTAGTTATTCTTTTTTCAGTAAGCAAGCTTTTCTTAAGAATCTCAGTTCTCCTTTTCATTGTAACAAAAACCTATTTACAGAAATACAACACCAGAGTAGGAGACAAAGGAGCTCAGCTCTCGGGTGGCCAGAAGCAGCGCATTGCAATTGCACGCGCCCTTGTTAGACAGCCTCACATTTTGCTTCTGGATGAAGCTACATCAGCTTTGGACACAGAAAGTGAAAAGGTAAGAATGCAAATCGGACTTATTCACACTTAAATCGGTTGTACCTGAGGTATAATTTATGCTTACATCTTTTGCAGTAGAGATGAAACTTTGACCACATATGCTGATTGTTACTCATGTCACCTTTCTGAGGAATTTCCTGTATTTCCCCATGTATAAGACGCTCCCATGTATAAGAGGCACGTTAATTTTGGGGCCTGAAATTTGAAAAAAATATGTATTGCATAAGGTTATTGAACTCAAGTTTTATTCATCATACAATTATACAACTCATCATCACTGTCAAAACTCCCGTCCATGAGCTTGTCCTCATCTGTGTCTGATGATGAATCACTGTCTTCATACATTGCCTTGTCCTCAGTTCCATCTATGGCATTTGAAATGGCACAACCACTGTATAAGATGCACCCAGCTTTTAGACCCCGAATTTTTCCAAAGATGCATGTCTTATACGTGGGGAAATATGGTAAACACTTTCTGTAGCTGCTATTACAGAGAACCAAGATAAAACAAAACCAATTATTCTCATAGTACTTACTTAGGCTCCAGTAAACAGCCCTGGATCATTTGGTGTTGACCTCAGAAGCTGCATTGAGGAGGCCTATATCTATTTCTACTGGCAGCATTTCTTTAGCAACTATGTAAAATCTGGGAGGGCAACACAGTGTTGAAAGCTGTCGGTACCTTAAGATAAGTATTAGTAATCATATGTCAGTTTGAGAAAAAGTTGAGCTTTCTGGCACCTGAAAGACAGACGAGTTCTGAAGTGTTTCCTGTCTCAAAAATACCAAAAGGCAAAGGAGCTGTCCCTGTGCTCAGTCTTCTGAATTTGCTGTAGAGCTGACCAGAGGCGGCTGGCAGGAAGTTGTGTGGTTAGGCGTACCAGTAAACCTTTCTAATGGGTGGATAGCCGTATTTATTGTCCTAACTTTCAGAATGGATAACTCGGGCTTCAGAATGAATCCAAAGGAGGATTCGATTATATTATGATACACCAAATCCCTTGCCTTGTAAAATATGTTATATTTCACTGATACCATTGTTAAAGAAGGACCTATTATTGGATAATTAATTTTGAAGATTATTTTGGAAGAGGAATTAAAGGGAGAGGACTATTTTTATCAGAATTAATTTACGTGATTATTGAATAGGTCGTCCAAGAAGCCCTGGACAAAGCCAGGGAAGGCCGCACCTGCATTGTGATCGCCCACCGCCTGTCCACCATCCAGAACGCGGACCTGATCGTGGTGTTCCAGAACGGCAAGATCAAGGAGCACGGCACCCACCAGCAGCTGCTGGCACAGAAGGGCATGTATTTCTCCATGGTCAGTGTCCAGGCTGGACCCAAGCGCTCTTGAACTGTGACCAGATATACTGTTAAATATTTTCTAATGTTTGCGTTAAAATATGGCATTTAATCAAAGTTAAAATGAGAGCACTTGCTGGTAAAACTTACGCAGTTACCTGTTTAAAGACACAAGACCATTCCACCACGTTCAGTCTTCAAAGACTTTATAATTAAAGGAATTGGAAGAAACATCACCAAATGGAATAAAATAATGTTTTTAATTGCATTAGAGGTTTATATAATAATTCAAAGTAGATTTTGTTAATAAAATGTATAACTTTTGTTTATATTTTCTTATTTGGACTGTAACTTGACTACCTTGCTAAAAGTGTTATAGAAGAAGCAAAAAGTACTGAATGTTTGCATAAAGTGCCTATAATAAAACTAAACTTTTATATGACTGGAGTTATCTTGTCTTAAATCCCTGTAAATATATTACTCCCTCAGATGGAATAGTGAAGATCCTATCTGCATTTTTCAAAAAGACTCCTTTAAGAACTGCCATGAATTTTTGTGAGAATGGTTAAATAGCATAAATAATTCTATTATGTCTTTTCACATTGGATCTTAAAGAATTATCTGCCTTCATTCTTCCTGGAATTGACCCTGATGATTCTTGCATTTCTACATTACAATGGCTCTCAAACTGACCACACAGATTAATATAAGATTTTGAGGTTTGGGGTGGGGCTGAGGATGGACAATTGTGATGTGTATACTCTGACGTACATTGACGATTTTGTACTGCTCTTATAAAAGACTCTTACAGGATTTTAATATTTTTGTACTTTAAAAAATATAATTACTCTTTTTCTGTTTCAATAATGAATCACTTTCCCCAGTAATTGGTCTCTGCCAAAGTATCTTTTTGGAGGCAGATGTTTAAAATGTCCTGTAAGTTTAAAAGCATCATCATGCCAAATGATGAAAAAGAAAATATCACAAAGAATAATATTATGATTATTAAAAATAGCCAAAAATCAGTAGTAATAAGATTGAAGGGCAGAGGCTTGGAGCAATGTTTGCCATATTTATTATAAACAGTTGATATTCTAATATATGAAGAATTTTATAAGAAAAATGCCATCATCTCCAAGGAAAAATAGATGAAGAACATGGTCAGGTAATTTCCAAAGAAGGAAAAATATGACAAAAATATGTGCACAGTCTCAAAGAAATGCAGATTAAAACAACATACCCTTTAGAAGTAATACCAACCTCATGGTAGAATTAGACATCTCTTGGTTTTCCCTCAACAATAATAACTGGGCCTCCATCCACAGACAAAGTGCCTTTTGAGGAATTGTGGGATCCAGTACCACACGCTGAGGGACCTGCGGGGAGTCTCACCCAATGTGTCAGGTAATCGGCATACAGACCACAGACCACAGTCCTGGCTGTGACCCTGTGTGGCCTATGAACGGCCTTCAGCCCCTCTTGGCCTTGCTCCAGCAGGCCCTGGAGTTCAGTGTCTCGACAATCCCCCATGGATGAGAGAGTATTTGCAGAGGTCCAGGTTTTAGAAAAGCTTCAGCATACCACTGCAGGAAAAACAAAGAAACACAACAAGAACCAGTTTTGATGGTCTGGCGAGGGAAAATGGAACAGCTCGACTGGACTTGCACTGCTCCTCCTCAAATGCGACACAAGGTAGGGCCAAGAGCGTCTCAGCCTGCCAGTCCTCTCACGGGGAAAGTGAGAGTGTGTAAGTGAGCACCTGGCCTCCCCAGCTGAAGTGGAAACTGCTGAAAAAGCACGTTATTCTTTCATCCCATCTAGAATATGAACTGTGAGCTGTGTGACTGGAGCAGGCAGGAAAAAACTGGGAGAGTGGCAGATAGGACTCTCAGAGGGCATTAAAGGTATGTGGGACCTCCTAACTACATTGTGGACTCTATCAAGAAACCTGCCCACAAGATGCTGAGAACTCCCCACCTGCAGATCTCCCCAGCTGACCCAGGGGCACAGTGTGATCAGCGAGCCTCTTCTGACTCTGTGTGCCTGGATCTCTGCATGAGATCCCAATGATGGTAGCAAGAGCAAGCTCTGGCAGACAGCTAGTGAGCCTGCACAGAAGACTGTCCCAAGTCTGCAGGCCAGGGAGAGGCCACAAACTTCAGCTTGAGTACCACCTTTGGAAAAAGTAAAAGGGAAGTAGTCAATTTATTTTTAAATTTATTGTGTTGACATGGTTTCAAATGTCCCACTCAATATAACACCATCTACACGCTACACTGTGCCCCCACCATGCCCTATGCAGTCTGTTTCCACCCTTTATTCTGTTGAATAGGTAAGGCTGGGTCACAGGTCTTGTAATGATGGATGTGTAAAATTTTATGACCTTACATAAGAATCATTTACATTTTACGTACCCATCATCAACCATAAGACCTGTGACCCAGCCTTACCCACTCAACAGAATAAAAGGGAAAGTCTTATTAGAATTGCATCCATAATTTTATAAAAGAAAAAGATTGTTTTTAAAGAATTGGAGTAGTCATAATGTCAGAGTCCCAGGCTTGATTTTGTACTATAGCTAGTACGTCATCATTCATGGAAGTTGAATGAAGCGTGCATAGGTGTAAGGCCAGCGGCCACCACTTTTGTGGCCATGCAGGTTCTTCTCATTGGATTCGGGCAGACGGTAAAGAAACGGTGGAGCCAGAAATGGTGGGCCATTTCGTTTATTAAAGTCTCATACCAGCAGACGAACAGACAGGGAAGACCGCTTCCCTCTCACTCAGGGCTCCCAATTCCCTGACACACACTCCGGTTCCCCAACCAGGAACATTTTCTCTGGTTCCTTCTGGAATCAAAGGCCCCACCAGCCTCAGTGGAGCTCCCAAAGCCCCTCCACTCTGGTTCCACATCTACGCAGCCTGGCAAAAAATCCCTTCTCCAGCAAACATGAGCAATACAGTGGACCCTCCCAAGCAGGAAGGTAATCTGCAATTTACAACCTGCCACCTTGAGAGCAAGCACCTCAGCCTTTCACAGACTACATCCACATGGTGCTGCCCAGGCCAATGCGAAATAGTATAAGTAAGCAAACCTAAAAAACACATTTTAAAAACTTATTTGCCCAACAATAGGCATTTATAATATCTCACAACAAGAAGTTAAGAAAGAAAGCAATAGGAGAATCAGATGGTTAAACTTTATTGAAATATTTGTTTCTTTCCCTTTTTTAAATTTATTGATTTTAAAGAGAGTGGAAGGGAGAGAGAGAGAGAGAGAAAGAACCATCAATTTGTTGTTTCACTTACATGCATTCATTGGTTGATTCCTGTATGTATTCTGACTGGGAATCAAAACTGCAACCTTGGTGTTTCAGGCTGATACTCTAACCAGCTGAGCTGCACAGCCAAGGCTGCTCCTCTTAAAGTGATTATTTGGGCTAACATCTGGCAAATGAGAAGGAGTTACCCAGAAAGTGGTGGCAATGGGGAAGACAAGCTATAAGGTTTGGAGGGGTAGCATTTCAGGTCGAGGTAACAGGCTGTTCAAAGAGCATTTGAAGTATAGAAAGAAGGAAGTTGTGATTGGAGCTCGCTGAGCAAGGCAGAGTGGCATGAGACACCTGGTAAGGTAAGGAGAGATGCTTGCTTTCATCTGGGATCCCTGCCTGACAAAATGAGTTCGGGAGAGTTTTAACCTGAGAACTAGATCCTGAACTATGATGACTCCTCTCTCTCTGAACCTAGCCACCATGCTATAAGATGCCCAAGACATGTGGGGAGGGCCATGTGACTTGATTCCACTGAGCCCCCAGCTCACAACCAGCAGCAAGGGCCAGCCCCGTGGGTGGGTATCTCAGACATCAGCCTAATCAAGCTTTCAGATGACTACAGTTCCAGTCAGCACCTGGCTGCACCCTCATTAGATGAGACTCCCCCAGCTAAGTCCAGTGAACGGAGGGAACTGTACAGGATCCTATGAACCACTGCTTTCAGCCAATTGATAACTAGAGTAAGTAATATCCTTTCTTATTCCCAGAGCTTATAATGGACTTTCACTTATAGTAACCCTCTTGTTCTTCAAAAATATCCCTTTAGGCTGCAGTGTCTTGGTGGGCACCTGGTTCGCCGTTGTACTCCAACACCTCTATCAATTCCTGGCATATTGAAAGTTCTCAATAAAAATACCCATTAAATAAAAAAAGAGATTTTTACTCTTAAAAATTTTTCACGAAGCAACTTCTGCAACTGTTGTCCTTTGTTCCACTTGGAATGTCTGACACCAAGGTGCAAAAGACCTCTGCCCAGGATTCTGGAAAAATCTGAATATCAAAGAGAAAAGCAGGAATATGTGAATACAGACAAAACCTGAAGAGAACTATGTCAAAATGGCAATGGTTGGGTTAAAGTGAAAAAAACAAATACCTAAAAGGGTGTTTTAGAGTATTGAAAGCTAAATAGACATAGAAAATATGCTTAAATTTACAAATCATCAGAGAAATGCAAATTAAGAACACAGTGAGATACCACCACCTCACACCATCAAGAATGAATCAGCAAACATTAAGTGTTGGCAAAATGTGGAGAAAAGGGAGTTCTTGTGCACTGCGGGTGGTATTGCAATTTGGTATAGCCACCACAGAAAACAGTATGAAGATTCCTAAAAATATTAAAAATAGAACTATCTTATGACCCAGCAATTCTACTTCTGTGTACTTACACAAAGAAATCCAAAGCACGAATTCAAAAAGGCATGCATCCCTACATTTATTGCAGCGTTATTTATATAATTCCATTATTGATATGGAAACAATCTAAGTAGCCATCAATAGACAATTATGATAAAGATAAAGAAGAGTGGTATATATACACACTGGAATACTACCCAGCCTTAAAAGAAGAATGAAATCTTACCATTTGTGACAACATGGATGGACCTAGAGAATATCATGTTAGTGAAATAAATTGGACAGAGAAAGACAAATACTATGTGATTTCACTTATACATGAAATATAACAAAAATAAACAAACAAAACAGAACTCATAGATACAGAAAAGAAACTGATGGTTGCCAGATAGGAAAGGGGTCGGGGGACTGGGTAAAAAAGGTGAAAGAATTAAGAAGTAAAAATTGGCTACAAAATAGTCACATAGATGTCAAGTACAGCATACAGAACAGAGACAATAATACTGTAATAACTATGTAATACGCCAGATGGGTACTACACTTATAGGGGAGATCACTTTGTAAATTATATAAATGTCTAACCACTATGTTATACACATGAAACTAATAGGATATTCAATGTCAACTGTAATTGAAAAAAAAATCAAAGAAAACAATTACAACATAGAGAATATAGTCAATAATATATGTATTGTAAAAAAAAAAAAAGAGTGTTGAAGACTGACTACAAAATACTGGATATTTCACAAAAGTTAGAGTTCATGAATTTGTCTTTTGCACATGCTTTCATTCTGAAAGCAATTTTTCTGTAAAGCTAAATTTTTTATTATAGGTTATTATTGGCTATAAACAGATAAAATTAAATTGCAATACATTTTATTTTATTTTTATAGAGGGGAAGATGAAAGACAGGAAGGGAGAGAGATGAGAAGCATCAACTCCTATTCGCATTACTTTAGTTGTTCATTGATTGCTTCCCAAATTTGCCTTGATTGGGGGGGGACTTAAGCCTAGGCAGTGACCCCTTGCTCAAGTGACCTTTGGACTCAAGCAAGTGACCATGGGATCATTTCGATGATCCTCTGTTCAAACCTTGGGGTTTCCAACCTGGGACCTCAGTGTCCCAGGTTGATGCTTTATTAACTGAACCAACACCCCACCACCATTCAAGCTGCAATATATTTAAAATTTTTGCATTTAAACCAGAAAGGCTACTTAAGCCAACCATTTTACTTATTACCATTGCATATCAAGGCTGTCATAAGATACCTATGCAAATTCTCTGCACCAAATTCTCATATACTCTCCACACTTTTCATGTTTATGTTTCACACTGTATTTTAATTATTTGCGTAATTTTCTCTCTGTTTATAACAATTTTGCATAACTGACGGTTGGGTCTCTATCATATTGTCTTTGTGCAATATCTTGACATAATATATGTTCTCTTCAAATGTATTTTAGGAATCAGGAATAGACACAACTAGGCAGGAAATGATAGTGTTAAAATATCTTTTGTCAGCTGTCAGATTCTTCCACCTTGAAACAGGTGCCAAATATCTCTCTTTTGTCCTCCCGTTTTTACTCATTACCATTCCCTGCACACTGCTGAAGGCTCTGGGCGGCTGGCTTCTGTGGGCTCAGCTGAGGGAGCCTGGGAGACAGTTGGAGGGATCGCTGCCCTTCGCAAAGCAGTGTTCTCTACATGACACTCTATCTGGGCTCTGCTAACTGCCCTCTCCCCAGGCCAGGGAAGGCAGCGTACTTCACTGCATATCCACTGCACCCTGTGCTCAGCCCATAGTTTTGTATGAATCCTCTTGAACATCCTAATTTGAGTGTGCTATTTCTCTCTTCTGGGACTTTGATGATTAATAAACAGTTTAAATGACTTCAAAAAGAATCCACCATTCTTGACAAGTGTTATGACCGCTTTCTAAAACCCTTCTCAGTAACCTCTGTAAGTCTAAGTTCCTGCTTACTGTTTAAAACCTCTTCCATGTCCTGCCATGTCCTTGCCTTCCTCGGCCTCAGTCACATTAAGATCACACCATCCTCCCAGGGCTTCACTCTTCACCCTGTCTGGTTTTCCCCAGCTCTTCGAACTGAGAACTACTTCTCTGAGAAGTTGCTTGATGTGTGAGGTAAAGAGAAGACAAGTACTGTGTTTTCCATGGACATGGTGGGGCAGGGGTGGCGGAGAAAACAAGTAAACAAAGTTAAGTGATTTTAATGTTTTACTGTAGGACTCTCAAAACGTGTGCTGTGCATTGTCACCCTCTGAGGGAGCAGCGTGGGAGCGAGCTTTTCAGAACGCATTTGGTTTGACCATGGACCCTTTATCCACTGAACACATCCTGGTGTTCTTGAGGTCACAGTTCGGAAAACCTTGTTCTCGGGGTACACTTTTAACTCCATCCTTCTCTTTCTTCTTAGATATTAATTAAATGGCCAAACGAACAAGAGTTGACAAAATTGGTCAGAACTCTAAGAGAAGAGAAGTAGAAGACAGGGTTCCACAGGCCCTTCCATTTGATCCCTTGGTGCGTGCTGTGTCAGAGGCTTCAGAAATGTGTAAGGTGGGGGTGGGGGGCTGCGCTTCCTGCGAGAGCTAGTCTGAGGGGCCGGGTTGGTGGTCCCTGGCTATTGAGTCACAGGTTTGCTCCAAGCCTTTAAGCCCAGATTAATTGTAGGTGTAGTTTCTCCTCTGGGCTCTCTGCCTTGATTCCTGAAATAGCCAGTGGTGGGAAAGGAGTGGGCAGGAAGGGGGACCAGTATTTATCAGGTGCTTGCATGTGGCAAGGGGTGTATCTGGTTGATGATCCTCATTCCTGAAGGAATTCACAGTCTAGTGGGTAGGAAAAGATGTACAACTAAGTATAATTAAAGTAGTATCATATAATGTAACATAACATAACAATATGAGGCCATATGAATAAATAGCTTGTACCCTCATTTCTTTAATTTTGCCTCATGCTCTGTTGTGGCAAGGTATATAATTATTGGCATTTGATTTTGTAATTTATTATGGAGTAAGCTTAAAGCCAGATTGAGATAATGTCTACCTTCATATATTATGTAAAAAATATATAGATTTTTTTTTTATAAATAGTCATAATGGACCCGATGTTACTAAGAATGTGAGAGACAGTGGAAGAAGGAAATGAGAAATAAGTTAGAGAAATCTTTTTATCTTCTATTAATGAACAAATACAAAGATTGGCTAATTTGATTTTAGAGTCTTCCTTTGCCTCTGCACCGTATTAGAGAAAATGGATATTAAAAATCAAGCAGCAGGCCCTGGCCTGTTGACTCAGTGGATAGAGTGTCGACTGGCATGCAGAAGTCCTGGGTTCAATCCCTGGTCAGGGTACACGTGAGAAGTGACTAGCTGCTTCTTTCCCCCTCCCCCGACCCCTTCTCTCTGTTCCACTCTCTCAGCCAGTGGCTTGGCTGGTTGACTGGTTCAAGCATTACCCCAGGCACTGAGCGTAGTTCTACTGGTCTGGGCTGATCCTGGCATTGGCCACAGACAGGGGTTGCTGGGCGAATCTTGATCTGGGAGCATGTGGGAGTCTGTCCCTTCATCTTTACTCCTCTCACTATAAAAACAATCCAGCAGCAGCTTCCAAGAAGATAGGGTCTATTTTTTCCCATTCCTCCTGCCAGGTACAACTAGAAACACTGAATATTATGTATAGAACAAACATAATAAGACTCTGAAAAGTGGAGAGACAAACCAGTGAAGGACCTTGGAATCTGGAGAATCACATGATGGTGAGTTTCCCATTTTTGCTTTTGTTTTGTTTTGTTTTCCTTTGTTTTATTCTTGGAGCTATAGAAGGCAAGAACCCAGAAATGTCAATATAAGACAAAAAGGAGCCCTAACAAAAGCCAGCTCTCTCTAGCCAAAAATAAATAAACAAACAAACTAAATAAATAATAAATAAATAAAAGAAGCAAAGGGACCACCTAGCAGACAGGAAATGTCTGGAAAGCAGCTGCCCTGCTCTAGCCCAGCGTCAGAGAAGAGAGCTGTGGCGCCCAGCCCCATGCTCAGCAAGGCCGAGTGGGAAGCCTCGTCGCCCACCTTTGCTCGGCCCTAGCGGGGCACCCAGCCTCACTGCCTGCAGCCTGCCGCCTGCCACGTGGTGTCAGAGGAGGCTCAGGAGGGAGTTGTCCTTTCATCCCCACAAGGCAGGAATGAGGCAGCTTATAACTTTTTGAAAAGTTGTGACTTTAGAATACTCTTAAAGTGAAGGGCTTATAAAAGCACCACGTGGTAGTTACAAAGTAGTCATGGGACATAAGAAAAGTACAGGGAATACAGTCGATAATATTGTGATAACTGTGTATGGTGCCAGGTGGCCTGCATAGTGGGCACTATTACAGTATATGACTGTCTAACCACTAAGCTACACACCTAAAACCAATACACAATAAAAATTAAGACTGTGATTTGCTATCATCCAAAGCTGGAAATGTTATAAAACTAATGTTTTAATTTGAAAAAAAAAAAGGAATAACATTAAGAATAAGTCAACAAAAAATACCATAGTGACCATAGCTCATGCTTATTTATTTAATCTCTGACCTTGGCACCCTGCAGCCCTCCCTGTCCACACAATAGTTCCCGTATCCCTCTCAGAACACAAAAGTTCCTTTTGGCAGTGTGACCTTTGAACTCAATGCGTCATTAGTTTATTCTGGTAGAAATGATATAATGTTATGATTGACAGCAAACTGGTTCTTTAAATGTGGTCATGGCACCTTTGCAAGTCCACCCTTGTGTTGCAGGACAATGACACCCAAATGGAGGATCATAGATGCCCAGACAACTTAATACAGGAAGAAGAATTTATTAGTAGCCCCAGAGCACGTGGAGTTAGTAGCACCAAAGTACAAGCTCCTTCACGTTAGACTTCTTACATCTTATATAGCTTTTACAGGGTCCATGCAAGGGGAGCGTGATTCCCTTGTCTGAGGTCCTGCGTGCACCTCATGACTCAAGGTGGGGCAGGAGAATTTTGGTGGGCAGCAAGGGGGAAGGGGTTTCTGGACCCCTGGTCCTATCTATTCACAGATCCTGTTTTTCTCCTGACTATTGTAAGAATCTCCGGGAGGTCAGTTAGAGATCTATAGAATGTGCACCATCTTCAACGGGCTGAGCAGTCATTCCTGCAGGTCCCTTCTCCTGTATTCTTCTGGTTTCTCCTCTCTCACCTGCATATTTTTTTAAAAAAGGTCATTGGAGAAGAAAGCACTGAATCAGCACTACCCCCATCTTCAATATTTTATAAATGCTTTCCAAGATGCTGGGGCCACATTATTCAGGTGAATTTTTTTTTAATGAGTAAAAGAGGAAGGAGACCAAAAAGGAATGATTTTTTAGGAGAAAAGAAGTCAAAACTGTAGAGGGATTTTTGTTTTATTTTTTGAGCAGTGAGAAACATTTTTAAAAAAGATTTGGGGCCTGACCTGTGGTGGTGCAGTAGGATCAAGCGTCAGCCTGGAACGCTGAGGTCACCAGTTCAAGACCCTGGGCTTGCCTGGTCAAGGAGCATGTGGGAGTTGATGCTTCCTGCTCCTCCCCCTTCTCTCTCTCTCTCTCTCTCTCTCTCTCTCTCTCTCTCCCTCTCTCCCTCTCTCTGTCTCTCTTCTCGAAAATGAATAAATAAATAAAAATAATTTTAAAAAATAAAAAAAGATTTTGGGAGAAAAGTTTAAGAGGTAATGCGATTTGAAGGAAGTAAAAACATGAGAAATCAAGATTTACAAACTCTGAGAAGAAGAGGGTCAGTTTAGGCAGAGGTTGAAAAGTATTGGTAGCAGAAAATTTGGAAACAGAATGTAGGTATGGCCATGCACAAACATAATAGTAGAAGCAAGTTAGAGAACTGTTAGACAGCCACAAATACGGTATAATGGGAAAAGACAACAAAACATACTGTCCTCAAGCTAAAGATCCAGATCAACTGGAGTGAGAACCGAGTCCATTAAACTCTCTTCAGGGAAAGCTGCTGTAAATTAATTTCTGTTTAAATATAATATATGAAGTATAATAATTATATTTAATATATTATATTATATATATACTATATTTTAAAATACTTCGGAAGATGGAGGTTTTTCTTCCCTTTGGCTCTTACTTATAGGAAACACTTTTACACAATATAAATATTTTGTGCTATAGATTTAAAACATTGATCTATTCAATACACATTTAATGAGCCTTCTAGGCTATGGGGACTAGAAATATAGCTAGGTACGGCCTCTGCTTGGCAGTAGTCTTCCCCAGAGATATTGAAGGAGAAGCCGGGAGTCACACAGTCAGGGTCGGAGCCCTAATGTCCTAGCTTTGTGGAAATTCACTGACTTCAGGAATCCCAGTCTACATACTTTTCAACTAGAACAAAAGCTCCTTGCTTGTTTACCTTAAACATGGTTCTTGTTTTGAGTAACAAAAGGAATAGTATATATGTATGAGGGGCCCCGCAGATTTCTAAAACACTATATATTTCTGAATGATTTTTGTACTGGTTTATTCTTACTTCATTGTGAATGACGAACTATATCCTGTTTTCCGTGTACTCTCAAACCCTAACATAGGATCAGGCACATAGGAAGTATGGACAGCAAATGTTGGCTATCTCAGTGACTAAAACAGAATAATACTTTTGTTCTCATAGGTCTTACATACAATGAATGCCTTCCAATGTTCTAGGTTCAAATTAATTAGATGAATCTTATGATGAGCAAAAGCAGAGGGAGACCAAAAAAGAATGATTTTTTAGGAGAAATGAGGCAAGGTGGAGGTGACAATAAACAAGCATAGTAAATCAGAAATTATATAGTATATGAGATGTTGACAAATGCTATGGGAAGAAAAATCAAAGTAGAATTAGGGGAACTGAAGATCTTGAATGTATCGGATGCAATTTTTAAAAGGGAGGTCAGTTCTGGTTTCAGTGAAAAAATGGTGATTGGAGACTTGGAATCTGGCCGGTTGGCTCAGTGGTAGAGTGTAGGTCTGGCGTGTGCATGTCCCAGGTTCGATTCCTGGTCAGGGCACACAGAAGTGATCATCTACCTCTCCACCCCGCCCCCCACCCCCACTTTCTTCTCTCTCTTTCTCTCTTCCCCTCCTGCAGCCATGGCTCGATTGGAATGAGTTGGTTTTGGGGGCTGAGGATGGCTTCATGGCTTCTGCCTCAGGTGCTAAGAAAAAGCTCGGTTGCTGAGCAATGGAGCAATGCCCTAGATGGGCAGAGCATTGCCCCATAGGGGGTTGCCAGGTGGAGTCTGTCTCTGCCTCCCCTCCTCTCACTTAATAAAAAAAAGAAAGAAAAAAAAGAGAGACTTGTAGGAGATGAGGGTTCTAGCCATGTGATTATTTGGGGGAAGAGAGCTTAGGGCAGAGGGACAGCTAGCTCTGCCTCTCTTTAGCAGGAACATCCAAGAAGCTAGTGTGACAGGTAGAGCGTGAGGCAGGAAGAGAAGTATCAATAGAAAACAAGGTCAGAGGGGTGACAGAGAAGACAAACCCCTGCAAGCCACAACTCAGAATGAATTGGGGGCTACTGGAGAATTGCTGAGAGGAGTAAAATAATTTGAGTTACTGTTCAAAAGAATCACAGTTGCTGCTGCTTTGAAGAGGGGCAAAAATAGAGGCAGACAGACTTAAGAAGCTATTGTAGTAATTCAGGGGAGAGAATGTAGAGGCTTGCACTATAGTAGAACTGGAGAAAGAGAAGAGGTCAGATTCTGGATATATTTTGAAGGTAGAGCCAAGAGGATATCCTGACAGACTCAGCATGGGGTGTGGAAGAAAGGGAAGAATACAGATGACTCTGAACAACTGGAAGGCTGGAGCTGCCATCTGAGAAGGGGAAGTTTTTTGGAGGAGTCATCTTGGGAAAAGATCAGGAATCAAAGTTGGGCTTATTAAACATCCAAACAAAAATGTCAAAGATGCAGTTGGGAATTCAAGAAGAAGGTCCAGGCTACAAATTGTTGCATACATATGGTACTTAACGCCATTATTAGACTGGCTGATGTTACAGAGGAAGTGAGAATAGTCAGAAAAGTCCAACGAGTGAGCTTGGAGCACTCAAACATTAAGAAGTTGGAAGAAGAGAGAGAACATCAAAGGAAACAGAAACAGAGTCAGTAAATCATAAGAAAACCCAATAAATCTGTGGTGTTCTGGAATCCAAGTAGAAAGTGTATGAAAGAAGATAAAGTTTGTCAACTGCTTGAGTTTGTCACATGATAAGCACAAAGAGCAGACCTTTGGATTTAATGATGTAGAGGTTATCAATGACCCGTACAAGAGCAGTTTTGGTGGTGTGAAAGGGTCAAATTCCTGGTTAGAGTGTGTTTAAGGGAGAACAGGGCAAGGAATGGAGGAAATGATAGAGACAATTTATGAAGTTTAGCAGCAAAGAGGAGAGAAATGTGATGGTGGTTGGTAGGGGAAGTAGGTCAAGAGAAATTTTGTTGTTTTGTTGTTAAGATGGAAGAAATAATATCATGTATGTGTTACAATAACAGGAACAAACCAGCAGGGAAGGAGAAGTTGATGAAGGAGGAGAGAGAGAATAATGATTCCTTAAGATGCTATTTATTTATTTATTTATTTTTACAAGGACAGAGAGTCAGAGAAAGGAACAGATAGGGACAGACAGTAACGAAGAGAGGTGAGAAGCATCAATCATCAGTTTTTCATTGCCATTGTGACACCTTAGTTGTTTATTGATTGCTTTCTCATATGTGCCTTGACTGTGGGCCTTCAGTAGACTGAATAATCCCTTGCTTGAGCCAGCGACCTTGGGTCCAAGCTGGTGAGCTTTTTGCTCAAGCCAGATGAGCCTGCGCTCAAGTTGGCGACCTCAAGGTCTCAAACCTGAGTCCTCCGCATCCCAGTCTGACGCTCTATCCACTATGCCACTGCCTGGTCAGGCAAGATGTTATTCTTGAAGGGATGGATCTATAGTATGAAAGTGCAAACAGAAGGACTGACTGCAGATAGGGGCATAGACAGTTCATTTAGAAAAACAGGTGGGAAGGCAGAGTGCTGGTCACAGATGCTGGTAAGTGGGCAGATGTCATGGTGGGAGATTATGGCACATCTCTCTGGACACTTCCATTTTATCAGTGAAATTAGAAGCATAATACTTGAACAGAATGTGAAGAGAGGGAAAGAATGATCCGAGTTTGAGGAAAGAAATGGTGTAAAGTAACTATGGAGGAAAGTGGAGGAGTGAATGAACTAAGGAAATGTTTATGACCACTGGACAGCAAATGTTGGAATACCAGATAAAAAAACTTTATTTTTATCAATTGGGCACCACACAATGTAGACAATAAATAAGAAGCATGTTTATTCCATTAAATATATAGTCAAGGGCCATTTAATTTCACGGGAGACCAGTCAGATGGTTTTGTGTTTTGCTTTAGCCATGTTGTGCTACATGGTACAGGCTTGCAGTAGTTGCATAATTTAAACTAGTTCAGGTTGTGGTTTTACACATGCTCTCCAGTCACACCAAGCCTTCTTTCAAACTAAACAGTTCCAATTGCTTTAGTCCCAGAATATCTAGTTCCTAGTGAGCTGACCACCTGTTAGATCTGGGAAGAGCACGAGTTCTGGTTGATCAAACAAGAAAATCCTCATGGTCATGGTAGACTAGATAAAGAGAAAAACATTTTGAGGAAAAATACTTAATTGATTTCTATCATATAATTCCAGAACCTGCCATAGTTTCAACTTCCAGCATATTCTTTAAGTCAAGTTCTGCCCAGCTCAAGGTAACAAGCAGAGCAGATGGCATTAAGTGGCACGTTTTAGAGTAAATGGCTGAGCTGCAGGTTCCTAGTCCAGTCCTTCGTCATCAGCGTCTTCTGATCCTTTAACTATAATTCTCATTTACTAGATGTCTCCTCTGTGCCAGGCACTCAACACACATTATATCTAATCCCAATAACATCCATTTCTCAGAGATTCAACCAAGAATTAAATACCCTGCTGAAAGCCAGACAACTAGTCAAAGGTAGAGATCAGTCTGGTCAGAGTCATAACAGGGCCTTCCCACCGACACCTGGCCTTGTACCCTGGTCTGCTTTAACCTTCTCTGGAAACCCAAGAAAGCCTAGGGGTGACTTTTGTGTTAGTAAGACAGAGCAGAGGCAAGGACCAGTAAGCATGCCCGCTACCTGATGAGGAAGGAAAGCTATATTTGTTGAGCAACTACCATGTTTTAGGCACAGTACAAGGTCCTTTTTCCTTCTGAATTCACTTATTCCTCACAGCAACCTAATGAGGGAGATATTTTTAATCCTCTTTTTACATATGAGGAAATTGAGGCCTTCAGAAGTGAACTAAGCAGAGAAAGTCATCAGAAAGGACAAGAAAACTGGGGATGCAAGTGAGCACTAGGTGTAGAGATAATTTAGTGTAGGGAGAAGGACAAGATGAGAACAGAGAGCCAGGGAGGGTACTGGAGACTGAACCCTGGTCCTGCTGATGCAGCCTCCGGGAGGACTTAACCTCTCTGGACATCAGTTTCTTCTCATTAAAAAAAAAAAGCGGGGGGGGGTGGGGGGGGGACCTGACCTGTGGTGGTGCAGAGGATGAAGCCTGGAACACTGAGGTAACCTGTTCAAAACCCTGGGCTTGCCTGGTCAAGCCACATATGGGAGTTAATGCTTCCTGCTCCTCCCCTTCTCTCTCTCCCTCTCTCCCTCTCTCTCTCTTTCTCTCTTCTCTAAAGTGAATAAATAAAAACCTTTAAAATAAAAGATGCGGGTTTTGAATCAGGCGATCTCTACAGACGCCCCACGACTGCTGAGCCTCGTGCTAGTGTCCCCTCACGGGTTCAACAAGAAAATAGCGCTGAGCGAGTGTGACAGTCACTTTAGGGGCCCCCAGCCAGCGGCAGGTGCCGGGGCTGGCGGTTGGCCCGGGTGGGCGGCGAGGGCGGCACGCGGGGACCCTCGCCCACCCGGCCCGCGGAGCGAGTGCGGCGGCGTTGGGAGCGCTCCTGAGGGCCGGGCCGGGGCCGTCGCAAGAGCAAAGCCCAGGCCCCCGGGTCGCGGCGCCCCGCGTGCCCAACGGTTTGGCAGCAGAAGCGGGAAGTCTGAGGTCAGGGAGGTCCCGTGCGCTGGGCAGTCCGGGACGGTGGGCGGGAGACGCGACCAAGGGACCCACCTGGCCCCCCACCCCCCTCTGGGCCTGCCCGCAGCCCTCCCGCGCGCGGTGCGAGGAGGGGGCGTGCCCTCCGCGCTGGGCGGTGCACTTGACCCTGAAGCTGTGCTTTCTCCCCAGGCTGCGATGGAGCTGGAGGCGGGGAGGAACGGAAAGGTCGGTCGCCCCGGCGAGCAGAAGGCGAGATGGAACCGAGGAGCAGCAGGTACAGACCGCAGGCTCCGCTTCTGTTCTGAGCCCTTCCGCCAGGCAGGCCGACTGGGCCGGGAAGGAACTGGGGAAAATGTGCGATGCCTTTGGTGTAAAGCCAGTAGTGGCGGCCAAGGCCACCATCACAGCCGCCTGGTTCATGCAGGTTCACATTAGATTCGGACAGTCGGTAATGAAACAACGGAGCCAAGAACTGGTGAGCCATCAGCTTTAATTCTAGCTTGCACCCTGTGAGCAAGCAAAAACACACACTGGGCTCCAAAACCTGTTGGGATTGCAGGGGCAATAAGAATTCATGTTTAAGGCAGAATGACCCTGAGAAGAAGCAGGGAAGATAAAAGGCATAGGCCATAAATAACCCTGAGAAGAAGCAGGGAAGATAAAAGGCATAGGCCATAAATGACCCTGAGAAGAAACAAGAGTTAGATACAATTAACTGCACCCGCAGCCTGCTATGTCCGGCTAAGATAAGCAAAACCGTTATAGAAGGTTAAAGCAGTAATTGCATGAACCGTTTGTCTGTTTTAAAATTTTTCCACTGTCCACCTTGTTACCAAGCCATGTGACTGTGTGTAATCTTCTGCCCACCTATAGCTAACTGCCAAGTTTGCTTCTGTATCCGACGCTTGCTTGCTCAGCTATATAAGCCATAGTCTGTAAGTGCTCGGTGTGACTCCATTGACAGCCTTATTGAGTGCTGTAGGAGCTCACCCCTGCGCAGGTTTGCATTTTGGCCATAAATAATCTTTGAACTCCTGAAAGTCTCTGATGTTTGTTTCTGCACCCGGCGAATGCAACAAACCCACTCATTCAGTGCTCACAAAGCTGACTTATCGGAGTTTCCTAGAATCAAAGGTTTCTAGCTCACCAGACTTATTCATCTCTGTTTCCCATCTCCTTCTCTCTGCACAAACTCTGCACAAATTGGCTTCTCCCTCAGCACTCCACCATCTTGGCTACCTCATCTCCTCCACGTGGCCTTAATTGGCTCTCCTTTCTAATACTTCAGGAGTCGAGAAAACAAGTTCCCAGTCTGCCCCACTTTATAATGTAGAAATCCAAACCTTTAATCCAATCTACAAACAAGAAAGTCTCTGATACAAAGTCACCCATCTGAGGCATAATGGGATTCCTCAGGAGAGTGCACCACCCCACATCATCCAATCAGTCAAGGGTGTGGGGAAAAGCTTACTCTTAAAACTAAGCCTTAGGGGGAGCAAGATGGCGACGGAGTAGGCGGACGTACCAACTTCCAACTCCCAGAACCAAAGTGGATTACAACTCAATTTTAAGAACCATCATCTGGATAAACCAACTTTGAACAAAACTAAGTGGACTCTTCAACCAAGGAACACAGAAGAAGCCACATTGAGACTGGTAGGAATAGCGAAAACGCGAAGAGGGCTGCCCAGCTCCCCGGAGCAAACGGCAGCCTGGAGAGACCCGTGTGGCGGGAGGAGAGTTTGGCGGAGAGGGAGGGACCTGGGTCCCAGGAACCAAGCCCCAGCCTCCAGTCCTAGAGCCTAGAAGAGGCGTGTGGACAGTTTTGAGCTGTGAAACAAGTGAGGGAGCTCCCAGGCCTACAGTGTGGAGTATTAGGTCCCTTCCTACTCTGCTGAGGGCTGCTTAAGGTTTTGGGGCGGCAGGACGCTGAAAGGCGGTTCTGTCGGCGTGGGCAGAGGCCAAGCCGGTGGGAGATGGGTCTAGCCCAGAGGGTCAGAGGGGATTCCTTAAGATGCTATTTATTTATTTATTTATTTATTTTTACAAGGACTAGGGACGGGCAGGGGCTCGTGGCTGAGCTGACGCTACCAGTCCCCCCCCACTCCCCGGGCCGGAGAAACCGCGGTTGGCCAGTATACGTGCGCGAGCGGGCTCCGAGCGCGGGAACGGGGTGGACCCCGAGACAAGTGGAGGCTCGCAGCTGAGCCCACGCTACTATCCCCATCCGGCCGGAGAAACCCCAGATAGCATTCATACCTGCACGAGCGGGCTCCGAACGCGGGGGCGGGGTAGAGTCCGGGACGAGCGGAAATACGCAGCTCGGCGGAAGCCAGCAAACACGCCTGCCCCAATAAACCTTGGTTTCCAACCCTGCGCAGAAGGGCCCTGGCCTCGAGGGCGGGGCTAAAGCTCCAGACGGGCAAAAGCTTACAGCTGAGAGCATGTCAAAAGCCCCGCCTAACCCGCGGAACTGTAGCGAGCAGGCTCCGACTGCTGGTTCTGGGCGGAAGTCCGGAAATAGGCTGGGTCCACAGCTGAGGAAAGGTGCTCACCTCTACCCTTGGTGCTAATCTTGTGGCTTCAGTCACAGCCCCTCCCACGGAGGAGAGGCAGAAATCATAGCAAAAGCCACAGTGGGCCGGCTCTGGCAACGCTCATACCCAACCACCCTAGGCACCGGCAGAGGGGGTGGGGGGCCTGCAGATAGACCACACCTAGAGAACACGAAGGCAACACCTACTGGACTCCAGTGGCCACAACTTGCTTATACACAGACAAAATGGGCAGGCAGAGGAATGCAAACCAAATGAATCAAGAGAAATCCCCAGAGAAGGACCTGAATGAACCAGATATAACCAAATTACCAGAAGCAGACTTTAGAATAATGATAGTTAGGATGTTCAAAGAAATTAGAGCAAGAATGGATAGTCATTATGAACACCTAAATAAAGAGATAACAAATATAAAAAATGAAATTGAAATAATAAAAAAGAATCAGACAGAAATGACAAATACAGTATCAGAACTGAAGACCACAATGGAAGGAATTAAAAGCAGGATGGATGACGCTGAGGATCGAATAAGTGAGTTAGAGGACACAATAAACAAAGGCACAGAAGCAGAGAAGAAAAAGGAAAAGAGACTTAAAAAATGTGAGGAAACTCTAAGGGAGCTTTGTGACAACATGAAGAGAAACAACATTCGCATCATAGGGGTGCCTGAAGAAGAGGAGAGAGGACAGGAAATGGAAACTTTGTTCAATCAAATCATAGCAGAAAACTTTCCTAAATTAAGGCTGGGAAACACTCCACACATTCAAGAAGCACACAGAACTCCATTAAGGAGAAACCCAAAAAAATCTACACCAAGACACATCATAGTTAAAATACCAAAGCTAATGGATAAAGAAAAAAATTTTAAAAGCTGCTAGAGAAAAAAAGACTATCACCTACAAAGGAGCCCCCATAAGGATGACATCGGACTTCTCAACAGAAACACTTGAGGCCAGAAGGGAATGGCAAGAAATAATCAAAGTAATGCAGAACAAGAACCTACAACCAAGACTACTTTATCCAGCAAGGCTAACGTTTAAAATTGAAGGAGAAATAAAGAGCTTCCCAGAAAAAGAAAGCCTGAAGGAATTCATAAAAACCAAACCAATTCTGCAAGAGATACTAAGGGGCCTCTTGTGAACAGTTTAAAGGGAGAAATGAATAGAGCAAAAGAAGAATACAGCTTTAAAGAATAAAATGAAATAAACAACTACATATCAATAATAACCTTAAATGTAAATGGATTAAATGATCCCATCAAAAGACATAGGGTAGCTGCATGGATAAAGAAACAGGACCCATACATATGCTGTCTACAAGAGACACACGTTAAAACAAAAGCTGCTCATAGACTGAAGGTAAAAGGATGGAAAAAAATATTTCATGCAAATGGAAATGAAAAAAAAGCAGGGGTAGCAATACTTATATCAGACAAAATGGACTTTAAAACAAAGGCTATAGTAAGAGATAAAAAAGGACACTATATAATGATAAAGGGAACAATTCAACTGGAAGATATAACTATTATAAATATCTATGCAACAAATATAGGAGCCCCGACATACATAAAGCAGACTTGGATGGATATAAAGGGTGAGATTAACAGCAATACTATCATAGTAGGGGACTTCAATACCCCTCTAACAACACTGGATAGATCCTCAAGAAAGAAAATTAATAAAGAAACAGCAGACTTAAAGGAGACACTAGATCAACTTGATTTAATAGATATCTTCAGAACTTTTCACCCTAAAGCAGTAGAATATACATTCTTCTCAAGCGCTCATGGTACGTTTTCTAGGATAGACCACATGTTAGGACACAAAAATGGTCTCAATAAATTTAAGAAGATTGAAATCATATCAAGCATTTTCTCTGATCACAATGCCATGAAACTAGAAATTAACCACAAAAGAAAAACTGAAAAATACTCAAACACTTGGAAACTAAATAGCATGATATTAAATAATGAATGGATTAACAATGAGATCAAAGAAGAAATAATAAAGTTTCTAGAAACAAATGATAATGAGCATACATCAACTCAAAAATTATGGGACACAGCAAAAGCAGTTCTGAGAGGGAAGTTTATTGCACTACAGGCATATCATAAGAAGCTAGAAAAAGCTCAAATAAGCAACCTGACCCTGCATCTAAAAGAACTAGAAAAACAACAACAAATAAAACCCCAGACAAGTAGAAGGAAGGAAATAATAAAGGTCAGAGCAGAAATAAATGACATAGAGGCTAAGGAAACAATACAGAGGATCAATGAAACAAGAAGCTGGTTCCTTGAAAAGGTAAACAAGATTGATGAACCTTTAACTAGACTCACCAAGAAAAAAAGAGAGAGGACTCAAATAAATAAAATTAGAAAGGACAGTGGAGAAATAACAACTGACACAACAGAAATACAAAGCATTGTAAGAAAATACTATGAAGAACTATATGCCAAAAAATTAGACAATCTTGGTGAAATGGACAAATTTCTTGAATCATATAACCTTCCAAAAATCAATCTGGAAGAATCAGAACACCTAAACAGACCAATTACAGCAAATGAGATCGAAACAGTTATCAAAAAACTCCCAAAAAAGAAAAGTCCTGGGCCTGATGGCTTCACAAGTGAATTCTATCAAAAATTCAAAGAAGAACTAACTCCTATTCTCCTCAAGCTATTTCAAAAAATTCAAGAGGAAGGAAGACTTCCAAACTCCTTTTATGAGGCGAGCATAATTCTGATCCCAAAACCGGGCAAAGACAACACAAAGAAAGAAAATTATAGGCCTATATCCCTGATGAATTTAGACGCTAAAATTCTCAACAAAATATTAGCCAACCGGATCCAGCAATATATGAAAAAAATCATACACCACGATCAAGTGGGATTTATTCTGGAGAGGCAAGGCTGGTTCAATATTCGAAAATCCATCAATGTGATTCACCACATAAACAAAAGGAAGGACAAAAATCACATGATAATTTCAATAGATGCAGAAAAGGCATTTGATAAAATCCAGCACCCATTCATGCTCAAAACTCTCTGTAAAGTGGGAATACAGGGATCATTCCTTAACATGATAAAGGCTATCTACGATAAACCGACAGCAAACATCATACTAAATGGACAAAGATTAAAAGCAATCCCCTTAAGATCAGGAACCAGGCAGGGTTGCCCACTTTCACCACTCTTATTCAACATAGTTCTGGAAGTCCTAGCTACAGCAATCAGACAAGAAGAAGAAATAAAAGGCATACAAATTGGAAAAGAAGAAGTAAAACTGTCATTATTTGCAGATGATATGATATTGTATACTGAAAACCCTAAAGTCTCAGTCAAAAAACTACTGGACCTTATAAATGATTTCAGCAAGGTGGCAGGATAGAAAATTAATACTCAGAAATCAGAGGCATTTCTATACACCAACAATGAAATATCAGCAAAAGAAATTAAGGAAACAATCCCCTTCACTATTGCAGCCAAAAAAATAAAGTACCTAGGAGTAAATTTAACCAAGGAGGTTAAGGACTTGTACTCGGAAAATTATAGAACATTGATAAAAGATATCAAGGAAGATACAAACAAGTGGAAGCACATACCGTGCTCATGGCTAGGAAGAATAAACATCATTAAAATGTCTATATTACCCAAAGCAATTTATAAATTCAATGCAATACCAATTAAAATACCAATGACATACTTCAAAGATATAGAACACATATTCCAAAAATTTATATGGAACCAAAAAAGAACACGAATAGCCTCAGCAATCTTAAAAAGAAAAAATAAAGCAGGAGGTATCACTCTTCCTGATATCAAGGTTTACTACAAGGCCATTATACTCAAGACAGCTTGGTACTGGCATAAGAACAGGCACATAGATCAATGGAACAGAACAGAGGACCCCGAAATAAACCCACAACTTTATGGACAACTGATATTTGACAAAGGAGGAAAGAACATACAATGAGTAAAGACAGCCTCTTTAACAAATGGTGTTGGGAAAATTGGACATCTACCTGCAAAAAAATGAAACTAGACCATCAACTTACACCATTCACAAAAACAAACTCAAAATGGATAAAAGACTTAAATGTAAGCCGTGAAACCATAAGCATCTTAGAAGAAAACATAGGCAGCAAGCTCTCCGACATCTGTAGCAGCGGTATATTTGCCGATTTATCTCCACGGGCAACTGAAATAAAAGGCAAGATAAACAAATGGGACTATATCAAACTAATAGTTTTTGCACAGCTAAAGACAATAGGAACAGAATAAAAAGACAAACCACACAATGGGAGAACATATTCGACAGCACATCTGATAAGGGGTTAATAACTAAAATTTATAAAGAACTTATAAAACGCAACACCAGGAAGACAAACAACCCAATCAAAAAATGGGCGAAAGAAATGAATAGAAATTTCTCCAAAGAGGACATACAGATGGCCAATAGGCATATGAAAAAATGCTCAACATCACTAATCATTAGAGAAATGCAAATTAAAACCACAATGAGATATCACCTCGCACCAGTCAGAATGGCACTTATCAGCAAAACAACACAGAATAAGTGCTGGCGAGGATGTGGAGAAAAGGGAACCCTTCTGCACTGCTGGTGGGAATGCAGACTGGTGCAGCCACTGTGGAAAACAGTTTGGAGATTCCTCAGAAAATTAAAAATTGAACTGCCTTTTGACCCAGCTATCCCACTTTTAGGAATATACCCTAAGAACACCATAGCACTGTTCGAAAAGAAGAAATGCGCCCCCATGTTCGTGGCAGCATTGTTCACAATAGCGAAGTTCTGGAACCAGCCCAAGTGTCCGTCAGAAGACGAGTGGATTAAAAAGCTATGGTACATATATACTATGGAATACTACTCAGCCATAAGAAACGATGACATCGGATCATTTATAACAAAATGGATGTACCTTGATAACATTATACGGAGTGAAATAAGTAAATCAGAAAAAAAGAAAAACTGAGAACAGCACGATTACATACATAGGTGGGACATGAAAGTGAGGGTATGAGACATGGACAAAAGAGTGGTGGTTATGGGATGGGGGAGGGAGGGAAGAGTGGGATAGGGAGGAGGGGAGCGACACAGGGAAAACCAGATAGAAAGTGACAGAGGACAATTTGACTTTTGGTGATGGGTATGCAACACAATTGAATGATAGGATAACCTGGAGATGTTTTCATTGTACATATGTACCCTGATTTATTGATGTCACCCCATTAGAATGAATAATAATAAAATATATATATTAAAAACAAAACAAAACAAAAAAACTAAGCCTTAAGCTATAATGACCCAGCCTGCCCACAGCCTGTCCCAGAACACACATTAATATCAACAAACTTCCATGTGGGCAGCACCATCTTTAACAAAGTGAGCATAATATATATATATATATATTTTTTTAAATTTATTTTATTTTTATTTTATTCATTTTTAGAGAGGAGACACAGAGTGAGAGAGAGAGAGAGAGAAAGAGAGAAAGGGGGGAGGAGCTGGAAGCATCAACTCCCATATGTGCCTTGACCAGACCAGTGCAGGGTTTTGAACTGACGACCTCAGTGTTCCCAGGTCGACGCTTTATCCACTGCGCCACCACAGGTCAGGCGAGCATAATATATTTTATCTGACCAACAATTCACCCCTATGCTCACTTTACTACCCACAATCTACACCACAGGCATTCCTGTACAAGGAAATTAAGTACATTACACAAATTACAACAATAGGATTAACAAATCAAAAGCTATGGGCTAAATGACAGAGCTGTCAAAGGCACCAAGAGAGGCAAATCTTTTCCCTCTGGCAGAATACAGGCCAGAGTTTTGTCTGCAGACAGCACCGTAGCTGGTACCAGAGGCCGCCCTGAGCGGGCATACCAAACCTTATTGGCCAATACACCAGCATCTGCTGGTTCTACGTGTAGTAAAATAGGAGAATTCATTGTTGGCCATAAAGAAATTACAAAGGTGCCCTTCATTATGCTGTCCCCCTGAGCACTCAAAGGATAATACACTTCTACCTTAGGTGGCCAGGTGCTGGTTGCCCAAGGAGTTAACTGGAGGTCCACCTCTAGCCCCTTTCCCCATGGTGCCAACAAGGCCACCCATCTCAGATGGGGGGCCTGGACAGTCCAGGGCCAAGTCCATTGAAGGCTTTGGCCTTTAAGAAGGGCTGTTGGGGCAGGCAAGAGCAGCCAATGGGCAGAATTAAGAGCTGTTTGCCCACAATGAACCTTCACCTCTGGTGATCTGTACTGACAGCTGGGCTGTATATCGTGGACTGACCCTTTGGATTGCTACTTGGCACATTAACCAGTGGATGGTAATGCACCGTCCACTATGGGGTCAGGCCATGTGGCAGGACTTATGGGAAATAGGACACCAGAAGCAGGTGACGGTATATCATGTCACGGGGCATGCTCCTCTAGCCCATCCTGGGAATGATGAGGCAGGTACATTGGCAAAGGTGTGATGGTTGGAGACTGCACCTGCAGGTAATGTGGCGCAATGGCTCCACCAGCGCCTGCTCCATGCTGGACAGAAAACTATGTGGGCTACGGTTAAGGTGTGAAACTTGCCTGTGTCCTATGCAGAGGTACTTGCAGCTTGTGAGCAATGTGCAATGTGTTCCAAGGAGCACCCACAGAGACCACTGGTGTCACCTGGACAGATCTAGAGGGGTCATGTTCCACTGACACGATGGCAGATAGACATCATTGGACCCTTACCAAAGTCAGAAGGGTACCAGTATGCGGTCACTTGTGTAGATACTGCCACCGGTCTGCTCGCTGCTTATCCCGCCTGTAATCCTGACCAGAGGGCAGTCATACAGGCTTTGGACCGCCTGAGTGCTACATATGGGCGACCACTGGTCCTTGAAAGTGACAATGGTACCCACTTCACTGGTTCAATGGTGAGGCAAAGGGCTCAAGAGCTGGGGGTGGACTGGAAATACCATGTTCTCTACCACCCCCAGGCTGCTGGTATCATTGAGCAGTATAATGGACTCTTAAAGCAGGGACTGCGACAGGAGGGGGGCACCAGCTCCCTTACTGGATGGACACGCCGCTTATGGACAGTACTCCGGATTTTGAATGAGAGACCTCGACGTGGGAGCCCAGCTCCAGTAGAGGCCCTCCTGCATCGGGCAGCTGCCCCCATTCAGTTGCAGATACGCACCAAGGACATTTTACTCAAGCCAGGCTTTGGACAGCAGGGCAACGTGCTCTTGCCTGCCCCACTTTATAATGTAGAAATTCAAACCTTTAATCCAATCTACAAACAAGAAAGTCTCTGATACAAAGTCACCCATCTGAGGCATAAAGTCACCCATCCTCAGGGGAGCGCACCACCCCACATCATCTAATCAGTCAAGGGTGTGGGGAAAAGCTTACTCTTAAAACTAAGCCTTAGGCTATAATGACCCAGCCTGCCCACAGCCTGTCCCAGAACACACATTAATATCAACAAACTTCCATGTGGGCAGCGCCATCTTTAACAAAGTGAGCATAATATATTTTATCTGCCCAACACTTTGGCCTCTGTTGTGGAGCTACTCGGAGTGTCCTATCAGAGGTTCTGACCTTCTCAAGGACTGTCACTGAGGCTCCTTTTGCAACAGGCTCGGGAAGAAGAGCCTGTCTCTGAAGTGTCCGCTTCCCTTTATGCAGGGTGATTCGATGAGCATCTGTCTGTGTAACTTTCCTTGTTTATGTAACTCAGAACATTTACAAACAACTTTCATAAACATCGTCTGATTTTTCACGCTTTTAGAGTATCTGACATCTGCTGTTGATGGTTGTGCTTTTAAAAACCAGGGCAGTGAAGCCAAATTTCCCTCCTCCCCTCCTTATTCCTCTTTCTCCTGGCCTTACCCCTTCCCCCTTCTCCCAGCGACAGGCTGGTTCCGTATTTCTGGGCTCTGGGCCGGGAGGTGGGGAGGGGGCCTTGGACAACCTCATTCTTCCAAATCAGTTTTTGTTCCATAAGAGGGGGAAACCTCAGCGCTTCCTTCGCTCTGGTTTTGGGGGGGTGGGGGGAGGGGGGCACGGGACTCTTGTTCAGTGCACTTGACAGGCCATAGTAGGAGCACAAGCGACCAGTCAATGGTGTGTTGTCTTTGTTTTCTCTTTCACTGTGGGAATAGTGAATCATTTCGCCTTTAGCCTCAAATAGTTTATGAGATTGTTATGGACTGTTAGGTTCACACCAGACCATTTAGAATTGACTGACCTGTGTCATGGAGTAATCACCCAGAGGAACAAGTTCTGTAGTGCTTCCACAAGCTGCAAGGGGCCTGATTAGTCAACTGAAATAGCCTATCTGATATTTAAACCGAAGCATTATTTTTGTCTGTTAACTTCTTACAGTGATATTGCTTTATTTCTTCTAAGTACCATGACACTTATTTATAGAAAATTTAGTTTGCCATATAGAATTGGAAAACCAATGGATGGTAGTATTTCTACCAGGAAGATGTGGTATTCCTTAGCTGGCAACTTAGTCTGGGACTGACCGTGAACTTATAAATAGATGGCATTTTCACCAGGAAGGCTATTTATGTATTGCCCTGGCTAAACATCTGATGAATGTACAAAGGAGCTATGCCTGAAAAAAAATGCAATAACACCCCAGAACCTAAGGAAGTTCTGAGAAATGGAGCTTACAGCCTTGTGTTGGAAAGAAGAAAAACAGTTCAGAAAATAAATGTGGAGTTTAAGAATACAGTAAGACTGGAGGTTATGCAATTTCATATAATGAGACTAACTTTTAAAAAAGCAGACCAAAACTTACACATTCAAAGGAGTTAAGCTCACCTCAGTTCTCTAGTGCAAACTGACAGTTATGTGCTTATTCTAATCATGCTGCTATTGCCTGTGGCACGTTCTTTTGATCATTCCGATTTTAGCAAAGGTGTTCTAAATAATTTGGGATCGAGTTTTATGAGTTCACTTTATCGCTTACCTGGAAATTTAAGCTAAATAAATGCATGTTAGGTAAAAAGATAAACGTCTCTGCCCTCAGGTAATTTACATGATTGTATGGCCGACAGATATAAAAATAATACACATGATAAATGAGCAAACTACTATGGCACGTGTTAGAAGGTAATGAATGCTATGGAAAACCATTAAAGCTTAGGAAAGCAGGTGTGCCAGGAGGAATTAGTTTGCGATTTTAAACAGGGTGGTGAAGGTAGGACTTATTGAGAAGGCAGTATCGGAGCACAGAAATAAAAGAAATGAGAGGAGAGAGCAATGTGGGTGTCTGAGGAGAGAGCATTCACATTCCTGGCGGAGGATGTGACAGTGTAAAGACCCTGAGATGGGAAAATGCTTGGTGTGTTCATAGAAGAGCGGGTGGGGGAGATGGGGGGTGGGGATGAGGGGGGTAAGGGTGAGGGGGGTAGGGGTGAGGGGGAAGTGAGGGGTGCGGGGACTGGACCAGAGGAAGCAAAGATAGAGGTGGGAAATGTGGTCAGGGAGGTAACAAGGAAACAGATTGCATAGGGTCCTAGAGGCCAATTCAGTGGTTTGGATTTTACTTGAGAAAAATGGAAGCCATTGCGAGCTTTTGCGCAGAGAAGCAGTAGGGTGACCTGAGTTTTTACATGATTACTATGGCTGCTCTGTTGCGAATGACTAATGTGGATATAAATGGAAATAGAAAGACTAGACAGGCATTCTCCTGGGTTAATGGGATAGCAGTAAAAGTGCTGAGCAGTGGTTGAATTCTAGATGTATTTTGAATGTAGAGCAAACAAGATTTCCTGACCCCACAACCTTTTTAGATCCATATTATTTTTAACCAAAGAAGAATTTACAGCAATAAAAGTTATATACAATGGGGCAAAAGTAGGTTGGCAGTTGTTCATATGGAATATGACACAGTAATTAATAATAATACAAGAATGAACTCTATGTTTCGAGTAGTAAGTGACTAACAAGTGGGTAGCATCAAGAGCGTAGACACACTGGACAGTGGGATAATTCACGCCATGGGCAGGATAAAGCAAACAGCATGAGATTTCATCACGACTCAGAACAGCATACAATTTAAAATTTATGAATGGTTTACTTCCAGAATTTTCCATTTAATGTTTTTAGTCCACAGTAGGCTGTGAGTAACTGAAACTGCAGAAAGCACACCGGTGGATAGGGAAGGGCGGCTACTGTAATAGGCAGACATTGGTAACACATTCCTCTTCTTGTTTATCCAGATATTCCTAAAGTACCTTGGACAGTTAGTTACCTTAGTTAAAAGGAGATTGCCTTGAAGTATTAAACTTGATACTGTTAACAATTTATAGACATCACTGTTTTACATTTGAAATATTATAATACTTGAATATGATAACTACTCAAATTATATTCAATTGACTGTGAAACATTGTATAACAGTTTTAAATTCAAACAATTTATTTTTCAGCAACCAAGATAGGAAAAAAATGAAGAAAGTGAATTTAATTGGACCATTAGCATTGGTAAGCTGTAAAATAGTAAATGTGATCATTCTTTCCTTTATTCAAATTTGTGTCTTGACTAGATATAGAGCCAGTACTTGAAGATTGTCTGCAGGCAGTGACAGATTTTCCTTGCTGCGCCCGTGCTGTGTTAGGTCGGCTCACTGGAGTCATGGCCCGCATTCTCCAGATGGACTGTAAAAGAGGAAGGGAGAGGCTGGCTATGCAGCAGCACAGCTGACCGGTTCACAGGGAAACTGAAAATAGAACTTGTGTTTGTACCACCAAACAAACGAACCAATTTCAGAAAAAATATTCTGCATTTGTTTCGCAAAACCCCATAAATTTAGCTTAAAATAAGCTTGCATATAGTGTGATTGTTTTTAAAAAATATTTATTTATTTTAGTTTAATTTATTGGGGTACAAGTTCAGTGTGAAACTCAATAAAACATTATCTGTACACTGAACCATGTAGCCATCGCCCCAAGTGAAATCTCTCATCCCCGTTTCCCTTCCACCTTCCTCCTACCCCCTTTCCCTCTGTCTGTCACCACATGGTTGTCTGTATCTATGTGAGACACACACACACTCACACACACACACACACACACACACACACACACACCACGGGTTTTTCTTTGCTTAATCCCTTCACTTTCTATCATCCAACGCACCCTCCCCACCCCTCTGAAATCCGTTCCATGTATCCATGTCTCTGTTTCTATTTTATTCGTCAGTTCAGTTGTTCATTAGATTCCACAGATAACTGAAGTCATATGGGCCCTGGCCAGTTCCCTCAGTGGATAGAGCATCAGTTGCCCGTGCAGACGTTCCAGGTTCAATCCCCAGTCAGGGTACACATGAGAAGCGCCCATCTACTTTTCTTCTCCTCCCTCTCCCCCTTCTCTCTCTCTACCTCTCTCGCAGCTAGTGACTTGGCTGGTTCAAGCGTTGACCCCAGATACTGAGGATAACTCAGTTGATTCAAGCATCAGTCCCAGATGGGGGTTGCCAGGTGGATCCAGGTCAGGGTACAGGTGGGAGTCTCTCTATTTCCCCTCCTCTCACTTAAAAAAGTCAGATTATATGGTATTTGTCTTTCTCTGACTGGCTTATTTCACTCAGCATAATAATCTGCAGGTACATTTCCAGGTAAGATTTCCTTCTTTTTTACGGCCACACAATATTCCATTGTGTAAATGTATCACAGCATTTTATCCACTCATCTACTGATAGGCACTTGGGCTGTGTCCAGATCTTGGCTATTGTAAAGTATGCTGCAATAAACATAGGGGTGCATGTATTCTTTTTAATCAATGTTTCTGGATTTTGAGGATATATTTCCCTGTGTGGAATCACTGGGTCAAAAGGCAGCTCCATTTTTAATGTTTTGAGGATAAAGTGATTGTTAACTATAGAAATTTAAAAATGATTAAGAAATCTATGTTCACATTTGGAATCCAAGAAAATTGATTAAACATAGAGTTAACTATAAGAGATTTAGATTTTGCACAGCACAATTCTCAGTGGCTTTCTGCTGGCACAATGTCAGTCAACATATTTTGGGCAGAAATCTTATCTATTTTTCATTTGTAATATGGTCTGTAAGCCTAAACATCCCCTACTTCCTCTGCATTCCCCACTTCTTCTTCAGCTAACCCACTTTTCCCTCATGAAACTACAACGAGCATCATCTCCATGAGCAAGACTTCCCTAAAGGACATAGATAGACACTCCATAATATTTGTTGCACTTCACTACTGAGCTGCCTTTTAAAAGATAACTTAAACCACCCTGGCCAGTTTGCTCAATAGTAGAGTGTCAGCCCAGCATGTGGAAGTCTTGGGTTTGATTCCCGGCCATGGCACACAGGAGAAGTGCCCATCTGCTTCTCCACACTTCCCCTTCTCCTTTTTCTCAATTTCTTCCCCTCCTGTAGTCAAGGCTCCATTGGAGCAAAGTTGGCCTGGGCCCTGAGGATGGCTCCATAGCCTCTACCTCAGGCACTAGAATGGCTCCAGTTGCAATGGAGCAAAGGTCCAGATGGGCAGAGTATCGCCCCCTGGTGGGCTTACCGGGTGAATCCTGGTCAAGCACCTGCGGGAGTGTGTCTCCCTGCCTCCCTGCTTCTCACTTCAAAAAAAATAAACACATTCTCTGCACATATGTACCCTGATTTATTAATGTCACCTATTAAAATTAGAATTAATAAAAAAATAAGTAAAAATGTTTAAGGAAACACACACACACACAAAGCTAACTTAAACCACTTAAATGGCCCTTATCTTCAAAACCCAGAGGGTCTATTTCACCCCTATTTGCAAGTCTCCCTCTGAAATATTCTCAATGACATTTTAAAGGATGAGATGTTTGTGTGTGTGTGTGTGTGTGTGTGTGTGTGTGTGTGTACTTAATATATACTTCTAGCTATTCTTAATTCACTACCTCAGGAGCTCTGGAAGTGGAACCAAACCTTTATTCCTTCTGATTGTACTGCAATCATTCAACCAAATAAGATATTGATGGTAGAGTCAGATTGATTGCTTCACAGAATACAAAATAAATAAAATCATGAAATTGACAGTGATTTGGATGAAAATTCTCCTCTTTTCCTATTACATTTATTTGCCACTATTACAAAAGTACTGACCTGAAATAAAAATCAAAAGAACATGTAATTGTGGAAAAGAGAAATTCTTTCCCACAAGGTAAGATAAGCATTATTTTATTTATTCTTTTCAGTTTCGATACTCGGATTGGCAGGATAAATTATTTATGTCTCTCGGCACAATCATGGCCATAGCTCACAGATCAGGTCTTCCCCTCATGATGATCGTATTTGGACAAATGACTGACAGATTTGTTGCTACTGCGGGAAACTTCTCCTTTCCAGGTAAGCATTTTTTTATTTTTTTTAAATGCATAGTACTCCTTTAACTGGGTGAAGGATTAGAAATTGATTTTGCTGTTTATTGTTTACTTGTTTAATAATTTAGGCATCTGGGTGACTTTAGGTATCACAGAAGTAGTAAAATTCTCATTTAAATTTTAAGAAATAGGTGCATACTGTTTTCAAAGAAAAGGATAAGGAAACATAGAGAAAGCTTTGCCTCTGAAGGAAGTAAGGGAGTCTCCCTTTTGAGGACAGTGGCACTGTGACAGACATCTGTGCAGCACACATCCCATCAGTGATTCCTGGTGAATTTCAGAGTGCACCAGTTAGCCTGGCCGGCTTTCTTAGCCGTGCCCAGCTTGTAGATCTGTTTCTGCTTTTCTTTTTTCTCTTCCCCATTTTCTTTGTTAAAATTATAGCCATTTTCTGGGTCTAATTTTTGGACCAACCAGGTTGGCTGGAACTTGATATGACACTTCCATAAAGAGGGAGTGGATTCGGTATGTGAACGACGCGCTTTGAAACACACCCAGAGAATCATAATCGCTGAAGCGCCAGAGGAGTCAGTCCCCTAAGCTAACGGCATCTGAAGGGGGGCTGTGGCGACAGCGTTGGAGTGAGGTCCTGGTGGACAGAGCTGGTTTCATGTCGACCAGATTCCACACAGAAGAGTTCCGTGCTTGGCACCAAGCCCAAGGCTTAGCTCCTCCCAGGAGACCTTGCGGGCACTACATTGGAGAGGGCTGAAGGGAGCTTTGTTGGTACAGAGATGGTGGAATATAAGGACAAAATGCTGATGAAGGAAAGGTAGCTTTCATGGCAAAGATACCGAGGAAAGTGGATCCTATCACTTACATAATATTCAGTACGTTGTCAGTGTTCACTGAGCACAACCTATTTGGTTAGCACTGTGGAACTTAAGAGAATACGATTACTTGATTTATATAATAGGATCTATTAACACAAATATTGATGATATACATGAATGGCTTTTAGAAATTAAAAGCGTCCTTTTAAAAATAAAGCTCCTTCAAAACCAGTTTATAATTATTCTCAAGGACTATTGTCTCTGAGAAGGACTTCTTTACAATAAAAAGAACAATGATAACAGCCTTTTATTGTATCTCTTATGTGCTAGGTTCTGTGGCACTTAACCCTCACGGAACACTCCTACACAGTAGGTAATGCTATGCTCTGTAACAGATGAGGAAACTGAGGCTTGGTGAGGATAAATAACTTGTTCAAGTTACATAGCCTGTCAGCATTAGGGTAGAATTCAAGCCCAGGTCTTTCTGCCATCCAAACCATGCTCCTGACCATGTAAATACGTTATACTGCAAAGGTAAATAATCTTGCCTTCTCTCTCTTTTTTTTTTTTAAATTTCTTTTTTTAATTTTATTCATTTTAGAGAGGAGACACAGAGTGAGAGAGAGAGAGAAAGAGAGAAAGAGGGGAGGAGCTGGAAGCATCAACTCCCATATGTGCCTTGACCAGACCAGTGCAGGGTTTTGAACTGGCGACCTCAGTGTTCCCAGGTCAACGCTTTATCCACTGTGCCACCACAGGTCAGGCCTCTTGCCTTCTCTTTTAAAAACAAATGTGTTTGGGAAAGGTAAATGGATTACATGTTTAATCAGGGACCAAAATCTTAACATAAATACCATAAAGATAAAATTGAAGTAATAATATAGGATAATTTAAAAAGTCTTGAAGGAAATGAGGGGTAGGAGTTTTCTATTTTTTTTTTTTTTAACTTTTAAGAAACTCTATAGATCTATTAGGCATTGGTTATACATATTTATAAAGCAGAATAATGCCTATATTTAAACACATCAATCAAAAATTGGTTTCAGTTTGAAGTTTAAAAAATCCTGATTAACAGAAGAATGGATAAACAAAATACATTGTAACATACAGTGGAATAATATTCAGGCTGAAAAAGAAAGGAAATCCCGACACATGCTACAGCATGAATGAACCTTGAGGACCTTATGCTAAGTGAAAAAGCCAGTAATGAAAAGACAAATACTGTATGGTTTATGTACGGTATATGAGGTATACAGTTGTCCAATTCATAGAAACAGAAGGTAGAATAGTGGTTACCATGCAGTGGTGGGAGGAGGAAATGGGGAATTATTGGGGAAATTGTTTAGCATATAGAGTTTTAGTTTGGGAACATGAAAAAGTTCTGGAGATTAGTTGTACAATAATATTACAGATAATAATATGGAATATTAATGCTTCTGAACTGTTCTCTTAAAGATAGTTAAGATGGAAAATTTTATATTATGTGTATTTTGTCATAATTAAACTATTTTTAAAATCAGAATAAAACAATGCATCACACGTATCATAGATAAGTTAGCATTTGTACCAATTTTATTAGTCTTGTTTTTAGAAAACTAGAATAATTCTGCAACTTTATTTTTGTGACAGAGACAGAGAGAAGGACAGATAGGGACAGCAGACAGGAAGGGAGAGAGATGAGAAGCATCAGTTCTTCATTGCAGCTTCTTAATTGTTCATCGTTTGCTTTCTTATATGTGCCTTGATGGGAGGCTACAGCAGAGTAAGTGACCCCTTGCTCAAGCCAGTGACCTTGGGCTCAAGCCAGAGACCTTGGGCTTTAAACCGGCAACCTTTGGGCTCAAACTAGCAACCATGGGGTCATGTCTATGATCTCACACTAAAGCCAGTGACCCTGTGCTCAAACTGATGAACCTGCACTCAAGCCGATGACCTCGGGCCTCAAACCTGAGTCCTCTGCGTCCCAGTCCGACGCTCTGTCCACTGCGTCACCGCCTGGTTAGGGTGCAGCTTTCTTATTTGGAGCAGTTGGCTTATTTTCTAATTATGCAACTGAATTGCTTTGAAGCTGGACATGGCAGACAGGGGCCATGTGCTGTGCCCAGGGCCAAATTCAAGGTCTCTCTGGGGAATGTCACAAGCAAGTCACTTATAGACCTGTGATTGCTGGATTGTTAAACTCACCAGAGTTTCATTTTATTCTCAGTAGCCTCCAAATGATAAGGTCCCTGGTCTTCTATAGCAACGTTTGTCATTAGGCCTATTGGCCTATTGTCATTAGGCTTTCTTGGGGGATTTGTTATTACTGTCCAATATCGACTCTTCTGTAGTTTATAAAAGTAATATTCTTGTACCTTTTTGGAGAAAATTAAATCTTTAAATCTGATACACACTCTAAATCCAGAGAGATCATTGGTATGTTTAGAGTGGTAGAGGTTAGCAGCAATCAGGGAAGTCGAGAAAAGACAGAGCACTCAGCTGTACTTAGCTGAGCTCCCTAGCGCATCTCATAGAGATCATGTTCATTTAGAGTCCGTTCTTTAGAATTGTTGGATTCTTGGACAGCTAACTGAGAAGGGAATGTTAGAAGAAAAATCGGTTTAAATTGCAAGAAGGTCTGACGATGATTTATTGTGAACAGAACCCGCCCTTGTCAACAGAATAAAGGCATTCCGTGACAAGGTCAACCCCTCACAACGACTCAGTTGTGCAGAACTATGCATAACACATTCTGCATCCAAAACTTAAGGACAGAGTTATAAGAAGCAGTTTTTCTGCAGAGTATCAGGGACTTGATATGCCAAGTCTATGTGACTGATAACCTAGGCTGTTCCGTGGGGAAATGATGAAGCCTGCATGCCCTGGCATTGCCTTGGGATTGAGAGGAGAGGCATTTTTGAGCCCCTTGTTACTTTATTTAACTGCACATGCTGCTGAGCTACCTGGACAAACACCACCTCTTTGTTTTGTGCTAAATATTTCTATATGACAAAAGCATTTTAGGCAGAATTGAGGAAGACAGACATTGATTTACTTTGAGACTCAAAAGTGACAGGACTCCCTATGTGATGTCTCCTTAGGTAACCCTTAAAGCCTACCGTTTTTATTTAGGCCCTTCACTCACCAGCTGGATGACCTTGGGAGAGTTACTTAAGCTCTATAGTTCTTACTGTTCTCATCTTTGAAAGATAATCATAGAGTTACTGGTAGAATTCAGTGAGATGTTTAATGTAAAGTGTCAAGCGAGATGATATATGCAAAGTGTCTGGAATACGCAATAGTAAGCGATCAGTAAATATCTAGCTGTGAGAACTTGGAAATGAAACACCTACTCTAAAATTCTGTTTATTCATCTATAAAATAAATGACTTCTCTGGTAACTCTCTAAAATGAATAGGCAGTTTCTAGAATTCCCCATTCTCTCATTATGGGAGGCATTCAGGCAGATGAGAGTGAGAGTATTCCATATTGGCACATTAGAATCAAGCAAGGGTATTTTTAGAAATATGATGTCTAGATTTGGTCAAAAGTTCTGATTTATGGTGTTGGGTGAAGACTGGGAATCTGTATTTTTTCAAGTTCTTCATGTGATTCTAACCGGCAGATAGCATTAAGAACCCCCAGACCAGATAACTATTTGGAGACGGTTTATTTATGAGAGTGAAGAATAATAAGTAACATCTGAGGAAACCAGTTCTATACCCTTTCCAGGTCAAGAACCCCATGATTTCCATTTCTAAAATGCCAGATCTAGAATCCCATGATATTCCTAGATCTAGAACAGCACATCTAGAATCCCATAAGATTCCTAGATCTAGAACAGCATATCTAGAACCCCATGATATTCCTAGATCTAGAACAGCACATCTAGAATCCCATGAGATTCCTAGATCTAGAACAGCACATCTAGAATCCCATGTGATTCCTAGATCTAGAACATCACATCTAGAATCCCATGCGATTCCTAGATCTAGAACAGCATATCTAGAATCCCATGCGATTCCTAGATCTAGAACAGCACATCTAGAATCCCATGAGATTCCTAGGTCTAGAACAGCATGTCTAGAATCCCATGCGGTTCCTAGATATAGAACAGCATGTCTAGAATCCCATGAGATTTCTAGATCTAGAACAGCATATCTAGAATCCCATGCAATTCCTAGATCTAGAACAGCATATTTAGAATCCTATGAGATTTCTAGATCTAGAATGCCAAGTTTAGAACTCCTTATTTCCAGAATTCCAGTTCTAGAGTCCCATGATTCTTCTAGAAATGGCAACACACACACGTGTCTCACCTTTGTCCCAGGCAGCAGAAACTCTTGGTTGTGGGGGTTCTGGTGCTCCTACGGTTACTAACCCAGAATTAGCTTGCCATTCTTGGCCAGGGACTCTGAGAAAGAAGTAGATCAAATTTAGAATGCCCATAAATTTTTATTTCCTAGGAGGGAGGATCTATCTGCATTATAATGAGATATCCTCATTGAGGGAATTTAAAAGTTTAAGAAAGGTATTGGAGGAGAATTAAGTCATTTAAGATTTCACCTGATTTCTAAGTTCAAGGAAAATAACTAGTCCTGTACCAGTTGTGGGTGGGATTCAGCCAGTTCACACCGGTTCAGCAGAACCAATACCTAATTTCTTGTTGTATTTGGCAAACCAGTTGTTAAAATGGCACTTGTAATCAGGGCTCTCTCTAAGGTGGGTGCCTGGGCAGCCGCCCAATGTGTTCAGATGGTCGCTTCTCATATATGCCCTGACCAGAGATCGATCCCAAGACATTCACATGCTGGGCTGATGCTCTATCTACTGAGCCAACTGGCCAGAGCCTGCAAGTGTTCTGATGGCAGGGGGTGGCACAGTGGCCTCCCATCACAGGTGAGGCACTTTCCCTGAATGACCACCTACATTTTGGCCAGGTGGGCCCCAGCCGAACTGATGGAAAATGGGAATAACAGGTCCTCCCGTCTTGGGAGGGACCTTGCACCCTCCCATCGCATCACCTGGATTCTGGTGAGGGGGTTGCAGGTGTTTGGAGAAAGGCTACAACTACATGTGTGTCTGCACACAGGCTTGGGGCTGCTCCTTGCGTGGGTAGTGTGTAGCCAGGAGAGCCCCGCCGCTCTGATAAGTGTGGAAATAGACACGTCTCACGACATGCGTTTACTGTCCATGGTGGCACTGTTGCCAATACGGTGGCCCTTTGTCTATTGTGGGGGTTAGGTTCCAGAACCTTATATTTATTTTATTATTAATATATAGTTTAAGGCTTTATAAACCCTCCCCACACTCTTATAGACCTTTCCCACACTACTGTTAACTTTTCCCACACTTATTTTGCTTATTTTACTTCAAAAATAATTAAAATAATAAATATATAAAAATACCTATATACCTCAAAATCCCACTATGTAGCAAAAAAATCAACAATACAAAATTAAATATATACAATTTAAAAATTCGTGATACAGTGAGACTGCAAAGCAAGCCATGGCATAGTGAGGGACGTCTGTAGAGGAGGTTCTTATGTTCTGGTGGGCCCAGGTGCACTGATGGCAAGTGTGAACGCTGGCACCTCCAGTCATGGGGATGGTGTCATACTGCCCGTCACCATACCATCCGTGTGTTATGGATGGGTGCGCTTCAGGTGATCGGATTAAGGTGGGAGCAGCGGTGTATCTGAGCACAGAGAGGGTGCCCGCTCCTCCTCCTGCAGCACTGTGCTGTGCCTGGTGGGTCCTCAGTTGTATGGCCAAAATGAGAGAGAGGGCAGTGCCTGTGTCTTCCTAAACCCATCTCCACTGCTGATGCTCTGGATGCCTGTGAATGAGCAGGGCCTCAGGTGGACAAGGAGGCTTTTGTCCACGCAGACATTTCAGTTCTTTCAACTACTGCTTTTAACAGCTGATGCCAAACCCTTTTTGCTGCTCACATTCTCCTTCTAATTCACTAATGTTGCCCTTAAAGTGTGATACAGAGTTGTGTGCAAAGGTAAGCTGGTCAGCACAGGTTACAGTCTGGCGGTGACTGCCAGTGGGAGGACACCTTAGATAAGGTCATTAGCATTTGATTAATGAAAACAAAGACTGCACTTTTGCCATTTTATAAATAAATAAGAACTTTTATTACACAAGAAACTTATTTCCTATAAGGAAAAGTCAGGAGAAAAAGGAAAATAATAGGATTCGACATCCTACTTTCCACTTCTAGGTCTTGAGTGATCACTTTGCAGTTTAACTCAGGCATCTGTCAGCTTCACGTCCAGCAGCCTCATGAATCCTAAGTCCACCTTTAATGTTGATGCTCTGGATGCTCGTGAATGAATGGGGCCAGGGATAGATATACATACCCTACAATTCATGGTAGCTGAGGATGCATCACAACAGGTGGGCCTGCAAATATCGTGGCAAATATGAGCTACTGTCACCAGAGTGAGTCCTCTTGGTGGCAACTCCAATGAAGGTGGTAGTTGATGTGTTAACGGGGAGAATACACGGATTGTCACCAACGGCAAGCTATTCTTGTCAACGGTGTCAAATGTGGAATCTGGAGTTGCAAACATGCAGTACTGGAGTGCATTGAGCTACCCCGCTGGCTGAAGTGCAGGTGAAGTCAGGCTGCATCTTGTGCTGGGGCCACTCCTTTTAACAGGACTAATAGGTTTTTAGATGGGATATGGACAGTGGGGAGTGGGTAAGAGGGAAAGACTAGTAAAGTTAGACTAACTGGTGTCCATGTGCTCTGTGTCACCATCCATCCTGGCGGCCTCAGAAGCGGTAGTGTCCATGGGCTCTGGGTCACCATCCATCCTGGCAGCCGCAGGAGAGGTGGTGTCCATCGGCTCTGGGTCATTATCCATCCTGGCAGCTGCAGAAGAGGTGGTGTCCATTTTCTCTCCATTGTCCTTCTTGGATGAAATGGCAGGAGGATGTCTTGTGTCCATCGGATCTCTGTTGTGCTTCATGGAGGAAACAGCAGGAGGACATGTTGTGTCCACTAGCTGTCCATCGTGCTTCCTGGAGGAAACAGCAGGAGGAGGTCTTGTGTCCACCGGCTGTCCATTGTGCTTCCTGGAAGAAACGGAAGGAGGAGGTCTCGTGTCCACTGGTTGTCCAACATGCTTCCTGCGGGCAGCAGCGGAAGGAGACAGTGCGGTTTTCAATGGCCCTTTGTCCTTCTCACTGGTGACTGTGGCAGGAGTGGTGGGTCCCATGAGCTTAGCATCGCTCTCCCTGGCGGCAGGGGCAGAGTGGGACAGCACTCCCTGCAAAGGGTCCTTGACTTGAAGAGCAGGTGTTCTAAGATGTGCAGATGTTCTGACAGCGCAGGAAGGTGCAGGCATGTTGATTTCAGTGATGTGAGCACGTATAGGAGGCTGAGATGACAAACCTGCTGAAGCTCCGGCTTTGATGGAAATAGGGCTCTCCGTAGATTGATTAGGTTGATGGGCCCAGGGCCAAGTATAGACGATCACAGAACCAGGTGGGGAATAAGTCACAGGATACATAGCATGAGCAGACGTCTGTGGAGGGCCCTGGACAATTAGAGGGAGGACCCTCAGAGGAGAGTAGTTGGTCTGTGGCATAGGACACCACCCCGCTGGCTGCACATACCCTAGCAATGTAAAAGCCACCTGGTTTCTGTCGATCTGCCCATAAGTAAGAGGAGAATGAGGTGCAGGCTGTAACATAGGACACCACTTCGTTGACTGCACATATCTGGTCAATGAAAAAGCCACCTGGTTTTGGTAGAGCTTCCCATAAGTAAGGGGACGTGGTGCAGGCACACTGAGGTGGTCCCAGACAGGTGGCATATGATTATTGCCAGCAAAGGAGGTGGTTGAATGATGGCCACCAGGCCAGGGATGGTCACGGAAGAAAGGTAGAGTCAATTTTGAAAGAAAATTACCCATCTTCGGCTTATTGTGAGTGACACAAACCCGGAAGCAGAGTTGGTAGTAGGAGCTGTGCTCCTATACTGCCTCTTGTCTGGAGTCCTAGCCCTCAATGAAGGCATGAGCTTCAGACACACGCCTGTGATGTCACAATGAACAGGTCTCGGGGGCAGGGCACTGGTAGGGAAAGGGGATGGCACTCAGAAGTCCAGTGTGTAAAGGGAAAATGGAAGAGGGCAAGGTGCCACTTCTCATTGGCTGCCCTACCCACTCCTCTGGCCTTCCTAGAGCCTGGGACTTCCCTCGGGGGGCTGCAGGTGTTTGGCATCAGATGGACCACTATGCAGGGACTGTTCAGGACCTTGCAGCCCCCAGTTGACATTCCTCATCCCACCTGGGCACTGGTTCTGAAGCCCTTATCACCTTTCCAGGGGTCCCAGAAGTCAAAGATTTTCAAAATAATAGCATGAAATGTAACAGAAATATCCAGAAAAATAAATCTTAAAAATAACACTTGAAAAACTTTGAATTATATCTCATGTTTAATTTGTATTTTCCTGTGTCTCAACCACTCAAGGCAGAGTGCCCCTTTTGCTCTTATTTGGAGGAATGATACTTTAAGGAAAATAAATTAAACCATGAATAATATAATATTGTCTGACAAAAATAACTGTTGTATCTTGTGTGATCATGAAATGACCCGAACAATCAAATTTAAGGTGAAAATTACACTACATATAATAGACTGTTTCCCTTATTTAGTTTTGCACAATGAGCATAAATTTGTTTTATCACTCATTTCAATCATGTGAAAATAATTGTCTTTGACTTAAGAGTGTTAGAACATTAAAAATGCTCAGTTTCATGGAGCTCCATGGATATGCTTTTCTTGATGACATACTTACTATGTGTTTCAGAGGTTTTCTAAGCTGTTTGTTTACTGCTGAGATGTGTGCTCACCTTACCACCCACTGTGGCCACTTATAATTTACTATTCACTTAATTGTATTAAATTTCAAACCAGTAATGTTTAATGCCCTTAATGTCTTGATCACAGAATTTTGGACATTAAAGCTTAGTTGTCTAAATAAATACAGAAAAACTGGGCATATTTACCCAATTCAGTCTCTAAAGACAACTATATACAATATTAAAGAAATGTAAAATGCCAAAAACTAAATAAAACATTCTTTAAAATTAAGAAGTCGGCAGGAAGTCAGTTAGTTAGTAAACAGAACATGTCGGCATGCTACAACCAAATTAATCAACCCAACAGATATAGTACACTTACTCGGAAGTTACTCTAAGTCAGGGGTCCCCAAACTTTTTACACAGGGGGCCAGTTCACTGTCCCTCAGACCGTTGGAGGGCCGGACTATAAAAAATACTATAAACAAATCCCTATGCACACTGCACATATCTTATTTTAAATTAAAAAACAAAACGGGAACAAATACAATATTTAAAATAAAGAACGAGTAAATTTAAATCAACAAACTGACCAGTATTTCAATGGGAACTATGAGTGTGGATGCATCCTGTGCTCCCCTCACTGACCACCAATGAAAGAGGTGCCCCTTCCGGAAGTGCAGCGAACTGGATAAATGGCCTCAGGGGGCCACATGCAGCCGCCCATTGTTTGGGGACCCCTGCTCTAAGTACTCTTTAGATTGTTGACATTCTATTTGCCAGCCATTATTTAAGATTTCTAAGGCTTCCTCATTAAAAGGATAACCCTGTAACTGTGAAATCTATAATGTCTTATTATTTTCTATATTATGAAGCTTATCTCTCGTAAAATGGTGCTGAACTTTCTGTGAGAATTATAGTAATTTTTATTTTAGAAATTACAAAAATCTAGAGTATTTCAAGAACTATTGTTTAATATGTGAAAGTAGATAATTTTCTTAGTATAGAATCACAGTGGCAGCAAGTAAAATTTTAATGTTTTAAAATTAGAAATTATAAAATGGTTATTGAATTTAACCAAAAACAGAATCTTTTATTTACTTCAGCAAATGAGATTTTTAATTTTCCTACATTTATATGCTTTCATTTCTCTACATTTATGTGCTTGTGCTGGATAAAACCTGTAAATTTTCAGTCAACTGGCTCAGTAGTTACATTTGAAAATTAGAGATAAATAGAAGAGCTATAATATACTCTGCTGTTTGATAGAGGAGCCATTAGACACGTGACTTTGAGCACTTGTAGAATTAGTCTGATATTTGAGATGTCGTATAAGGATAAATGACTCACTAGATGTCATAAATTAGTAAGAAAAATGTAAAATATCTCAATAATTATATATTGAACACATGGCAAAAAGTACCTTTCAACATATATGGTTTAAGTATATGATTGCAATTAGTATTGGTTTATCTTCTCTGTTCCAATGCAGCTATTAGTTAAAACTGCAGAGGTGGTTCACTCTTGTGTCTTGCATGTTATTTCCATTCGGTAGGGCTAATCTACAGATCCAGGGGGAGACAGTGGATTTTAGTAAACTTACCCTCAGGTTTACCATTATATAGTGTCTAGAATGCATTTTGCCTTTGTCATGAGTAGGTTAAACAGAAATGGAAAATATTTCTCCTATCAAGGATATGCAAATTATTTTATTTAAAATGTTTATTTTAAAAATGTTCATTAGTTAAATTCATCAACTTTCTCAGCTAATTTCTCAAAGTGTGATAAATGTCTTTTTGTCAGTATAAAAGACAAATAACTGAAAACATGCAGGCTTCAATAATGTGTATGTTTTCTATAAAACATTAACATTTTATTTCTCTTTCTTTTTAGTACTGTTTCTAAATACTTTTAAAGCCACATGAGTATTTTCATCTTCATCTGCAATTAAAAAAAACAATTTTAAGGAAAAGACTAAATTAATCTCCCTTTGGGGCAGTGTGTCCTTCTCTCACAGGGAATATAATGAAAGTTGCTTTGAGTGCTGCACACTTATAACCGGGATTATATATTATATGGGTATTTAAAATAAAAATGTCACAGAAGGCATGTTTTAATCACTTAAAAATGTAATTTTGTGCCTGACCTGTGGTGGTGCAGTGGATAAAGCGTCGACCTGGGAACACTGAGGTTGCCTGTTCAAAACCCTGGACTTGCCTGGTCAAGGCACATATGGAAGTTGATGCTTCCTGCTCCTCCCCTCTTAGTCTCTTTCTCCTGTCTCTCTAAAAATGAATAAATAAAATCTTAAGAAGAAAAAATTAAGTGTATATATATATATATAATTTTGTTTTTAAATCTGTCTTTGAAATTTGGACAAAAGCAAAATTTCTATAATTTTCTTTACTTTTTATAGACATCATCTGTATATTGTAGTGTGTGCTTGCCACTCCAGTCAAGTCTCCTTCTATCACCATTTATCCCCTCTTAACCCCGTTCTACCTCCCCCAACTCGTTTCCCTCTGGTAACCACCATACTGTAGTCTGTGTCTATGAGGGTTTCTTTTCTTTTCTTGCTCAATTCCTTCATCTTTTACACTCAGCCCCCAACCCCTCCCTCTGACAGCTGTCAGCATGTTCTCTGTCTCTATGCTTCTGTTTCTATTTTGTTTGTTAGTTTATTTTGTTCATTAAGCTCCACATATAAGTGACATCACACGGTCCTTACCTTTCTCTCACTGGCTTACTTCACTCAGCATAATCATCTCCACATGCATCCATGCTGTTTCAAAGGGTAAAGCGTTCTTTTTATAGCCGAGTAATATTCTACTGTGTAAAAGTACTACAGCTTTCTGACTCACTCATCTGCTGATGGACAATTGGGCTGCTTCTAAACCTTGGCTATTGCAAATAATAGTGCAATGATCATAGGGGTGCACATATTCTTTCAAATTAGTGTTTTGGGGTTCTTTGGATATGGGTGCAGAAATGGAATTGCTGGGTCATAGGAAGTTCCATTTGTAATTTTTGAGGAACCTCTATACGGCTGTCCATACTGGCTGCACCAGTCTGCGTTCCCACCAACAGTCACAAGGGTTCTCTTTCCTTCACCCCCTCAGTAACACTTGGTATTTGTTGCTCTTCTGATGATAGTCATTCTGACAGGTGTGAGGTGCTATCTCACTGTGGTTTTAATTTGCATTTCTCTGATGATTAGTGATGTACTGTCAGTAGTCACGGCCACCATCACAGCCGCCTGGCCCATGAAGATTTGTATTTGATTCGTATAGAGCATAGAGAAACAACGGAGCTAAGTAATGGTGGGCTATTTTCTTTATTTCTAGCTTTGCACTCGGCCAGTGAGTGAAAACAAATACACGGGCACCAAAACCCACTCATTCAGTGCTCACAAAGCTACTGACACGTCCGAGTTTTCCTAGAATCAAAGATTCCACCAGTTCAGCGGAGCTTACAAAGCCCCTCACCTTGTTTCCATTCAGTACTCCTCCATCTTTGCTACTTTCTCTCCCACCACCACGTGGCCTCTCTGCCCTGAAACAATGTGGTCTTCTCTAAAATGGCCTCCTAGCTTCTCCTTTTAAAACTTTTTGGTGTGACAATCCCTCCTCCAGCACACATTAGCATAACCAAGCCCCTTCCCAAGCAGAAAAGTAATCAACTGTATCACCTGGGCAATGGCCATTCATGTGGGCAGCAACCATTTTTAACAATAAAAGTGAGCAATACCAAATAACACAAATTTTATAAACTTTTTTGCCCAATAATGACATTGGGCATCTTTTCATGTATGTATTGGTCATCTGTATGTCATCTTTGGAGAAGTGTCTATTCATGTTTTTTTTCTTCATTATTTAATTGGGTTGTTTGGCTTTTTCTTGGTGTTGAGTTATATGCATTCTTCATAAATTATGTATATTAATCTCTTATCAGATGTAGTGGTGAATATGTCTGTCCATTCAATGGGTTGTCTTTTCATTATGTTGATGGTTTCCTTTGCTGTACAAAGACATTTTAGTGTGATGTTGTTCCATTTGTTTATTTTATAATTTTTAAGGATATATATAGTTCCTAATTATATATTTTAAATAATATCTAATCTTGAAGTAAACTGATGGTTTCTTATACTAGTAAGAGAAAAACCCATCAATGTAGTGTCTTCATTTCATTCAATATACAGCTATTCAGTAAGAAACTTAAAACTTAAAAGTTTAAAACATATTTAGAATTCTAACTTAGTTAAAACTATACATTAGAAATTCTATGACCCAACCTCTGATCACAGAGATCACATAAAATTGAACGTTGAGTCAAACATGTCTGCCTGCCCAATTCAGTATAAGTTAAATGGCACGTACTTACCATGAATATAGAGAATGCAAAAGGTCTTCACCACATCAGAGTTTGGGTACCACTTCATTTCACCAAACATAAATATAATATGATTTCTCTATTCTATATTTATGGGGCAGGTATTGACCATATAAGTTTACTGAAATGATGTCAACTGGCAAAGTATACCCCATAAGCAATATTGGTAAATACAGTAGGTTCATGAGGAAAATGCACTGTGTATTTCTGTTCTGCAAAAGGAGGGAAGGTTACAGTCCATAACAATTACTCTGAGGCTTTTTGCATCACAAAAGGTGCCTTCTAATTTTGTTACCACTACTTTGGAGAATGCAGTCAGTGTGGTCACAGCATGGCCTACCTTCAAATTCTCCCTGCCAATCTGAGAGAGCATCCTGTTGTGGGAGTACAGTTGTTAGAGTTTACTGCTGCAGCTTTCAGAAAAAGAATAAACTAGCACAATGATTGCAGCCATTGCCAAAAAATGGTCTTCTCATGACTAGATGTGGTAAGTTGTCTTGATGCCCCTTAGCTGGAAAATAAATAACCTTTTCCAAAACAGAACTTTTAAATTTAAATGAAACTAACTGAGGCATTTTTACCCAAAGTATATCAATGTAAAGCAATAAACATTTACTGTTCATGTAGTATGTACAAGTTTCTGTGCTACTACTATTTTAGGGAACTTAATATATAGCATCACCATTTACTTTTTTTTTAATATTAATTTTAATGGGGTGACACCAATAAATCAAGGTACATATGTACAATGAAAACATCTCCAGATTATCTTATCATTCAATTGTGTTGCATACCCGTCACCAAAAGTCAAATTGTCCTCTGTCACCTTCTATCTGGTTTTCCATGTGCCCCTTCCCTCCACCCTACCCCACCCTCCCCTCCCTCCCCCCACCCTGTAACCACCACTCTCTTGTCCATGTCTCATAGTCTCACTTTTATGTCCCACCTATGTATGTATGAAATCATACTGTTCTCAGTTTTTCTTTTTCTGATTTACTTATTTCACTCTGTATAATGTTATCAAGGACCATCCATTTTGTTGTAAATGATCCGATGTCATCATTTCTTATGGCTGAGTAGTATTCCATAGTATATATGTACCAAAGCTTTTTAATCCACTCGTCTTCTGACGGACACTTGGGCTGGTTCCAGATTGTGAACAATACTGCCACGAACATGGGGGCGCATTTCTTCTTTTGAACAGTGCTATGGTGTTCTTAGGGTATATTCCTATAAGTGGGATAGCTGGTCAAAAGGCAGTTCGACTTTTAATTTTTTGAAGAATCTCCAAACTGTTTTCCACAGTGGCTGCACCAGTCTGCATTCCCACCAGCAGTGCAGAAGGGTTCCCTTTTCTCCACATCCTCACCAGCACTTATTCTGTGTTGTTTTGCTGATAAGTGCCATTCTGACCTGTGTGAGGTGATATCTCATTGTGGTTTTAATTTGCATTTCTCTAATGATTAGTGAGGTTGAGCCTTTTTTCATATGCCTATTGGCCATCTGTATGTCCTCTTTGGAGAAATTTCTATTAATTTCTTTTGCCCATATTTTGATTGGATTGTTTGTCTTCCTGTTGTTGAGTTTTATAAGTTCTTTATAAATTTTGGTTATTAACCCCTTATCAGACGTGCTGTCGAATATGTTCTCCCATTGTGTGGTTTGTCTTTTTTATTCTGTTCTTATTGTTTTTAGCTGTGCAAAAACTTTTTAGTTTGATATAGTCCCACTTGTTTATCTTGCCTTTTATTGCATTTGCCCGTGGAGATAAATCGGCAAATATATTGCTGCTACAGATGTCAGAGATCTTATATCTGGTTCCTGATCTTAAAGGGATTGCTTTTAATTTTTGCCCATTTAGTATGATGTTTGCTGTGGGTTTGTCGTAGATGGCCTTTATCATGTTAAGGAATGTTCCCTGTATTCCCACTTTACTGAGAGTTTTGAGCATGAATGGGTGCTGGATTTTATCAAATGCCTTTTCTGCATCTATTGAAATTATCATGTGATTTTTGTCCATCCTTTTTTTATGTGATGAATCACATTGATTGATTTGCAAATATTGAACCAGCCTTGCCTCTCCAGAATAAATCCCACTTGATCATGGTGTATTATTTTTTTCATATATTGCTGGATCTGGTTGGCTAATATTTAGTTGAGAATTTTAGCGTTTAAATTCATCAGGGATATAGGCCTATAATTTTCTTTCTTTGTGTTGTCTTTGCCCGGTTTTGGGATCAGAATTATACTCGCCTCATAAAAGGAGTTTGGAAGTCTTCCTTCCTCTTGAATTTTTTGAAATAGCTTGAGGAGGATAGAAGTTAGTTCTTCTTTGAATTTTTGATAGAATTCACTTGTGAAGCCATCAGGCCCAGGACTTTTCTTTTTTGGGAGTTTTTTTTTATAACTGTTTCGATCTCATTTGTTGTAATTGGTCTGTTTAAGTGTTCTGATTCTTCCAGATTGATTTTTGGAAGATTGTATGTTTTAAGGAATTTGTTCATTTCACCGAGATTGTCTAATTTTTTGTCATATAGTTCTTCATAGTATTTTCTTACAATGCTTTGTATTTTTGTTGTGTCAGTTGTTATTTCTCCACTGTCCTTTCTAATTTTACTTATTTGGGTCCCCTCTCTTTTTTTCTTGGTGAGTCTAGTTAAAGGTTCATCAATCTTGATTACCTTTTCAAAGAACCAGCTCCTGGTTTCATTGATCCTCTGTATTGTTTCCTTAGCCTCTATGTCATTTATTTCTGCTCTGATCTTTATTATTTCCTTCCTTCTACTTGTCCTGGGTTTTATTTGCTGTTTTTCTAGTTCTTTTAGATGCAGGGTCAGGTTGCTTATTTGAGTTTATTCTAGCTTCTTATGATGTGCCTGTAGTGCAATGAACTTCCCTCTCAGTACTGCTTTAGCTGTGTCCCATAAATTTTGAGTTGATGTATGCTCATTATCATTTGTTTCTAGAAACTTTTTTATTTTTTCTTTGATCTCATTGTTAATCCATTCATTATTTAATATCATGCTATTTAGTTTCCAAGTGTTTGAGTATTTTTCAGTTTTTCTTTTGTGGTTAATTTCTAGTTTCATGGCATTGTGATCAGAGAAAATGCTTGATCTGATTTCAATCTTCTTAAATTTATTGAGACCATTTTTGTGTCCTAACATGTGGTCTATCCTAGAAAACGTACTATGAGCGCTTGAGAAGAATGTATATTCTACTGCTTTAGGGTGAAAAGTTCTGAAGATATCTATTAAATCAAGTAGATTTAGTGTATCCTTTAAGTCTGCTGTTTCTTTATTAATTTTCTTCCTTGAGGATCTATCCAGTGTTGTTAGTGGGGTATTGAAATCCCCTACTATGATAGTATTGCTGTTATTCTCGCCCTTTTATATCCATCAAAGTCTACTTTATGTATGTCGGGGCTCCTATATTTGGTGCATAGATATTTATAATAGTTATATCTTCCTGTTGAATTGTTCCCTTTATCATTATGTAGTGTCCTTCTTTATCTCTTACTAAAGATAAGATATAAGCCTTTGTTTCAAAGTCCATTTTGTCAGATATAAGTACTGCTAGCCCAGCTTTTTTTCCATTTCCATTTGCATGAAATATTTTTTTCCATCCTTTTACCTTCAGTCTATGTGCATCTTTTGTTTTAAGGTGTGTCTCTTGTAGACAGCATATGTATGGGTCCTGTTTCTTTATCCACGCAGCTACCCTATGTCTTTTGATGGGATCATTTAATCCATTTCCATTTAAGGTTATTATTGATATGTAGTTGTTTATTGCCATTTTATTATTTAAAGCTGTATTCTTCTTTAGCTATAATCTTTCCTCCCTTTGAACTGTTCACAACAGGCCCCTTAGTATCTCTTGCAGAATTGGTTTGGTTTTAATGAATTCCTTGAGGCTTTCTTTGTCTGGAAAGCTCTTTATTACTCTTTCAATTTTAAACGTTAGCCTTGCTGGATAGAGTAGTCTTGGTTGTAGGTTCTTGTTCTGCATTACTTTTATTATTTCTTGCCATTCCCTTCTGGCCTCAAGTGTTTCTGTTGAGAAGTCCGATGTCATCCTTATGGGGCTCCTTTGTAGGTGATAGCCTTTTTTTCTCTAGCAGCTTTTAAGATTTTTTCTTTATCCATTAGCTTTGGTATTTTAATTATGATGTGTCTTGGTGTAGATCTTTTTGGGTTTCTCTTTAATGGAGTTCTGTGTGCTTCTTGAATGTGTGGAGTGTTTCCCAACCTTAATTTAGGGAAGTTTTCTGCTATGATTTGATTGAGCAAAGTTTCCATTTCCTGTCCTCTCTCCTCTTCTTCAGGCACCCCCATGATGCGAATGTTGTTTCTCTTCATGTTGTCACAGAGCTCCCTTAGAGTTTCCTCACATTTTTTGAGTCTGTTTTCCTTTTTCTTCTCTGCTTCTGTGCCTTTATTTATTGTGTCCTCTAACTCGCTTATTCGATCCTCAGCGTGATTTATCCTGTTTTTAATTCCTTCCATTATGGTCTTCTGTTCTGATTCTGTATTTGTCATTTCTGTGTGATTCTTTTTTATTATTTCAATTTCGTTTTTTATACTTGTTATCTCTTTATTTAGGTGTTCATAATGACTATCCATTGTTGCTCTAATTTCTTTGAACATCCTAAGTATCATTATTCTAAATTCTGCTTCTGATAATTTGGTTATATCTGGTTTATTCAGGTCCTTCTCTGGGGATTTCTCTTGATTCATTTGGTTTGCATTCCTCTGCCTGCCCATTTTGTCTGTGTATAAGCTAGTTTTGGCCACTGGGGTCCAGTATGTGTTGCCTTTGTGTTCTCTAGGTGTGGTCTGTCTGCAGGCCCGCCACCCCCTCTGCCACTGCCTAGGGCGGTAGGGTATGGGCGTTGCCAGTGCCGGCCCACTGTGGCTGTTGCTGTGATTTCCACCTCTCCTCCGCAGGAGGGGCTGTCACTCAAGCCACAAGCCTCAGCACATATGGTAGAGGTGAGCACCTTTGCTCAGCTGCGGACCCAGCCTGTTTCCCGGCTTCCGCCCAGCACCCGCAGTCAGAGCTTGCTCGCCACAAGTTCACGGGTTGGGCGGGGCTTTTTTTTTTTTTTACAGGGACAGAGAGTGAGTCAGAGAGAAGAATAGATAGGGACAAACAGACAGGAACGGAGAGAGGTGAGAAGAATCAATCATCAGTTTTTCATTGCTGTTGCGACACCATTGTTGCTCATTGATTGCTTTCTCACATATGCCTTGACCGCGGGCCTTCAGCAGACCGAGCCACCCCCTGCTGGAGCCAGCGACCTTGGGTCCAAGCTCACGAGCTTTTGCTCAAGCCAGATGGGCCCGCACTCAAGCTGGCGAACTTAGGGTCTCGAACCTGGGTCTTCCGCGTCCCAGTCCAACGCTCTATCCACTGTACCACCGCCTGGTCAGGTGGGTGGGGCTTTTGATGTGCTCTCAGCTGTGAGCCTTTGCCTGTCCGGAGCTTTAGTACCCCCCTCGAGTCCAGGGCCCTCCTGCGCAGGGTCGCAAACCGTGGTTTATTGGGTCGGGCTGGCTTGCACTCAGCTGCGGAATTCCGCTGTCCTGGGCTCTACCCTGCCCTCGCATTCAGTGCCAACTTGCACACACAGGATGGCAAACTGCGGTTTATTGGGCCGGGCGTGTTTGCTGGTGTGAGCTTAGCCTCGAGCTTCCGCTCATCCCGAGATCTACCCCGCCCCCGCGCTCAGGGCTGGCTTGCATGATCTCTGCCGTTCCTGGCCTTTTGGTTTTTCCTGCAGGTGGGGTCACAGGCGAGCCCGCAGCTGCAAGACCGCTTTCGTTCGTCCCCTCTGCCCCTGCTGGGTTAGACCAAGCTCACAATGGTTGGGCCTCCACCCACGCCACTAGAACCGCATTTCAGCATCCTGCCGCCACCATACCCTTCAGCAACTCTCAGCAGAGTAGGAAGTGCCCTAAGTCTCCATACTATAGACCTGGGAGCTCCCTCCCTCTAAGCAGCTCTGCTCTTAGTGCTGCGGGAGAGCTTGTTTGGCTGGTGTCCTGTCTCCCTTTTCTGGTATTGCTAGATCCAGGGGAAATATTTGTTTTCATTTAGGGAAGTGACTTAGCCCAGGGTTTAGGGTGGCTGTCCCTCAGAGTGTTTGTCCCTGTGCCTTCAGTCCACACTCTCTTCCCACTGCTCTGGTCCTCTCCTCTGTCCCCATTCCCCAGAGCCCCGGGTGCATGGTTGTGAGAGAGGTTTTCTGTGCTGTCCCTTTAAAAAGAATCTTGGGTCTGAGAAAACTGTCTCTTTCTCACAAACAGTATCCTCTCTTGTTTCACAGCTCAGTACTGTCCAAACGCCTCTTCTAGGCTCTGGGACTGCAGGCTGGGGCTTGGTTCCTGGGACCCAGGTCCCTCCCTCTCCGCCAAACTCTCCTCCCACCACGCGGGTCTCTCTGGGCTGCCATTTGCTCCGGTGAGCTGGGCGTTTTCACTATTCCTACCAGTCTCAATGTGGCTTCTGCAGTGTTCCTTGGTTGAAGAGTCCACTTAGTTTAGTTCAAAGTTGGTTTATCCAGATGATGGTTCTTAAAATTGAGTTATAATCCACTTTGGTTCTGGGAGTTTGAAGTTGGTACGTCCGCCTACTCCATCACCATCTTCCCCCTCTAGATCACCATTTACTTTTTAAACACTTTTGTCATAAATTCTGCTGAATAAGTTAATCTTAAGCAAACTGACATGATCTAAAGAAATCAAATTCTGATTCTGAATCTGTTAATAACTTTAACAACTGTGTTTTAATCACAACCTTGCACTCTACTGTAGCACCATTTTATAAAAGACCTAAGAGGATTTAGAAGACTGATTTTTGTTCATTTACTCATCTAACTATTATTGAATGCCAAACAATGACCTATGTATTATGTGTGATTGAATGCTATGTTAGGGGTCTCCAGAAAGAGTTCACCAAAGGTATATATATATCTCTAGGACAGTGGTTCTTAGCCTTTTTTGAGGTACCGAACCCACCAGTTTCATATGCACATTCACCGAACCCTTCTTTAGTGATAAATAAAATATGATTTTTTTTCCAAATTCAAGACATAGGTATATGTATTTTTACTGGTGCACAAAATGAGCCGTGCATGAACATCACCTTGCTCAAAGAACAAAACCAACAAAGTGCATGAACTCACAACAAATTACGGCATTACTTTATTCTGGCCTCCGCGGCAGAGGCTTCTCCAAATCCCTGAGACCGACTCATAGAACCCCTAGGGTTCAATAGAACCCAGGTTAAGAACCACTGCTCTACTGTATTTATATATGTAAACACAACAGTATATATATCCCTCATGTGTTTTATATATGTAAGAGGACAATTATACTGAAATTAGCTCACACAATTGTGGAGTCTGAGAAGTTCTATGATCTGCCATATGGAATATGGAGAACCAGGGAAGCAGGTGGTGTATTTCAATCTAAGACTGGAGACCTCAGAACCATGGAAGCTGTGTCCAGTCTTAGGCCAAAGCACAACAATGAGAGAGAGGAGCAAGACTATGTAAGTCCAAGTTCAGGTTCAAAGGTCTGAGAAACAGGAGCTCTAAAGTCTAAAGGCAGGAGAATATGAATGTCTCAGCTCAAACAGAGAGAGAAAATTTGCCTTTTCTGTGCCCTTTTGCTGTATTCTAGGCCCTCAATGCATTAGATGATGTCTACTCACATTGGTGAAATCTATATTTTTGTACTTCTTTACTCAATCTACCAATTCCCATGTTATCATCTTTTAGAATCAGCCTCACAGACCTACCTAGAAATTGTTACCAGCCATCTATGCATCACTTAACTAAGTCAAGTTGACAAAAAATTAACCATACAGGTACCAATAAATATTCCATTTGTAATAGAAATAAAAAAATAAACAGCAAAATGAAATGACTTGTAATAAAGGTATGTAGGGATTATAGAATTTCAAAGGAAAAAACATAATTCTGTCATGATCAGAGATGACAATGTTTACAGTCATTATTCAAATTACTAAAACTTGATTGCCTTCAATAATTTTATTGCTATTTTGATACTGGTCAGCAAGTCTGCTCAAATTATATAGACAGACATTTGTGGGCTCTGTCCTACTTGCACGCAGATATATAGATGTAAAGGTAGTATACAGATTTGTCTAGATAGATGTATTCAATTCTGTAAGGCTTAATGATAAGCCTAATGGAAAAAAGTCATCTTAACAAAATAGTTTCTTTTATTGTTTATGACTAAAATATGGTTACATTTTATCATTATTAAAAATATGTATTATATGACTTAGAGTTGCTAAAATTAATAGAGCCATATCAGAGCAGTATTGCAGGTGTCATTCCAGATTATAGCAATAAAGTGAGTAATAATGTTTTAATGGTAAAGGGCCTTCAATTTGTAAAAAGCACAACATCTGTGAAGTGCAATAAAGCAAGGTGTGCCTGTGTATGAAAATATCACACAGTTGAAAGACAGTCTAAACTTTAGACTATCTTGACAGAATGATAAAAGAAACTCAACATAAACACCAAAACCTACTTTTCTTATCACGTGCACTAAAAAAGGAAAGAAAAAGTTAACTGCCGAGCAAGGTTCCTTATCTTCCCATGGGAAAGGAAATAAAAATCAAGATAATTCATATATTTGATGGCCTGACCAGGCGGTGGTGCAGTGGATAGAGCGTCAGACTGGGATGCAGAAGACCCAGGTTCGAGACCCCAAGCTCGTCAGCTTGAGTGCAGGCCCATCTGGTTTGAGCAAAAGCTTGCCAGCTTGGACCCAAGGTCGCTGGCTCCAGCAAGGGATTGCTCGGTCTGCTGAAGGCCTGCGGTCAAGGCATATGTGAGAAAGCAATCAATGAACAACTAAGGTGTCGCAACGGCAACGAAAAACTAATGATTGATGCTTCTCACCTCTCTCTGTTCCTGTCTGTCTGTCCCTATCTGTCCCTCTCTCTGACTATCTTTCTGTCCCTGTAAAAAATAAAATAAAATAAAATAAATAAACAAGTTGTCAAATATTTGATGGTTGTTTTTCCATCCTTTGTGATTATAAGGCTATGACAATTTATGGTAACAACTGTGAATAGTGTTTAAGAGAATATTTCTTTCCTGTTTCTCTTGGTGACATGAGTCACTTTGATTCTTTTTTCTTCTCGATAGGATATGAAGGAAATCTTTGTTCAGTCCAGATACTTTATGCCACCTGAAAACAATACATGAATTTTTTGCGCATTTTGAAGTCATAAAATTGAATGATTTTAAATGTATGTATGACACTGGTATAAAATAATGATAAATAATTTGCGTCATAACATATATAGAATCATTTGAAGATTTCCAAACCCCAATATAACATCTTACAAATTCCAATTTTATTGTGATTCCATGTGATTCTATGGCCGTGGTTTTTCACTTAGCTATGATGTTTTTCAGGTAATTATAAAATAAAGTCTTGAATTATTTAGATTTTTAACAGATTTTATTATGTTCTATTCAGTAGTATCCTGATAATAAAAAATATAATGTATCTCAAACTAGTTAAGGGTATAATATACATCCGTGATGGCGAACCTATGACACGTGTGTCAGTACTGACACGTGTAGCCATTTTCAGTGACACACGGCCACATATAGCCACATACCAGAGAAGTATGTGGTTGCATGCCGAGAAGGACGTTTCATCCTCGGCTCCTGCATGGCCAGGTGCAGTAGTCGAGGATATAACATTTGCTGTAGTGTAGACACTCTGTGCGGGAGGTCTGTAGGCCAAAACAACAGAACTTCGGCACAGAGCATCTAGTTCTGGGACTTCCGGTTAGGCCGTTTTTCTCGAAGTGACACACCACCCGAGTTATGCTCGGTTTTTTGGTGAATTTTGACACACCAAGCTCAAAAGATTGCCCATCACTGATATAAATGCTGATATTGAGTGTTATACTTTATAAAACTCTATCGTTGAAAATATGGTTGAGTTGTAGCTATTCTTTGGCTTAATAGCAATGATAATTTAAATAAAACTTGAGATCTGTTAATGAGAGGCACAGTACTCAGGGGAGTCATTAGGACTGCCGTGTATATAACATATATACAGTCAGTCTCCTTCATTTCCTGTTAGCATTGCAGCTGATGGTGTGGGTGTTTTAGGAGTTGTGATGTTTAGAAACGGCATAATGCATTGTCTGTTGTCGAGTTTTTACTTGAACCAAAATCAAAATCTATGGGAATGACATTCTTGGTTACACAAGATGCAGAGTCAGCCAAACAAAATTATGATGACAAATCCTTTAATTTCACATGTAACCCATGGAACTTTTCTAGGAACACAGTAAAATCCATCCAGGCAAACTTTGTTTACAGGTAGAATAACTGCTTCAAATTGTTTCCTCCCTATAATGTAGAATTTGCATGCATACTTATAATAAAGATTCATTTAGCAATTTATCTGAACTGTCACGGGATTCAGTGAATTCCTGCTGAGCATAAATACTGGCTTTGCACTTTTCACGTATTTAAGGAACGTTTTGAGTTCAAGAAGAGGGAACCAACTCGCATAAAACTACTGCAGCAACTTCTTCCAATAGTGTGTATTCTGAGCAGACAAGTGGAGAAACTTGAATAAGATGAGTCTGACTGGACATAAATGCCGCCGTAGTGGGCAATGGAAGTTGTTTATAGAACAGTGAAAGCATGGAGACAGATGACACTTCATTGTCTGAGTTAACTTACTTCAGTGACATGAAAGGACACTGGGGACGGTGACTAACACAAGCGGGAAGAGTGGAAGAGGCTAGAGCAAACCAAAGTAGAGCTGGTGTTTAAGACGCTTCCTTGATTGTTGCTTCTTGATTTGACTCCCCCACTTTCCATCACACATCTTTGGATTGCTTTGAGTTTAGCTCTGAAATATTTATTACAGCAATAGTCATTTTATATGAGGCATACACAAATTTGGAGGGTCTGATTTTAGGAACTTTTAATCTCCAGTTTTAAGTTAAAATGAATTGTTTACTTTAGCAGTTGGAAATATTAAAGTAAGGCTCTGTTAGAAACCAAGCATATGTAGTATGTAAAAATATAAATTCAGAAACATACATTTTCAGGCCCTTAAAAATTGTGAATTTTAATTGGAGGAGTTACTTATTTAATTGGCTTTTGTGAACCATTTAGCTATTTCTTTAAAGCAACGTGTAGAAATGTTCAAGGAGCTGACAACTCGAGAACACTCTTGAATACATTCCTTTCCCGGGTTCCCTTGTTACCTACCATATTCTCTTGGACTCCTTTACTGGATATTTATTTTTACTTAAACTTCCTTACCTATTTTTGTGACCTGTAAATGTTGAATGTCTTTAGATTTTACATTTTGGCCTTTTTCTTACTTTATACTTTCTCCACCAGTTATATTCCATAGAACTTCCTGTAATAATGAAAATTTCCTATAAGCTGCACTGTCCAACATGGTAGTCTGTCTGTATGTGGCTAGTGATCACTCATTTGAATATGGCTAAGAGAATATGACAGAATATAAAGTAAGTATCCCTCTCTGATTATGCTACCCAATAGCAACATTGAATCTCTTATCTATTCCTTCTTTTTCTTTATTATTTTCTCTCTCAACTCACATCTTTTGAAGATTTCCTTTATACTCAAAGATTGAACTAGCATTTATTACTGATGATCTCCAACTCTCCAGTTCACTATACATTCAGTGACTTATTTACTATACATGAATTAAGCAATTAGTAGTTTTATGGCCACTATACAAACATGATCTAAAAGAGAAGACTAGCCTGACCAGGCAGTGGCGCAGTGAATAGAGCGTCGAACTGGGACACGGAGGACCCAGGTTCGAGACCGCAAGGTCGCCAGCTTGAGCGTGGGCTCATCTGGGTTGAGTAAGGCTCACCAGCTTGAGCCCAAGGTCCCTGGCTTGAGCAAGTGGTCACTCTGTCTGATGTAGCCCCCGGTGAAGGCACATATGAGAAAGCAATCAATGAACTAAGGTGTTGCAACAAAAAACTGATGATTGATGCTTCTCATCTCTCTCCGTTTCTGTTTGTCTCTATTTATTCCTCTCTCTGACTCTCTCTCTGTCCCTGTAAAAAAAAAAGAGAGAGAGAGAAGACTGACATTGAGGAAAAAATTACAACTGTGATGACTATTTCAGAAAATGCATATTTACCTACTGGAAATTTTTGTGAGAATATTCTACAAGTACATATAATCTAGAACAGTGGTTATTAACCTTTTTTGAGGTACCGAACCCACAAGTTTCATTTGCGCAATCACCGAACCCTTCTTTAGTGATAAATAAAATGTTTTTTTTCCCAAATTCAAGACATAGGTATATGTTTTTTTACTGGTGCACAAAATGAGCCGTGCATGAACATCACCTTGCTCAAAGAACAAAACCAACAAAGTGCATGAACTCACAACAAATTACAGAATTACTTTATTCTGGCCTCCATGGCAGAGGCTTCTCCGAACCCCTGAGACCGACTCATCAAACCCCTAGGGTTCGATAGAACCCAGGTTAAGAACCACTGATCTAGAATGTTCATTTGTGAGTCATTTAAGAATTTTAGGTAATTGTCATTTTCTCGAAGCTGAAGAATATAAAACCTAGTTGCCATAGGATTCTTTTGTACTGGGAAAAAAATCACATGAACAGGCAAAAACAACAGCAATAGCAGTAATGAAATTACCCCAACCTAAAACTATATATTAAACATTGTAGTATGTTAATGTAAATTTTGTGCATTATTTAGTTGGGCTTCTTTATTTTAGAGACAATGTGGGAAGGGACAGGAAGAGCAAGAAATGAGTCTTAGCTCTCTGAAGTAAGAACCAGGAGCAACTCTCAATTATTCTTGGAGTGTGTTGGTGTGGCTGCTTTGCTTGATTACTTAATAAGGGAGTTTTGGTATAATACGGAAGAGCAGGAACCCTGCTCACAGACTCTAAGTTGCAAAAAGAAAAAACAGAAGGAAGTGCTTCCTCTCCCACCACTAACCTGATATTTTTCAAAATTTCTGTTCTAAGGAGCAAGATGGCGATGGAGGAGATGGACGTACCAACTTCCAACTCCCAGAACCAAAGTGGATTATAACTCAATTTTAAGAACTATCATCTGGATAAACCAACTTTGAACTAAACTAAGTGGACTCTTCAACTAAGGAACACAGAAGAAGCCACATTGAGACTGGTAGGAATAGCGAAAACAGGAAGAGGGCTGCCCAGCTCCCTGGAGCAAACGGTAGCCCGGAGAGACCCGCGTGGCAGGAGTAGAGTTTGGCGGAGAGGGAGGGACCTGGGTCCCAGGAACCAAGCCCCAGCCTGTAGTCCCAGAGCCTAGAAGAGGCGTTTGGACAGTTTTGAGCTGTGAAACAAGTGAGGGAGCTCCCAGGCCTACAGTATGGAGTATTAGGGCCCTTCCTACTCTGTTGAGGGTTGCTGAAGGGTATGGTATCAGCAGGACACTGAAACGCGGTTCTGTCAGTTTGGGCAGAGGCCAAGCCGGTGTGAGCTCAGTCTAGCCCAGCAGGGGTGGAAGGGATGCGCGAAAGCGATCAGGAAGCTGCAGGCCCGCCTGTAATCCCACCTGCGAGGACAAAGTGGGAGGCCAGGAATGGGGTGATCTGCTCTGCGAACCTGCGCAAGACAGCCCTGACCGCGGGGACGGGGATAGGACCAGGGACTGGAGGGGCTCGCGGCTGAGCTCACGCTACCAGCCCCGCCCGGCCGAAGAAACCGCAGTTTGCCATTCTATGTGCGCAAGCGGGCTCCGAGCACGGGGGGCGGGGTAGACCCTGAGACGAGCAGAAGCTCACAGCTGAGCCCACGCTACTATCCCAGCCCAGATGGAGAATCCGCAGTTTGCCATTCTACGTTCACGAGCGGGCTCCGAACGCGGGGGCGGGGTAGAGTCCGGGACGAGTGGAAGCCAGCAATCACACCCGGCCCAATATACCTTGGTTTGCGACCCTGTGCAGAAGGGCCCTGGCCTCGAGGGTGGGGCTAAAGCTCCGGACGGCAAAGGCTAACAGCTGAGAGCACGCAAAAAAGCCCAGCTCAACCCACAAAACTCTGGCGAGCAGGCTCTGACTGTGGGTTATAGGCCGAAGACCGGAAACAGGCTGGGTCTGCAGCTGAGCAAAGATGCTCACCTCTACCCTTGGTGCTGAGGCTTGTGGCTTCAGTGACAGTCCCTCCCGGGGAAGAGAGGCAGAAATCACAGCAAAAGCCACAGTGGGCCGGCGCTGGCAAGGCCCATACCCAACCGCCCTAGGCAGTGGCAGAGGGGGTGGTGGGCCTGCAGACAGACCACACCTAGAGAACACAAAGGCAACACCTACTGGACTCCAGTGGCCACAACTTGCTTATACACAGACAAAATGGGCAGGCAGAGGAATGCAAACCAAATGAATCAAGAGAAATCCCCAGAGAAGGACCTGAATAAACCAGATATAACCAAATTACCAGAAGCAGAATTTAGATAAATGATAGTTAGGATGTTCAAAGAAATTAGAGCAACAATGGATAGTCATTATGAACACCTAAATAAAGAGATAACAAGTATAAAAAACGAAATTGAAATAATAAAAAAGAATCAGACAGAAATGACAAATACATTATCAGAACAGAAGACCACAATGGAAGGAATTAAAAGCAGAATGAATCACGCTGAGGATCGAATAAGCGAGTTAGAGGACATGATAAACAAAGCCACAGAAGCAGAGAAGAAAAAGGAAAAGAAACTCAAAAAATGTGAGGAAACTCTAAGGGAGCTCGGTGACAACATGAAGAGAAACAACATTCGCATCATAGGGGTGCCTGAAGAAGAGGAGAGACAAAGGAAATGGAAACTATGTTCAATCAAATCATAGCAGAAAACTTCCCTAAATTAAGGCTGGGAAACACACCACACGTTCAAGAAGCACACAGAACTCCATTAAAAAGAAACCCAAAAAGATCTACACTAAGACACATCATAGTTAAAATACCAAAGCTAATGGATTAAAAAAAAAAAATTTAAAAGCTGCTAGGGAAAGAAAAGGCTATCACCTACAAATGAGCCCCCATAAGGATGACATCAGACTTCTCAACAGAAACACTTGAGGCCAGAAGGGAATGGCAAGATATAATCAAAGTAATGCAAAACAAGAACCTACAACCAAGACTACTCTATCCAGCAAGGCTAACGTATAAAATTGAAGGAGAAATAAAGAGCTTCCCAGACAAAGAAAGCCTCAAGGAATTCATTAAAACCAAACCAATTCTGCAAGAGATACTAAGGGGCCTGTTGTGAACAGTTCAAAGGGAGGAATGAATAGAGCAAAAGAAGAATACAGCTTTAAAGAATAAAATGGCAATAAACAACTACATATCAATAATAACCTTAAATGTAAATGGATTAAATGATCCAATCAAAAGACATAGGGTAGCTGCATGGATAAAGAAACAGGACCCATACATATGCTGTCTACAAGAGACACACCTTAAAACAAAAGATGCATATAGACTGAAGGAAGATGCATATAGACTGAAGGTAAAAGGATGGAAAAAAATATTTCATGCAAATGGAAATGAAAAGAAAGCCGGGGTAGCAGTACTTATAGCTGACAAAATGGACTTTAAAACAAAGGCTGTAGTAAGAGATAAAGGAGGACACTACATAATGATAAAGGGAACAATTTAACAGGAAGATATAACTATTATAAATATCTATGCACCAAATATAGGAGCCCCGACATACATAAAGCAGACTTTGATGGATATAAAGGGCGAGATTAACAGCAATACTATCATAGTAGGGGATTTCAATACCCCTCTAACAACACTGGATAGATCCTCAAGGAAGAAAATTAATAAAGAAACAGCAGACTTAAAGGATACACTAGATCTACTTGATTTAATAGATATCTTCAGAACTTTTCACCCTAAAGCAGTAGAATATACATTCTTCTCAAGCGCTCATGGTGCATTTTCTAGGATAGACCACAAGTTAGGACACAAAAATGGTCTCAATAAATTTAAGAAGATTGAAATCATATCAAGCATTTTCTCTGATCACAATGCCATGAAACTAGAAATTAACCACAAAAGAAAAACTGAAAAAATACTCAAACACTTGGAAACTAAATAGCATGATATTAAATAATGAATGGATTAACAATGAGATCAAAGAAGAAATAAAAAAGTTTCTAGAAACGAATGATAATGAGCGTACATCAACTTAAAATTTATGGGACACAGCAAAAGCAGTTCTGAGAGGGAAGTTCATTGCACTACAGGCATATCATAAGAAGCTAGAAAAAGCTCAAATAAGCAACCTGACCCTGCAACTAAAAGAACTAGAGAAACAACAGCAAATAAAACCCAGGACAAGTAGAAGGAAGGAAATAATAAAGATCAGAGCAGAAATAAATGACATAGAGGCTAAGAAAACAATACAGAGGATCAATGAAACCAGAAGCTGGTTCTTTGAAAAGGTAAACAAGATTGATGAACCTTTAACTAGACTCACCGAGAAAAAAAGAGAGAGGACTCAGATAAATAAAATTAGAAAGGACAGTGGAGAAATAACAAGTGACACAACAGAAATACAAAGCATTCTAAGAAAACACTATGAAGAACTATAAGCCAAAAAATGAGACAATCTTGGTGAAATGGACAAATTTCTTGAATCATATAACCTTCCAAAAATCAATCTGGAAGAATCAGAACACCTAAACAGACTAATTACAGCAAATGAGATCGAAACAGTTACCAAAAAACTTTCAAAAAAGAAAAGTCCTGGGCCTGATGGCTTTACAAGTGAATTCTATCAAAAATTCAAAGAAGAACTAACTCTGATCCTCCTCAAGCTATTTCAAAAAATTCAAGAGGAAGAAAGACTTCCAAATTTCTTTTATGAGGCGAGTATAATTCTGATCCCAAAACCGGGCAAAGACAACACAAAGAAAGAAAATTATAGGCCTATATTCCTGATGAATTTAGACGCTAAAATTCTCAACAAAATATTAACCAGCTGTATCCAGCAATATATGGAAAAAATCATACACCATGATAAGTGGCATTTATTCTAGAGAGGCAAGGCTGGTTCAATATTTGCAAATCAATCAATGTGATTCATCACATAAACAAAAGGACGGACAAAAATCACATGATAATTTCAATAGATGCAGAAAAGGCATTTGATAAAATCCAGCACCCATTCATGCTCAAAACTCTCAGTAAAGTGGGAATACAGGGAACATTCCTTAACATGATAAAGGCCATCTACGACAAACCCACAGCAAACATCATACTAAATGGACAAAAATTAAAAGCAATCCCCTTAAGATCAGGAACCAGGCAGGGGTGCCCCTTTTACCACTCTTATTCAACATAGTTCTGGAAGTCCTAGCTACAGCAATCAGACAAGAAGAAGAAATAAAAGGCATCCAAATTGGAAAAGAAGAAGTAAAACTGTCATTATTTGCAGATGATATGATATTGTATATAGAAAACCCTAAAGTCTCAGTAGTCAAAAAGCTACTGGACCTTATAAATGAATTCAGCAAGGTGTCAGGATATAAAATTACTATAAGGCCATTATACTCAAGACAGCCTGGTACTGGCATAAGAACAGGCACATAGATCAATGGAACAGAACAGAGGACCCAGAAATAAACCCACAACTTTATGGACAACTGATATTTGACAAAGGAGGAAAGAACATACAATGGAGTAAAGACAGCCTCTTTAACAAATGGTGTTGGGAAAATTGGACATCTACCTGCAAAAAAATGAAACTAGACCATCAACTTACACCATTCACAAAAACAAACTCAAAATGGATAAAAGACTTAAATGTAAGCCGTGAAACCATAAGCATCTTAGAAGTAAACATAGGCAGCAAGCTCTCCGACATCTGTAGCAGCAATATATTTGCCGATTTATCTCCACGGGCAAATGAAATAAAAGGCAAGATAAACAAATGGGACTATATCAAACTAAAAAGTTTTTGCACAGCTAAAGACAATAAGAACAGAATAAAAAGACAAACCACACAATGGGAGAACATATTTGACAGTACATCGGATAAGTGGTTAATAACTAAAATTTATAAAGAACTTATAAAACTCAACACCAGGAAGACAAACAATCCAATCAAAAAATGGGCAAAAGAAATGAATAGAAATTTCTCCAAAGAGGACATACAGATGGCCAATAGGCATATGAAAAAATGCTCAACATCACTAATCATTAGAGAAATGCAAATTAAAACCACAATGAGATATCACCTCACACCAGTCAGAATGGCACTCATCAGCAAAACAACACAGAATAAGTGCTGGTGAGGATGTGGAGAAAAGGGAACCCTTCTGCACTGTGGTGGGAATGCAGACTGGTGCGGCCACTGTGGAAAACAATTTGGAGATTCCTCAAAAAATTAAAAATCGAACTGCCTTTTGACCCAGCTATCCCACTTATAGGAATATACTCTAAGAACACCATAGCACTGTTCGAAAAGAAGAAATGCGCCCCCATGTTCGTGGCAGCATTGTTCACAATAGCGAAGATCTGGAAACAGCCCAAGTGTCCGTCAGAAGACGAGTGGATTAAAAAGCTTTGGTACATATATACTATGGAATACTACTCAGCCATATGAAATGATGACATCGGATCATTTATAACAAAATGGATGGACCTTGATAACATTATACGAAGTGAAATAAGTAAATCAGAAAAAAAGAAAAACTGAGAACAGCATGATTTCATACATAGGTGGGACATAAAAATGAGACTATGAGACATGGACAAGAGAGTGGTGGTTACGGGGTCGGGGGAGGGAGGGAAGGGTGGGATAGGGATGAGGAGAGGGACACAGGGATAACCAGATAGAAGGTGACAGAGGACAATTTGACTTTTGGTGACGGGTATGCAACACAATTGAATGATAAGATAACCTGGAGATGTTTTCATTGTACATATGTACCCTGATTTATTGGTGTTACCCCATTAGAATTAATAATAATAAAAAAAAATTTTTGTTCTAAAGAGAACTGAAAACTTCAACTACAATGAAAATGGTAAACCTTCACTGAGATTCACCAAATATTTAAAACTTTTATCACTTCTGTGTCAAAGTAATCTAAGTCTGTCGTTATTCTTGTAGCAACAAAAATAGTGGGAGCCCTTTTGAATTAGTGCTGAGTCCTTTTCTTTCTTTATGGTGCTTCTAGTGTTTTAGCACCTCTTAGATTCTGGCATAATACATACGCACCTCTTTTAATCAATAATAATCTTTAAAAGCAAAGATCTCCACACAGTCAGTGTTTCATTGCTGCTAAGTTATCATTGATTCTAAACTTTGCAATGGAGGGACATCAGAAATCTCCCTTGGCACTTTTTTAATCAAGAGTTCAAGATAATATTTCTAATAAAAATTTAACTACTACAGAGATTTTTGTTTCTTTTTATTGTGGCATCTTTTCTTTCAGTGAAAATATTTTAATAACATTAGCATATTTCTTTATTTACTCTTATTTACAGTATACATAAAATGGCATCAAAATTGTGCCAAGATTACTACTATTGACAATAAAAATTCTACTTAATAAATGGCTCTTGGTCTTTATTATCTAATATTTTTATTCTTGGAATAGCTCTTATTAAGATTAAATCATCAGAGCATTGTATTCCTAAGTTACTTATATTATTTTTTATTATGTTGTTATCTTTTCAAATTAAAATATAGTTAGCTCATTTTTATATTTTGATTTAATTTTGAGGTTTGCTTTTCTTTAGTTTTAATATTATGTTTCTTGATATGTAAACAATTAACTATGGTAAAATTTTTACTAAAGGAAATCTTACTCTCACAGTATCCAGTTCCCCGCTTTACTTCTGATTAACTTAAATAACCATTTTAATTAGCTTCTGGTTTATCCTGCCTCTAGTTCTTTTTGGGAAAAAAATACATTATCTTTTTACACAGCAGTAGCATATTAAGTTATTAAATGTACTTGTTGCTTCTTTTACCCATAAAAATATCATCTATAATACTTCATCAATTTATACAAAATTTCCTCATTATTTTTTAAGATTTTTATTTATTGACTTTAGCTAGAGAGGCAGAGGGGGAGAGAGAGAGAAAGAGACAGGAACATTGATGTTTTCCTGTACGTACCCTGACTGGGGATCAAACTGGCAACCTCCGTCCTTTGGCAGGATGTTCTAACAAACTGAGTTATCCAGCCAGGGTCTTCATTCTTTTGAATGGCTACTTTATACTAATTTTTGTAATTATATTATAGTTTATTTAACCAGTCTCCTCTGGTTGAGCATTTAGATTTTCAACTTTAGCTATTACAACAAACAAGTAACCTTTGTATACATTGTTTTGTATCTTGGAAGACTTACTTTAGGGTAAACCTGCAAAAGTGACCCCTAGGTGAAAGGGTAAATGTGGGTTTTGTTAGATATTGCCAAATTTCCCTCCATAGGGCTTGACCATTTTGCAATAAAAGAAAGTCTCTCATTTCTAATAGCTCCAGCTGCCGATTTTTATCAGGTTTTTGAAAATTTCCTAATAAGTGAAGAATAGGAATCTCAGCATAGTTTAACTTTGCATTTTTATTAAGAGTAAAATAGTTATTTTCATGTTTTATGAATATTTTTTTGTATGAATTACATTCATGAATTATGCCTATTTCTATGAGTTTTATCTTTTATTTCTTAATAACTAGGGTCTTTTCTATATTAGAGAGATTAGTTGAAATGTATGTTCATGTGATGCTATATGAAGTTTTTGTTGTTTCTGACCTAAGTGATACAAAAGTTCTTGTCACTTTGATCTGCCCCACTATGGAGCAACTAATCCTTTTTTCAGATTCAACATAAGGTCCATGTCCTGGGGGAAGTATTTCCTGAATTCTTTCTTCTGACTATTTCTCAAGAAGTGAATGAACAATATTGCCTTCTTTCTATCAATGAATAATGAAAGCACAAAAGGCAAAGAAGTGATAAAGAATTTTTGTGGAGATTTGGAGATGAAATCTCTCCAATCAAACACAGGCTTCTCGGAGAAACGGTGTGGAGGAAAGGACTGGCATCTAACAAAAAAGACTTAGATGGAGACTAATGAACACCACCCTCCTTTCCGGGTAGGTGTAGACTCTCGGCCTGATGGCCTGTGCTACTGGAACACATTCCTGAATGGCTTTCAAGACCCACTTCTCTGATACACCAAAGTTTCTGTTTGCAATAAGGTAATGGAAGGAAATGACAGACTGAAAAGCTGTGTGAAAGTTATCGTTTTAGAACATAATAATTGATTGTTTTGGACAAGGATTTGAAAAAATACAAGAGGGTGTCTCTGCCATGGTACACATCAAATTCCCTTAGAAAGGGTTTTCGCCTGACCTGTGGTGGCGCAGTGGATAAAGCATCGACCTGGGAACACTGAGGTCGCCAGTTCAAAACCCTGCACTGGTCTGGTCAAGGCACATATGGGAGTTGATGCTTCCAGCTCCTCCCCCCTTTCTCTCTCTCTCACTCTATGTCTCCTCTCTAAAATGAATAAAATTAAAAATTAAAAAAAAATAAACAACAAAAGAGAAAGCGTTTTCAAAGTCCCCTTTCCAAGGCCCCGCCCCATCTCTAGTGAATCAGAAGCTCTGTGACTGTGTCCAGGCAGCTGGCACAGAGGCACTTGGGCAAAGATGGGATTTTGAGCATGTGGTATGAAATGGTCCCTATCTGTGTTCTGATAATGAACATCTTTCATATAAGTTTATTGGCATTTCAAGTTTATTCATTTTTCTTATTGTATTTTTAAGTTTCTTATCATTACCTCTTTTAAAAAGGATTCTTTGTATATTTTGATGCTAAGCCTTTGCCAGCGATGTTTCTGACAAATAACATTCTCAGGTTATAGCTTCTCTTTGTATTCTGTTTACTGCATCTTTTAACTTAGAGTAGTATTTTTATTTTATGTAGTTAACTGTATTAATCTTTACTTGTTTTCCTGTACATCTTCTTTAAGCAATATTTCTCTGACCTAACCCATAATCTCTATTGTTTTTTAAAAGTTGTTAAAACTTTATAGTTTTGCCTTTCACATTTTAGTCTTGAATTTCAACCTAGAATGATTTATTATTGCAAAGTAGAAATCTCTATTTTTCCATATATGTGTGTGTGTCCACATGTCTGTGGATGTGTATAAATGTATGTATATGTATACATGTATAATTAGATTATTTCATAAGTCTTTCTGTGAAAAAAAAAAAAGAAAGAGAGACACTGGAGGAAGCAGGTCAGGAAGGGATTAAAGCTTTTAGTACACACTTATAGAAAACGTTCTAGGAACAGGGCTGGCTTCATGCTGTTGCAAGAGCCCCATGTCTAGAAGAGCCTGACTCTAGCTTAATCCTCTGCTATTACTAGTGAAATTCGTAATAATTTTTTAATACAGAGACACTCTTTTTAATTTTGTCATAGGGTATATGTACAGAATATTTATAAACATTTATATATATAACCCTAATGTTTCTTTTTAAGAAGAAAAATAATCATAAACCTAATATTTGGACGGAATAGACCAAAACAAACTACCACAAGTATGTGACCTATATGAAAAGTTACCATATGTATACTGGAAAGATATCAGTCTACCTCAGAATATACATGTGCTTTTTCAAAGCAAAAAATAAATAGCATTTAGATTTCTTGTCAGTTATTTAACATTTTCCCCAAAAGACTTAAGTGAAATTTAAAGAAAGGTATATACCATATATTTTGCTCCATAAGACGCACTGTTTCCCCAAAAAAGTGGAGGAAAAAATGTCCATGTGTGTCTTATGGAGCAAAAAATATGGTATTTTATTAAATATTCTAACACATCATTTGGTTAAGGATTTCTTTTTCTTATTTTTCTCCTTAAATCCCTAGATGTGTCTTATGGTCACATGCATCTTATGGAGCGAAAAATATTGTATTTAGTTATTCTGTAAAGAAACCTGTAATTTTACTGTGTTTACAATGAATATTATCTTTGCAATAGTTAGTGTTAATTTAGTAAAGATCAAAATATATGTTTAATTTTACTGTACAGGTTTTACCTGTATAAAATTGGAGTCTAAGCTGTATGCCTCTTTGTTTGCATAAGCTCCTTCTAGGACCCTGGCACAGGTCCTCGTAATGTGTTCACATGGTCTTATAGTTTTACTAAAATTTACCAAAGTAAGTTACTAAAACCACTTGGGATTGTTGTCTCTGCACTCCAACGTCTGTGCCAAGTAGCTTTGGAACAGCCATGGGCATTTCTAGAACCTGCCTCACAGCCAGTGTGGGATATGTTTTGTTTGCGTTGATTAGGATGCTTTTCGGCAACCGCTATGTGATTCGGAGCGATGACTTCGATACACAGTTAATTTATTCCTCACCAGCCCCTTTCAGGAATGTTTCCCGGAACTGCTATGCCAACGTATTCAACATTGTGGCCTGGAAGTACAGAGCCAAAGGTCTTATCTATCGAGGTGCAAACAAGCTGTCTTACAGCCCCCAGGTCTTGGAGCGTGTGGGGTGGGGAAGGTACAAGGTGAGCGCATGGAGCCAGCTGCGGATCTCTGTACATTTTTTTCCATTGACTGACACTCATGTTAAAACAAAGTTCTTTTCTTCAGTCATGTATGCAGAAATCTTAGAACTTAACAACAACAACAACAACAATAATAAAGCAATTTTCTGTCGGCTGTGTTAAAGACAACAGCAATTCTTTCTCTACAGAAACTATCAAAAAAGCATTATATGAACAGTTAAAGTTATAAGCCCAAAACTGTAGGGCAAAACATGTCATAAAACTGTATCAAACCGATAACTAAATTAAAAATTCATTTACCTTACTTTCCTGGATTTTTAAATCTGTATGGTATATGTCAGATTTTGATATTTCAATTATGATTTATTCTATGTAAATTGTTATTCTAAATAAATATTTGTTGTCATTCTGCAACTTAAATTTATAATTTTGTCTTTTTATTTTTAAAGAGAATCCCCCAAATTGTGTACACTATAAACCTTATAAAACTGGATCTGCCTCTTTTTACCAATATTGATATTCTTGTTTACATTATGATCAAAAACATATATATGAAAATTCAAAATTACATCTGTGATCTCTCTAATAATTTATGCCTGAAAATAGTTTAACTAATGAATAATCACAGCAGTCTCACAAGAATAAAACTAATTCTAATAACAATGACTATTTACCAGGAACTGCTTCTTATATATTCATTTATTTGCCACTGTAAACTCATAAGAAAGATTCTATCGTAATGTCATCTCTGTTAAATAAATGAGCAAACTGATGCACAAGGCGGATCATTGACCTGCCCAGGCTCATAGATATTGGGATCTAAACTCAGACAGAATAATGGATCCGCTATACAAACTACCTGTCAAGGTACCTCTTTCATAGAGGATCAGCCCCTCAGATTTTAGTCATGCTGAGAATAATTTAACCAGCTTGGCTTAGCAGCTATATTGCTTTGTTTTGTTTTGCCCTCAAACTTGGAAAATGGGATCACATGACACAATACAGAATCATCATGATTCTAGGGGGCTTCTTCAATGTCCATGAGTCTGGGGTCTCTTCCCTGTATGAGTTTGGATACAGAGTTCACAACGTAGATATTTTGAAATTTCATATAGGTGATTCTGTGACACCTTTCTGACAACACATAGAGCAGTGGTTCTTAACCTTTTTTGAGGTACCGAACCCACAAGTTTCATATGCGCATTCACCGAACCCTTCTTTAGTAATAAATAAAATACGATTTTTTCCCCAAATTCAAGACATAGGTATATGTTTTTTTACTGGTGCACAAAATGAGCCGTGCATGAACATCACCTTGCTCAAAGAACAAAACCAACAAAATGCGTGAACTCACAACAAATTACAGTATTACTTTATTCTGGCCTCTGCAGCAGAGGCTTCTCTGAACCCCTGAGACCAACTCATTGAACCCCTAAGGTTTGATAGAACCCAGGTTAAGAACCACTGACGTAGAGTAATAATATGAATGTTTTTTGGTATTGAGTTTTGTAAGTTCTTTGTAAATTTTGGATATTAAGCCCTTATAGAATGTATCGACAAATATCTTCTCCCACTCAGTGAGTTGCCTTTTCATTTTGTTGATGGGTTTTTTTTTTCTGCACAGAAACTTTTTAGCTTGATGTAGTCTTACTCACTTTTTTTATATTTCCCTTGTCCGAGGTGATATATGATAAAATATATTGCTATAAGACATCAAAATTTTACTACCTATGTTTTCTTCTAGAATTTTTATGATTTTGAGACAAATATTTAAGTCTTCAATCCATTTTGAGTTTATTCTTATGTATGGCGTAGGATGGTGGTCCAGTTTCATTTTTTTGCACCTATCTGTCCAATTATCCCAACCCCATTTATTGAAAAGACTCTCTTTACCCCATTGTATGTTCTTGCCTCCTTTGTCAAATATTGGTTGACTATAAAGGTGTGGGTTTATTTCTGGGCTTTCTATTCAGTTCCATTAGTATATACATCTGTTTTTTTGCCAGTACCAGGCTGTTTTGATTACTATGATGGAGGGAGACTTAATGAAAAATGCAAAGGATGTATTGTAGTTGTGCACCTGAACCTGTATAAATTTATTAATCAATGTCACCTCAATAAGTTAAATAAAATTTTTAGAAAATAATGTGAATTTAAGAACAGACTATGAAAAATTAAGAAAAATTAAAATTCTTCTTAGAAACAATTAGCATTTTTTCTACTGTTTCCTCACTTTGAATATTCCACAGTGATATGTTTATCCCAGTTAGTAGAAAGGGGTAAACTTACACCTAAATTCCTAGAGAAAATTATATGTAGTGCTTTAAATAGCCCTGATTAGGTAGTGAGTACTCAATAACAATTCAAGAAGTACCTGCTCAACCTTTGAAATATAGCTCAGACTTCAAGTTTTATAAATGAAAATAAGCAACAATATATGATTATCATTTAGGTATATATATGGTATAAAAATTAGACACTTGGGGCCCTGGCCGGTTGGTTCAGTGGTAGAGCATTGGCCTGGCGTGTTGAAGTCCTGGGTTCGATTCTCAGCCAAGGCATACAGGAGAAGCGCCCATCTGCTTCTCCACCCTTCCCCCTCTCTTTTCTCTCTATCTCTCTCTTCCCCTCCCTCAGCCAAGGCTCCATTGGAAAAAAGTTGGCCAGAGTGCTGAGGACGACTCCATGGCTTCTACCTCAGGCACTAGAATGGCTCTAGTTGCAATGGAGCAATGCCCCAGATGGGCAGAGCATTGCCCCCTAATGGGAATGCCAGGTGGATTCCGGTCGGGCGCATGTGGGAGTCTGTCTGTTTGCCTCCTTGCACTTCAAAAAATACAAAAGAAAAAAATTTTAAATTAGACACTTGGAAATAATAAAATTTACAATAATATTTATCTCTGTGATGGACAGTGGGAAAGGATGGGGGAAAGGAAGAGGTAAAAGGATTAGGTTCATGTGAACTACCAATCAGGTGTGTAAGTTTAATTTAGTTTAGAGTTAAGTGATGAGCACTTGAGTATTTGTTATTTTAGTAAAAACAAACAAATGGGATTAACAGTTACATGCAAATGAAACTAAAGAATATATCATTTAGGTATACACATATATGATAAAATTTATTTTTAAAGGGTTATGCATAGCCTATGATGACAGTTTGTTATGAAACAAGATTTATGTTTTATGCACTTGGAAACTTTCTGATCTAAATCATCCCTGCCCTCGTATGGGCAGATAGCCTTTCATAGTTTTCTTCCTATGGACTTAGTGCTAATCCAGTCCTTAGACTCTTTATTTGATTACCCACAATCAAGAAGAGCTCCTTGAAAAAAGACATTTATTTTTCTCTGCATCTTTGATGCCTCAGGCCTTACATAGAACATAATAAGCAGGCAGTTTGTGTTTAACCAATGAATGAATGCTCACTATTATGTTCATTAGGTATATCACATATTATTTAGTAACTCAAGTCTTTCTCAGAGTGTGTAATAATTGTAACATATTTACATATATGAGAAAGCAATCAATGAACAAGTAAGGTTTTTCAATGAAGAGTTGATGCTTTTCATTCTCTTGCTTCCTGTCTGTCTCTCTGTCCCTATCTGTCCCTCTCTCTGTCTCTCTCACAAAAAAATTACTTTAAATATATAGAAATATTAAAAGTGCATGAAATGGGATAGGTTTGTAATAGAATGGAATCAGAATAAAGGTATTATTATTTTTTCTTTATCATATATCAGGTAATAATTTAACAATATGAAACTTTTAAAGGTACACCATTACTCACTATTTTTTTATAAATGGACTCTATTATTTGTAAGTTCACATTTAGAAAGCACTTTGCAATACATTTTACTTATATTTTATGAAGCCTTGACATGTTGCTCCTAATAAAATAGATAAGATCAATGAATTATATGCCTAGCCTGTGTAATTGTTAAAGAGATACTTAAACATAGTTTTAAAGTTTTTATTTTTTTATTAATTAAATTTATTAGGATGTCTTCGGTTCGCAAAACTATACAGGTTTCAAGTGTACTACTCATAAAGCAGCATCTGCACCCCACATCATGTGCCTTCCTCCCCAAGCAAAGTTTCTTTCTGTCCCCATTTCTCCCATTTTGCCCACCTCCACCTAGCCTCCACCCTCCTTTTCCTCTGGCCATCACCACACTGCTGTCTATATCTATGTGTTATGTATGTGCTTTGGTTAATCGCTTCAGCTTCTTTCATCGAATTCCCCCACCCTTACCCCTCTGACAACTGTCAGTTTGTTCTATGTGTCCATGCCTCTGTTTCTATTTTATTCATCAGTTTATTTTGTTCATTAGGTTACACATATAAGTGAGATCATAAGGTATTTGTCTTTCTCTGATTGGATTATTTCATTTAGCATAATAATCTCCAGGTCCATCCACGTTGTCATGAAAGGTAAGATTTCCTTCTATTTTAGGGCCACATAGTATTCCACAATGAAAATGGACTACAGTTTTCTATCCACACATCGACTGATGGATTATTGGGCTGTTTCCAGACCTTGGCTATTGTAAATAATGTTTCAATAAACATAGGGTACAAGCATTTGAAGTTAAAGTGGAAAAGACAAAATGGTGCAAAAACTATATATAAACAGTAGGAATGCTATATGTATATATACACAAAGGACATACACACAAAAAATAATTGTCTACCAGAGAATGGGAAAACATGCTATAATCATGGAGTGAATATAAATCTTAGAACAAGAATGTTTTGTGTGAAAGCATTATATATATGTACATATATATATAATACATATATATACATATATATGTATAAAATTGTTTATGTTTCTGTTCAGTGTAAATACTGCTACTCCTTACTGTTTGACTATAATAGAGTGCACAAAGAAATATGCCTAGTAAATATGTTTGGTTCAGCCCACTATGTAATGCAAAAAAAAATTAGGAAAGAATTTATGGTCAGTTCAATTTTTAATCAAGTTCTAAAATTTCTTAATTTTATTCTCAAAATAATCAGTTACTTTATTTTTATCTCACCTTTTCTTATTTTACATTTGTTTATTATTATAAATAGAATGGTAGCCAGGACATGGGAGCCTTCCATGACATGGGACTTTCAGTGCTATGGTCAGGCCATTCCCAGGAAAACAAGGAAGATGTCCACCCTAATTATGTACTTCCTTTTCATCTCTAAAGGTAACAGGGGCTTCAGACATCTAACTGAACGTTGTTCATTTAATTCGCAAATATAATTTGTAGTGCTGCCACTTCAGAAACACATGGATAGTAAAAAGAAGAAAAAAATAAAAAGCATATGACTTATGATAAAATATTATGGAATAGAAAAAGGGTAACATTAGGCTAACATATTAAATAGGCAAAAGGGAAACATGCTAGAAAGTTTTTTTGGATGGCTGCCAATAAAATGTAGGAAACCTGATTCATATGATTAAGAGTCAGGAGAGGAAACAATGTATCAGAATAAGACATCAAGACTTGAAGAGACAATGACTTGAGGTGCAAGGAGTGCAAGTTAAGTTAAAAAGAAGTAAATAAAAGAGGTAATTCAAGAAGATCAAAAAAGCTCTAACAAATCAAAAAATAAAGCAGTATTGGTAGCAGAAAAATGTGCCATCTACAAAATGGGGAATTAAATTAGTAATGTACAGGGAAAATAAGAATTTTCCCACATATAGAATTAAAAGGAAAAAATACTGTAAAAGATGAGAAAATATGTCAGACAAGGAAGGAAAATGACTGGAATCCAATCCAAGAATTATTGTCATTACAGAGTAGAGAACAAGATACAGGAATTGGAACCATAGTCAAAGCAATGTTTATAGAAAATAGTATGAGTTAAAGTGCGCTTTAGTATACAGAATGCACTTATTTGGTTCACATAAAAAATCACACTTGTAAGCATCTTGAAAAATTATTGAATTATAAGTTGTAGCATGCAAATGTTTAAATATACAGAAAAGTTGTATGCATAGTAAAATGAAACCTGTATACATCTCCCATAATTATAATTTTGCCATAGTTGGTTTTTATACATGTGAGAATGTGTGTGTGTGTGAGTGTGCATGCAGTTATAGCTGCATAAGAATCTGAGTAGGAAAATATTGTATTACAAACGAACACAAAACCAGTTGGCTTCAAAATTCTCTTTTGTGAATCAAATTGACGGAAGACAAGGGAACAATATCTGCAGTCTTTTAAGAGGGAATATTATCCAATTATTTTACACCCAATTGAGTGCTATTTATTTATTTATTTACTTTGTATTTTTCTGAAGTGAGAAGTGGTGTGGGAGGTGTGGGGAGGCAGACAGACAGACTCCTGCATGCAACTGACCTGGATTCACCTGGCATGCCCACCAGGGGGCGATGCTTGGCCCCTCTGGGGCGTTGTTCCACTGCAATCAGAACCATTCTAGTGCCTGAGGCAGAGGCCATGGAGTCATTCTCAGCGCCTGGGCCAACTTTGCTCTAATGGAGCCTCGGCTGTGGGAGGGGGATAGAGAGATTGAGAGAAAGGAGAAGGGAAAGAGTGGAGAAGCAGATGGGTGCTTCTCCTGTATGCCCTGGCTGTGAATCACACCCAGGGTTTTCACACGCCGGACCAACGCTCTACTGCTGAGCCAACAGGCCAGGGCCCTGAGTGTTCTTTAATGTATGCAGAAAACAAAAAGACATTTTTATGTAATTGATATATCAGAAAATATATCACCTGGTGAGCCCATCAAAAAAATAAATAAGCCTGACCAGGTGGTGGCGCAGTGGATAGAGCATCGGACTGGGATGCGGGGGACCCAGATTTGAGACTCCAAGGTCGCCAGCTTGAGCACGGGCTCATCGGGTTTGAGCAAAAGCTCACCAGCTTGAGCCCAAGGTCTCTGGCTCGAGCAAGGGGTCACTGTCTGCTGTAGCCCCTCGGTCAAGGCACATATGAGAAAACAATCAATGAACAACTAAGGAACCACAACAAAGAATTGATGTTTCTCATCTCTCTCCCTTCCTGTCTGTCTGTCCCTATCTGTCCCTCTCTCTGACTCTCTTTGTCTCTCTCTCTCTCTCTCTCTCACACACACACAAATAAATAAATAATTGGGGAAATTATTGTAGTCTGTAAGATTAAAGCAATCAATGTGTATATATGCAGTACACTGTAGGTGATAAAAGTGATTCCCATGGAGTTGTGTTTGTCGATTCTGAAGCCACTACACATGTATACTGGAATTGAACAGTTAAGTAAGTAGATGTTGGATGGTAGAAGCCTGTATGATTGGACATTTTCAAATAAGAGGAAAGAGGAAGCTAGAATCATCCATGTGTAATGGATCAAAACTGGTCACATCAGCATGTATTCAGATTTACCTTAAAGTAGATACAGATTATTACATATATAACTTTATAGATATGCATATGTACAGGTTAGTATACACACATATATCTTTTTGCTCTGTCTGCAAAGCAATACCACACAAATAGCAATGATCACACTTGGAATCCAGAATTTTGTGTGTGTTTTTTTAATGGAAGAAACTCATACCATTTGGTAAAATGACTGATCTAAGACTTAGAAAGAAATATACACAATGAACCTAGAACATCTTACGGTGCCAGAAAGTAAGGGAATGACCAGCCTCTAACAAAGTGGGGGAGGGGATCAAATCTCCTGTGCAGAATAATTCTAAATAACATATGTCAATATCTGCCCTTAAGGACATGAGCATAACTCCACAGTCTCCAAATGTGGGCTTTGCATAGAGACCTTTCTCAGAAGAGTTCAGTGTGGAAAGGGGGGCTGGTGAATAGTAACTTTGCAGTTGAGACACTTGGCAAGAATATCTCAAATGGTATAATTAAAGTTAGGATGAACTCTAAGGCATATTGATAGTATGTACACTTGATGTGATGTGACATCATGTGATATGAGAATGTCACTTTGCCTTTGTCCTCTCTCTTTCCAAAACATAACTTTAATACTGTCATGAGAAAAGCATCAGACAAATACAGTAACTGAGAAACATTCTACGAAGTAATTGGCTAAAACTTCTCAAAATTGGCAAAGTCTAAAAACAAAATTGTGATAAATTATCACAATCAAGAGGAGGCTGAGATGACAATTAAATTCAATTTGGTATGTTGAGTGGGTCCCAAAGCAAATAAAGAAAATAGTGATAAACTCAGGAAAGCTGATTAAATAATGAAAATTTTTAGTAATAGCATATAATTATTGGCTCACTAGTCATGATAAATGTGGTTATTGCAGTATTAAGTCTTAGGACCTTTCAAATTTTATTTATAACTAGCTGTACCTGGCCACGCGTTGCTGTGGCTCAGTCTGGTTAAAAGGAAAAGAAAGAAAAGAGAAAGCGCACGTTTCTAATATGTTTAATTTCACAATGCTTGTGGGTATACAATATTTTTTGTTGTTCCATTGTCTGTGACGATACAGAGATTGTCTGGTTTGCCGACTCTAGAACATGCAACTTATAATTGTACATGTGAGAAGCAATCTAAAGATCTAAAGTGCACAATTCTATAGATTGGCCCTGAGCTTTGTTGATGGTGATTGCAAATGCCAGTCGAATTGGGAATTGCAATCTCTTAACTTGAAATGGCATATCCGTTGGGATCATAGGAATGTGAGGGAGGAATGAGGACACCTTTACCTTTGACAGGTCCTGTCAAGATTGTTGCTTCTATGACGTTGCTCATTAATTCTTTTACTGCAAGCCGCGTGCCGTTGTAAATCTTTGGCTGGTTGATATTTTGTAACATTATAATTGGCATGCTGATTTTCAATTGCAGTACGTGCGGTGGCATCGCTGGCAGATCGAGTAAATTCAAAAATTCTGTTGGATAATTAACCGCTTCATCTGCTTCCACAACAGTGTCGACAGACTTGTATGTGACTGCCTCTCTTTGAATGTTAGACTGAATAATATTGTTAAGTTCATAGACATCTTTGTTCTTGGCCACAAGAATAGCTCATTCACTCAGCCAATCATGATTTTTATAATTGGTTTGAATATTGGAAAATACTTTTTCAACCAATTCTTCTGTTGACATGACTAAATTGCAGAAGTTATGAGGCAATGAAATTTGTCCTGAGGTCAGATCAACCGGCACCTTTCCGTTCCCAATTTCCAGCAATTGATGTGAGAATATCTCAGCTGATCGATTGTTTTGCAGCTGGACATGCATATTTGTAGTTAATTTTAATGTCTTTATGTGTCGCCACAAAGTAGAGTATTTCAGGCAAGCATTTATTTCATTCACTGGTGTCAATCGAGGAATTACAGGTAATGTTTGCCTGAAATCTCCTGCAAGCAATATTAATACATTCCCAAACGGTCTGATGTTTCCACGCAAATCTTGCAATGATTGATCAAGAGCCTCCAGCGATTTTTTGTGTGCCATTGTGCATTCATCCCATTGTGCAAACAATAAGTTTGCATTTCTGCAATACTTTTTTCATGCCGGATGCTTTGGAAATGTTGCATGTGAGAGTTTCAATGAATTGCATGTTCAATGGCAATTTCGAAGTGGAATGAGCAGTTCTTCCACCTGGTAGCAATGTTGCACCTATTCCGGACGACATGAGAGCTAAGGTTATGTCATTTTGGGATAGAATTGCTGCCAGAATCAATCTAATCAGGAACGTTTTACCAGTTCCTCCTGGCACATCTAAGAAGAAGATTTCTCCAGCCCCGTTATTGACAGTTTGCATTATTTGATCATAAATGCTTTTTTGCTCAAACATTAGCTTAGGAATATTTGATTGCACATACAACAAAAGATCACCTGTGTTGTAATTCTGTTCACGACGCAATTCTACATCGAATGAAGCAGCAGCAGATTGATTCGGTGATGGCATTCCCAATTCATTGAGAACTTTGTTCATGATTTCTAAGCACAAATCTTCAATCATTATCAACGCTTTGTTGTAGATTTGTTTTTACCTGTCATAGGTGTGACATTTATATAATAGTAGGTATATAAAAATGTGCGTATTCAAATGCAATGTTTTCTCAAAATTTCAAAGCAATTAGTGAAGAACTTTTGGAGGTTTAAGATTTTGAACAAACAAACATTTACATTTATATTTATATAGATTTACCTAAATAAGAACAGAAATTATCTGAATATATAGTCACTTGGTTATTGGCACTAAATTTGTTATTCTTTTCAATGGAGATTGCAATTTAATTATATCATTTATTTCAATTACATTGACCTATTCATCAGGAAATATAGTATATGTAATATACAATGTGAATTAAGCACAAAATATTTTATTTGAAATATAAATTTATAGTACTTGTGACCTCATTGCAATATTGGCTAATGCATTTGTAAATTATAAAAATATGTTTGAAATATGCAGTCTTAAAACCTATTCATTCTTCTAGCTGTTTTCTATTGTTTCTTTTTTTATTCAATATAATTTTAGTCTTGGTCAAAAGAGGCTTTTTCTAAAAATTCATCTTGAAACTATACAAAACCAAGTTCTTTGAATTCACTTCTATTATTTTGTATTTTATACATACACACACACACACACAAACACACACACACACATATATATATTTAAACCACAAATTAGAGGCACAATTTCCTTCTAAAAACCTAACAGTCTGTGCATAACAAATCCCATGTTATTTGTAGGCAATGCCACCAATGGATGAAGTCTTAGAATATGAGCATAACTCAGGTTTTCTTTACAAACCACAGATCTGGCTTGGAGTTAAAACAACAGAATCAGCTTGGTGTGTTCCCTTAAGCTGGTCCAACTTACTTTCTGTAGAATTCAGAATTCCATTAGTGTTGTTAATCATGACCTAGAATTATCTCTAAACTCTTAGGTCAATTGAATATATTTTCAAGGGATGACCAATTTAAATATTATTGTATTTATAAGAATATTGTATCAGAGAGTCTGAATGATTTGCCAGAGATCTCTGAGCCAGAGAGGGAAAAGGAGTGAAGAGGGAAGGGAGGAGAGGTGAAAAAGAGAGGAGAGAAATCAGCATAAGAAGAATGTTTAGGGTAAAATGCTCAATTATACTAGATTTCCTGAATTCTCAGCTAGTTTTATTTATATTTCACGACACTGCTAACTAATACTTGATATATATGAGAGATTTGTGTGTCATGGATACCACTAAATACAAAGGTGTGAATGCTGAAGACATGGAACAAATTTTTCATATTGTGTTTCGGTAAAACAAAAAATTATGAGGCTTTCCATACTGGCAAACATTAAACATGAGTGAAATAATAATGCATTTATGATATAAAAATATAATTCACTAATAAAATTATTTTTTATTATTTATGACAGAAATAAAAAGGGAATAGTTCTACTTCTTATGAGCTAGATTGTCTAAACCATGTGTGGTGGCTTTAAAAATACACAGCTAATATTTCCAGCTAACAGAAGCACCATGACCAAAGATCCCACTGGCTGTCCCTTTGGGTCCTCCATGATGGTCATGTCAAAGCCATAGTCTCTTTCCAGGAAGCTCCCAGTCAGTAGGTGAACAAGGCAGGATACTATAGTAATAAGGGAGGAGACTTAGCCTCATGATTTCCCACCATCCCAGTTGCAGTAATAGAATCCTTCTTACTCCTCTCCCTAAAGTAGTCAGACCAGCATCAGGGTCAAAAGGTTCTTCCACTTTCTCCTGTCCCTCCCATTAAATCTACTATTTCATGTCTAATTCCATTTTGCTATTTTTTCTTTCTTTTTTTTAAAGTTAAAAAAAATTTTTTTCATTGATTTGAGAGGTGGGGGGAGAGAGAAATGGGAAGGGGGGAGAGAGAAAGAGAGAGAAGCATTAATTCGCTGTTCCAGTTACTTGTTTCATTTAGTTGTATATTCACTGGTTGTTTCTCTGGTATACCAGGTTGATGCTTTATCCACTGAGCCACCCAATGAGGGACTTGAATTTTTGTATTTATAGAATATTGAAAAAAATCTTTATTTTTTTGATTGAATAGGATTTCAATTTGAATTTACAAACAAGGCAATTATAAAGTATGATATAAATATATATTATTTCTTGTACAAAGAAAACAAAAAAACAATATTAATAAACTGAAATGACAGCAATCATAAAATGTATCTCAAACCAGAGATATAAAAATGTATATTCTATAATTGCTGAAAGTGATTAATTACTATTGCTTCTACAATAAATACATGTTTTTCAATATAGGTTTCCATGTAGACCATACTTTATTTCTTGTAGCTACTTTTGTGATGAATAGCACTTTTTTTGTCTTAAAGAATATTCATTAATAAAAATCCTCTGCTTGCTTCATTCAAACATTTGTTTACACATCTGATTGTACATAAGAAGAAACATAACAGTTTAATTATACATGTTACATAGAGTTTAAGCGCAAATGCCTTTGAGAAAAAAAGAACTGACTATATAACTGATAATTGGATTTTACGATGTGCTTTTATAATTTTTACAGTAACTTTTCAAATTCATTACCTAACTTCTACTGGAGTTCTAAGGGTAAATTTGTGTTTTGTGAATGGGAAAATTAAAAGGTTAAATAACTTTATAAGGTCATACAGAAAAACAGCCCCGGCCAGCTATCTGCAATCCAAAACTTTTGACAATTTGACAGGGCTATTTTAAGAGTCAGCTTTTTATAAATGTCTTATATTAGCTTTGCAAAAACTCATTTTTAAAGCTAATTAGATATAGAAAACTATGCTGAAATAACTTTAAAAATTTTACCAGTAACATGAACTTGTTTTTCCTATTCAATTTTAAAGCAGTGAGAAAATTAAGAATGTTAGTTCAGGATAAGTTTTCTGAACTTTGTATCTTAGCTCTTACTCATTCGTAAAATGTCATACTGATTATTTAAATTTACTGGCTATATTTTTGACAGCTGTGGTATGGCAACACTCTTGGGAAAAACCTTTAGTAACATTTATGAGATCTGGACAACCACCATAGCAGCAAAACCTTGTGAGCAGTGAAATTGCCACCAGGAATCATCCACTCAGCTGCAATATAGCAGCACTGAGTCCATCAGATGTGGAGGCTGGTCAATGACGCTGCGGCATGTTTGGTAGAAGCCAGTTCATCTTTTCACCAGCGAGACGTTAGTTTCTTTCATTATTTTCTCTTCTGCCAATCATCTTGAATATTGCAATGAAGAATTTTCTGTTAGACTATAGAAAAACTTATTTTTTAAAAAATTCTCTACCCTCTTTGCTTCATCCTCTTCCCTCCGTTATTTTCTGAAAATAATGATCTGTACTTTCCTAGTTCATTTTCAAATATGTGTGGAAACAGTTTTTCAGCAAATGAATTCCATTGCTAAGATTGGATTGTAGTCAAAAAGGATGTGGTGTCATTCCTTCACAGTTTCTTTGGAAACATCACCTCTTTTTATTGCATTCAGAAGCTTCCTCTCAGTGCAATGCTATCAAAACAGGCTGTTTATTAACAAATAATATTTTCTAATCATTTGTCTAGCTCTCAATTTTTTCTGCCCTTGATATAAGCATCTTTCAATTCAAAAGAGAAAAACAAATACATTGTGTGTTAACTATGTTTACATTGTTGTGTGAGGTCTTTATTTCTGTTCCTTATTCCTGAGTGTTCTTATGTTTCTACTTGTTTCCTGGAAATCTGCACTCACTACAGTATTTTCTCATTGTTTTGCCTCCAAATCTGTTTTCTCCTATACAAGTTCTCAGTGGTGCCATTATCCACACATATGCCAGATATTAGACACTAACCTCTACTCTCTCCTTATCCTAACCCTCCCATTTATAATCAGTTACCTCGGCACTTTAAATCTTGCCTTGTTAATAGACATCAGAATGAAACTTACTACTTTCTGCATCTTTGTTTTTACTGAGGGTCTTTCTTCTACCCTGATTAATGTAACAGGTCTTCATTTATCTGTCAAACTACTTCTATAATATTCTCCATTCTGCTACCAGATTAACCTTTTTAAAAGCCACAAACTTGGCCATGGTTCTGAGTCACTTTAAAATTTCTCAGTGCCTCATTTTTATCATATAACTCTTAAGTTTTTTTTAATGATGTATGAAGATCTTGCTTATCTTTCATATCCTGCCCAGTGATACATGACTATTAAATGTTATACCTTAGCAATATCCAAAATTGGACATTTTTTCAGAACTGTATGTCTTCTTTTTTTATGATTTTAAACATTTTATTTATTTATTTATTTTACAGACAGAGTGAGATAGATAGGGACAGACAGGAACGGAAAGAGATGAGGAGCATCAATCATCATTTTTTTTTATTGCCATTGCGACATCTTAGTTGTTCATTGATTGCTTTCTCATATGTGCCTTGACCCCGGGCCTTCAGCTGACCGAGCAACCCCTTGCTGGAGCCAGCGACCTTGGGTCCAAGCTGGCGAGCTTTTTGCTCGAAACCAGATGAGCCTGGGCTCAAGCTGGCGACCTCGGGGTCTCGAACCTGGGTCCTTCCACATCCCAGTCCGACGCTCTATCCACTGCGCCACCACCTGGTCAGGCTATGATTTTAATTTATTGTGTTTACATAGATTCAAGTATCCCACCAGATATATCTCCCCCCACCCCTGTGTTTTCCTCGGCCCCCCATGCCCCTCCCCCAATGCCTTTCCCCCTTCCCTCCAGGATTTGCTGTCCTGTTCTCTATAATGCTGTATTATATATATATAATTTCACTAATCTTTTTCCCTTCTCTGATCCCATCTTCTCTTCCACATTCCCCCAACCGCTTTTCCTCTGGTTCCTTTGTTCCCACCTCTGCCTCTGTTCCGTTCCTCAGTTCACACTGTTCATTGGATTCCTCAAATGAGTGAGGTCATATGGTATTTGTCTTTTTCTGCTTGCCTTATTTCACTTAGCATGATAGTTTCCAGGTCCATCCAGCTAGAACTGTATGTCTTCTTATATATAAGTACTCTATTTTTATGACTATACAATGTGATGCCACAGTCTATGATTTACCTGTCAAAATGTAATTTTTATTCCCAATACTAAGCTGTAATATTTTACTAAGTTAACCATTCAGATTATTTGTCTCTGATATAGCCAAAATAGCAAATATTAGCTGTTATAACAGGCATTAAATCTCAGTAGCTTGACAGGACAAAGTTTATTTCTCGATGTCACCATGACCTTTCCTTCATAGACTCAGAATCTAGTCAACATATGAACCTAACTTATCAGAATAACATGTGCCACCATTTGGCAGAAGTGTCATTATACAGTGCCAGCACAGCACCCCAATATGAACATGTAGGAGATCCCTATCAGATGGAGAAGATCCTTTCTTCGTTAACAATATTCCTCATATTTTTATTGCATTTGTGCTGTACGATATATGTATATCTCTATTGCAATTTTAGCTTAGTCTGTTGTGTGATACTGTCTTATGTGTCAGAGAGACCTCCTTTTTTATTAAAAGCTTAGGTGTCTGAAAGTCACAAAATAAGATCTCCACTTGAACTATGGAGCTTGCTCAAGGCAAGTGGAACTAGAGAATGATTGGTTCCATGTAGAGAAAGTCTCTCTGTGACGCAACCAGACAGCAGCTTCTTGTATCCTGACTATACCACATATAACGGTTTCTTCTCTTTGGGGGTGAAGAGCTTCATGCTTCAGCCTCTCCCAATATTGTTATAGAGAAAACCCGCAGGTTACTGCTGCCAGCACACTGGAAATGAACAGAGTTCTTGTATCATTAATTCTTTGGAGGAAATTATGTTTGACATGTACATTTTAAGTTGAAAATACTTCCTCAAAAACACTTCCATCCTTCGTTCCGGAGAGCCAATGTTCATGATTGAAAACTCAGTGGAGTCCTTAGCAGTGGGATGATGAATCTGCTGGAGGAATGCGATGCTGGGGAGACTGTGGGTAGGAGACCCACTGGTGACTCCTGCGGTGGTTGGAAAGAAGTCACATGGACTGGAATTAGAGTACAAGGAATGTAAGTATTTAAGTGAAGCATTTAAATTCTTGACTGACACATGTTCTAATGAAACAGATTGGGAGGAAATCATATCCTAGTTCTCCAGGCAAAGTCATAATGCAATTAAGAGGAACCAATCCTCCGTTTAGGGTTTAAATATTGTCAAATGAAAACTGGCTCTAGTAGCAAATAGCTAGCTTAATAGGAAGTTAATGTTCCCCTACACCTTTACTAATTTGGCCAATATATGGAAGCCTTTGTAGATCAACACATTGAGAGGTTGAAATGGAATCTCATAATGTTCAGTTGACCCTGATATCTTCAGCCATTGCTCCAAAAGCATGCATGCCATGTTAGAATGTCTGGTGGATCTGAGGCACAGGTGTTTAGTCTTAATGTCTTTGCTTCCGAATGTGCCTTTCTACTGATGACCTAGATCCTGAGTCCAGACATTTTATTCAATCAAAGTGAGCTCCCTCTCTTTGGAGAAGGTGTTTCTTGGCATCCTTTTTTTTTCTACCAGTAGACATCATTTGGGGGGTATATACATCCACTAAACAAGTGAGCCTTTAATATTCTTCTTAGAATGCTTTTGATCACATAAATCTCTTACTTTCACTCAAAAATATTTGTTTGCCTAATAATAGATATTGGAGTAGTGCTGGTCACCTAAAACGTAGTTATATTTTTTCATGAAACTATCACTATCAATTTAATTTACATTGATATAACTGAGAGTGATAATTCTAGTAATTCTACCAAATAAATATCAGCTAAAATGGCTTTGTTTTTTCAAAACAGACTAGAAATTCTTAAAAGAGACAGTGTCAGGACAGGGAACAGGAAATTTTCTAGTTATTTCAAACAACAATATAGTTGATTTTAGAGAATTAGATCTCCCTTTACATCAAATAACTAGAGAAGTTAGAATCAGAAAATTGCTATTGCAATAGTCAATCTATAGTTATAGTTCAAGGCTCAGAAAGCTCCTGTTGGCAACAGTGAGGGCCCCATAACTGCCTCCTGGAAGCGAGTTACCAGATAATGGAGTGCTGGGTCCGTCAGTGTAACTGCTATTAAACACTCACATCTCCAAGGACACTATTGGAAACAGAAATACCTCGTCTCTGTCTTCCAAAACTAACCCAAGTTTATCAATTGCTAGAACTAAAATCACATCCAGAACTTTAGTTCTAAGAAATGATGGAAAAATAGATTTTAAGTTTTCTGGCCTCTGTAGTTACAAGAAAGTATGGGAAAGCAATTGTTTAAGAAGCTTCCAGCCAGTGTTGGAAAGGAGGGCACTGTGCTGAATGGCAGCTGAGTGCGTTTAGCACGGGCAGATAGACTGTACAGAAACGAAGAGGATCAAGTACCAGAATGGTAAGAATTGTAAAGGATTATTTTAAATTGAAGAAAGCACATCCTATCTAAAGGTTAAATTAAATTTAAAAAACTAAAATTTATACTTTTATAAAAAAGATCATGTTTTAAAGTGTATATTGGATGGTATTTAAAAACTAGATCATTAGAACTGGCTCAAGAACATTTTGTTGCCTATGACTTACATGTATTTATGGGTTATCAGCAAAAGAAAAACACTTATTACTGATTTTTATTTTCATAATTAAGAAATTTTATTTGAGGGATGTTTTTTGCTGATGTGGCTCCAAGAAAAAATACATACCCTTTTCCTTGTTTGCTCTATGTAATAACGGTTTGTATTATTATCTTTAAAATGATTATGATATTTTGGGGACCTGCCTTGTCATGAAGTCTAAACAAAAAATAACTAAATTTTTTTAAAGTGAGAGAGAGAGAAAGAGAGACACAGAGAGAGGGACAGACAGAAACAGACAGACAGAAAGGGAGAAAGATGAGAAGCATTAATTCTTTGTTTTTCATTGATAGCTTTTTTATATGTACTTTGACTGGGGGGCTCCAGCAGAGCCAGTGACCCCTTGCTCAAGCCAGCAACCTTGAACTCAAGCCAGCAATCATGGGGTCATGTCTATGATTCCACACTCAAGCTGGATGAGCCTGCACTCAAGCCAGGGACCTTGGGGTTTTGAACCTGGGTTCTCAGCATCCCAGGCTCATACTCTATCCACTACGCCATTGCCTGGTCAGGCAAAAAAATAACTAAATCTTTATCTACATGATTTTTTTCTCAATTACATTTTCTGTAATTTTATTCATAAAAATAATACCTGGTAAATGAGAAAAATCTCAGTGAAAAGACACTACAGCACTCTAAACTATTGTGAAATGTTTGACTTACCTTACTTAAGTCTATAAGATGATCTTTATACTCGTTCTGATATATATGTGAACTGCCTATGGAGATTATCAGCTGCTATGTCATGGATTTTCAGCAAAAATATGACTTGTTTTGTGACTATAATTAGAACCAGTAACAAAAAAACACATGTTTTGAAAATATATTCTATTACTGAGTTTCTGAAACATTCTACTCCTCTAAGGATTTTATTAATTGGGTCTATATGTTTCTGACTTTTTAAAAATACTTTTTAAAAATAATGACAAATGTAATATCAATCAACTGCTTTGGAATAGATAAAGCTTTTTTGGTCTTATTGGAACAACTGCAATTTTTAGTTTTATACTGGGGCTTGGATCTTGAGCCAAACAGTCTTTTGGTTCTCATCTCTGTACTCATCTCACCTACAGAGATCTGAAACAGATACCAGATACTGGGTTGGTTCTTACCAGAATATGTATGATGGTTTGCATTTTCTGATGTGTGACATTGAATTTACTCTTTCCTTCATTTAGGGCAAAAAACGATAAGTAATGACTTAACATAAACAGAAAATATTGTAACTCAATATTAGTGATTGTAGTAAGAACATTATATATTTTTTAAAAAACTAAAAAATATGCATATTTGTCTAGTCATGCTTATGTTCATCCTCATAGCCTATTGTGAGCAAAATATGGGTCTCTTTGAGGGCAAGGTTTTCCATAGGGTTAAATAACTGTATTATTTATTATTCAATCTGAGACATTTTTGAGAATGAAATGGAATGCTATTTCTAATTATACCAAGGTAACAGGCATGAACTGATATATTTCTAGCAAACTTGGATATAAAAGCATCCCTACATACTGTTCATGTTAGAGTAATAAAAAGGTCTGTCCTTCCTTGAATCTGGTCTTCACAATCGGCCTATTTGTACCTGATATGGAAGAGATACCTTTTTGTGTCCTTTAATTTAATAGATATTTTTCAATTGCCATAAAAGAAAATACCACTGGGGAGTTGGCTTGCATATGTTTCTTATGCTGAAATGTAAATACAGTCATCATCTTCTATTCTGAGAACATTTCTTGAGAGAATATCTAAAGCTTGAATAAGTAGAAGAAATTAAATGTATAAAAGTAAGGGCTGATGAGCCATTTTTTTAATGCCTGAGGTGGAGGCCACAGGAGCCATCTTCAGCACTGGAGGCTAACTTGCTCTAACCAGCTGAGCCATGGCTGTGTGAGGGGACGAGAGAGAGAGAGAGAGAGAGAGAGAGAGAGAGAGAGAGAGAGAGAGAGAAGGAGGAGATAGGTGGAGAAGCAGAAGCAGATGGACACTTCTGTGTGCCCTGACCAGGAATCGAACGTGTAACTGAATGCTTGAGAGGTTGAAGATCATCATGTTAAGAAAAGAGCTTGAAAAGAGGATTTGAAACAATTCATTAAATCAGTGCATGCTTGTAAGAGTTAAGGAGAAGGTACAAAGCTAAGGTGACCAGATTTTAAAATTGGTAAAGCGGGACACCATTGACCAGGGGGAGGGGGGGTGGTTCTTGATGAAAAATTTGGTCTATATGGAGCAAAAAAAAATTTCATAGAATGCAAAAATAGTATTGTAATATATATTTTTAAATTTCAATATAAGTACAATTTACAAATATAATACATTAAAAATTATGTATAGTATTATTTTATTCTTTGGCATATTTCTCATTTGAGTGACTTTTTTTTAGTAGATTTCTGTTGTTTAAAAGGTCATGAAATTTTTCACAAGAATTTGTTAAATTATATTTCACACATAAAATGGCTTTCTAAGTCTCAACACTTAATTGTGATTTTTCTGATGTCCACACTTTATTTAGCGTAGAAAAAACGAGTTGAGTCACAGCATTAGTTCCTGGTAAAGATAGTGCGTATTCCACAATTTTTAGTGTGTTATTGTATGGAACGTGGTTTCAAAATGATGAAATATTTCTAATGATTTGTTCTCTATTGTGATTATTGTTGATGGCCAAGATTTAACCTTTTCCTTATCAATATATATTTTAATAATGATACCTCATTAAAAAGACAATTTTCGGAAATATTACTATATGGGAAATTTTGAGTGAGTCAGAGGGATCAGGTTACACGGTCCTGGAATGGATGCCGGAGCTGCATGAGTGGGCAGAAGCAGGCAGGGCAGCACCGCTGGCGCAGTTGTGCACACTCCCCGCCTGGACTCGTCATTGCAGCAGCCGTGCTTCCCGCCACCCACTGGAGACCAAGCAGCTTGCGCCTCGCGGAGCCCAGAGCTGCACGCCGGGTCCAGTGGACCAGCAGGTATGTCCCGCCGGAAGTTATTTGTTTCGGAACCCCACACAGGGCATCCAACTCTTGCGGCAGTGCGGGCACTTCCAGGTGGAAACAGGGTTTCCCCGCCAAAAACCTTCCAAAAATTGGGACTTTTTAAAAATGCTGTGGGACGCAGGACAAATTGTTCAAAATCGGACTGTCCCTCCAAAAGCAGGATGTCTGTTCACCTTATACAAAGCTGTAGACTACAGTAAGTGAGTTAGTTCATGGACTCTTTAAGCATGAGCCTCTCCGTGGACGGCCATTTTTACCACATGTTCTCAAAGTGAAGAGCTAGACCAGGGGTCCCCAAACTTTTTACACAGGGGGCCAGTTCACTGTCCCTCAGACCGCTGGAGGGCTGGACTATAAAAAAAACTATGAACAAATCTCTATGCACACTGCACATATCTTATTTTAAGTAAAAAAACAAAAAGGGAACAAATACAATATTTAAAATAAAGAACAAGTAAATTTAAATCAACAAACTGACCAGTATTTCAATGGGAACTATGGGTGCAAATGCATCTTGTGCTCTTCTCACTGACCACCAATGAAAGAGGTGCTCCTTCCAGAAGTGCGGCGGGGGCTGGATAAATGGCCTCAGGGGGCCGCATACGGCCTGCGGGCTATAGTTTGGGGACCCTTGAGCTAGACTGAGGGGAATTTAAATCTCAGAGGAATAGTCAGTATCATCCTCGGAAGCACGTTTTTCAGGTATTGTTTTTATTTCAAGGAATTCAGCATTTCTTTTTTGAAAATGAAGAAATTCTGTTAAGAGTGAAAAATAATTTTGTTTTGTTTTCTTCTTTGATTAGGTTACATGTTTAAATCATTCCAAATTTTAATTACAGTTTATAATTTTCCTTTTAATACAATAATTACAATTGTTACATAGATCTTTTACTTGAGATAACTTTTCTAAGAATTATATCTTTCCTCTGAAAAATGGATGACCTTAATGTATGAATCCTTCTGGATTTCTGTCATTCCTCACAGGGGGCCTTAACAAACATATCTGTACAAATACATTAAATTATTATCCTTTTATAGACAGTCTCTTCACTTATAAACTAGATTTTTGTGAGGCTTAAGTGAGAGGATTTCCTGTAAGTGCAATTAAATTTTCTCTAATAATTCTACTAAAATATAAAGCAAACCTCTGAAGCCCATCTGCTTCTCAAGAGATTTGTTTTATTTTTTAAAGATAGATGATACCAAAAGTATTTAAAAATAAAACAAAAGATAAAGTACAAATATCTAGTCTCTACTATATGAAATACTAGGTTTTGTATGGGTCACAGAAATGTAATGCATAAACTCCCCCCTAAAATAATTATCTAATCTATTACAATTTATACTATATGTTTAGAGATGATAAACTAGGGTAAAGCTTCTAAGTAATGCAGATTTTAGTTAGTGGCATGTATTTTTATACACTGGAAACTTACCTTGGTAATAATAATACCTAGATATGGTTAGATAAATATGTGTGGCTGGGAACCCCTTTAACTGCCATCACTAAACCAACTTTATCCTCGCCAGATCACATGTAATAGAGCTGTATGATATCATGTACCTAGCACATACAGGAAGTAGCCTTTGGAGAAAAGATATTCTTAGAAAATCATAATAGCTATTTCAAGTATTATTTTGGAAATTCAAGACAGAGTTTACTAAACAGCACCCTAGTGATTGTTAAAATTCCTTCCAGTTCTAAAAATTCCATGATTCTGTAATTTAGTCTATAAAACCACTCTCTAAAAAATCATATGAGCCATTCAGAAAATAATACCACAAGGCTTTCATGTTTATGCTTCTGCCTTTTGGGTCAACCACTATTTATGGGCCTAAATAGGAGGGGAGATAGCAAAATATTGTCCTTATTATTTTATCAGGTTTTGCTTATTTTTTTAAAGCTTTGGAATTCATTTGGTGGGAAACCATTAGATTTATTCTGAACTTTAGACTGTGTTGGAAAAAGGTTAATAACTAAAATAAAATATTGAAAACAAAACCTTTAAAAACTTTCCAATATTATAAACCCTTATTTTCTATTTCATTTTAAAGCGTTTTGACAAACCATAACTTGAGTTGGATTACTTTTTTCTCTGTACACCTGAAAATGTAATAAATAGAAATTCATGTGCATATATCTGATTTCATGTTTTCAAAGCTGCAGATAACAATCAATCAAATAATAAACTTAAAAATATTGAAGCATGTGACATCAGCTCCAACCTGTAATTTATTACAACTACAAAGCCTAAAAGTGTAATCATTTATCAAAGTTCATTGAATTTTTGACTCACTGGTAAAAAATTATTAATTCTACTTAGCTTTTGAAGTATTTCTGATAATTTATAATTATTCATGGAAAAAAACTATTCTAAGGCATAGTAAAATTATATACACGTATTTCTATGATACTTTAAAATATATACTATCTATTATATATAATTTAATCATCTATTATTATATAATGTTATATAATATATTATCTATTATATATACTATATGAACATTATATATATACACCTGCATATAATATACTGGGGTGAGCAGGTTTACAGGTATGAATACATGAAAGAGTTTATTCCTGTATTCTTTTCTTATTTTTTCATTGTTTTCTGAAGTGAGAGGAGGAAAGATAGTGAGACAGACTCCTGACCAGGATCCACCTCACAATCCCCATCTGGGTCGATGCTCAAATCAACCAAGCTATTCTCGGCACCTGGGCGACACATGAACCAATCAAACCACTGGCTGCAGGAAGAAAAGAGGTAGAGAAAGGGGAGAAGGAGAGGAAGAGAAGCAGATGGTCGCTTTTCTTGTGAGACCTGACCAGGATCGAACCCAGGACATTTGCATACCAGGCTGATGCTCTATCCACTGAACTACAGGCCAGGGCCTGTATTATTTTCCATATGAACAAATGTAAACCTAATTTTGCTCACCCCTGTACAATAATGCAAATATGTATGTATTATATAACATGTTATACATTATACACAAACACACACAAAAATATTATTAGTATATGCAAATTAGAGCAAAAGTAGGTTTACAATTCTGAGTAGACAAAACAGAGTTTTTCTTATATTATTATTTATTATTTATTGTATTATTTTCCACACAAACAACTATAAGCCTACATTTTCCCATCATGTATCTTCATATTAATAGCATTTTAAGCTATGGGGAATTTTAGCAAATAATACTTCTTACCATGTTTTGAAAATAACTTTTGCATTTAAACATTTTACTTTCAAAAAAGTAAAAAAATTGAATAACTAATGAAATTCATGACCCTGAAATATACCTGCTAGCTATTTATTTATTTACTTATTTATTTTGTGTGTGTGACAGAGGCAGAGAGACAGAGAGAAGAACAGATAGGGACAGACAGACAGGAAGGGAGAGAGATGAGAAGCATCAATTCTTCACTGCTGCTCTTTAGTTGTTCATTGATCACTATCTCATATGTGCCTTGACTGGGGAGCTACAGCAGACTGAGAGACCCCCTTGCTAAAGCCAGTGACCTTGGGGTCAAGCTGGTGAGACTTGCTCAAACCAGATGAGCCTACGCTAAAACTGGCGACCTCGGGGTTTTGAACCTTGGTCCTCCATGTCCCTGTCTGATGCTCTATCCGCTGTGCCACTATCTGGTCAGGCTGTACCTGTTTTTAAAAACTTAAATAGATTCTTGAGCAAATTTTAATATAGTAAACAAAATTTACTTTCAGATATTTTATTTTGGGCACAAAATTCTAACAATACTATCAATATTATCCAGAGATACAACAAAGATGTTTTTTCTGAGAAATGAAGATTTAAATACATTATTAATAAATGTAAATTGGAGAACATAATACCATAAGATAATAAAAGACAATAATGCTGTTTAGCTGTGTTTGGGCATTTTAAAATTTTATGAATACATCTCTGAAATTTTTAGGAGAGTTGACTTTTTAAATTTTTTTTAAAAGATTTTATTTATTCATTTTTAGAGAGAGAAAGAAAAGAGGGGAAGGAGCAGGAATCATCAACTCCCATATGTGCCTTGACCAGGCAAGCCCAGGGTTTTGAGCCGGTGAGCTCAGAGTTCCAGGTCAACACTTCACCCACTGCACCACCACATTTCAGGTCTAGAAGAGTTGCCTTTGAAATAAGACATTTTACTAAATATATATGATGTTTATCTGATTTCTTTGGTGAAAGAAAATGTGATAATTTCAGAGAAATTTTATCTTTTAATTTTTATTTATTTAAAAATTATTGAATTTATTCAGAAGACATTAGTTAATAAAATTAGGTCTCAGGTGTACATTTTTTTTCTTTTTCTTTTTCTAGTGAGAGAGACAGAGACAGACATACAGGAAGGGAGAGAGGAGAAGCATCAATTTTTCATTTTGGCACCTTAGTTGTTCATTGATTGCTTTCTCATACAGGTGTAATTTTTTTTTTTTAAGTGAGAAGCAGGGAGGCAGAGAGACAGACTCTCACATGCACCCAACCGAGGTCCACCCAGCAAGCCCAATAGGGGGCGATGCTCTGCCCATCCGGCAGGTGTACAACTTTATAATAAATCATGTGACTATTATATTGTGTTCACTACCCCAAATCGAGTATCCTTAGATCACCATTCATCACCCCTTTACCTTCTCTCCTAGGTCTCGCCAACCCCCTTCCCTCTGATAATCACCATACTGTCATCTGCCCCTGAGTTCTTTTTCTGTTTTTTTTGTTTGATTTTCTTTTACCAAGCCTCTTAATCCCCCTCCTCTTTGACAGCTGTCAGTCAGTTCTCTATCTATGAGTCTGTTTCTATTTTGTTTGTTAATTTATTTTGTTCATTAGATTCCACATATGATTAAAATCATATAAGTACTTGTATTTCTTTTTTTTTTTTTTTAGTACTTGTATTTCTTTAGGGGTTTATTTCACTTAGCATAATAATCTCCAGGTTCATCCATGCTGTCCTAAAGGGTAAGACTTCCCTCTTTTTACAGTTGAAAAGTGTTCTATTGTTTAAGTGTATCACAACATTTTTATCCACTCATCCACTGATGAACACTTGGGCTGCTTCTAAATCTTGGCTATTTCAGATTATTATTTCAGGTTTCTTCATATATATTCTCAGAAGTAGAATTACTGGGTCATAAGGCAGTTTCAGTTGTAATTTTTTGAGGTAATTCCATACTGCTTCCACAGCAGCTGCACCAATCTGCATTCCCACCGACAGTGCACAAGTGTTTTTTCTCCTCATCCTGGTCAACATTTGTTGTTTGTTGATTTATTGGTAGGTGTGAGATGATATCTCATTGTGGTTTTAATTTGCATTTCTCCAATGATTAGAGACATTGCACATTTTTAAATATGTATTTAGCCACCTGTATGTCCTCTTTGGAGTAGTGTCTATTCAGGACTTTTGCCCATTTAAAAAAAAATTGGATTGTTTGTCTTTCTGGTGTTGACTTGTATAGTTATTGTACATTGTGAATATTAATCCCTTATCAGATTTTCATTGACAAATATGTCCTCCCTTTTAATGGGTATTCTTTTCATTTTGTTGATGGTTTTCTTTGCTCTGAAAAAGCTTTTTAGTTTGATGTAGTTTCATTTGTTTATCTTTTCTTTGGTTCCCTTGCACAAGAAGATATATCAGAAAAACATATTGCTATGAGAAATGTCCAAAATTTTACTGCCTATGTTTTCTTCTAGGATTTTTCTGGTTTTGAGTCTCACACTTAAGGCTTTAATCCATTTTTAGTTTATTCTTGTGCAGATGGAAGGAGGTGGTCTAGTTTCATTTTTTTGCACTTACCTGTCCAATATTCTCAACACCATTTATTGAAAAGACTATCTGTAGTACATTGTATGTTTTTGCCTCCTTTGTCAAATATTATTTGATCATAAAGATATAAGTTTATTTCTGAGCTCTTTACTCTTTTCTTTACACTGATCTATATATCTGTTTATATGCTAATGCCATGTTGTTTTAATTACTGTGGCCTTGTAGTACAATTTGATATCAGTTTGCATGATTCTTTGTTCTTTCTCAAAATGCCTCTGCATATTTAGGGTTATTTGTGGTTCTATATTAATTTTAGGATATTTAATCTAGTTCTGTGAAGTATACCATTAGTATCTAGATAGTAATTGCATTGAATCTATAGATTGCCTTGGGTAATATGGACATTTTAATGGTGGTAATTCTTCCCATCCATGAGTACAGTATATGCTTCCACTTATTTGTATCTTTTTCACTTTCTTTCTTCAGTATCTTAAATTTTCCAAGTGCAAGTCTTTTATATCCTTGGTTAAGTTTATTCCTACTTATTTTATTCTTTATGAAGCAATTGTGAATAGGATTATTTACTTAGTTTCCCTATCTGATAGTTTATTATTGGTATATAAAAATATAACTGGTATCTATTTATTTTGTATCCTGCTACTTTTCCAACTCATTTTTCAGTTCTAGTAGTTTTATGGTGAAATCTTTAGGGTTCTCTATATACAGTATCAGGTCATCTGCAAATAATGACAGTTTTACTACTTCCTTTCCAATTTGGATGCCTTTTATTTCTCATTCTTGTCTGATTGATGTGGATAGAACTCCCTGTATTATGTTGAACAAGAGTGGTGCAAGATGACATTTTTGTCTTGTTCCTGATCTTAAGGAAAACATTTATAGTTTTTGCCAATTGAGTGTAGTGTTAGCTGTGGTTTTGTCATATATGGCCTTAATATTTTTTATTTTATTTTATTTCTGAAGTGAGAAGATGGGGGCTGGGGGAGGCAGACAGACAGATTTCCACATGCACCCGACCGGGAATCACCCGTCATGCTTACCAAGGGGTGATGCTCAAACCCTCTGAGGCATTGCTCCATTGCAGTCAGAGCCATTCTAGCACCTGAGGTGGAGGCCATGGAGCCATCCTCAGTGCCTGGGCCAATTTTGCTCCATTGGAGCGTTGGCTACAGGAGAGGAAGAGAAAGATAGAGAGAAAGGAGAGGGGGAAAGGGTGGAGAAACAGATGGGCTCTTCTCACGTGTGCCCTGGCGGGAATCAAACCTGGGACTTTCACATGCCAGGCTGACGCTCTACCGCTGAGCCAACTGGCCAGGGCCATGACCTTTATTATGTTGAGTTATATTCTCTCTATTCATACTTTGCTGAGAATTTTTATAAAAAATGGGTGCTGGATTTTATCAAATGCTCTTTCTGCATCTATCAATATTATCATGTGGTTTTTATCCTTTATGTGGTATATAACATTTATTGACTTGGAGATAATGTACCAACCTTGCATCCCCAGAATAAATCCCAGTTAATCACAGTGCATGATCTTTTTAATGTATTACAACATCTGATTTATTAATATTTTGTTGAGGATTTTAACATCTATGTTCATCACGAATATTTGCCTATAATTGTCTTCCTTTGTTGTGTCTTTATCTGGTTTTGGAATTAGCATAATACTACTAGCCTTATAAAATGAGCTTGGGAGTCTTCCCGCTTCTAAAATAGTCTGAGAAGGAAAGGTATTATTAGTTCTTTGAATGTTTGTTAAAATTTAACAGTGAAGCCATCTGTTCCAAGACTTTTCTTTGTCAGAATTTATTTTTAAATTAATATGTCAATTTCATTAGTTATAATCTGTTTATTCAGATTCTGTGATTCTTCCTGATTCAGTTTTCAAAGATTGTATGTTTCTAGGATTTTCTCCATTTTTTTTCAGATTGTCTAATTTTTGGCACATAGTTGTTTATAGTATTTTTTATTTTACAATACTTTGTATTTTTTTGGTGTTATTTCTCTTTCATTTCTGATTTTAATTATTTGAGTCCCCTCTCTTTTTTTATCCTTGATGATCCTGGTTAAAGGTTTGTCAGTCTTGCTTTTCTTTACAAAGAACCAGCGCTAGTCACATTGATCTTTTATTGTTTATTTATTTATTATTTTTGTAGACATCATTTCTTTAAATTCTCTTGATGTCTATTATTTCCTTCCTTTTATTCACTTTGGGCTTTGTTTGTTGTTCTTTTTCAAGTTGTTTTAAATATAAAGTTAGATTTTATTTGATATTTTCCTTGTTTCTTGAGATAGGCCAGTAAATGTTGTGGATTTCCTTCTTAGAACATCTTTCACTGTGTCCCATAGACTTTCGATTGTGTTTTCATTTTCTCTCTCTTTTTTTTTTTACAGGGACAGAGAGAGTCAAAGAGAGGGATAGACAGGGACAGACAGACAGGAACGGAGAGAGATGAGGAGCACCAATCATCAGTTTTTTGTTGCGACACCTTAGTTGTTCATTGATTGCTTTCTCATATGTGCCTTGACCACAGGCCTTTAGCAGACCAAGTAACCCCTTGCTCAAGCCAGCGACCATGGGTCTAAGCTGGCGAGCTTTTGCTCAAGCAAGATGGGCCTGCGCTCAAGCTGGCGAACTCGGGGTCTCAAACCTGGGTCCTCCGTGTCCCAGTCCGATGCTCTATCCACTGCGCAACTGTCTGGTCAGGCTGTGTTTTCATTTTCATTTGTTTCAAGGTATCTTTTGATTTCTTCCTTGATCTCATTTTTTAAATTATTTTTTAATTTTTATTTTTTTATTAACTTTAATGTGGTGACACCAATAAATCAGGGTACATATGTACAATGAAAACATCTCCAGATTATCTTATCATTCAATTGTGTTGCATACCCATCACCCAAAGTCAATTTGTCCTCTGTCACCTTCTATCGAGTTTTTCTTGTGCCCCTCCCCTCCCCCCTTCCCCACCCTCCCCTCCATCCCCCCACCCCGTAACCACCACACTCTTGTCCATGTCTCATAGTCTCACTTTTATGTCCCACCTATGTATGAATTCATGCTGTTCTCAGTTTTTTTTCTGATTTAGTTATTTCACTCCGTATAATGTTATCAAGGTACATCCATTTTGTTATAAATAATCCAATGTAATCATTTCTTATGGCCGAGTAGTATTCCATAGTATATATGTACCATAGCTTTTTAATCCACTCGTCTTCTGACGGACAGTTGGGCTGTTTCCAGATCTTCACTATTGTGAACAATGCTGCCACAAACATGGGGGTGCATTTCTTCTTTTCGAAGTGTTATGGTGTTCTTAGGGTATATTCCTAAAAGTGGGGTAGCCGGGTCAAAAGGCAGTTCGATTTTTAATTTTTTGAGTAATATCCATACTGTTTTCCACAGTGGCTACACCAGTCTGCATTCCCACCAGCAGTGCAGAAGGGTTCCCTTTTCTCCACATCCTCGCCAGCACTTATTCTGTGTTGTTTTGCTGATGAGCGCCATTCTGACTGGTGTGAGGTGATACCTCATTGTGGTTTTAATTTGCATTTCTCTAATAATTAGTGATGTTGAGCATTTTTTCATATGTCTTTTGGCCATCTGTATGTCCTCTTTGGAGGAATTTCTATTCATTTCTTTTGCCCATTTTTTGATTGGATTGTTTGTCTTCCTGGTGTTGAGTTTTATAAGTTCTTTAAAAATTTTGGTTATTAACCCCTTATCTGATGTGCTGTCGAATATGTTCTCCCATTGTGTGGTTTGTCTTTTTATTCTGTTCTTATTGTCTTTAGCTGTACAAAAACTTTTTAGTTTGATATAGTCCCATTTGTTTATCTTGCCTTCTATTTCATTTGCTGGTGGAGATAAATCGGCAAATATATTGCTGCTACAGATGTCGGAAAGCTTGCTGCCTATGTTTTCTTCTAAGATGCTTATAGTTTCATGGCTTATGTTTAAGTGTTTTATCCATTTTGAATTTGTTTTTGTGAATGGTGTAAGTTGATGGTCTAGGTTTCATTTTTTTGCAGGTAGATGTCCAATTTTCCCAGCACCATTTGTGAAAGAGGCTGTCTTTACTCCATTGTATGTTCTTTCCTCCTTTGTCAAATATCAGTTGTACATAAAGCGGCGGGTTTATTTCTGGGTTCTCTGTTCTGTGCATTGATCAATGCGTCTGTTCTTATGCCAGTACCAAGCTGTCTTGAGTATAATAGCCTTGTAGTAGACCTTGATATCCGGAAGAGTGATACCTCCTGCTTTATTTTTTCTTTTTAGGATTGCTGAGGCTATTCGTGTTCTTTTTTGGTTCCATATAAATTTTTGGAATATGTGTTCTATATCTTTGAAGTATGTCATTGGTATTTTAATTGGTATTGCATTGAATTTATAAATTGCTTTGGGTAGTATAGACATTTTAATGATGTTTATTCTTCCTAGCCATGAGCACGGTATATGCTTCCACCTGTTTGTATCTTCCTTGATTTCTTTTATCAATGTTTTATAATTTTCCAAGTACAAGTCCTTAACCTCCTTGGTTAAATTTACTCCTAGGAATTTTATTTTTTTGGCTGCAATAGTGAAGGGGATTGTTTCCTTAAGTTCTTTTGCTGAAAGTTCATTGTTGGTATATAGAAATGCCTCTGATTTCTGAGTATTAATTTTATATCCTGCCACCTTGCTGAATTCATTTATAAGGTCCAGTAGTTTTTTGACTGAGACTTTAGGGTTTTCAATATACAATATCATATCATCTGCAAATAGTGACAGTTTTACTTCTTCTTTTCCAATTTGGATGCCTTTTATTTCTTCTTCTTGTCTGATTGCTATAGCTAGGACTTCCAGAACTATGTTGAATAAGAGTGGTGAAAGGGGGCAACACTGCCTGGTTCCTGACCTTAAGGGTATTGCTTTTAATTTTTGTCCATTTAGTATGATGTTTGCTGTGGGTTTGTCGTAGATGGCCTTTCTCATGGTAAGGAATGTTCCTTGTATTCCTACTTTACTGAGAGTTTTGAGCATGAATGGGTGCTGGATTTTATCAAATGCCTTTTCTGCATCTATTGAAATTATCATGTGGTTTTTTTCCTTCCTTTTGTTTATGTGATGAATCACATTGATTGATTTGCGAATATTAAACCAGCCTTGCCTCTCCAGAATAAATGCCACTTGATCATGATGTATGATTTTTTTCATATATTGCTGGATCCGGTTGGCTAATATTTTGTTGAGAATTTTAGCATCTAAATTCATCAGGGATATAGGCCTATAATTTTCATTCTTTGTGTTGTCTTTGCCTGGTTTTAGGATCAGAATTATGGTTGCCTCATAAAAGAAGTTTGGAAGTCTTCCTTCCTCTTGACTTTTTTGAAATAGCTTGAGGAGGATAGGAGTTAGTTCTTCTTTGAATTTTTGATAGAATTCCCTTGTGAAGCCATCAGGCCCAGGACTTTTCTTTTTTGGAAGTTTTTTGATAACTGTTTCAATCTCATTTGTTGTAATTGGTCTGTTTAGGTGTTCTGATTCTTCCAGATTGATTTTTGGAAGGTTATATGATTCAAGAAATTTGTCCATTTCATCTAGATTGTCTAATTTTTTGGCATATAGTTCTTCATAGTATTTTCTTACGATGCTTTGTATTTCTGTTGTATCATGTGTTATTTCTCCACTGTCCTTTTAAATTTTATTTATTTGAAACCTCTCTCTTTTTTTCTTGGTGTGTCTAGTTAAAGCTTCATTAATCTTGTTTACCTTTTCAGAGAACCAGCTTCTGGTTTCATTGATTCTCTGTATTGTTTCCTTAGCCGCTATGTCATTTATTTCTGCTCTGATCTTTAATATTTCCTTCCTTCTACTTTTCCTGGTTTTTATTTGTTGTTGTTTTTCTAGTTCTTTTAGCTGCAGGGTCAGGTTGCTTATTTGAAAGCTCTAGCTTCCTATCATATGCCTGTAGTGCAATGAACTTCCCTCTCAGTACTGCTTTTGCTGTGTCCCATAAATTTTGAGTTGATGTATGCTCATTATCATTGGTTTCTAGAAACTTTTTTATTTCTTCTTTGATCTCATTGTTAATCCATTCATTATTTAATATCATGCTATTTAGTTTTCAACTGTTTGAGTATTTTTTAGTTTTTCTTTTGTGGTTAATTTCTAGTTTCATGGCATTGTGATCAGAGAAAATGCTTGATATGATTTCAATCTTCTTAAATTTATTGAGACCATTTTTGTGTCCTAACATGTGGTCTATCCTAGAAAACATACTATGAGCGCTTGAGAAAAATGTATATTCTACTGCTTTAGGATGAAAAGTTTTGAAGATATCTATTAAATTAAGTTGATCTAGTGTATTCTTTAAGTCTGCTGTTTCTTTATTGATTTTCTTTCTTGAGGATCTATCCAGTGATGTTAGTGGGGTATTAAAATCCCCTACTATGATAGTATTGGTGTTAATCTCGCCCTTTATATCCATCAAAGTCTGCTTTATGTATGTCGGGGCTCCTATATTTGGTGCGTAGATATTTATAATAGTTATATCTTCCTGTTGAATTGTTCCCTTTATCATTATGTAGTGTCCTTCTTTATCTCTTACTCCAGCCTTTGTTTTAAAGTCCATTTTGTCAGATATAAGTACTGCTACCCCGGCTTTTTTTTCATTTCCATTTGAATGAAATATTTTTTTCCATCCTTTTACCTTCAGTCTATGTGCATCTTTTGTTTTAAGGTGTGTCTCTTGTAGACATCATATGTATGGGTCCTGTTTCTTTATCCATGCAGCTACCCTATGTCTTTTGATTGGATCATTTAATCCATTTACATTTAAGGTTATTATTGATATGTAGTTGTTTATTGCCATTTTATTCTTTAAAGCTGTATTCTTCTTTTGCTCTATTCTTTCCGTCCTTTCAACTGTTCACAACAGGCCCCTTAGTATCTCTTGCAGAATTGTTTTGGTTTTAATGAATTCCTTGAGGCTTTCTTTGTCTGGAAAGCTCTTTATTTTTCCTTCGATTTTAAATTTTAGCCTTGCTGGATAGAGTAGTCTTGGTTGTAGGTTCTTGTTCTGTATTACTTTGATTATATCTTGCCATTCCCTTCTGGCCTCAAGTGTTTCTGTTGAGAAGTCCGATGTCATCCTCATGGGGGCTCCTTTGTAGGTGATAGCCTTTTTTTCTCTAGCAGCTTTTAAGATTTTTTCTTTATCCACTAGCTTTGGTATTTTAACTATGATGTTTCTTGGTGTAGATCTTTTTGGGTTTCTCTTTAATGGAGTTCTGTGTGCTTCTTGAACGTGTGGAGTGTTTCCCAGCCTTAATTTAGGGAAGTTTTCTGCTATGATTTGATTGAACAAAGTTTCCATTTCCTGTCCTCTTTCCTCTTCTTCAGGCACCCCTATGATGCAAATGTTGTTTCTCTTCATGTTGTCACAGAGCTCCCTTAGAGTTTCCTTACATTTTTTGAGTCTGTTTTCCTTTTTCTTCTCTGCTTCTGTGCCTTTGTTTATTGTGTCTTCTAACTCGCTGATTCGATCCTCAGCGTGATTTATCCTCCTTTTAATTCCTTCCATTGTGGTCTTCAGTTCTGATACTGTATTTGTCATTTCTGTCTGATTCTTTTTTATTATTCCAATTTCGTCTTTTATACTTGTTATCTCTTTATTTAGGTGTTCATATTGACTATCCATTGTTGCTCTAATTTCTTTGAACATCCTAACTATCATTATTCTAAATTCTGCTTCTGGTAATTTGGTTATATCTGGTTCATTCAGGTCCTTCTCTGGGGATTTCTCTTGATTCATTTGGTTTGCATTCCTCTGCCTGCCCATTTTATCTGTGGATAGGCAAATTGTGGGCACTGGTGTCCAGTATGTGTTCCCTTTGTGTTCTCTAGGTGTCGTCTGTCTGCAGGCCTGCCACCCCCTCTACCGCTGCCTAGGGTTGTTAGGTATGGGCGTTGCCAGTGACCGCCTACTGCGGCTGTTGCTGTGATTTCCACCTCTCCTCCGCGGGAGGAGCTGTCACTCAAGCCACAAGCCTTAGCATCACGGGTAGAGGTGAGCACCTTTGCTCAGCTTCGGCACCAGCCCGTGTCCGGAAGGCTTACGCCCAGCCCCCACAGTCAAAGCCTTCTCGCCCCAGTTTTGCGGGTTGGGCGGGGCTTTTGACGTGCTCTCAGCAGTGAGCCTTTGCCCATCCAGAATTTAGCCTCACCCTCGAAGCCGGGGCCCTCCTGCGTAGGGTCGCAAACTGCGGTTTATTGGGCCGGGCGTGTTTGCTGGCGTTAGCTCAGCTGCTAGCTTCCGATCGATCTGGACTCTACCACGCCCCCACGTTCGGCGCCAGCTTGCGCATGTAAGGTGGCCAACCGCCGGGATTTCTCTGGCCGGGCGGGTCTAGTAGCGTGAGCTCAGCCACGAGCCCCTCGCCCGTCCCTGGTCCTAGCCCCATCCCCGTGGTCAGGGCCGGCTTGCGCAGGGTCGCAGAGCCGATCTCTGCCTGTATTTTTCCCAACAAGTGGGGTCACAGGCGGCCCGCTGCTGCAGGACCGCTTCCGCGCGTCCCCTCTGCCCCTGCTGGGCTAGACTGAGCTCACATCGGTTGTGCCTCCGCCCACGTCGACAGGACCGCGTTTCAGCATCCTGCCGCCCCAAACCCTTCAGCAACCCTCAGAGAGATGGCAGTGTCTTAAAGTCTCCACACTGTAGGTTTGGGAGCTCCCTCCCTCTAAGCAGCTCTGCTCTAATTGCTGCGGGAGAGCTTGTTTGGCTAGTGTCTTGTCTCCCTTTGCTGGTATTGCTAGTTCCAGAGGAAATATTCGTTTTCGATTAGGGAAATGACTTAGCCCAGGGTCAGGATGGCTGTCCCTCAGAGTGTCCTCGTGCCTTCAGTCCACTCTCTGTTCCCGCTGCTCTGTTCCTCTCCTCTTTCCCCGTTCCCTGGAGCTCCGGGTGCGTGGTTGTGAGAGAGGGTTTCTGCGCTGTTCCTTTGAAAAGATTCTTGGGTCTGAGAAAACTCTCTCTTTTTCACAAACAGTATCCTCACTTGCTTCACAGCTCAATACTATCCATACGCCTCTTCTGGGCTCTGGGACTGCAGTCTGGGGCTTGGTTCCTGGGACCCAGGTCCCTCCCTCTCCGCCAAACTCTCCTTCCGCCACGCGGGTCTCTCCGGGCTGCCGTTTGCTCAGGGGAGCTGGGCAGCCCTCTTCGCGTTTTCGTTATTCCTACCAGTCTCAATGTGGCTTCTCCAGTGTTCCTTGGTTGAAGAGTCCACTTAGTTTAGTTCAAAGTTGGTTTATCCAGATGATGGTTCTTAAAATTGAGTTATAATCTACTTTGGTTCTGGAGTTGGAAGTTGGTACGTCCGCCTGCTCCATCGCCATCTTCTGTCCTTCCTTGATCTCATTTTTAATCCATTCATTGTTTAATAACATGATATTTAGCCTCCATGTTTTTGCATGTTTTCCAGTTTTTTCTTGTGATTAATTTATAATTTTATAGCATTATGGTAAGAGAAGATGATTGATATGATTTCAGTATTCTTCTATTTATTGAGACTTGTTTTGTTTCCTAACATGTGGTCTATTCTAGAAAATGTTCCATGTGCGCTTGAAAGAAAATGTATATCCTGCTGCTTTGGGGTAAAATGCTCTGATATTAGTAATGAAATTCATCTACTCTAGTGTGTCATTTAAGGCGGCCATTCTTTTGTTGATTTTCTGTCTGGAAGATCTATCCATTGATATCAATGGGGTTTTGAAATGCCCTACTATGATTGTATTACTGTCATATTTTCCCTTTAAGTCCATCAATATCTGCTTTACATACTTAGGTACTCCTATGTTGGAAACATAAATGTTACTAGGATAATAGCTTCTTCTTTTATGACTATATATTATCCTTCTTTGTCTCTTACTATAGCTTTAGTTTTTAAGTCTATTTTGCCAGATATAGGTATTGCTACTCCAGCTTTTCTTTCTGTTTTCATTTACATAGAGTATCTTTTTACATCCTTTTACATTTAGGCTGTATCTTTTGCTCTGAGGTGGGTCTCTTGTAGCAGCACAGGTATTGTTTTTTTTATCCATTCAGCTTCCCTTTGTTTTTTATTGTAGCATTTAAGCCATTAACATTTAAAGTGATTATTCATAGGTATGTATTTATTGCCATTTTATTTTAAAAATTTAAAAAAAATTCTCATTGATTTGAGAGAGAGAAGAAGGTGGAGAGAGAGGGTTAGAGAGAGAGAAAAAAACAGAGAGAAAGGTAAGCATCAACTCGTCTTTCCACTAGTTGTTCTATTTTAGTTGTACACTCATTGGTTGCTTCCCATGTGTGTTCTGACTGGGGATTAAATCAATGACCCTGACGCTCCAGAACAATGCTCTACCTACTAAGCAACCCAGCCAGAGCCTCCATTTTATTCTCTTAACTCTGTTCATCTGTTTTTGTACCCAGGCATGCGCAGTGCAACAGCAGGGTACTTAAGCATGGAAGCGCAGGCAGAGGAGTCAGTATCCTTGTGATCGCTGGAGCTGACCACATTGGCGGTTGCACGGGGCTGCTCAGGGCTGCTGGAGGTTGTTCCCGGCTGGGTGCGGTTGCTGGCAGTTGCTGGCAATTGCTCGGGCTGCTAGTAGTTGCTGGCGGTAGGGCCACGTGAAGAAAGGAAGATGTACCCCCGGAGGTGTTGGCAGTCTCCAGAAAGAAACTCAGTCCAGGTGATATCTTGATTTGGCTTCATGAGACCTATTTTGGACTTCTGACCTCCAGAACTATAAGATATAAACATTTATTTTAATTCACTTGACCCATGGTAGTTTGTTGCAGCAACAATGGGAAACTAACATAGGTGGAAAACCTTCCTGCTAACTGTTCAGATGTGAAAATCAGCTTTATGGAAAATGACCCATTGGTGAAGTATTCCAAGGGGTCTCTTTCCCACCGGTGTTCTTACTAGTTTTCACAAAGCCTACCCTTTGCTCGGTGGACTCCAGGAATAGGTTTTATTGTATTTGCTGGGGGGAGGGGAGCTGTTCTTGTTCTGGCACTCTGCCCAAGCAGGGTGATTTCAGGCAGTTGGGTTTACAGTTCTCCAGACCCCTATAGGTCACTGGAGCGTGGGGACTTGGGCATCATGGAGTTTTTAGGTAAAGACAAACTGAGCTCTCCTAAGTTGTCCATGATGTGCTGTAGGTATGATCCCTCTGACGTTGAAATATAGAAAAGAAAGACCCTTAGCGTGAATAACTCTTAGCAGAATTTACTTTCTCTAAAACAAAGATACTTTTGGCAGGACTTATTTTCTAAAAATACTCCCTATTCCTGGCCTTGAGGCTGGTCTCCCTGACTGTGGCCTTGGGCTAGTTATGCAGGGTTGCAGGTGTTCTCAGAATGTTTCTCCCTGAATTAACCCTATAGATAAACATTGTAAGAAAGCTTGTTTCACAGCTTTGTCATACTGCTATGCTTCTTCTCCTCCCCATTCCTTGATCAGTATGTAATTTTGTCTTTAAAAGCTAGTCCCAGACTGTGTTTGAGGCCACACTGATTTGAACGACTTAGGTCTCCATGCGGTCCTGCCAGCATTAAAGACTCCTTAATTTGGTTTCTTGATTGTGTGGCTGGACATCTGCTTCTCACTGTTCCGATACAACAATGTCAGTTCCTTCATTGAATTGAATATGAAATGCCTTACTGATCTTGTACAATTGAACGATAGAACGTGTATAATGCCTTGCTCAGAGGCTAATATATAATAAACATGGGACAACCAGTATTTTGTTATTCACATAGTCCTGGAGCAGAGAATTCAGTTTATTTGAATCTGAGTGCATTTGATCTTTAAGAAGAAAAACGAACAGGTGGGATTTCATTACAAAGTCAGTCTTTCTCTCTTGAGTTTAGTGATTACCAAAATGATGGGTAAAAGCCGTGATTTAATCTCCCTTTACCATCCCAAAGATCTTCCTTTTTCTCGCTTCATATGTGAGCAAAAGTTATACAGAAAAGTCATATCTTCTTCATTTGTGTTTGATGGTTAAAGTGAAAGTGAATGTCTACAAACATTTTCTTTTTCTCTTTGGGAAGACGATCAAAATTTGTCCTGATTCATAGGATGATTAAGAAGTACAATTAAGTACTTCAGCATGGCATTGCTTCAAGCTCTAATTTTTGGAAGCTAATATTTTGATGTCAGTAATGAGTGTGATTTAATCAGGAGGAGTTTTCTTGTCACTGTTTACTGCAGCTAAGTTCTTGCTGTATTGATTCCCAGCCAGTGTCAGTAGATTATCCAACCTGTACAATAAACACTAACTCCAGTCTGGCTCATCAGAGCACACACATGTCTTCGCATAATTTCCATTAAGGAAAAAATGGAGTTGGTTTTGCAGATGTCAGATCAATTCTAGTTTTCTTCCTTTATTCCCACGTTTTCCAATGAGATAAACAGGTTGACCACTCAGACAATGCTTGTGCTACAGGCACTCTGCAACGCAAACATTATTCATATTCCGTTGAAGATATTGGCATTAAATCTTATTCTGAAAGAGGCTTCACTTCTCCACTCAACCAAAATGTATCTCAGCCGAAATCTTTTGTTCAGATCATTCGGCACTCTGGGCAGAATCAGTGTACTGTGGTCAGTTGTTTCTTTAATAGCCTTACAAGTTTACTGACTTATCTTTTAAATAACCACAGTCTTCTGAACTTTTAAAATAAAGTCCAATTAGAATTGTTATTTATAATTACATAAAGTTTTGCTCCTAATTTTTGAACTTGTGAGATTTATTATTTTATCTACCTGGAACACTGAAGAGATAGAGTTTAACATTAGATAAAGAAGGAATGTGTACAATAATTAGTAGTAGCAGCGCTGTGTCTTTGACATGTTTGAGTAAGTATAGTGATTGTGTATACGTATATGTATATGAAGCAAAGCCTCACCGAAGGATGGAGAGTAAAGGTCATGGTCTCGGGCAAGGGCAATTCTATTTTTAATCATAACAGTTGCATTATTATAATTAAATATTGCATATTATTTTTCTGATCTTTATTGTCATTTTTATTAGGCTCCTGATAAAACTACGCACATCTGTTAAACAGCTGTTTTTTACTTCCCGTCTTTCATTATTTTATTTATTTATTTTTACTGTGCATATACATGTCTGGGTGTATGAAAGAGTAAGAATTTGCAAGGAGGAAATAATGTGTGGGGAGATTAGGAAATTCCTTTCTAAAAAGAAAATAATTGATTGGCCCTTGATACTTGCTGTCCCTATCCCTTTTGCCATGTGATGAGGGTGGGGGAGCGTATAAGTGTTGAAAATAAGTGTTCTGAGTTACCTGTGTAGATATTACTCTAGATTAAACATAGCCACACTCTCTGAATTTCAAAGCTTTTGTTTTAGTTTAATAGGCACATACTGACTTGGCTGAGGACGTAGGGAGGAAGGGAGCTACGTTCCTGATATTAAGGAATTCCACTGTAGATAAATAAGGGAACTCGGGTTCCTTCACAGTAAGGTGATCACAGGTCAGATTCCAGGTCCTACTCAAGGAAGACAAAGGGTAACAACCGAATCTTATTTCACTTACCAGAAAACCAAAGACTTTTTCAGAAACAGTTCAGAGATGTGCAAATAGGTCCCAATGACTAGAAATGTGTCATATGCTGACTTTGAATAGTGAAGGAGGAGATGAACAACAATATTTGGTTGAGTTCATTTCTCTCCGGGGCAACAATCTGTGTTTTGTTAGTAAGGAAGAGTGAAGAAATAAACATCATTAGGCTACAAAGAGTTTCTGTTCTGTCACATTTCACTCCCAAGCAGTTACTTGGTTACTGCTGTTGCCTCATAAAAAATTTAAGTGAGCATCTTAAAAGAAACTCAGAAAAAAGAGGTGAAAAAAGTTAATTCTTCATGAGACCAACTTTATGATACTATTTTACACTATTCTCCATTTTAGTGGATACTGTATTGTGGTAGAGAAGGAAGTTTAAATAAAATTGCTTCTGTATTTCCTATTAATTGATTTCCATAAACAATCAGGACAAACTAAGTGTAACTTGTTGTATTCCACTGAAATTCAGGGTATGAGAAAACATGTTAATCTAAGGTCTTTTCTTTGTAGTTGTTGTTCAGGGTGGGGAGGCTATTTTTTAAGATTTTTTTAAAATTTTAATATCTTTTTTGGAGTTAGATATATGCAGAGGTGCACATATGTGGCCTTTATTTAAGTCAATATACTGAAAATATTTATGACATTTAGCCATTTATATTAACTTACTTGAAGGTGGCAGAAAATGATTTTGCTATATCTAACAACTTTTAAATAAACAAAATCTGATATCATAATAATTCATTTTGTTTCTGAAATATAGAAAAGAAAAGCTCTTAGCATGAATAATTTTTGGAAGAACTTACTTTCTCTAAAACAAAGAGACTTTTAGCAGAACTTACTTTTTCTAAAAAGACTCCCTATTCCTGGCCTTGAGGCTGGTCTCCCTGACTGTGGCCTTGGGCTAGCTTTGCAGGGTTGCAGGTGTTCTCAGAATGTTTCTCCCTGAATTAACCTTATAGATAAACATTGTAAGAAAGCTTGTTTCACTGCTTTGTTTTACTGCTATGCTTCCTCTCCTCCCTATTCCTCAATCAGTGTGTGATTTTGTCTTTAAAAGCTAGTCCCAAACTGTGTTCGGGGCTGCATTGATTTGAACAACTTAGGTCTCCATCTGGTCACTCAGCCGGCGTTAATAAAGACTCCTTAATTTCTTAATTTGTCTTCTTGATTGAGTGGCAGGATGTCTGTTTCTCGCTGTTCTGATACAACAGTTTCTGTTCAAATTTAGGAGAATTTTGATTTTATACATTTTTACTATACTTTATAATGTAAGTCAGTGCGTTTCAAACAAGGATGAACATTAGATTTATCTGTGTATTTTTTATAAGTTAAGTACCCATTCTTCACTCCAGATCCTATTGAATTAGAATCACAGGGACCTTACTCAGGAGTATGTAAGTTCCAAAACCACAACTTATTCTCTTGTGTACTCCCATTAGGGCCTGATATTTCTGGATTAGAATGGGCCCAAACATGGCTCTGAAAGTAAAAAATCAGATAAAAACCTGTCCTTATGGATCTTTACCCTATATTTTCCTAGGAAAAGAAGTACAATCTGTTCTAAGAATGATCTTTGACTGAAAAGTCACCTTTTATTTGTTGTTTAGCAGAATCCTATACATTTCAGGTAATTTCTAAAAGTACAAACTCTCTTATATGTATAATTTGAGTCAGTAATAATAATATTGTACACACCTAAATATATATAATCTTTCTTTATTAAAAGTATAACAGATTAAAAATTCTCTGGTGTGAATATCAACAGCACTCAAGGAAATAATTTTTATCATAAGTATTAAAGAATATCTTCATAGCAACAACTTGGTATGGTGGAAATGGGGCAGGGTGCTACTATACTATGGGCTAGCATTGATTATGTCAGGCAGTCAGTACTAGCCCCTTTTTACAGTATAAGAAATAGATGTAGATATTACAGTTTATCCAAAGTTAATAGTAATTGGTTAAGATGAATACTAAGCATAAAATAAAAAGTATTCAACTTTTAAATTAAAGAAATATCTGTGTAACTCTTGCTTCCCACTCAATTTTATTTCCGAAGAGAAACCACTTTTTTCTCGGACATATCTTGCAGTCTAAATGACATACTCTCCTAGAACAGCCTTGGGTTTATTATTTCCTATCAAAGTTCTCAATAAATATTACTTACTTAACAATTGGTTAATACTTTCCTGTCAGAAATAAAAATTTTAAATACATATATGAAATAAGAAAGACTTGTTATTGATTATAAATTCAATCCATTGATAAGTTATTTATGGATAAATTAGTTGAAAATGGCATTAAGATCCTCAAATAATTCAGGTTCAGAAAGTACTCATCAAAAGCACAAAAGGCTCTAGAGAAAATTAATTGTTTGAAAATAAACTTTGGAAAGCATGATTTAGAATAAATACAAAAAAGGTCTTCAGAAATAATTTCTTTAAAAAGAAAAGTAAATCTCTGGTGTCTCCTGTTTAGGATAAAAGAATAATTCTTATTCCATGAGTAAGACAAAGCTAGAATGATTTGTATGGTGTACAATTAAAAATAATAAAATTCTGGACCTTATAAATGATTTCAGCAAGGTGGCAGGATATAAAATTAATACTCAGAAATCAGAGGCATTTCTATACACCAACAATGAAATATCAGCAAAAGAAATTAAGGAAACAATCCCCTTCACTATTGCAGCCAAAAAAATAAAGTACCTAGGAGTAAATTTAACCAAGGAGGTTAAGGACTTGTACTCGGAAAATTATAGAACATTGATAAAAGAAATCAAGGAAGATACAAACAGGTGGAAGCATATACCGTGCTCATGGCTAGGAAGAATAAACATCATTAAAATGTCTATATTACCCAAAGCAATTTATAAATTCAATGCAATACCAATTAAAATACCAATGACATACTTCAAAGATATAGAACACATATTCCAAAAATTTATATGGAACCAAAAAAGAACACGAATAGCCTCAGCAATCTTAAAAAGAAAAAATAAAGCAGGAGGTATCACGCTTCCTGATATCAAGGTTTACTACAAGGCCAGTATACTCAAGACAGCCTGGTACTGGCATAAGAACAGGCACATAGATCAATGGAACAGAACAGAGAACCCAGAAATAAACCCACAGCTTTATGGACAACTGATATTTGACAAAGGAGGAAAGAACATACAATGGAGTAAAGACAGCCTCTTTAACAAATGGTGTTGGGAAAATTGGACATCTACCTGCAAATAAATGAAACTAGACCATCAACTTACACCATTCACAAAACAAACTCAAAATGGATAAAAGACTTAAATGTAAGCCGTGAAACCATAAGCATCTTAGAAGAAAACATAGGCAGCAAGCTCTCCGACATCTGTAGCAGCGGTATATTTGCCGATTTATCTCCACGGGCAACTGAAATAAAAGGCAAGATAAACAAATGGGACTATATCAAACTAAAAAGTTTTTGCACAGCTAAAGACAATAGGAACAGAATAAAAAGACAAACCACACAATGGGAGAACATATTTGACAATAAGTCTGATAAGGGGTTAATAACTAAAATTTATAAAGAACTTATAAAACGCAACACCAGGAAGACAAACAACCCAATCAAAAAATGGGCAAAAGAAATGAATAGAAATTCCTCCAAAGAGGACATACAGATGGCCAATAGGCATATGAAAAAATGCTCAACATCACTAATCATTAGAGAAATGCAAATTAAAACCACAATGAGATATCACCTCACACCAGTCAGAATGGCACTTATCAGCAAAACAACACAGACTAAGTGCTGGCGAGGATGTGGAGAAAAGGGAACCCTTCTGCACTGCTGGTGGGAATGCAGACTGGTGCAGCCACTGTGGAAAACAGTTTGGAGATTCCTCAGAAAATTAAAAATTGAACTGCCTTTTGACCCAGCTATCCCACTTTTAGGAATATACCCTAAGAACACCATAGCACTGTTCGAAAAGAAGAAATGCGCCCCCATGTTCGTGGCAGCATTGTTCACAATAGCGAAGTTCTGGAACCAGCCCAAGTGTCCGTCAGAAGACGAGTGGATTAAAAAGCTTTGGTACATATATACTATGGAATACTACTCAGCCATAAGAAACGATGACATCGGATCATTTATAACAAAATGGATGGACCTTGATAACATTATACGGAGTGAAATAAGTAAATCAGAAAAAAAGAAAAACTGAGAACAGCACGATTACATACATAGGTGGGACATGAAAGTGAGGGTATGAGACATGGACAAGAGAGTGTTGGTTATGGGATGGGGGGAGGGAGGGAAGAGTGGGATAGGGAGGAGGGGAGGGACACAGGGAAAACCAGATTGAAGGTGACAGAGGACAATTTGACTTTTGGTGATGGGTATGCAACACAATTGAATGATAAGATAACCTGGAGATGTTTTCATTGTACATATGTACCCTGATTTATTGGTGTCACCCCATTAGAATTAATAATAATAAAATATATATTAAAAAATAATAATAAAATAAAATTCATATTGCAAGAGAAACAGATTAAGGAAAACCAAATCTAACAGAGTCTCCAAATAAAGGTACCATATGAAAGTCCAGTACTGGAAACATAAATCAATCAAAGTATTTTTTCTTACAAATTATTAGAAACATAAATCAGATGTGTATATAAACTGAGGAAATGCTAAAGACATTATTGTTCAAATTCTACAATTAAGAGAGTAGAATGAGAAAATCAATCTAGAATATCTACCTATATTTTAACTATTTATTATCGATCGTGTTGTTATATTATCAGGTCACTTAAAATATTGATATGAAAATTCCATATGTCTTTTTATATTCCTTGTTAGTGTAATTTGTATTTGCCAATATTTTTCAAAAGAAAAGCAACTTAAAAATGCTTTTGCTTTCTTTGTCATAATTTTAGGCAAAAACCTTATCTTTTCACAGATCTAGTAAGTGTAACAGCGGCCTCAAAAGTAAATGGGATGTTACAGAAAGAGATAAAGTTTACCATTTGGCAAAATGGAATTAATTACAGATGGATTATAATTCTAACATTAAATTTTATACAACTCTACTGTAAAATTGAACTCAAGAAAAAATACTCTGGAAAAATAATTAAAAACAATTTTTATAAAGTCTAATAGTCTGGATAATGTTTTTAGAAGTTAAAATAAAATTACACAGTAAACAGGAGAAGAATAAAATATTCAAACTCATGGTTTAAAAACATTGATAATGTCTTATACAGGATTAAATTTTAGTTGATATTGATGTTATTTATATGGTGTCAATCATTAATGCCTTATAGAAGAATGATATAATAAAAATTGAAGTCCGAAATCATATCAATCATATGAAACCTATTTTTTACATGATTTTCTATGTTGAACCTAAAATGCCAACCATCCAAATGAATAGTTTCAAAGAGAACCGTGCTAAGATATAGAATTTAATTAGAAGCTTCTTTGAGGCTTCTAGTGTTTATGTCTGAATCTAAAACAGGCTTTGGAAATTCTGGGGTTGAGTTAGACGTTCTGGAGCACAGTGATCTCAGTTGAAATCCCTTATTGGGTTAATAGAAAATATTGGAATAAAACCTTTAGCCGTATGAAAGGCACAGGAGTCGCAGAGACAGAATATTGCTAGGAAACTCTAAAAGCAAATAATGTACATTGTGTGGATAGAATTACAATTTCATGAGAGCAAGGATTCCTTTCTGGGGTCAGTCTGATTAGACTGAATGGTTCCAGTATTCACTTTCTGGGATTACTGCTGAACTCAAGTTTCTAAACTTTTTAAAATTTTTTCTGAGTGGTTATGTCCTCAAATCTTAAACATAATACAAAATGGCACATCTAGCCATATAAAAAGCACCTTTGAAGTTGAAAACAAATTGTTGAAACAAACCTTTTGAAACAAACTTTTGCATTACCGGTAACTGTAATATTTGATATCACAATACCTCTCTTGTTTTAAATACAAGTGTGAATCTGTGTCCTATTATATATTTGCCCAAGATGAGAAAAAAAAGAAGCAAAAATTGATTAGGATCATCAAGAGAAAACTACTGTTGCAAAAGAATCAAATGTCTCTTCAAGGAAAACTTTTGCTCAGGAGTTTGAGAAAAAGGATCTGAAAACTGAATGAGAAGAGAAATCAAAGGCAGAATACAATGCTCTTAGAGGGTTGTTTTCTTCCAATTACATTTTCTCAGCGTGAGAAGAAGACAAAGGTTTAAATTTTTCACCAGAAATGTTATTTTATTATTTTTATTTTTAATTTATTGTGTTGACATGGTTTCAACTGTCACACTCAATATAACACCCTCTGTCCACTGCATAGTGACCCCCATGCCCCATGCAAAGTCTCTTTCTACTCCATTTCACCCACTTTGTCCCCCTTTCCCCTACCTCCATCACCCCTTGCCCCCTGGGAATTACTATTGTCTGTGTTTATGTGTTATGTATATATAATTTGGCTAATCCTTTCACCTTTTTGATACCATCCTCTCTTCCCCCTTCCATCTGACAGCTGTCCTCTTCCCTGTGACAGTGCCTCTGTTTCTATTTTGTTCTACAGTTTACTGTATTCATTAGATTCCACATATAAGTGAGATCATATAGTACAGGGGTGCTCAATATGTCAGTCGCAATCTATGGTTGATCACGAAGGATGTGTGGGTAGATCGCATGACATTAAAAAGACATTTGTCTTTTGATTGGCATACAGGGTAGCCAATCTGATGTCTGAACTTTTGACACCCTACGCATGCGCGTTAAACCGTGCTAACTTGTTCAGTTACATTGCTGCGTAGTTAGCCTTCAATTTATTTAAACTAAATACAGCAAAGGGTATAAAAATGAGTGCCGTAGCTGGTCCGAGTAAGAAGCCTAAAACCTACCACTTTCATACAGAATGGGAGGGGATTTTTTTCACTAGGTCATATTCTAAGTGCATTTGCCTCATCTGTCTGTGTGCCATTGCTATTCCAAAGAAGGGAAATGTGGAGCGGCGTTTTTGGACTGTTCATGAAACTATGACATTGACTTTCCTCCGAAAAGAGAGCTGAGAAGGAGAAAGGTGAAAGAAGAATACACAATATTAAATAGTAATAATAGTAACTTAAATAATGATAATATAGAAGAAATAAATTTGTTTTGCATTTCTATTGTAGGTAGATCATTTTGACTTGGTCATCTTATAAGTAGCTTGCAAGCTGAAAAAGTGTGGGCACCCCTGATATAGTATATGTCTTTCTCTGACTGGTCTGTTTCACTTAGCATAGTAGTCTCTAGGTCCATCCATACTCTCACTAAAGGTAAGATTTCCTTCTTTTTCATCGCCATGTAGTATTCCATTGTGTATATGTACCACAGGTTTTTTTATCCACTCATCCACTGATGGACACTCGGGATGTTTGCAGATCTTGGCAATTGTAAACAATGCTGTAGTGAACATGGGGGTGCATATCTTCTTTTGAATTTGTGTTTTGGGGTTCTTCTAGGATATATTCCTAGAAGTAGGATAGCTGGGTCATTAGGCAGTTTCATTTTTAATTTTTTGAGGAAATGCCATACTATTTTCCACATGGCTACATGAGTCTGCATTCCCACCAGCAGTACAGAAGGGTTCCCTTTTCTCCAGACCCTTGCCAGCACTTGTTGATTTGTTAATGAGTGGCATTCTGGCAGGTATGAGGTGATATATCATTATGGTTTTAATTTGCATTTCTTTAATGATTAGTGAGGTTGAGCACTTTTTCATATGCTTTTTGGCCATCTGTAAGTGTCTTTGGAAAACTGTCTAATCAGGTTCTTTGCCCATTTTTTTTTAATATATTTTTCTGAAGTTAAAAGTGGGGAGGCAGTCAGACAAACTCCCACATGCGCCCGACCGGGATCCACCTGGGGGCGATGCTCTGCCCATCTGGGGCCTTGCTCCATTGGGGCCAGAGCCATTCTAGTGCCTGAGGTGGAGGCCACAGAGTCGTCTTCAGTCTTCAGCGCCGGGACCAACTTTGCTCCAATGAAGCCTTGGCTGTGGGCGGGGAAGAGAGAGAGACAGAGAAAAAGGAGAGGGGGAAAGGTGGAGAAGCAGATGGGCGCTTCTCCTGTGTGCCCTGACCAGGAATCAAACTCAGGACTTCCACATGCTGGGCCAATGCTCTACTGCTGAGCCAACCAGCCAGGGCTGCCCATTTTTTAATTGGATCATTTGTCTTCCTGGTGTCAAGTTTTAGTTCTTTATAAATTTTTGTTATTAACCCCTTACTAGATGTATCTGCAATTATGTTCGCCCATTCAATGGGCTGTCTTTTTATTTTGTGAATGGTGTCTTTTGCTGTGCAAAAGCCTTTTAGTTTAATGTAGTCTCATTTGTTTATTTTTTCCTTTATTTTCCTTGCCTCAGCAAAAATATTGAGATGTCTCAGAGTGTATTACCTATGTTTTCTCCTAAGATTTTTTATGGTTTTGCAACTTATATTTATGCCTTTTATCCATTTTGAGTTTATGTTTGTGAATGGTGTGAGTTGGTGGTCTAGTGTGTTTTTACATGTACCTGTCTAATTTTCCTAACACCATTTATTAAAGGGACTATCTTTACTCCATTGTATACTCTTGACTTAGAAATGTTATTTTAAATTATTAGTAAATTGAGCTTACTACATAGAAGTATGTTAATAAAATGAAGATTCAGTAGATGAAGTGGTGTCCCAGTAATAAATCTATACTTCTGATTACATAAGAACAGCACTGGACTAGGAGTCATAATACAACTACCTAGTTCTCTTTTCTACTACTTAATTGTAAGATCATGGACCTGTTTTCTAGCTACTCTGGAGTGCACGTATCTAGTGAAATTGGGCTAGATAATTCCAAACATCCCTTGGAGAACTTGAGTCTTTGCCTTTTCACAATGTGGAGCATCAGGATGGTGAAAACAGGAGGTGTCAGACAGGTACTAGATTTATTGGGGTGATCACTTTGTAATTTATATAAATGTCTAATCACTTCTAATCACTATCTTGCATACCTGGAACTAGTATAACATTGTACAGCAACTGTAATTGAAAGTTGGGATTGGGGTCACAATAAAGGAGGCCTGCAGTAATATGAATGTGAGCCAGAAATGCCCAGAGTAGAAGACGTAGATTAGAAGTAAAAATGATACAGAAAACATTTTGATGGTTCGAGATGGGAGGGGTGTTGAGGATATAAGTGATATTTTCAGTAGCCCACGTGCACAGTGCCGGTCTAACGTATGTTAAGGCTTGTTTCTGGAACCATCGAAACGTACAGTATTATATTAAATTTTTCCCTTTGGGAAAGAGACTGAATTTAGTGTGTGGATGCTAATCCTGCAGGCCTAAGAAAGCTTTTGATTCTCTAAGACTGATAAAATAGCCTCATTAACAGAGTTTAGCAAAATCTGCATGTCTACAGGATTGATCTTAATTCTAATTAGAATAACCTGCATTTATTAAACAGTTCTGTTTATTACAAAAGCTCAAATGATTAAGTTGTATGAGCTCTTTTATGCTTCCTTTGAGACAGCTCCAACTCCTGAAGACCCTCTGAATGAATGATGGCCTCGGTGTGCTTGCCTCACCAGCCCGCTCAGCCCCTGTGGACTCATGCCTGTGGCTTCTCTTATGGAGTCAACCCATCTCTCACTTGGTCTTCCTTTATTCTGGCTGTGTTACATTTTTCCAAGCACTGTCATATTTTCTAAAGAATTACGCCTTCTCGTGATGTCCTAAAGTAAGATAGCTTCAGTATTGTCATTTTTGCCTCTGGTAATGTTTTAGGCTTAGTTTGCTGTAGGGCCCATTTGTCCGTTTTTCTGGCCGTGGGGATCCGGAGAGCTTCAACCAGTCTTACTCAAACACAGAAGTCATTTCAAATGATTGCTACTTCCTGCCAGTAAGATACTGTCTTATGCATAGCTTAAGTTATTGATCTTTCTTATATCAGTTTTCACCACTTATTTCTGTGAGTCTAGTGTGTTCTGTTTTATTTGTTCATTTATTTTGTTTTTAGATTCCACATATAAGTAAAATAATATGGTATGTGTCTTTCTATGTCTGACTTATTTCCCCCAGCATTATAACCTCTAGGCCCATCCATGTTATTGCAGATGGCAAGTTTTTATTTTTTATGACCAAGTCATATTTTGTGTATATATGTAGTACTACTTCTTCATTTATCTATTGATGAACATTTAGGTTGCTTCCATATTTTGGATATTGTAAATAATGCTGCATTGAACTTATGGGTGCATATGTCTTTTAGAATAAATGTTTTGAGTTTCTTTGAATAAATACCCTTACATGGAATTGCTGGGTCCTTCTTTGTCTTGTTATTAGCCTGATTTTTTTGTATGACATGTTCTGCCACACAGTTTAAACAAATAGGGAAATAAAGCACACCCTTGTCTGACACCTTTACCTATAAGAAACAATCTGTCTTATGTCTGTCCTGATAGTGGCCTCTTGTCTATGATACATGTTACACATCTGGACACCAAGTACTGGGACACACCCACTTCTTTCAGAATAACCCATAGTTTCTAGTATCCACAAAGTCAGAAGCTTTACTGTCGTCTATAAAACATAGAGTAACCTTTTATTGTTATATATAGGTAGAAATTGGTGCATGCAAAATTCATAATGAAAGAAAATAAATAAAAATAATTTTAAACAAAAGAAGCATATTGCAGAAACATACATTTTCAAAATAAACACAAACACTTATTATGGAAGAATAACAGAGAACAGTTGCAATAATTTGGATCAGACTTGAACATTTGATGGCTTTTCTTTCGTTTCCTGCACTTAGGGATTTACGGCTGGCTGTTGCCTTATAGCACTAATAATGAAAGGGGCTTATGTTTCCTCCCCGGTGGATGATGCTGTTCTGTGATGACAAAATTCCAGTAGACCTCTTACTATAGTTTACCTATGATATTTAAAAATGTATATATTCTATTTTTATGCATTTAACTTGTCAAGGGTTTCCTGTACCAAAGAGTCCTTGGGCAAAAAGATATTTTCTTGCCTCATGAATTGTCTACAAGGTTTTCCTAACTAAGTTGTCTCAGATAGAGTTAGTTTTCCCAAGAGAGAAAATAGTAGATGTATAGAATGCAATTGCTTCAACATTGGTATTACATTTATTTATATATACTGTAACACATATTATAAACTTGTACAATAAAGTAAAAGTGTAATTAAATGTCAATACATTTTAATTAACTTTACTAAAACTTGAAAAACACTTAGAATAGATCATTTTAAGCTTGTAATGTATTTTTTAAAAAATTTTAATGGGGTGACACCAATAAATCAGGGTACATATGTACAATGAAAACATCTCCAGGTTATCTTATCATTCAATTGTGTTGCATACCCGTCACCCAAAGTCAAATTGTCCTCTGTCACCTTCTATCTGGTTTTCCGTTTGTCCCTCCCCTCCTCCCTGTCCCACCCTTCCCTCCCTCCCCCCACCCTGTAACCACCACTCTCTTGTCCATGTCTCATAGTCTCACTTTTATGTCCCACCTATGTATGAAATCATGCTGTTCTCAGTTTTTCTTTTTTTCTGATTTACTTATTTCACTCCGTATAATGTTATCAAGGTCCATCCATTTTGTTATAAATGATCCGATGTCATCATTTCTTATGGCTGAGTAGTATTCCATAGTATATATGTACCATAGCTTTTTAATCCACTTGTCTTCTGACGGACACTTGGGCTGTTTCCAGATATTCGCTATTGTAATGTATTTTTTAATGCAAAGAAAAAGACCCCAGCCAAGTCGGTTTTTGTCCCCATTTCATAATTATTATAATTAATTAAAATATAAAATAAAAAGATGGTAAATTAATATACTGGGAAGAAGTAGAATGAAAGTTTGTAAGACTTATGGTCATTTTCATGACCACAACTACAAACTCTTAGAGAGTAAGTGTATAAACACTGTCAAATTAAAGATCTGTTAAATATGAAAGATATTAAGTTCCACCAGAAGGAATGGATATAAACCATGGTATATGTAATGGTTTACATTTGTGATTACATAAACTGAAACAAAACTATATTACTGCTTTTTAAAATTTATTTAGTTCATCTATTATTGTTGTTTTCTTTAACCCTGTGTAGACTCAATTATAAGTTTAAAATAGAAAAACTTAGTAACGTAATTCTGTTGAGTATACAACACTTATACGTTGCCTTGGAAAATATTTTCAAAAGGCATAGGGAAGAATCACTGCCTTTGAATTGTTTAATCCATTCACATTTAGTACTGTTATGTATTTATATGGGTGGATTTACATTTTCTGTTTGTAAAAATGTCTCTATTTTTTACTCCGCTGCACTCTTCTGCTTTCTATTGCATTGATTGTATATTTTCTAGTATGACATTATAATTCAATTAAGAATTGTTTCACTTTATATTTTTGAATTTTATTACTGATTGTTCTAGGGTTTACTACATGTATCCTGGCTTATCAGAATCTATCTCAGAATTAGACTAACTTAATTCCAGTTGTAGAAAATGCTATTTATGTATAGCTCTGTTCCATCTTCTGGGGTGCTTTTGGTGCTATGTATTCTATTTATACAAATCTAACAATACATTGTTATAATTGCTACTTTATATAATTTTATGTTTTTCAGAGAAGCTGAGGAGAACAAAGTCGGAAAAGTATATAAAGTTTGTTCAAGTTATTTAGTTATAATTTCTGATTTTCGGTTTTCTTCTTGTAGACTCAGACTTATCATTTGGTCATAAAGACATTTTCCTTACTGAAAGCTTCAGAGTAGTTAGGGCCTCTGTTCTGGGCAGAGCCTTTGCTCCACTGTTTCTCAGCAACCACTTGTATTGACGTGACACCCCTTCTCTATAAATGGGGTGTTTGGTGACAACAGTAGCCTTTGATCTCCTTTTACCTCTCATGGTTAATGAGGCTTTGCCCTAAATGTGAGCTGCTAGGGTTGGAGAATTCTCAACCTGCCATATCTTTTCATCAATGTGTTTAGGCATTTAACTCAATACAATTTTTAATATCTTTAAATTTATGTCTAGCATTTTTTGTATTTGTGTCCATTACCCTTACAGTTTTTTCTTTTGCTTCTCCTTCTGAGTTATTGGAATATTTATTTCACTTAAATTTATCTCATCATGCTTTCTTTATCATAGTTGCAGCACCTTAGTTCTTCCTTGATTGCTTTCTCATATGTGCCTTGACTACAGGGGGCTCTAACAGAGCCAGTGACCCTGCACTCAAGCCAGCAACCTTGGGCTTTAAGCCAGCAACCTTTGGGCTCAAGCCAACAACCATGGGGTCATGTCTATGATCCCACGCTCAAGCCGGCGACCTCACGCTCAAGCTGATGAGCCTGAGCTCATGCCAGCAATCTCAGTGTTTTGAAACAGGGTCCTCAGCGTCCCAGGCATGCCTTTATTCACTGCCTGGTCAGGCTAGCATAAATACTTTTATAAAACTATAAGAAATATTAAAAAGCATAAACTAAATGTCAGTTTAATAAATTCAAAGTACAACAGAATAAAGCAGAAGTAAGTAGAAGGAAGGACAGAAACAATAAACATTAAGAGCAGAAATCTGTGAAACAGAAAAAATGTTACAACAGAATCAAAGAAGCCCAAAAGTTGTTCTTGATAAAGGGTATTAAAATTGACACACCTATGAAAAGAGTCACCAAGAAATAAAAGAGCACAAAAAATGTAGATGCTGTGAATTTGAAGACTGAGTTAACTTAACAAATCCTTTGAAGAAATATACTTACCAAAACTGACTCAAGAAGAAATGGAAGGAGTCCCACTTCCCAGTGTGATGTAGCAGATTCCAGCAGGCCACTAACACTCCTACTATGACAGCTAGAAAAAAAATCAGATAAATTACAAAAAATATTTTTGAAGTTATCACAGAGTTGTAGATGGATTTGATGACAAGGACTGGTTGAACTAAAATCCCAGAGAAGGAAGATCCCTTCCTTGGTAAGCTTTGGGGCATTTGATCATTCTGGGCTGCGGCTGAGGACTAGACTTGGCCTGCTGGGAGAAAGAGAAACCAGTGGGGCTTTGGACAGTCACGTGGGTGGATGTGATGAATTGGGATCTAAAAGTGCTTCAGAATCTTTAACCCTCATGGAAATGCAAAATAAAACTACAGAGAGATAATATCATACCTAGCAGAATGGCTAAAAATAAAGCCTGACAATACCAAATGTTGGTGATGAGGAAGAGTCAATGGAATGCTCATACTTTGCTGGTGGGAATATAAGTTGTTGTTTTAGCCATTTTGGGAAACTATTTGGCAGTTTTAATAAAGTGAAATGTGCCAGTAACAATAGAAAACATAATGTTGGGTTCCGTTTATATGATGTTCAAGAACAAGCAAAATTAATCTATTATTTTAAAATTCAGTGGTTACCTTTTGGCAGGGAGATATTTTCTGGAGAGTGACACAAAAAATATATCGTGAAAATGAATAAGCAGTGGTAGTCAATCTGGTCCCTACCACCCACTAGTGGGCGTTTCAGCTTTTATGGTGGTGGTACGGAGCAACCAAAGTATAAATAAAAAGATAAATTTAACTATAGTAAGTTGTTTTATAAAGATTTATTCTGCCAAACTTAGTGAAAATTTGACATGAAGTACATGATAAATAATTATTATATGCTTTAACTTGCTGTAACTCTGCTTTATAAATTTTATAAAGTAAAGTTATTTCCCTACTTTATAAATCATCATTACTGTGAAACTGGTGGGCGGTTAGAAAATTTTACTACTAACAGAGATATAAAAGTGGGCGGTAGGTATAAAAAGGTTGACTACCCCTGGAATAAAGGAAACCTCATTCAAGATGGAGTTGGGAAGAAGGGAGAGCTGTCCTCTTCCCTGCTTGTCTCAGCAATGGCACCTGCCTCCCACTCGCTGCCAATAAGAAACTGCCACAACCTCGTATACTTTCCCACGACCAATACGCTCCTGTTAAAACAACCCTCCAAGAAGCCCTCCTAAAATGACCTCCCTTTTGTCTCCTCATACTTTTCTATGGTCTGCCATAGTTTGCATGTTCCAAATTGTTATTCCTCTGCTATTCTCAAATAAACTCATTTGCTGTGTCATAACCTTTGTTGTTTTATTTAGAAGATTATTTTATGTCTTGCTCTGGTTAGTGGTTACATACATAAAAGTTTCATAAAACTGTACCCTTAAGATTTGTTCATTTTACATAAATATACTTCATGTAAAAAGCCAGAGATACCTCCAAATGCATAATAAAATAAAAAGATGAATAAACTAAAAATGGTACATGCATATAAAAGGATAATAGTATGTTCCTCATCAAAGATAATGATTAATTAAATTCTTGGCATCTAAGGTCAGAAAGTTATACTAGAGATTATTTCAGCCTCAGATCATGGGATCAGCTTTTAATTTATATGCTATTGTTGATTCATACTGGTTTCATAGTTGTCCAAAACCTGATCCCACCCTCCGCTAGTAACTGCTCTGTGAATCATTTTCGTCTGTCCATCTGATAGGTCTCATTTACTCCACACCCAGTAAAATCATCTGTTGCACACACACTATTGTAACATCTAAAGCAGGGGGACCTTGATCATTCGGTTGCTGGCTGTGTTCAGGCTACAGACTCTTAACTGGAGTTCTCATGTCCCATCTATCACCACATTCTACGAGTGTATTTCTCCAGGGGTCTCCCTGACTTCCAGTTTGTAAACTCAGCCCTTGTCCCCTAAGGGACAGCTCAAAAATCAGATTGTGAGATGAAGTGTTGAATTAGATGGATTACTTGATTCATGCCTAAACTGTATACCATAGACATGTGAAAACAAAGCCAGGTGATAGGGAACTAGGTCTGAATGTTTGGTTGGGAATGTGAGCAAATAGAGAAATGGCTTTTGACTATTTTCTCTATCAGATTATGGATCTTTTCTATTTTTTTAAATTAAGTTTATTGAGATTACATTGTAACATCATTGTCTTATATCAGAACAGCGAGATAAGAAGTCTTGCCACACAATCAATCAATTAGCTAAATTAAGAAATTAGGAGTCTTTAATTTGCCAGCTACGCGGACTGCATGGAAACCTAAGTTGTACAAATCAATGTGGCCCTGAGCACAGTTTGGGGTTAGGTTTTATAGGGAGAATCACATACTGATTGAGGAATGGGGAGGGGAGAAAGCATAGCAGTAAAACAAGGCGGTGAAACAAGCTTTCTTACAATGTTTATCTGTTTGGTTAATTCAGGGAGAAACATTCTGAAAACATGTGTAACCCTTCGTAGTTAGCCCAAGGACACAGTCTGGGAAACCAGCCTCAAGGCCAGTAGGGAGTAACTTACTTTCATAAAAAGTAAGTTCTGCTAAAAGTCTCTTTGTTTTGGAGAAAGTAAGTTTGCCAAAAAATTATTTATGTTACAAGACTTTCTTTTCTACACTTCAGTCCCTACTGGTTAAAATTAAATTTTAATCAAATCATTGATTTATTGTCATTTTTGTTGCTATCCTCTTGTATTGGTGTTATTGATTTCTGATTACTATTAATTTGATAGAGCTTATCCTCTCTCTCGAACAAACCTTGTTAATTAATTAAACATGTTCCTACTATCAAACAAGTTAAAGTAAGAGGACTAATTGCTGTAGACAAAAGCTATGATGACTAATTAAACATTCTTTAGAACTAATTCTCTGACTGTTCAAATTCTTTTCTTCTCTTTTCTATGTTTTCCCTAACCAAAGATAGGCTTTTATTTAATTATACTAGAATTATTAGCATAAAAACAAGTTTCTCTTAATGCTGCACATAAGTTACCTTGTTGAAGGAAAAGTAAATCTAAGCCTCTTCTATTTTGTAAAACTATTTCCTTTATACAAATAAATTTGAGGCATAACATTTTCTAGAATATATAATAGAGTCTTATTCTGGTCCCTAAACACTTTTTTTTTCTTCATACAAACTGCTTTCACCTTGCACAAACCTTCCGCAACTTACATAAACCCTTAGCTTTCATGAACTTCCTTATCCATTCAGAAATAACTAGCCTTCATAACAACTTACTTTTTCTCTTTTCTTAAAGTATATTTATACCTTATATTCTTAAAGTATATTTATACCTTCTATTATTAAAACTATACAATCCCTTTTTAATTAGACCTCTTAATTTTAAAGATCTTAACCTTCAGTGACAAGTTAGTAATAAGCAATTTTCTTTCTTAGTGAAGAGACTTATAACCGCCTTCTTTATAACTCACAGCAGCACATGTATTAAATCTTAAGATGACTCACTCTGGCCTCCCCCTGATCTGAGCTTCCCCATCCTCCCCCTTACGAAAATTTAATTATAAAGGAGTCCTACGCGGCAAGGATCCTCAAGCTTCTGTCGTGCGTAGACTGGCCAGCTTCCGATTTGTGGCTGGAACAGGTCATGTCGTCCTTCTCAGGGTCAACAGGGGTTGGTGGGATCCGTTTGCACCATCTCCATCTCCGAGGGGATCTTTAAGGGAGCCTAGGGAGAAGGGGCATCACCCTACCTAATTCTATGTGGGGTGAATTTTTTCCCAGCAGGGGGTGTATTTAGTTTCTAGAAAACTAGGGGGAGTAAGTCAGTCCAGTTTTCACTAGTTTCTAAAATGAATTTAGTTAGTACTTCAGAGTTTGGGACAAGTTGAAAGAATGAACCAAACTCTGAGGCCTGTAGGCACAATGTAGTTTCTAATTAATGTTGGGTGCCTTTCCTACTAGCTGTGAGACCTTAGGTACAAATGCAGGCCCATTATTAGACCTAATATTAATGGGCAAGCTAAATCTGGGAATAATTTCATACAGCAATTTCTTAACAACTGTTACTGTAGTCCTATTTCTAGTAGGAAAAGCCACTACCCATCCTGAAAAGGTGTCAGTAAAAACTAATAGATACTTATATCCCTGTGCTGGTGGCTTTATCTCAGTAAAATCTATCTCCTAATGTTTTCCTGGGAAAGCTCCTCTGGTTGGTTGTAAAGAGGTGTCTCTGGCAATAAGTGTTCTGGAAAAGTCACTAAGATTTCTAGAGGCCCTACTGGTTTTAAAGCGACTTCTTTGGCTGCCTTATCTGCTGCCCGATTTCTTTTTGCCTCTATTGAGTCCCCTTCCTGGTGTCCTGGGCAATGAATAAGGGCTACAGTTTCTGCAACCAAATATCTTTTAGTAAAGCTAAAATCTCTTCTTTGTTTTTCATGTCCTTACCAGCAGATGTCAGGAATCCTCTCTCCCTATAGATTGCTGCATGAACATGGGCAGCAGCAAAAGCATGCCTACTGTCAGTGTAAATGTTGACCTTCTTTTGTTTGGCCCACCTCAACACCTGGGTCAGAGTGAGAAGTTCTGCCCGCTGAGCCGAGGTCCCGTGGGGCAAGGCTTGGGGCCATATGGTCTCATCAGGAGTTACTACAGCTGCTCCAGCATATCAAATCCCATCTAGGACAAAACTGCTGCCATCAGTGAGTAGCTGTACTTCTGCATTAAATAGAGGTACATCAGTAAGGTCTGGTCTTGCAGTTTCAACAGATTCTAATGCCTCAGAGCAGTCATGCAAGGGGATGCTTGGTCCTTCATCAGGCATCAGGCTTGCTGGGTTGATAGCCTGCGTCTGGACAAACTTAATGCGAGGCTGATCTATGAGCAGGGCTTGATACTGCGTGATCCTAGCATTAGATATCTACCTAAGCAAAATCTCTCCTGCATGGGGGGGCTTTCAGGAACAGTTCCTGCCCCATGGCTAGTTTATCTGCTACCCTCGCTAGTATGGCAGTGGCTGCTATGGCTCTGAGACAGTTGGGCCATCCAGATGCAACAGGGTCCAGCCGCTTAGGTAAGCAGTAGTCCTGCACCATGGCCCTAAAGCTTGAGTCAACACCCCTTCTGCTATTCCCATTCTTTTGTGAACAAAGAGCTGGAAAAGCTTTGTAACATCTGGCAAAGCCAGGGCAGGGGCCTCAGTGAGGGCCTTCTTGAGGGTTACAAAAGCTTCTTGCTCCTTATCTGTCCAATTAACTCTTAGGTTCCTGCAGTACAGGAGTATAAAGGCTTGGCTCTCTCTGCAAACCTAGGGTTCCAAAACCTGCAATATCCAACTGCCCCGAGAAATTCTAGAACTTTTTTCTTGCTAGTGGGGGTTGGAATTCAAAGGATTTCCTCTATACAACTGGAGGAGAGAGTGTGCTTCCCCGCCTCAGTGTGGTAGCCTTGATAGGTCACCTTAGAGGTGCAGAGTTGTGCCTTTTTAGCTGACACCTGGTACCCCAAAGTCTGCAGTGTTTGTAAAAGTCCTTCAGTGGCTGTCTGGCAGCTTACCTTCGTTTCCGCAGCTAGAATTAAATAATCTATGTACTGTAGCAGCGTGCACTCTGGATGTTCCTGATGGAAGGTGAGCAGGTCCTGATGTAGTGCCTCATCAGAGAGGGTCGGTGAATTCTTAAAGCCCTGTGGTAATCTGGTCCAGGTTAGCTGTCCTGAAATGGCTGCCTCTGGTTCATTCTACTTGAAGGCAAAGATGGGCTGACTTATAGGGGCCAGGGGAATACTATAGAAAGCTTTTTTCAAATCTAAGATTGTAAAATTTCAAGTCCGGTGACAACAGGCCTAAAAGTGTGTAGGGGTTAGGCACAGCTGGGTATATTGTCTCAACTCATTTATTTACCTCCCGTAAGCCCTGGACTTTGGTGCCTGGCTTCTGGACAGGCAGTAAAGGAGCATTCTATTGGGACTGGCAAGGAACAAGGATACCAGCTTGTAACAGTCTTTTAATATGAGTACTTGCTTCCCTGAGAACAGTCTGAGGAGGGCAGTGAGAACAGAGTGAGAAGTTCTAGTGCTAGTGAGGAAGTCTACCGGGCAGCCTCCTTTTGTAAAGGCTAACAGGTATGAAGCCCTGGCCCCATCAGTCCTCCTTTAGGTTAAGGATTCTTGGGGTCTTCTGTGACTTTCCTTTCAGCTTTGGACAGTCTTTCTTCCAATGTCCTTCTTCTTTACATTAGGCGCACTGATTTCTGCTTAACTTAGGCTTCCTTTTCTTCTTATTCTGGTGTTCTAAACCAGCTAAAACTACTTCTGCTATTTTCTTAGTTTGTTTTCCCTCAAGGGTATCTCTGTTATTATAAACTTTCTGAGCTACTTCTAACAATTGGGAAATTGTTCCGAGGTCTTCTAATTTTTGTAGCTTCCTCCTGATATCTGGAGCGGACTGTGACATGAAAGCTAAGTTAACTGCCCTAGCAATCTTGGTGCTTCAGGGTCTAGAGGTGTGTAGACCCTGTAAGCTTCTTGCAGTCTCTCTAAGAAAGCTGAGGGAGTTTCCTGGGGACCCTGGATAACCTCTGACACCTTAGACAGATTAGTCGGTTTCTTAGCAGCTCCCTGATCCCGGCTAACAGAAACTGGTGAAAAGTGTTCAAAGCTTCCCATCCCGCAGTGGTGTTAGGGTCCCATTTAGGCCGGACAATGGGAAACACCTTATCAAGGTGGTCCTGATTGTCCTCCTCAGAGCTATTTCTCCCCAGCATGGCAGCTTTTCTAGCCTCTGATTTTATTCTTTCTCTCTTTTCAGTAGTAAACAAAGTAACTAAAAGTTTCTGGTACTCAGCTGTGCGCACACGCGCAGCACAGATTCTAACAGTCCTGTTATAGCCTGAGGCTTCTCCAAGGCAGATGGAGCCAATGGAGGAGGAAGATATGGAGGGGGCAATCCCGAACCTTCCTGAACAGCTTGTAAAACAGGGAACTTCTTGTCTGATTTTGTGACTGTTGCTAGCAAAACATGATGACCATCTCTGACAGTACAGCCAGGGAGGGGGATTCTCTACTAGAGCCCCTCACTGATCTATATATGGGAACTGGTCTGGGTGGTCCGGAGGCTTAGCTATTACATTCCATACAGCTCTGACATCTCTAGGATCTAATGAGCCCTGTTTTGGCCACTTTACCCCAAAGGATGGCCATTCTAGTTCACAAAGAGTTAGAAGTCTCCCCTTGCTTAGTTTTACACCAGAATCATCAGAAAATCCAATTTTGAAATTCTTAAGCATACACTCAAGAGGAGTTTGACTCTGACTTTGCCTTTTCCCCATTGTTACAAACAATATGAGTACAAATGAACTTCCCAAGATTACAAAAGGGATCATGAACCGAGGTTTGTGCCAGCTCTCTAAAATGTCCCCCGTTGGATCATATCCTGGGGAACCAAAGGACAAAGAATTTTCAGACAGAAGGGAAGGGGTTGCCCATGAATAGCCACAAACTGGAAACTCAGGCTCAGGTGCCTGAGCTCTTTATTCACACATTCACTCAGGGGTTTTCAATACAGAGACAGAATAACAAAACAAAAGTGAAGAACGAGATCTAGGCAGAAGTTAAATCAGAGAGGGACCTTAAAGATAAAGGTCCTCTATCTAGAGAAGAATGCAGGAAGGAGATCCCCAAGAGGGACCAAACCAGGAGATGTCTCTTAGGATATCCTGTAAAAACAAGCAAAAGCAGCAAGACAGACAGAGGGCAGACATATGGAAGCAACGTTCCCAAATGTGTCCTGGGAAGCTTGAGGTGGAACCCAGTCCCAGCAACTGTCCTCCCAAGAGCACACAGATCCCTCCTCGATCTCTCTTTCAGATAACTCTCCACCAACATCTTGGCCCTGGAGAGCCTACTGTGTGAGTTCAGTCGCGTCCATCCCTCGATCACAATAGTACAGACGGCTAGCCACAGACACAGATTGCAGATTGAGCAGATTGCAAATCTGCTCTGCTTACCTCCAAAGGCTTTCTTGATTACTCCAAATGGGTGGATGGACATGCTGATTGTCTATGGCTGACTTTCAGCCAGGCAGAAAACACCAGCGGGGCCCTGGAATGCCTCAAGTGGTGCCTCCCCAGCTAGGTTTCTGCTCCCAGCAGTCTGACCGAGGAGTTTTTACTCCCACTTGTGTTGCAAAGACAAAAAGACAAATGAGTCCAAAAGACTCTTTCTTATCTTGCTCTTGTCTTGCTGATGTCTCCATATGTTGTATTGGAACAGTGAGATAAGACGTCTTGCCACACAATCAATCAATTAGCTAAATTAAGAAATTAGGAGTCTTTAATTTGCCGGCCATGCAGACCACATGAAAACCTAAGTCATTCAAATCAATGTGGCCCCGACTGCAATTTGGAGTTAGGTTTTATAGGGAGAATTACATACTGACTGAGGAATGGGGAGGGGAGAAAGCATAGCAGTAAAACAAGCTTTCTTACAATGTTTATCTATAGGGTTAATTCAGGGAGAAACATTCTGAGAACACATATAACCCTGCATAGCTGGCCCAAGGCCACAGTCTGGGAAACCAGCCTCAAGGCCAATAGGGAGTAACTTACTTTCATAAAAAATAAGTTCTGCTAAAAGTCTCTTTGTTTTGGAGAAAGTAAGTTTGCCAAAAATTATTCATGTTACAAGCCTTTCTTTTCTACACTTCAGGCTCAGGTATACAGTTCTATAATCTATCATCTGTATATTGCATTGCTCAACACCCAAAGTCTAGCCTGTGTCTGTGAACTTTAAGTCAGGATGGAACAGCCTGCACTTTCACCTGTTTCCCCTGAAGCCTTTATCAGTCTTGATAGCTGTGCCTTTCACTAACTTACCTTAAACAGTTATTGAAGGTGCCATTCTGGGAGAATATACACTAGAGGAATGATTGCTAACATCTCTGCTTTCCGCATTTACGTTACTGTTCAGAGGTATTTCACACATTCATGATTCCTTTATATCTTCCCTTGTTCCAGAAACAACTCATAGATAATTCAGAGACTTACACAGGATCACACATAGGTGAAAACCCTTGGGAAAGAAATCAGGGAAAGTCTAATCCAGGGAAGACAGAAGGTGGGAAAAAATGAAGCCATGGAGTCAAGTTAGTGTCTAAAATAACTTTTTAATTCTATATACTTTACTAGAAGTGGCCTGATAGTTTCGTTCTGAGCTTCTCAGCAACCAATATAAAAAAAACCACAACAATTTGTTATATGAGCAAATCCACATACATTTTTTAACTATCGGGTTAACTGGAGGGTTTGTCAGCTTTTCTACAGAGTTGAATTTCAGGTCTTATTTAGAAATGTAATTCCCCATCCCCTTGTTCTTGGCTTTGGAGGAAATCAGACATAAGAACCTAGGATATCTAACAGGAAGCTGTAGCTAATTATTCAAGAACTTCCTGTAGCAGTTTGCCTGTCTCTGTTTGTCTCTCTGTCTCTCGTCTGTCTCTGTAGCTGTCATCTGACACTAGTATCTGAGGCTCTATCACGGAGTTTTATTTTCCAGCAGCTGCCTACTTCTTACAGAAGATAATGGAAAGTATCTTTGATGAATGAAAAGTATGTCTTTAAATTTTAATTTTATGTTCTTTCTGAAGATGCTAATGCCTTGGAGGATTACACCAGTAAAAGTGTGTTACAGTACATCTTATGGCATATTATGACTCATTTTTTTCCCAACTAATGTAAAGCTGACTCCTGTCACAGCAATGAAGTCTAAAATGCCTAGGCACAAATATTATTTTTGGTTCTGGAGAATATTTCAATTTTCAAATTGAAAAGTAGACTCTTTCCCATTCAACAAAATGTTGCTATAGTAGTAGTAATAAAAATGTTAATAATAGATATTGTACTTACCTAGATTGTCTTGCAAATTTCTCCTACATAAATGAGGAGAAAAGTACGTATTTCAGTGCAGAAAACTGCTAACATCTCTGTGTCATCTTACAATGACAGGGAAAGACATCTTCTGCCTTCCAGTTTTTATGAAAGTCTGTATGTCCTCTGTTTTTTCCTGTCGGAGTTCTGACTGGCTCTGAAATGGGCGTGCCGAAACTGGCTTGTAGGGGAAGGAAGACCGCGGTCTGCTTTCAGTTTTGTTTTCCTAGATCTGAGTTTACAGAAGTGACCGCTCCTTTGCTCTCTAAAATACTTTTTTACTCTGCCACCTTCTGGTCTGTTTGGTTAAAACCTGAAAATTTCAAATCGACTCTTCCCTTAAGAGTTTGGCAGACTGCTGAGAGCCCTGCTGTCTTGGCTGCAGCCAGATTCTGGGACAGTCTGAGCGGGTCCTCTGGCAACACTGGTTTTCATTGCTGTTGGGAGCCTGTGGAGCTCGGGTAGGAAACGGCTCTGCTGCTCTTTCACTGGCCTTCCACGGTGGGCTTACCACCCATCCGTGTTTTCCTAAAGTGTAAAGGAATGGCCTTCAGAGACTCTTCTGAGCTCTCTGTAGATGCTAAAGGTCTGAATTAGTTCTGCAGGGCAGACCAGGGCTAGCCCCCCTTCCCTCAGCCACTTTGCAGGGCTTTGTATTTTCAAGTTCAGTCTCAGAGCTGAGTAGAGAACTAACAAAGAGCCACAAAAATAGTTCCCTAAAAAATTAACTGCAGGTGCTAACACTTATTGTGTGTGCCCTATTAGCTTTTGGTTTCCACATTCCTCTATTAGATTCACACAGGATTTTAGATGGGTTTTAAATACTTACTGAGCACTTACTATGTACCATGCACTGTTAACTTATTTCTCTTCCATAATTTTTTGAGGTAGATGCTATTTTTATATCCATTTTACAGCTGAAGAAACTGAGGCACAGAGATGTTAAATGTGTTTCTCTCTCTCTCTCTCTCTCTCTCTATATATATATATATATACAGTTTAAATGTTTATATATGTATATAAATATATGTAGATATATATGTACACACACATATGTCTGTATTTATTTATGCCCTCTGGTTTGGTCTGTTTTGGAGAACCCTAACATGCCCAGGGCTCTGATGGTTTGACAAAAATTATAAACCACACCTCAGTCTAGATAAAAACATTTCTGTTATGGCATGTCCCTCCCCAGTCACTCCTACCATCCTCTGGAGGAAACCACTTTTCTGGGTTTTTTTGCACCCTAAATTAGTGTTACGTGCTCCAGGTGTTCATATACATGGAATCATATACTATGTACTCTTCCGGGACTGGCTTCTTTTATTCATCCTAATGTAATTGCGATTGAGCCTAATGTGGCTTGTATCATTAGTTTGTTGTTCTTTATTGTTTTATTGTTTAAACATGTTTTGTTAGTATAACACAATTTAGTTATCCAATGTCCTTTAAATAGACATCCAAGTTATTTCAGTTTTTGAAAGTTATGCCTAAAGCTGCTATGACGATTTTTGTACCAGTCTTTTTGTGGACCTATGTCTTCATTTCTTTTTGGTAAACATCTTGTCATGGAATTCCTTGATCAAATAGGTGTATGTTTAACTTTGTAAAAAAATTCCAAGGCTTTGTCAAAATTTGTATCTGAAGCAGTGCTCTTTAAGGTATGGTAGATCTCTGTGTCAGGCTACTGTGCTGGTTTCATCTCACCTGGCTGGTTTGGGAATAAAGAAATAATGATACTCAGCACATTGGTATCGGAGTTGGAGGCTGCCAGGCATCACAGTTTGACACCCCCACCCCACCCCAGTCTGTGACTAACAGGTGATTTGGTATAACTGGTACCCATAAAACCTGGCCCAATGTTAGAATGTCTTATATGTTCTCACCACCTTAAGAGTAGTCAGATGTGGCACCTATTGGCAAATGTTTATGTTTTTATGATATCTGTAATAAACTTTATTTCAGAACTTTCAAGATGAGCCAGCAAAATGAATCTACTTTATACACATTGAGCGGGCAGTTAGAAACTTAATACAGTTGGTTGAAAGACCAGGTAAAGTGACATTATGAGAGTAACGTGGATATTGTACCCTACTAGGCAGATCTTGCTCTTTTGCACACAATTGAAATACCTTTTAAATAATAGCAGACCACATTGATATTTCTTGTTAATTCTCTAGCTATTACTAATTTTTCTTCCTAGATGGACCTATAAATTATATGCTATTACTCACTTTGAATGCTATTTTCCATTTTTCTAATACTGTAAGAACAAGTTGAATCTTCCTGTGGCTACTTACACTCGTACACACTTTCAGTGTTTGAACACATGAGGCTTTGAAGAGGGCTGACTCCCTTCAGGGACCGGCTGGTGGCTTGTGAGCGTCAGATACCACACTGTCAACTGTCTGCCCTGGAAGGCCCAAGTTTCCCACAGGAACTAGGCATGTTTGGACAAGAATCTCTATTCCATATAATGTTAAAAACAAACAAACAAAAACCCAAACATTGGTTACTCTCAGAGAATGTGGGTATGCTTTATTTACCTAAAGGTTATAAGGCTTTAAGCAGACCTTTGAACTTTGGTTTTAAACATTTCTTCCTTATTGTTACATTTCTCTCTGTTAAGAGTTTATCTGGTAACTTTTAGAACTATTGACATGATTATAAATCCCACATTAGGCGCGTGTCTCACATCACAGGTACCCGAGACTCGCGTGCCAGTTACCCCTTCAGAGCGCGCCTAGCTTAATGTAAGTTTCATTTTCTCTAGTTTAGTCTCTTTGTTTATCTAGTCGTGTTTTGAGGAAATGTTGAAAGCATTACTAATATGGGAAAATAGAATTATTATTCTTCAAGGAATTTGGTGATGTGAAGGGTCTGTATTGATCCACCCCTGATGAGATTGTATTAATTATAAGGTGACTTCATAGTACTCAGTAGAAAGCAACCATGTTTAAAGATATTCTGCCTCTTAGATGACTCATTCATATTTTATACTCAGGAATACTATTTTATCTCTCAAAAAAAGTATGAAAAAAATAAAACATTTCAAAATGTTTGAAGAAACATCTGAGATATAATTTTCTTTTCTCAGTTTATACTTATTTTGGGCATTAAATTAACTATAAAAACTAAAAAAAAACCTATGTTTTGTTTTGATCTAACTGTTCAATAACAATATAGTGTGAGAAAACTCAGGTTGTGTGATTAGAGGAAGAGGCTTGAATTAGAATATCAATAAATAATTTCCTTTAACCAAAGACTGAAATGGAGCAACACAGGTAGCTGGTATTTAAATTCCAGGTGGCCTAAGCAAAGCTGGTAAAATACCCCCTTCTTAAATCAATAAAACAATATTTATTGAATGCTTTATTAAAGTAACTTGCCTTTAATTACTGTATAAACAAAATGTGGTCTTCCTATATGATGAAATTTTATTTGACAACAGAAAGGAATGACATACTACAAGGATAGACCTTGAAAACATTATGCAAAGTGAAAGAAGCCATTCACAGAAGACCACTTAGTGTATGACTAATGATATGAAGTGTCTAGCTCAGGTAGATGCATAGAGAGAGTATGCTTGCCAGGGGTTATGGGAAGAGGAGATGGTGATTGACTGCTAGTGGGCGCACAGTTTCTTTGGGGTGATAGACTGCTAGTGGGTGCAAGGTTTCTTTGAGGTGATGAGAGTATTCTCAAATTGATTGTGCTGATGGTGCAGCTGATATACTAACAAACATTGAATTATGTACTTTATTTTATTTTTATTTTATTCATTTTAGAGAGGAGACACAGAGTGAGAGAGAGAGAGAGAAAGAGAGAAAGGGGGAGGAGCTGGAAGCATCAACTCCCATATGTGCCTTGACCGAACCAGTGCAGGGTTTTGAACTGGCGACCTCAGTGTTCCCAGGTCGACACTTTATCCACTGCGCCACCACAGGTCAGGCCGAATTATGTACTTTAAATGGGAGAATTTTATGGTATGTGAATGATCTCAATAAAGATGTTTAAATTGCCTCCTAATAAGAGCCTATTGAGTATCGGGTACGTAACTTATGCTGTCTGGTTTAATCCCCATCAGATACTTGCAAATCAAGTTTATTTTCCTCATCTTACCAGTGAGGAAATCTGGGTTCTAAGTTTCTGTGTGTACTAATTCGATGAATGACAGGCATGGTTAGACTAGCATAAGCCTACGTTTTCTAAATATGAACTTTTCCATTTCCAAAGTGAAGTACCCACCAGTGTGACCATTTGTTCCGCTGTTATCAGTTGTGAGTTAATTTACCTATGTGGGTAGAGCTGCTGCTTTATGGACTAGGTGGAGCCCTGAGCTGGCTGGAGATAAGCTGAAGGCACCAAGTCCTCCTGAGTAAGGAGCGGAGGAGAGGAGTTGTAGAACTAGCACGTAGTATCACAAATATTCAATCCAATATTCAATTCAGTTTACTTTGTTTTCTCTAGTGGCAATTCAGAAAAAAAGAGAAAGTTTACAGACAAGAATCAGTTTAAAATTATTGTTTTTATTTATTGTTCATCCCCAACAGAACTTGGATCCCAATATTTTTGAGATATAGATTGTGAAATGGATAAACTGGAATTTAAAGCTAAGTTTTTCTGTATATAGACACCTTTGAAGAAAGGCTAGGCATTTGTTTTGGGAAAAGCATTTTAAAGGGCTCTTTGATTCTGGAAAAGTAAAGCACAGAATCTCTTCTGGATTAGGGGGTTGAACTTCTCTTCATAATAACGTAGAAACCTTGTCCTCATTGTAGGTGGGATGATATCTCTGCATATTATATTTCTTTTCAGAAAAAAAGAATTCTTCCTAGGGAGCTTGGAGGGTTTGTAGCCTAATCTCTGAGTTGAGGATTCATGTTTAGGTGTTGTCTCATCTGGGAGAGTTGAGCAAGAGCCAACCTACAACATGGCTGGCTATTGAAAGTAGAGTGAGGAAAGGGAAGCCCCTTAAAAGTCTTGGATAGGGGCTGAGCCCATAAACTCTAGAAATAGTCAAGGATAACAGGAACATGTAACAGTTTTTCTTTCTTCTAGTATATTCTTTTTTTTCCCTCTTGCATCAGCCTTTATTTAAATGTTGCTAAATACTGTAGCCCGATCTTAGCTGGGTTATGAAGGATTAAGGGACTGGCCTATGAGCACTTTGGGAAGTGCAGCCCCTCGGGAGAGCCTGCTACCAGATGGACAGGTGTACTTCAGAAGAGTGAAGCAGTAATTTGGAGCAGGATTGGCAGTAGATGTGGCTTCTGGCAACAGGGATGTATGTTTGTGGACCATGTGAATATTCCTCAGAGATTCACAGAAACTGGTGAAAGAGACCCTGATAGGAAATAGACATCTTGATGACAAGCCTGGAATGTCTAAGTTACATTGTAAGGAAATGTAAAGTGATGGATAAATAAGTATCTATTTGTTAAGTAGTCAATTTCATCTATATTAGCATGTGTTTCACTTCATAGGCAATAGATATCCCTTAAAAGTCCAAGCTCCAAAATAATGTTTGGGGCTGTTCTGGCTGGTGTAAGTCTAGGAACAGGCTTCCGGATGGCATTCCTGGCACGGGAACATTGAGAGCACATATTGCCATGAGGAAGTCGTCCAATCATGCAGCGGTTACAGTGGTCAGGGAAGACTTCCAGGTGGTTACTCGAACTGAGTTGTGATGAAGAAATCAGAATAAACATATTCTGACAATGTTGGATGAATATAAGGGAATATTTTACAGAGAGAACAAAATTCATATAGCACAGGTTGAGAAGTAAAGAGAGTAAAGAGGATAAAAATTGAAGCCAGGAAGATGGGTTCTGAAGAACAGGTGGAGATAAGACTGTTGACAGGAGACAAGAATGAGCCAAGAAACAGTTTCATCTGTAAATGTGCTCAAGAGGATGGATGGAGTTCAAGCTTGTGACTAGTTGGTTGTCTTCTCTCTCCTTCCTCCCAAAGCAATGAATTGAGAGAAGGGCAAGGAATACAAAGAATTGTGTGTGTGGAGGGGTAAAAGGAGAGTGGGAACAGAATATTTACCTCCACATGTATTTTTTTTTAATGAGAGAAGGGGGGACAGAGAAACAGACTCCTGCATGCACCCCGACTGGGATCCTCCCAGCAAGCCCGCTACTAGGGTTGCTCTGCACACTGGGGCCATTGCGTGGCAACTGAGCTATTTTTAATGCTTAAGGTGGAGACTCCATGGAGCCATCCTCAGTACCCAGTGCCAACTCGCTGAAACTAATTGAGCTATGTCTGTAGGAGGGGAAGAAAGAGAGAGAGAGAAAGAGAATGGAGAGGGGAGAGATGGAGAAGTAGATGGTTACTTTTTCTTTTTGCCCTAACTGGGAATCAAATTTGTGAAATTTACATGCTGGGCAATGCTCTACCACTGAGCCAACTGGCCAGGACTTCCTGTATATTTTATTGATATCAAGATGAGGTAAGTGGCACTCTGGTGTGGATCCCTGTGTCTGAGTTTAATAAACCAAGAAAGGGCTTTCTTTTCCATATCCATCTTATTTACATCTCTGCTTTCACAGAGATAATTCATAATTCAGAAAATTCATAAGAGTGGTAGAATTAAAACAGATTTTATTGACTTATATAACTAGTAATGACGTGACCAGTGGACATCAATTGAAACTTTAAAATTAAATATGTTAGTCTGAAAGCTCATGTTTAAAACATTGAACAGTTGACTCTACTGTGTGACAAGCTCTGTGTATAGACACGTTTCATGCCCCACTGAGGCTTATAATTTATTTGGGGAGACAAAAGCAAAACCTGTGATTAGAGGTAAACCAGTAATGCCATCAAAATGCCATGGGAATAGAGGGAAAAAGATAAAGATAAGTCTCAGTAAACACATACGACCTAATATGTCTTCTTAACTTCAATATCATATGCTAGAGGGCCTTCAATGGAAAAGCCCAGGTAGAAGGACACTCTTTCTATGTTCGCACCACTTCTGAGAGGACCTGAATAAACAGATGTCACTGGTATTTTTATTTTTTCCTTTGTTCCATATTCGATGGAGATATTCTTGCCCTCAGCCAGACCAGTGAGACGACGCAGGAGGTCTTTGACTTTCCTTTTTTTCCACACATCTCCACTCTGCCAGAAAGAATTTACATCTTTTACTTTACTGAAGTGCTGCTCTATCTCGGCCTTGTGAACAAGACTATTGAGACCTCTCTGATTCCCCAGATAGAACAGCGTGCTTGCCTGCCTGGACCTGCACATCCTCCTGTACTGTCTGTTGAAGGACCTGTGTAAGGATGAAACATACTTTTCCAATAGTTTGGCATCTTCATCTAGCTCTTCATTTTCTGGCCAGAACAGGAGGCAGGCCAAGAAATAAGAGTCTGGATATTGATGGCTTTGTTCTGTGTATTGTAGCACTTCTCGGAGCAGTTTTTTAAGATTGTTAAATGGCTGAATGAACTTGGAGTTGGGTTTTAGACAATTGAGAATGATGTTGGCCAAAATGAAATTTTGCTTTTCCTTTGCCAGCCGTTTATTTGGATTTTTCTGCAGGAGGAAAGCATATTTGTTCACTATGCTTTCCATAATGTCTGCAGCCTCTTTGTGATTCGGATTAAGGTATTCTAGAAGTCCAGAAAACCTTTCTGCTCTCAAAGCTTCTAGACTTTTCCTGCAGTTCTCCTCTTGGAGTAGGCGACTGTCTTTGCTTTGTAATAGACCCGAATCCAACTGGCAGAAGAGGTCCACGTATTTTTTGAAACAATAACTGATTTTCTTGCTTAAAAAGATTTCCACTGTTTCTTTTTGGATATTCCTTGTTTTCAAAAGGCCCATATAATCAGAAAAAAAGTCAAAGCACTTTTTCATATCCGATTGTAAATTTTGTAAATAGGATGTGTATTTGCTAAGAGCCACATAATAATTTTTAGGGTTTGCGGGAATATTCCCCTTTCCTGATAAAAATTCTGCCATATTTTTTTTAGATGATTCATTTTCTTTGTGGAAACAGGGAGTGAGCTGAAGGATCTGAATAGCATAAAGACCAACTTCAATTTCACCCATGAAACCAGCTGTATTATACATGTCATATTTCCTTTGGGACTTCTGTGGTGACCAGGTCGCTGTTTCATAGTCTTTCATATCAGTTTGCTCTTGCGATATTTTGAAAGCTCTTGATGCATTTTCAGCGACTTCTAGGAAATGTGTTAGATCATTAACTGTGATATCCCTACGGTTTTTGTTTTCATCGAACCACCATTTGATTTTACTTTTGTAGACCTGACCAAGTGTGTCTGAGATATAGGAATTTTTAGGTGCTTTCTTTTTGGCCTTATTTGCCCAGTCCAGAGCAGTTTCAAAGTTCTTCTCTTTAATGTAGAAATGTCGTGCTAAGGCCTGACAAATAAATGCATTTTGTGGGAATCGGATACTTCCTTCAGTCAAGACCCTTTCAACTTCATCATTCTGTAAAGCTTCAATTAAGGGAGAAAACAAAGTGTCTGTTTCGTCTCCATACTCTTTGCGCTGTCTTGTAAGCAGAAGAGTTTGCATGTCATGTTGAAATTTGTCTCTTCCTATTCCAGAAACAAAGAATAAGTTCTCTCTTAATAGCTTTAATGTAATTTGGCACTTGTCCAATCGGTAGCTTCCTTCCAGTTCTTTTAGACAGCAGCTGGCAATCAGAGGGTGAATGATACGCACACCTGTGTATCTCCCGTATTCTGCAACTTCTGTGTTTACCAGGAGTGTAGAATAAGCTCCCATCTTGTCTTCTAGGCTTTCCGGTTTCCAGGGCGTACTAGTGTATATGATTCCCAAAAATATTTCACATTGTGACACTGAAATTGTAAAATCAGTAACATAAGTGTTGAGCAGAGCCAGGAAAGAAATGAGTTGTGCTTCCTTGCTGTCAATATTCAGTCCTTTTAGGATATTCTTGACTACATTTTCTATATACATTTTATCAAAATTTCCTTTCATGATCATGAATGAATAAAAGTTTTCACAGTTCTTGTGTTGCTTTTCAATTTCCTCCAGTTTGGCCTCAAAAGCTCTCTGTTCCTTGGGGGAAAGCTGGTATTTTAGTGCAATACTGTCTGCTAATATGGCATTTTCATCGGGATTCTTGGATCTCATGCAATTTAAGATAGTTACCAGTGTTTTTTCATATCTCAAACCCCTCTCTGCTAAGGTGAAATGGATTGTATTCTGTAGAATGTAGATGGCTTCCTGTTCTTCCTGATCATCCACTAGGAGAAGTACAGGGAAGTAATCCTGAGGGCTGTTTGCCTTGTAGGTAATCAACTTGGTTACTTGTTCTCCAATTTCTTCAAAATCAATTGCTTTGTTTTTTAACACAGCACATCTGAAGTCTTCCTTTAGATCCCAGAGAACATTCATAGCCAATGTAGTACCCCCACAGCCTGGATGATGATAAAGATTGATAATTTTTACAAATGCTGGTTTAGAATACTCTGCTTGACATATCAGATCTTTAAGTTCTTTATAATTGTCTCTTTTGACAAAAGCTGAAGTATAGTTTTCAGAAGAAAAATAGAAGTTCCACCAGGATACTTTGCCACCTCGATAAAAGTGCTCTTCTTTTTTTTTCTTAAATTCTTCAAATTTAGATTCATTTTTCTCGATATCTGTGTCTTTACACTGATTTGCACAGAGAATTTCCAGTGCAGTCAAGATATCCTCTTCCTTTTTCTCTAGGAAAACTGAGGAAAAACCCCTGGAGGGCAAAATCCTTCTTGATGACTCAGTGACTGGTTTTAGTTTAAGGATAGTACTGTTTATCAATTCTAAATTCAACGTGGAAATACTATGCTTTGTTAACTCATCTGCCATTATCTGTCTTACTTGTAGTAGATCTTTCCATCGTTGATAAATCTGTGAGTTTACACAAATACACAATATACTTTCCATTCCGTTGAAGGCTTGGTAGAAAGCACAGAAGGTTTCAATGAGTGGGTCTCCTGGGCTTTCCACTGGAGAGAGTAATAGAAACACTACCAAAAATTTCCCTCTTCTCATTAGATTTTCATCTATGAGAAATAAAATCAGTTTCCTGACTTCAGAAGCTCTTTCTTTCTGCCATAAATATGGTTCTAGAGGCTTATACCTCTCATCTTTTAAGTCTGACCTGCCATTGCAGAAGATCCAGCTGGTCTGATCGTAAAGGTTCAGACTAGAAATCTTCTCTCGTAGAGTAGTTGTATTTTCCTCATACTGCTTTGGAAAATGAAGGTTTGCTACCCGGCTTCTTTGGTAAGCTTTGGCCACTCCCTTGCTCTGAGATTCAGGATCAAACTCCAACACAGCAAACCATTTAATCTCCTTTAGAAAATCTAAGTTCTTCGTTTGGTTTGGATGGCATTTATTTGTTACAAGAATGTACTGATTGTAGTATGAATTATCCAGCGATTCTTGGTTTCCTATGAGAAGTTTAACCAGCTTTCGTCCTTCACTCTCCATCCTATGTGCCTTCACCTCACATTCTTCTTCAGCCTCTTTTCTAGATGCTGCCAGTGAATTTAGTTTTTTAAAAAATATTTTGAAATCCACATCTCGTTGCTTGACATTGGCCAGGATATCCTTAGAGCTTGCCCCTTCTCTCACAAACAGTGAAATATCTTGGTTTTGTTTCCATGTTTCATCTTTACAGTTCTGCATCTTAATGTAAAAACACTTTTCTTTACAGACAGAGTGTTTTGGAATAACGTCTACTTCAATGACGAATCTGTCAGATAGCGTATTGTTCTGTAGTAGGACTTCCACAAACCTTGGCTGTCGAATGCACTTCTTGGCTTCACTAATGTCACTGTCTTCAAAATACTGTTTGATCATTAGATTGAAGTGGTCAATGAAGGCCTCTTTACTGTTGACTTGCACACCAACAATTTCCCCGTGGGGTTTGTCCTTGACCCCAAAGTGGATGGTGCCATTGGTGCGTGAATTCATACAAGCTGATGTGAATCGGAAGACTTCATTGCTAAATTTCATCATAATGTCCTTTTCTGTAGCATTTTCTGTATTTGTGAAGGCTTTGAACTCATGTATTGGTTCTATGAGATTGAGTGGTCCTGTTTCAGGTTGTAGAACATAATGTTCTATGTAACGATAGCTGCTGTGGAAGTGATCAAAAGGATATGGTAAACAAGTCAACTGTTCAGGTTTTGGCTTATTCCTTTTTTTGTCTTTAGTAGTCACTACTTCATTTAATTCATTTTCTTTTACATGAACTGATTCTTGTTCTTTGGTATCTCTGATCTCTCTGAGGTTATGATCAGTATTGGGTGGCACTGATTGCTTCTCTTCTGTTTTTGTCTGTTGTGACATTTTATGGTGTCCCTTTTTGGAGGGTTTTGTATGATCTAATTGTCCAGCATCCTGATTGTGATTTTGAGGGAAACTATTATTCAATTTGTCATACGTACGTTTTATCAAAAGTGCTGGACCCCGAGGTAGTCCCATGTCTCTAAGGTCCTTTTCACTTAATTCCTGTAGGACTAATCCCGTCACTTCTTCATTGAATAGAATCTGCCCGTATTTCTCATCAATCTTAAGGTCTTTGATTACCCATTGTTTCACATGCTCTTTGTTCCAGTCTTTGGTCATTTCAGGTAGATTTACTTGTTCACTCATATTACAGCTGCAGCCTTCTTCCTTGGAAAAAGTAAAACAATAGGTATTTTAGTGTGATACTTTATCAATAAAGTCACAGAGTTCATTATGTAGATAGTTTCATCTAAACAGCATGTACAAAACAATTGTTCAAGGATGATTCTAAAAACTGCTTAGTACTTAGTTTTACTGTTTTTATTTCTGATGAGTGCCCTTGCTTCCTAGATCTTTGGTCAGCAAACTGTGGCTCATGAGCCACATATGGATCTTTGGCCCCTTGAGTGTGGCTATTCCACAAAATACCACATGTGGGCACTACCTTGATAAGAAATGTACCTACCTATATAACTTAAGTTTAAAAACTTTGGCTCTCGCCTGACCAGGCGGCAGTGCAGTGGATAGTGCATCAGACTGGGATGCAGAGGACCCAGATTCAAGACCCCGAGGTCTCCAGCTTGAGTGCAGGCCCATCTGGCTTGAGCAAAAGCTCGCCAGCTTGGACCCAAGGTCACTGGCTCGAGCAAGGGGTCACTTGGTCTGCTGAAGGCCCGCGGTCAAGGCACATATGAGAAAGTAATCAATGAACAACTAAGGTGTTGCAACAGCAACAAAAAACTATTGATTGATGCTTCTCATCTCTCTTTGTTCCTGTCTGTCCTTATCTCTCTCTCTCTGTGTCTCTGTAATAAAAAATTTGGCTCTCAAAAGAAATTTCAATCGTTGTACTGTTGATATTTGGCTCTGTTGACTGAGTTTGCTGATCAGTGTCCTAGATGATTATAGTTGTGATTATGAAGTTAGAAGTAGCTGTTAACTCGGTGACATATCCCTTTATCATTATAATAATTTCCCCTTTTAAGCTTAAGTTAGTGAACATTGGTTTTCTTTGTAACTCAAAACCAGAATCTTAAGTAATAAAGAAATTGGCTCCCATATTGCAAAAAAATCTTTAAAATAGGAAATTGGATAAGTGGAGGTGGGTTGGAAAATAGGAAACTTCATTGGATGTCAGAGTAATGGTGGTGTGAGAGATACTTCTGATTTCTCCCCTTGAAATTTCAACAAGTTGAACAACTATAATGCAGTGAAAGAACCCCAATTGGGCTTGCAGCATTACTTGAAAGATCCATGCACTGAATGGACTAAAGGTGGGACAGGTTGAGAAGGGGGGCAGAAGATAAAATACATTTGCGGTTGGCTCTGGGGAGGAGACAAACCCTGAGTGACTGTTTTTTGTGGCTTTTTTTCCTCTGCTGAACTATGGGGAGGAGGGAAGCTTGGGCTATCTGGGTTTTGTCTGAAGGGTATATAGAGGGAAACCTGGAGTGACTGGGTCTCCTACTACTGGGAGGAGTGGTGAGATAGAGGGGCAGAGGGGGAGATAAACCAAAGCAGCCAGAGTGTAGGGTCATGGCCAGTTTCCCTGCAGTTAGCCTATAGCCTGCAGTTGGAAGAGATGAAGAAAACTAAAGTGCAGCCCCCAGCCTCCCAAATCCCTCCTCCCTCACTTTGTAGGTATGGAGAGTGGTGGAGACAAAACCCACAGCTAGCTCTCCAGAACTACTCTCTGCTGTGAAGAATAGAGGTGCTTCATGTCCGGTCCCCAGGGCTGTTGAGATGGGGGAGGAGTTTCTGGAGGCCTGAGATCACCATGGCTAGAGCTGGAAAATCATAAGGATGAAGCTATAAAGCTGAAGCTGTAAAGCCCTCACAGCTGGCCCCATCCACAAGTATGACTGTGGCCCTGCCTACATCATTATGACAGTAACATCGCAGTGGTGAACAGCCCAGGAATTTCATAGCTGAAACTTGTAATACAATAACTTCTACTGGAAGAAAATAGTAACCTCAAAACTGAAATTTATTTTTCCTTTTCCCCTCCTTCTTCCTTCTTATTCTTGTTTTCTCTTTTGAATATTATTCTCTTTAATTTTCATATTTTTTATTCCTTGTGGGTGTTTTGTTTATTTTTTATTTTTTTGATTTTTGTTTTCTGTTGTTCTTTTTTACTTGTTACTATTTTAAACTTTTTATGGTATATTTTTTATTTTAATTTTTCATTGTTAGGGGGATTGTTTTTAGGGTTCTGAAAAATGCCACTCTCAAATGCCATCAAGAAAGAAGAAATCGAATACCATAGCTATACAGGACAGAGACGTAGTTCAAAAAGAAAATGAAAAAGTCTCCAGAATAAAATATTAATCACATGGAAACCTTGGAATTAAATGATAGAGAATTCAAAATTGAAGTTCTGAAAATACTCAATGAGATACCAGAAAACACCAACAAGCAACTTATTGAGTTCAGAAAATGAATGAATGAACAAAACAAATACCTCACCAAGGAGATTGAAACTTTAAAAAGGAAAATGAAAAACTCAATACATGAATTGAGAACTCAGGTAGCAAGGTTAGCTAATAGAACATGCCAGATAGAGAACAGAATCAGTGACTTTGAAGACAGGCAACTAGAGATGCTCCAGAGAGAAGAGAAGAGACACTCACGAATTTTAAAAATAAGAGAGCTCTATAAGAATTGACTGACTCCATCAGAAAGAGCAATATAAGAAAATGGGTATATCAGAAAAGAAGAGAGGAAGAAGGGAATGGAAAGCCTATTCAAACAAATAATAGATGAGAGTTTCCCAAGTCTATGGAGTTAGAGTCTCAAATATAAGATGCAAACAGAACACTGAGTAAATTCAACCCAAACAGACATATTCCAAGGCACATTATAATAAAATTGTAAAAAATCAGTGACAAAAAACAAATCTTCAAGGCAGCTAGGGAATAGGAGAACATAACATATAAAGGAAAGCCCATTAAGTTATTATCAGACTTCTCAGCAGAAATTCTACAAGCCAGAAGAGAGTAGAACCAAACATTCAAAGTACTGAAGGAGCGGAATTACCAGCTAAGAATACTATATCCATTAAAGTTATTCTTCAAATCTGAAGGAGAAATAAAAACTTAAAGACATATAAAAATTGAGGGAATTTATCACCAGAAAACCCCCATGCCGGAAATACTCAAAAGGGTTATTCAACCAGGTACAAAGAACAAAACAAAACTGCAAGTAAAAGCTCCAATAAAGTCACAATAAAACCAGGGATAATCTATGACAACAATAACATAGAAGAATAGAGGATAAAGATCTGCAGTAGCAAAAAAGGATGAGTACAGAAGAACTCATAAGACAAAGGACTCTTGTAGATATGGACATTTTCCTCTTAATAACCTAATGGTAACCACTCATGAAAAATCCACTACTGAAATACACAGTTCAAAAAAAGAAGAAACAAGAGAAAGAAGTATGGAATACCACCAAACAAAAGCAACTGACAGAAGAACTAAAGAGATGGATCAAACAAGACACAGAAGTACCAGAAAACAAAACAAAAAATGGGTATAGGAAATCCTCAAGTGTCAAGAATTACCCTAAATGTAAATGGATTGAACTCACCAATAAAGAAACACAGAGTAGCAGAATGAATCCAAAAGCAAAACCCAGCCATATGCTGTCTTTAAGAGACACATCTAAGCTGCAAGGACAAAAGTGGACTCAAAGTGAAAATTTGGAAAACAATTCTCCAAGCAAATAATATCCAAAGAAAAGCCGGTATTGCCATACTCTTATCTGACAGTGTTGACTTCAGGACAACAAAGGTAATCAGAGACAAAGATGGACATTTCCTAATGATACTAGAGACATTGTATCAAAAATACATAACACTTCTTAATATATGTGCACTGAACCAGAGAGCACTAAAATATATACAGAATCTACTAACTGATCTAAAAAAAGAAGCAGGCAAAAATACAATCATACTTGGAGATTTCAACACACCAATGGCAGTTTTAAATAGATCATTCAAACAGAAAATCAATAAAGAAATATCAGCCGTAAATGACACTCTGGATAAAATGGGCATAAAAGACACTTATAGGACATTTCATCCCAAAATGTCAGCTTATAGATTCTTCTTTGGTGCGCATGAAACCTTCTCAAAGATAGACCATATGTTGGGTCATAGAAATAACATCAGCAAATTCAGGAAGATTGAAGTTATATGAAGCATATTTTCTGATAATAAGGCTTTGAAGTTAGAATTCAACTATAAAAAGGAAGTAAAGAAACTGAGAAAAATGTGGAAATTAAACAACATGCTTCTAAAAAAAATGAATGGATCAAAGAAGAAATAAAAGCAGAAACCAAAAGATATTTACAGAGAAATGAAAATGACTACACAACATATTAAAATTTCTGGGATGCAGCAAAAGCAGTAATAAGAGAGAAGTTCATATCACTACAGGTTTATATCAAGAAACAAGAGAGATTCTAAGTAAACAACCTAACATCACACCTTAAGGAACTAGAAAAAGAAAAACAAAGGCAAACTAAAGTCAGTAGAAGAAATGAAGTAGTAAATATTAGAGCAGAACTAAATGAAATAAATAACAAAAACTCTATAGAAAAAATTAATACAACAAAGAGCTGGTTCTTTGAAAATATTAATAAAATCGACAAACCGATGGCTAGACTCACTAACTTAAAAAAAGGAAGGACTCATATAAACAAAATCTGAAATGAAAGAGGAGAAATTATCACAGATATCATAGATATACAAAGGATCATAGTAGAATATTATGAAAGATTATGTCACCATCAACAACCTAGAGAAAATGGATGCATTCTTAGAACTATACAGTCTTCCTATACTGAGTCACGAAGAAATGGAAAGCCTAAATTGACCTATAAGCAGGGAGGAAATAGAAACAACTATCAAAAATCTCCCCAAAAACAAAAGTCCAGGACCAGATGGCTACACTAGTGAATTCTACCAAACATTCAAATATTTGGTCCCTATCCTTTTGAAAGTCTTCCAAAAAATATAAGAAGCAGTACTCCGTAACACATTTTATGAGGCCAACATAACCCTCATACCAAAAACTGGCAAGGACAGCACAAAAAAAGAAAACTACAAAAACAGTTATCTCTAATTAATACAGATGCAAAAATCCTAAACAAAATACTAGCAAATCAAATACAACAACACATTATAAAAATAATAGATCATGATCAATTGGGATTCATTACAGGAGCACAAGGATGGTTCAACATATGGAAATTGGTCAACATAATACACCATATCAACAAAACAAGGAGCAAAAATTATATGATCCTATCAATAGATGCAGAAAAGGCATTGATAAGATACAACATCCCTTTATGTTTAAAACACTCAATAAAATAGAAATAGAAAAAAAGTACCTCAACATAATAAAGGTCATATATAACAAACCATTAGCTAATATCATACTAAATGGTGAAAAAATGAAGGCTTTTCCTCTCGAAGCTGGAACAAGACAAGGCTGCCCACTCTCTCCGCTCTTATTCAACATAGTTCTGGACATTTTAGCCAGAGCAATCAGGCAAGAGAAAGAAATAAAAGATATCCATATTGGGAAATAAGAAGTAAAGTATCACTTTTTGCATATGGCATGATCCTGTATATAGAAAACTTCAAAGACTACACCAAAAAACTAGTAGAAACAATAAACCAATAACAGTGAAGTTGCAGGATACAAAACCAACATACAAAAGTCCATTGCTTTTCTATATACCAACAATGAAGCTTTGGAAAATGAACTAAAAAAAAACAATTCCTCTTACAATTGCAATAACAACAAGAACAAAATACCTAGGAATAAACTTAACAAAGGATGTGAAGGAGCTATATACTGAAAATTGTAAAACATCATTGAAAGAAATTGGAAAAGACACAATGAGATGGAAAAATATTCCATGTTCACGGACTGGAGGAATCAACATAGTTAAAATGGCCATATTACCCAGAGCAATATACAAATTTAATGCAATCCCCATCAAAATCCCAATGTCATTTTTTAAAAAAATACGACAAAAAATTACCAGGTTTGCATGGAACCATAAAAAACCCCGAATAGCCAAAACAATTCTGAGGAAAAAAAGAAGCCGCAGGTATTGCACTACCTGACTCCAAATTATACTATAGAGCCACATAATCAAAACAGCATGGTATTGGCAGAAAAACAGACATACAGAACAATTGAACAGAATTGAGAGTCCAGAAATAAAAGCACATACCATATATATGGACAAATCATCTTTGACAAAGGAGCCAGAAATACACAATGGAGAAAAGAAAGCCTCTTCAATAAATGGTGCTGGGAAATTTGAAAAGCCACATGCAGAGGAATGAAACTTGACTACAGTTTGTCCCCCTGCACATAAATTAATTCAAAATGGATCAAAGGCCTAAATATAAGATCCAAAACAATAATTTACATAGAAAAAAACATAGGTACTAAACTCATGGACCTTGGCTGTAAAGAACAATTTATGTATTTGACCCCAAAGACAAGGGAAGTAAAGGCAGAAATAAATGAGTGGGACTATATCAAATTGAAAAGCCTCTGCACAGGAAAAAAAACTGACAACAACAACAAAATATAGGCAGCCAACTAAATGGAAGATATTTGCAAACAAGAGTTCTGTTAAGGGGTTAATAGCCAAAATATATAAAGAACTCACAAAACTCAGCAACAAACAAGCCAATAATCCAATTAAAAAATGGGGAGAGGATCTGGACAGACACTTCTCCCAAGAGGACATACAAATGGCCAACAGATATATGAAAAGATGTTCATCAGCTATTCAAGAAATAGAAATCAAAACTACAATGAGATGCCACCTCACACCTGTTAGATTGGCTATTATCAACAAGACAGGTAATAACAAGTGCTGGAGAGGCTGTGGAGAAAAAGGAATCCTCATTCACTCTTGGTGGGAATGCAAATTAGTACAACCATTATGGGAGAAAATATGGTGGATCCTCAAAAAGTTAAGAATAGAACTACCAAATGACCCAGCAATCTCTCTACTGGATATCTACCCCAAAAGCTCAAAAACATTGACACTTCAAGACACATGCAGCCCCATCTTCATCGCAGCATTGTTCACAGTGGCCAAGACATGGAAACAACCAAAGTGTCCCTTGATAGAGGATCGGATAAAGAAGATGTGGTACATATACACAATAGAATACTGCTCAGCTGTGAGAAATGATGACATAGTGACATTTATGACAATATAGATGGTCCTTTCACGGTGTAGGGGAATTGGACCAGAACCAGAGTGGTCTTGGTGGTGGTTGTTTTTGTTCTATTTCTTTACATGCTTAAAGGTGTTGCTCTGGTTGGATCTGGGGGAGATCTCCATCTTAACTCCTTTATTCTGTGCTGGAACCATTTCAAACCCCAGTGTTCTCCTTATGAATACTTAATTTCAGGATCTATTCCCTAAGGACCATAATTTTCTCTCTCAGGAAGGCTCAAACCAATAGGGCAAGCACCAATGCTCAGCCCACAGGAGTTCTTACCTCCGGGAAAGAATTCTGCACTCCTGGCTGGAGGCCAGCTGGTCCACACCTTGCTTTGCTGTTCTTCAGAGCTGAAACTACAAAGTAAGTTACTTTCATTTTACAAGGGACACATTAAAATTATGTATTTCTTTGCATAGTCTCAGTGCAAGCTAGTTATGAAGGAAAACCTTAAATAAAATAATTAAACTTTGGAGGGTTTAGTCTTTAGGTGTAAACATTTACATTTTGAGTTCAATAGGAGAGTTTGGCAGAGTGGCACTTGGCTACAATTTTCCTCACAGTTTGGTATGCTTCAGTTCCTGATTTTCTAATCTGTATTTTACTTAGCTCTTTGATCCAAACCACAGAGCCTTCCACCTTCAGAAACACTCTGCAACCTGCTTGTGGGAAGGTTTCTTTTTTAAAGAATTTTGCAGTCAGCCTAAGTTACAGTATCTAGCAATGTGTATATATGAAATCAGTGAGATTTCTCATCCGTTTTAGAATTCTTTTGTTAGAAATAGCTTGCATACACTTGAAAATATATTCATTTATATAGTTCTGATTATTTTTTATAATTAGTGTTAAAAGACAGCTTTCAAAGAAAGTTGATGAAACAGACATCTTTAATGATTAGAAACTTACCAGGGCTTTTGTGAAAATGTCCACTTTTTATATCAGCAACTTGAAATAGGTCTTCATAAAGCTCTTTGATCTGGAGCTGTTAGATTAATTGCCTTTCTTGAGAATTTGCAAGTTGCGCCCTGGAAAACACCTACAGGGGAGTAAAAATGTAGGCAGAACAGACCCGGTCTTTTTATTCTTGTGCCTGAGGATGTAGTTACTGAGAATCTGTTACATCAAAAAAAATTATGTCACAGCAAATTAAAATGCAGTTGATTGGATTGTTGCTTAAGAACTATTTATGGGATATATTTCCTCCTTAACTTTCTACTATGAAAATTTCCAAACATACAGAAAATTTGAAAGAATTAAAAAAGGAACAAACTTCACCTAGCAATCTCTTCTATATTTAAATATTTTTAATAGAATAAACAAGCAACTACAAATATGTTACGTGCACTCTTTCTTTCTATCCTTCCACATCCCACATTCCATGTGGAGCAAATCTTATAGGTTTTATCTTCAAAATGTGTAGCATCTGGCCACAGGCCACCACCTCCTCCGCTGCCACCTGATCCAAACCCCCACCTTCTCTCCCTGGATTATAGGAGTACCCCTCCCTAGTTTGATACCTTTGGGGCCTTCCCAAAATAGCAGCCAGAGTGAGCCTGTTCCGGTGTAAATGACATACATCCTGTTGACTCCCTCCCAGTGCCTTTGCAGTTTGACTCAGTGAAAGGCCAGCTCATTAGGAACTACAGGGCCTCCCAGGACCTGGCACCTCATCCTGTCCCATCAGGCCATCTTACTTGTTGTATTCCTCTCACTGAATCTGGTCTAGCCCCCTGGATTTCTTCTGCTCCAGCAGGTGGTACCTGCTCCTGCTCTGGCACGGCACCAGCTCTTCTCCCTGGAATGTCCTGGAAACCTGCTCGGCTCTCGGCCACACTTCCCTCAGGTCCTTTAGCAAATGTCACCTTGTCATGTCACTTCTTGGCCAGCCTACAGAAAGATATACCTCCTCTCACAACATTTCCTGTTCCTCTTCCGTCTTAGAAAAACCTACTCAGGGCTTATCACAATCAGATAGTTCATATATTTTAGCCTGTCTGTCCTATTTACTTTCTGTTCCCCCTGAGAACAAGAACGTTTGTGTGTTCTGTTCACTGTCTGACGGCGCCTAGCTCACAGTAGCTTCCTGACAAAACCTGGTTGGATGACTAACATATTTCCCTGGAGTAATTAAAAGTAGTGAAATTTTGAAAACCCTTGAGTTAGCAGTGTCCGTGGGTCAAAGGACGAGGGCAGTTATTTCATTTGGTTTACATTCTAGACAGAATCTGGAGAAATCTCTACTGTCCTATGCGCTAGGCCAGAACTAACTCTAGCTTCAGTCATGTGGTGACAAAGAATGAAAAGGAAGTTTTATCAAAAGCAAAGGAAAATTGATAACTATTTTCTCCTGTAGTCCTCCTAGGTAACCCTGTTTCAGAATACCCCATAGCAGTTTTCTGCTCTGTCCCACAGTGAGGCCATTACTCATCCCGGCTCTTCCCAGAGGAGGGCCCTTTCTCTTCCAGGTCCTCGTGCACAGCCTCAGCATCTCTGCTGCTTTCATCGGCTGCCTCTGCTCTGGAAAGCTGATCCTGGTGAAGGGCTTCTCCTTTGCCCATGCTCACTCTGCTTAGGTTGGATTATATAGTTTCTTCCCTTGGCCAGAGTCTTTCAGTAATTTAACCATTCACCTCTCTCAGAATATCCTAATGATCAAGAGGGCAGAGCCTAAATTTTCTCTTTTAATTATGCCAGTGATTACAATATTCAAACATGGGTCAATATTCTAGAAAGGAAGCAGGACATTTCCACTGCAGTCCATCTCTTGTTTCTTAAAGCTCCTTGGCCTCTACACAGCCACTGCCTCGTTGTAAGCTATTGTCTAGTGTAGGGGATGCTACAAGGGGAACTTTGTGCTACCTAACAGGTGACAGCATCCTCTCAAACTTCCTTTTGTTCAGATTCTGCTAACAGATACCAGGATTATAGAAATGCTCTTCTCTAATAAGGTCACTGACATTTATTCCTCCAAATATGGAGCTTTCTGATAGGGTTGCAGGCAGGGGACCCCCTCCAACCTTAAATGGACAAAGGAATATTGACAAACTAGAAGTTCCAGATCACCATCCCCAGACATCTGGACTGACTCACCTGGGTGAGGAAGGTATCTTGTGTCAATACACTAAACTCTTCAAAAATAACCTTGGACTGATAATGGTCAAAAGTTTCTCATCTCCCTTCCTCGTACATGGCAATAGTTGTGAACATATAATGATTTGAAACTATTGTATTCAGCAATACTCTTTAAATAGTTTGTACTTTCTCAACTTTAAGAGAATCTGCATATATATTGTTGGAGCTAAGTAAAAATCAAAATTTTTATGACTGGTGTGGACAGATTTTGAGAGTAACTTGACATAACTCTTGGCTTCCTAGGGACCCCCAGGTTTTTGTTTTGAAACAATCAGGAACATATATCTTTTTATTAATAGTAGGAACATTAATTGCTGGCAAAGGAGCAACAGGGTACCATTGTCCAGTCGTTGCTCCAGTTGACTGTCTTTAGATACTGCAGATGTACCAAATTGTCAGGGCCCTTAGGGACAAGCTCTGGCACCCTCATCTCAGGGGCTTTCAGTAGCACTCCAGATATTCGAGCCCCGAGGAGCTCTGCGCTGTGGATGGTAGGGTTGACGGTAGGGGAAAGATACTTCCAGAATCCCGGCTACCCCAGGAGAGCTGCACACAGACTCCTCTGGCAGCCTGACAACTGAAACTACACATGAACCAGTTAAGTTTCGTTTTCTTGAGGTTGTTTTTGTTTAGTTTCTAACCAGCTTACTGTATGAGGTGGATCTAGAGCAAACATACAGAAAAATAGCCTCTGCAGAATATCTTTGATGAAATGTAAAACTTTTAATAACATTTAAGTTATGGAAGACAGAATTTTGCATAATTGCACATGACCCTTGGTTTCTTTACAGTCTTTAATGTATAAATTCTGAAACGTCTTTGCCTTGTTTCTCTAATTGTCTTTCCCACTCTCTACACGAACAGAAACACTCTCCTTCCCTTAAGTACACTTAAAAAGTCAGCCTCAGTTAAATATATCAATATATATTTTGTCCATTCGTATATCTAATTAATTTCAGTATTTTTACAAGTAACGGTTTGTGTACAAGCACATATATTTATATAAAATGTACATCTGGCATTTAAAAAAATAGCTGTTCCTTCATAAGCATAAAAATAAAGTATGATTCAGCAACTTACCAGGATTTTCCTGAAAACTTGTTCCTTCTATATCAGAAACAGTTGTTTTTAACCTTTATTTTCTTATTCCTCTCGTGGTGGCTAGAAGACAGATAATTGTAAGGACCTTTTCAAAAAGAAAAGGAAGTCAAGAAGCTGTAAGTGCTGTGAGCTGCCGATGCTCTGGCTTTTCCTCACAAGTGAGCTGCAGGCAGAGGTGGAATGAGGAAGTGGAAATGCAGACTTTCAGTTTTGCTTGAGAATGGATTTATTTGGATTTAGAAGATTGTAAAACATGTCAAAAATGACATTGCAAAAACTGTCAGTTAATTTGAACTATTGCTTAGAAACTATTCACCAGACAGAATTTTAAGTCATTAGAATAAGAAACCAGGGACTGGGTGGTGGGGTGGGGGAGGATCTACAGAGAAAAGGAAGGAGAAATACCAAGAGAAAATTAAAATCTCAGTGTGATCTAAGCACCTGCTATGGGCTGAATTGTGTTCCTCAAAAATCACATGTTGAAATGCAATCCCCAGTACCTTAGTATTTGGAGACAGGATCTTTAAAGGTAAATTAGGTAAAGTGAGCTCATTGGGAGGACCCTAATTCAATATGACTGGTGTCTAGGTTAGAAGAGGAGATTGGGACACAGGCACATACAGAAAGACCAGGTGAGGTGTTGTAGTAATATAATGTTATAGTAATTAAATATATAGAAATATAAAAAATAAAAATATGAAAGATATATAAAAGTAATTAAGATATATATATTAAAAATAATTTAGGAAATTACATAAAGTTACGCCATCTGGATAGGAATTAATATAGTGTGAGCAGATGTGATAAACAGAATTTGACTCTCAGGCAGGGCCCATTTAGTTGTGTGTAAAGTTATACATAGATAAAAAGTGGCTTGATGTCATAACTCTATAATGTGATAAACAGACTCTGACTTTTGAGCAGGGCCCAGTTAGTGTGTGTGTAAAGTTATGCATAGATAAGAAGTGGCTTGATGTCATAACTTTGTAAGTTAACATAAATAAGAAGCTTCCCTAGGAACACCTTAAAAGTGGCTTGATGTAACGTTTCAGTAGATTAACGTAAAAGGGGTTCCCTGCAAGGAACTCCCCAAAAAGTGGTTTGAGGTGATAATCCTGTAGATTGACACCGGTGAGAAGGCATTGGCCAAGAAAGGTACTAAAGCTGAGGGGCCCCCTGCTGCAGTTGTTGCCCAGACTCCAACGTGAATGTGGACTATCTCCACACCGCTCTGAGCTCTGACCAAAGACAGCCAAAAGGAGCATGCAACCCAGCCCCCTTAAGCTGTACCCAGGCACAACAGATGGATTTGTGAGTAATAAATTGCCTGTGTGATTCTTGCAACTAACTGTGTGTTGATTTCATGCTTTTCCTCTGGTGGCAGTTAGTGTCAGCTCTGATTAGGAGCATCCTCATAGCAACCTCAAGAGTAGTCTCGAAGAGGCTGCCAGCCCTGCTGATAAGCAGGAGAGTCCCACTGCATGGGGAAGCCGAATCAGGAACGCCTGATTGACGTAGAGCTTGATCTCTACTGGGAAAACTGGTGTAGTGAGCATTCAGCCTTAAAAAGGCAGTTTCAATTGGAAATTTCTGGCTTAACACCAGAGGGCAGAAGTGAAGGGAAATTTGTAAACTCCATATGGTTTAGTGGCCATCTGCCAAAAGCTAAATAAATCTTTTGACCTCATACAGTTTTAAGGCCATTGCTGGAAGCTGAGGGAAACCTCTTCCATCTCCCGGTCTGACCTTGTTGGGGGTGTATACCAACTGGCCAATACTAAGAGGCAAAAATTTAATCTTCCATCTTTGGGTCTAACCTAGTCAGGGGTGTATACTGACCAGCCTATACTAAGGAGAGCAAATATCCCAAGGTGGACTCAGCAGATGGTTGTCAGTCTTGATAGACAACTCTGGGAAAACCTTTCTAAAGCCCATAAATTATAAAAAATATTAAAAAGAGGATCTAGAAAATAAGCTCTGGAACAAATTAATGAAAAAATTATATTTTTCTTAAAGCTAAGACTAACTAAAGACCTCAGAGAGTGTTGGAGGAAGTATAGAGTAGAAACTAGTTTCAGATATCCACATACTAACCCAAAAAAGTTTTACCCATTTGGAAGATATGGAGTAGAAATTGGCATTAAGAAGGAAAATGGAAAAGATTAGAACTTTCTTTAGAAAAATCTTTTAAGAAAGAAAAGAACCCCTTTAACACCACTTTAGAAAGTACTTGGGGGATGACAGAGGACTCCCTAAGGAAAAGATTTAAGGTTCCAGTAGCAGAAAATATCTCATGCGACCTTAAAAACCCAAACAACTTAAACCCATTATAGAGAGAGCAGAAGGAAAGGAAATTACAAAAATTCTCCTCCAAAACATCGAACAAATAGATGTAGATAGACAAAAGACAAGGAACTAGCAGGGAAAGTATTAGCAAAAGTTAAAGCAGAACCAGTAATAATAAGAAAGAAAACTATTAAACAAGAAGATGCTAATAATGAGGAAATTATTGAATTTAATCCATACACCCAAACAGAGCTAGCAGATTTAAGGAAAACATTAATTCAAGGAAATAATACAGATGTAGACTGGCTAATGAAAATTTATGAACAGGGAGGACATACAACCCTCCTATCTACAGATGAATTAAAAGCAGTTATAGATGCAACTGGAAAGCCAAAAATTAAACACCAACTTGAATTGCTAATAGACAAAAATAAGGACAGAGTAGCATCATTATGGAACTGAATTAGGGAATCATAGAAAACATCATACCCTACAACAGACCTAACATCAGGAGCAATAGCAGCTAGATGGACAGAAATAGGAGATTTAAAGATACAGTTAAGAAAGCTAGTACACTTACTAAGTATATATGAGGATGAATTAGAAAACCCATGGGAAAATAAAAATTCATCAGGGATTATCAGAGCACTCATACATGGGGCCCCGGAGAATTATAAAATACCTTTACAAGACTTGTTACAAGGGGTATCCACAGCAGAGGACATTAGAGAAAGGATACAATTACATGAGGACTTAAATGAGAAAAATCAATTTAAATATTACACAACCATGCCAAACCTAGGGAGAAGACCACAAATAGGTTCCAATATAAGAGAATAAATAATGAAAATAATAACTTTAAATCATCATACAAGGGCCCTATTAAACAGGGAAACCGCAACTATTTAAAAAACCAAGGAAAAGAAATAATTTATTTAATCAACAAAATCAAAATAACCCTTTCAAATTTAGGGAACAACAGGGAAATCAAAATCAAAATTGGAGAAAAAATAAGAATAATCCTTTCTCTGATCAAAATGAAAATATATATAACCCATTCCAGCAAAAACAGCCGAAAAACTGGAATGGCCCCCCAAGGAACAACAAGGGGGAAAATACAAGCAATGGCATAGAAATTAAGCAGTACAATTATACATAAACCAGGAGATAACAGACCTTATATTACCCTTGAAGTAAAATTTCCAGATAGTGGTAAAAAATTTCAAACACAATTCCTCATAGATACAGCTTCCCAAGTCTCCTTATTAAGGGGAATATATAATTCAAAAAGATTAATTGGAGTTGAAGGAATAACAGGAGATTCATTAATAGCAACAGCAAGAGATGGAATTATATATTATAAAGGATTAACAAAGGAAGTAACCTTTTATGTAAACCCAAATTTTCAAAATATTATAGGAATAGATATATTACCATATTTATTAGAATTAAAAATATATACACTAAGATTACATAAATTTTAAACAAATTTAGCACAGTTGCCAATAAAACCCATATTTTTACCAGAAACTTTAAAAGCCTCTTTTACCCCACAATATCCATTAAAAGGTGGACATCAAGAGGTGACAGAGCCCATAAATAAATAGATGAAGACATAATTGAGGTAGGAAGATCACATATATATAATAGTCCAGTGTGGCCAATAAAAAAGCCAAATGGTAAACCTATAGAATTACCATGGACTATAGAAATATCAACAAAAACTATCCTAGTATAGATGGAATCTTATCTGATGCACATGAAGTAATTAACATTTTACAAAAAGACAATCCAAAATTTATGGCAGCAATTGATCTCTTGGATATGTTTGTTTGCAATACCCATTCATGAGGATTCCAGACCAATTACAAACTTCACGTGGCAAGGAAAGCAGTATGAATTTAAAAGGCTGCCACAGGATACAAAAATTCACCAGCAATTGCACATAATTTATTAGCATCTAGCATAATCCAACAGATTACCAATCCAAAATTATTACATATATTGATGATATAACAATATATAGTGAAAACAAAGAAAACCTCCAGAAAGATTTAAACAAGCTGGTAGAACAATGGAAAGGAGTAGGAAGGACAATAAATCCAGAAAAAATACAACCCCCAAGGACAGAAGTAAAATTTTTAAGAATTCAGTGGAGCTCAGATGGTAGGAAAATACCAGAAAATGTAACAAAATACTTAGCATTAAGGCCCCCAGCAATAAAAAGGAAGCCCAACAGTTAATTGGGTTATTTGCATACTGGAGAAATCACATCCCATACATGTCAGTATTAGCAGAGCCAATATATAAAGTAACTAGGAAGGCAATAGATTTTACATGGGGGAAAGAGCAACAAGAAGCCTTAGAATAATTAAAAGAATATTTAGAGCACCACCAAAAATTAGCGGCACCAAAACCAGGAGACACAATCACATTAGACATAATATTCACTGGAACTCACGGATGTTGGGGCCTATATAAAAAAGGACCAAGTGATAAACATAGAATACCAGTAGGTTTCTGGTCCCAAAGATTCCCATACTGCCACAAGAAATATTCACCCTATGAAAAACATACATGGGTACTATATGCAGCACTTCTCCATACAGAGCCACTAACAGGACAAAAACCAGTAATAGATCCTTACTACCCCTTAGAGCATGGCTTAAAATGTCCGCCGAGGAATTGGCAGGTACCCAAATTGAGGAGAAAGTGCTGGCATGGAATTGGTATAGATGCTCCAGAGAAATAACGAGCACTGGCGAACCAGCCCTTCTCACAGAGGAGGTATCCAAACTGGAGATAGACCCCCCAAGACAGATTGTTGGGAACCGAAGGGTGCCCGAGGATCCAGGGGCGGTGGGGCCTAAATATAGACCCTCACTGGAAAATGCCTGGTTTACAGACGGATCAGCAGCCCCCGTAGCCGGCGACTCAACCAATGGAGAGCAGCAGCTTTCAATCCGGCGACAGATACAGCGCTCACGAGGGTAGGTAAGGCTGGCTCAGCTCAACATGCAGAGCTAACGGGAGTCCTTCTGGCAGTGGAGTATGCTATGGAGAAGGGGCTGCCCAAAGTATGTGTTTTAACTGATTCAGTGGCAGTATATAAGGGAATAACAGAATGGTCAGGAAAATGGAAATAAAATACTAGTTGGCAAATTAATGGAAGGGACCGCTGGTCCAGAGAACACTGGGAAAAACTAGATGAATTAACATCACACACAAAGCTCTATGTAACCCATATATCAGCTCATGCCACAGATAATTCTCCAACCACACTAGGGAATCAAATAGCAGATAAACTAGCAAGAGGAATTAGGGTAGGCGAAAAAATTAATATTAGGAATACAACAAAAACATATGGGATAAAGTTAAGGTTAGAAAAAGATGAAGATACAGGAGAATATAAAATACCCCCAATACCTACAATCAAGTTAAAAAGGGAAGGGGATAAATATAAAATGCAAGAGGAATACTTAGATTTCTCACCAGTTTATAAAGGAAATTCATATCCTATTAGGATATCCAGGACAAACAGCAATGATCGAATGGTTTAGAACCAGAAATTTAAAGGCAAAAATAGAGACATAAAGAGAGGCATTAATAGATGTATAGCCTGTAAAAATGTATATACATTCCAGACAACAAAGCCACCAAGGTTAGATATACCCCAAATACCAAATTATCAAGCCCAAATTGATTTTATTGGACCCTTGCTATGGCCTTTCCAACAAAACTATGTATGTCCGATGGTTGACCTACATACAGGAATTATGTTCGCCTTGGCAGCTAAACACCGATCAGCAACCTCTACAATTAAGACATTAAATATGTGAAAAACATTCTTTGGAACTCCTAAAATCATAGATTCAGATCAAGGAACCCATTTTACAGCCAGCCAAGTACAATCTTATGCTGCTATAAATAATATAGATTGAACTTTTCATATGCAATAAAGGTGACCAGATTTTAAAATTGGTAAAGCAGGACACCATTGATGGGGGGGGGGTCTTGATTAAAAATTTGGTCTATATGGAGCAAAAAAATTTTTTCATAGAATGCAAAAATAGTATTGTAATATATATTTTTAAATCAGGACTTTTTAAAAATGCTGCAGGACACGGTACAAATTGTTAAAAACTGGGACTGTCCCGCCAAAAGCGGGACATCTGGTCACCATACACAGGGACAGTATCAGGAAGAATAGAGAAACATAATGGACTATTAAAAGCCAAATGTCATACATTATTATTAGACAGAAAATTTAACAATTTATAAGCACTTCTTAACAAAGCATGCTTTGCCCTAAATAGTAGACCAAGAGTAAACAGAAGTTCTCCCCTGGAAGAACTGATTAAACCCCATTAGAACAAGCAGGAATTAAAATGGGAAGTGTACCTAAAATTAAGAAAAATCCACCCTATAAAATAATAGTAAAATCCCCTAAGGATGCATCTCTCTCCCAACAGGAAATAATCTGCAATGCAGGATACAACACTGTGTGGACAGTAAATAAACAGGGACAGATACAACAGATCAAAGTAGATAACCTTACATCAAATGACTGAGGATGTGTAATTTAGTAAAATTGTTAATCTGGATCCTAGTACTCCTTATGATCGTACCTTACACGATTATAATTCTACATATAACCAGGTGTGCCAATAGAATTTGTCTGAGCAATGGAACACAGATAGTCTACTGCTCTCAAATTAATAATAACATTCTCTGCATTTTAGACCACGGAACATTCTGGAGAAAACAGTCGGAGAATAGTAGACATCCTGGAAGCAGGACCACCAAAACTAAAGGACAAAAATTAGAAAATATTTATGGGACTCATATCTAATGGGGGACTTTGATTGCCACTGGGAAGATATTCATATATGAATGAACCCAGAACAACCGAAACAAAGATAAGATTAAAATTATTATTATTATTAATTTTTTTGAATAGAGAACCCAAATTTCCAGATTTTAAATTGGACTTTGCGGGATACTGGGACTCTGATGAGCCATTGTCACCAACAACATTTGAAAAATATGAACTTACATTAATGAAAGAAGGGTGATCACAATCCAGGGAGCCATTAAATACCAATTTACGTTTTGAATCAGAATTGCCATCAATAACAGAGGAAACTCCAAAAAGTGAAGATTCAGATCTAGAGGGTTTACCTTCATCACCAAAATGCCCATAGGGGCACAATATAAGGAAAAACAAGTAAGTCCAGCTTTGATTTCTCCACATCGATGGAGGACTTATAGGTATTATCCAGAACCAATTCATAGCCCCTGATACCTCCAGCATAAAAATAATCAGAATTTGAATGCAGAAAAGGCTTGGCCACAAATTCAGACTGGGGCCTGCAGGGAGCAAATACATTGTACCCTTGACGGCATCCGATCAATGGTAGAACATCTACCAAACGGAGGACGACTAGAACAAGGATTGTTATATATACAGTACTACCTAGATTTAGCTAAGATAGCTATTTATAACCCACATAGACAGCCAATTTACAAAGATTTAGAAAATCCACCCCAGGGAATCCATCCAGATACCTTAGCATTTTTAAATTCTGAAGATTATTACAATTACAAACAAGAGCCTAGGGAAAGCATTACTCCATATAATACATAAGGATCTGCTTCAGAGCCAGAGGAAAGCGAAATAGTAGAACACCTATATAGAGTGCCTAGGAGACAACCTAGAAACTGGCCACACCAGAATGAAATCATCCAATATGATCATGAGGTGGTTCATCCTGGTTGTCAATGTAATATTAGGTTATAATGCTAATAATGCTAACAACAATAATAATAATGCTATTACTTTTGGGGCCTACCTATGGTGGAAACCACTCAGAGGGAAGCAATTGATATTTTAGGAAACTTCGCCGTCGTACACTGCAACACCAACCTGACCTACTGGGACCACACTGTGAACTCTGGGAATTGGACAATGGATAACATTGCAGACGACTCAATGGACACCTGCAAACTGAACACCAATGCCATGAACGTGACAATCAACGGAAAATTCATATACACATCATATGCAATTCACGGCACGTTGAAACATTTACCAACAACCACATTTAGCGAACTGCAGGAAGAATATATGAAAAGGGAAAAAGATTATGGAGAAACCTTCAAAAAACTTGAAGTACTCCATAATGAGACTGAAAAACTTATCTCAAAAGCTGGACAAGAACAGAACATTATAAAGGAACTGAGACTGATACCTAACAGTGTGAGCATCATCCTAGACCATGATGCAAAAAGACAGGGTAAACCATGTCATTTTATAGAGACTATAGGATCTATATGTTCAACACTGAGTTGTAAACCAACATGGAATTTATTAAATCCAGTATATTATATTGAACAAGGTATTCATACCTTTACATCAATATGGACTGGAATTAAGGAAATAATAATACTTATATGCCTGTTTGTTTTGATTATATTAGGATTAGATGTGTGTAATCCCATTTGCAATATACGTTTAAAAAGAAATAAAAATTAGTTTTGTAATAATTCCTGCAAGCATATAGCTTGCTGGGATAAAGGGGTGGAATGTTGTAGTGATATAATCTTATAGTAATTAAATATATAGAAATATAAAAAACAAAAATATGGAAGATATATAAAAGTAATTAAGGAAATTAAATAAAGTTATGCTGTCTGGATAGGAATTAATATAGTATGAACAAATATGATAAACAGACTGACTTTCGAGCAGGGCCCAGTTAGTGTGTGTGTGGAGTTATACATAGATAAGAAGTGGCTCGATGTCATAACTCTGTAAATTATCATAAATAAGAAGCTTCCCTAGGAACACCTTAAAAGTGGCTTGATGTGACATTTCAGTAGATTAACATAAAAAGGGATCCCTGTTTAGGAACTTCCTAAAAGGTGGTTTGAGGTGATAATCCTGTAGATTGACACCTGTTAGAAGGTGTTGGCCAGAAAAGGTTCTAAAGCTGAGGGGCCTCCTGCTGTGGTAGTCGTCCAGACTCCAACATTGAACGTGGACTGTCTCCATGCCGCTCTGACCAAGGACAGCCGAGAGGAGCACGCCGACGGGGCCCCCTTAACCTGTACCCAGGCACGCCAAAAGGATTTGTGAGTAATAAATTGCCTGTGTGGTTCTTGCAACTAATTCTGTGTGTCCGGTCGTGTCTTTCCTCCAGTGGCAGTTAGTGTTGGCACTGATTAGTAGCATCCTCATAGCAGCCTCAAGAGTAGTCTCGAAGAGGCTGCCAGCCTGCTGATAAGCAGGAGTGTCCCACTGCCCTGGGAAGTCGAATAAGGACACCTGATCGACATAGAGCTTGTGCTCTACTGGGACATGAGGACATGGAAAATATGCCATCTCTAGAACAAGGAAAGAGGCCTCAGACTTCAGGTTCTACTATTGTGAGGAAATTTCTGATTTTTAAGCTATCCAGTCTGTGGTACTAGTTAGCCCTAGCAAACTAATACAGTGCTCCTAAATTCTTCTGTGTGTTAGACCACCATTATTTCATTATCTTTTGAAAATTAAACATTTTTATTATGAATATAATAAGTGTTCATTTTCACTTAAGTTGTGCAGAATATGCTAAGAAGGGGGGAGAACCATAGTGTCAAATACAGTCTCTATTTTCCATTGTTTAATTTCTTTCATTTTTTTCTGTACATCCTTTACAAATCTATAAAATTAAAGTTTAGAAGATTTACGAGGCCCTGATGCTTATAACTCCAAACATAATGTGCACTACCCAGAATCTACACTTTGTGGTAAGCTTTGCCCTTGCTCTGAGTAAGCATACTCATAATTCTCTGCCTCCCACCCCCTCACAACCTTGGCCACTATCACTTTCAGCGGGTGACATTTCTGTCTCCCTGGAGGACAGACTTGAAACCATCAGATGGGTTTTCTCACATGCACCATTTTCCAGATCCTCAAACTCAATTGCACTCCTATGTTCAACTCCTATTTGTCCCTAATAAGCAGTGGTTCCCAACCCAGATTCCACTTAACATCATCTGGGGAATTGTCAAAAAGCAGATGCCTAGAGCCTCTATTGGACAAGCATCTGTCTCTAGGAAAAGGACCAGGCATCAGTAATATTTTTTCTTTATTTAAAATTTTTTTTTAATTTATTCATTTTAGAGAGGGCAGAGAGAGTGAAGGGGTAGGGGCAGGAAGCATCAACTCCCATATGTGCCTGACCAGGCGAGCCAGGGGTTTTGAACCGGTGACATCAGTGTTCCAGGTCAGGTCCTTTTTTTCTTTTTTAAATATATTGTTTTAAAGCAGCCCAGTGCATTTTACATTGTAAACTCAGTGGCAGCTTTTCTTTTTTAAAGATTTTATTTATTTATTTTTTTAGAGAGAGAGAAAAAAAGGGGGAGGGGAAGGTGTGCCCAGGAATTTCAACTGGCAACCTTAGTATTCCAGGTCAACGCTTTATCCGCTGCGCCACCACAGCCAGATGCATCAGTAATTTCTTCAAAGTTCCCTAAGTAATTCTAATATGCAACCAGGGCAAGAACATCTGGAATAAAACAAATGGACTCTTCCTCTTCCCCTTTCTTCCTCTTACCTTCTCTTTCTTTCTCTTCCATATTCAAACAATTCAGTCCTACAACCATTCTATGGGCAAAGAAAGGTACAGTGGTTGTCTGGTGGAGAGAAGGGAGTCTAGGTGGCCCAAAAATGTAAGTCAGAGCCCAGGAAGGTGGTCAGCAGCTGGGCAGGGGCTTGGCTGGGTGGCTCAGTGGATAGAGCATTACCCTGGCATTTGGAGATTGCAGGCTTGCTCCCCAGCCAGGACACATATGAAAAGCAACCAGTAGGTACACAACTAAATGGAACAACTAAGTAGAACAAGTTAATGCTTCTCTCTCTCTCAAATTAGTAGAAAAACTAAACAAAATAATAAACTGGACAGTATATAAATAGTATCCACCTGCAGGGATGACCCAGTGCGGGGAATCAGAGCCTGAAGGGTATGGGGGAGGAGGGGCATGAGGAGGGTATACATGTAAGAGAGTAGCCTGGGATGGGGTGTCAGAGCCCAGGTACCATGAACAAGGTGTCTAAATGAAGGGCTGGTTTGCTGTGGGATGTCAGAGCCCAAGCTGAATAAAATAATGTCATTTGGGAGAATAGCCTGAAATGAAGGGTGTTGATACAAAAATTTCAGTGAACAAAATTCAATAGGCAAGGAAGACTTTATTCAAGAGGATGGCAATAGTGAGGAGAGAGATTGAATTCCATTGTACTGAAGCAAGAGGTGGGAAGGTTTCTAAGCCCTCGGGTGAGCTAGTGGGAAAATACTGAACTACCAGGGGGAAGGCTGGTCAATGGGTTGTGTGGAGCACCATGAGTAAGTGAGAAATTCCTGAGTTTGCAAATGTTTTTCTCTGTCATTAGGCCATGTGGCTGTACTAGTTGGCACCCATTTGAGTTGGGCTCCCACCTTCCCATAGAGACTGGGAAACAGGGGCTATCTCCTTTAACATTTACATTTTAAAGACATGGTTTTCTGGTGCTTGAGAAAGACCATCCTAGCAACAGTCTGAGGGAATATTTACATACATTTTAAAGGAGCAGAGACAGAATTTGCAATTACAAATTTTCTAAAGTAAATGTTCTAAGAAAAGGGATGCCTTTAGTCATGTACCTATGGTTTGGAAGAGCCTTAGTCTAGTTGAGGAAGTAATAGAGCCATATTGATCAAGAGTCAGAGCTGAGTGAAGACTGGAAAGCATCTGTACTGGGTAGGCCGGTAAGTAATGACAGCTTTGAGGTAGGAGATTGTTTACATAGAAGAACTGATCAAATAAAGAATTAAATGAAAGCTGATGTCTCATTAATGGAGAAGTGGGTTACAAATAGGGAAAGAGAGTAGCCTGTGATATGGTACTACAACTGGAGATGTCAGTGTGAACTCGTGCTTTTCAATATATTTTGATATAGAAATAAATATAGCTGTGGGTGTATTGTCTAGGGTTGTTTACTGAGAGGGGAGCAAAGATACTTCAATAGCAATGAACACAGCTAGCACCCAGATTATGGTTTCTAAATCCTCTTATTTATTTATTTTTTCTGTAAAGAACCAGGGAACATTGGATAAATGACTGATTCCTGGGATGGGACAGGAAAAGTATAAAATAAACTTGGAACATTGTGCCAGAGAACTAAGAAGGGCAGAAAGAAAGATGGACATGTCAAAAGGTCTCTAAGACCAACTGAATAGGCTTTCACTAGCCAAGTCCAGGATAATTTAAGCGTCAAAATAAATAACATAGTAACAGGTTTTAATCCACTGAATGAAATAGAAAATCATAAGCCCATACAGATATAAGCAAATAAATGAAAAGTTCAGTGAGAAATAGCATATTTAGAACTTTTCATATGAACTCCCTACATAATGCTTATTCATGACAAAGGGCAGAAAGGCTAATGTTACAGTGAAGAAGCCTGGCCCGCGTGCCTTTTCAGTAGTATTTTCAAGTCATTAAGGGGAATATTGTCAGTTTGGGACAAATAAGAATTATGTTCCACCTGGTAGGATGCATTGAGAACATACCATCACTTCTGTTATATATTCCTGCTGAGAAGCATAGCTAAAATCTAAAAATCTTGTAAAATTGGACAAACCTAAATTGGGAGTACAAGGCCAGTAACCATGGCAACCATCACAGCAACCTGACCCGTGCAGGTTTGCATTTGATTCGGACGGGTGATAATGAAACAACAGAGCCAAGAACTGGTGGACCATTACCTTCAATCCTAGCTCGCACCCAGCGGGCAAGAAATACACACAGAGGGAAAACAGTTCCCTTTCTATTCAGGGCTCCCAAAGCCACTGACTCATCTGAGTACTCCTAGAATCAAAAGCCCCACCAGCCTTATTCACCTCTGTTCTCCATCTCTTTTTCTCTGCACAACTCTGCACAAACTGGCTTCTCCTTCAGCACTCTGCTATTTTAGCTGCCTCTCCTCTGCAATGCTGATGGCAGGATCTGAGTGAGAGTGCCCCCAGTCTGCCTCATTTTATAGTGTAGAAATTAAAGCCTTTAAGCCAAAATATATAAGGAAGTCTCTGATACAAAGCCACTTATTTGAGGCATAAATGGGATTCCTCATAAGAGTGCACCACCCCACATTATGCAACAGTCAAGGGTATGGGGAAAGGCTTAATTTTGAGAAGATCTTAGTGTTAAAAGGGTGGGAAAGGCTTAGTCTTAAAACCAAGCCTTAGGCTATAAGGACCTTGCCAGCCTACAGCCTATCTCCCACACCCCATGCAAGCTATAAGTGAGCAAACATATACAATATATTATATTTACAAACTTATTTGACTAACAGAGAGACATTCTACAAAATAACTTGTCTGTAAACATAAAAGGTGCTGAGGTCATAAATACCACAGTAAGACAGACTGAGGAATTATTCCAGACTGGAGGAAACCAAAGGCAATATGTGATTCCAAACTGGGTCGTTTTGTTCTAAAAGACATTACTGAGACAGTTGATGAAACTTGTGTTTCACCACAAGAAAATGATGTGTGAGACTTAGATCAGCATTAAGGTCTAATTTTAACATCAGTGTCAACTTTTTCATTTTGATGGTGGTGTTGTGGTTATGCTTTCCTGTTTGTTAACAGACTAAAGTATTATTGAATAATTGGATAACTTACACAAATTATTCAGTGAAAGATTTGTCCTTGTATTTCTACTAATAAATAAAAAGGGATCATATAGTTAATATCTGTATAAAAACACTGTCAACACCTAACAAAAGAAAGAGGTAATCTTCTGAAGACCATTCTCTTCACTCTCAGGGACTTAATTCCATTCTTATCTGTACACTTTCAGTTTCCTACTTCAAGTAGTATCTTTTTCATCAGTATATAAGTAGGGTTAGGGTTCCTGATTTTCTGAGCCATACATTGCTTAGTTTTGTTTATATGCTTGTATGTATTTAGCCACTTAGCATTATTTCTAAGATCCATCCACATTGATGTAACTATAGTTAATTTTTCTCATTGTTATTTAATATTTCATTGAGTGAATTTGCCACACCTGACCTTTCTATGCTTCTGTTGAATATTTGGCATAAATCAGTTCTGAACAGTCTCGATCATGTCCTCAGATGCACATGAGCAACAGTTGTTCTAGAAAAGATAGCCTGGAGGGAAAGCACTGTTTGGTGATCATGCATATGATCAGAGTTTCTAAATAATGCTGAAGTGGTTCCCAGAGTGTCAGACACTTTTCACTGCTGTGAGTGGTAGATTAGGAATTCTCTTCATCCTTGCTAACTCTTGGTATTATGAGACTTCTACTGCTGGCCATTCAGGTGGGTATGAAATTATATCTAGATGCGGTTTTAATTTCTGTTTTCCTCTTTACTAATGAAACCAAAAATCTTTTTGGATTTTCAGGGCTACTTATGCTTCCTCTTCTATAAAATTCTTGTACATATTAAAAAAAAAATTGTTTATTGATTTTTAGATAGAGGAAAGGAGAGAGAGAAAAAGAGAGAGAGAAAAGAGTAGGGAGAAGCAGGAAGTATCAACTCATAGTAGTTGCTTCCTGTATACACCTTGACTGGCCAAGCCCAGGGTTTTTAACCTGTGACCTCAGCATTACAGGTCGATGCTTTATCCACTGCGCCACCACAGGTCAAATTTTTACTTTTTTTTTTATGTCAGATTGGTCATATTTTGCTTATTTATAGGGTGTTTTAGTATGCTATGCTTTGTATCCTAACTTTTTATTTACTGTATGTGTTGCAGCATCTTTTTGTTTTTAGTTTCCTTTTTCACTTATGTACTTTGTGGTAATAAACAGAAGTTCTCGATTGTAGTGGTTACATTTATGAGGATTTTCCATATGGTTTCTGCTTTTTGTATCTTGTTTATAGCATCCTACTTTGAGATCATGAGATATTCTTCCAGATTGTTTTGTAAAAGCTTCCTAGTTTTTTGTATTTTTCTGAAGTGAGAATCGGGGAGACAGAGAAACAGACTCCCACATGCGCCCGACCGGGATCCACCTGGCATGCCCATTAAGGGGTGATGCTCTACTACTGAGCCAACCAGCCAGAGCCTAAATGATTCCTATTTTTACCTTCTTCTAGCAGTTCATATATGTGTAGTTTATGAGGTAAGAGGTCTAATTTCATTTATTTCTGCAAGGTTAACAAATATTCTCAGTTCCATGTCTTTAAAAATTCATAGTTTCTTTCTGCTATGAAACCATATCATACATCAAGTACCAAAATATTCTTTAGCCTACTTCTGGGCTCCATTTTTGTCATTTTGTATCGATCACCCCTGCATGGACAGCCACACTGATTTATCGTAGCTTTAGAAGTAAGTCAATTACAGGTAAAGAAAGCACCCCTGGCTTTTTTTTTTTTTATCTTGGCTATGCTTGGACTTTTATTTTTGTATTAAACCAAATTAAAGAATTTTCCTTTTCAAAACTTAATAAATTAAATAAAAGAGAAGATAAAACCCAGAAATAAAAACCTCCAGCCACATTCAAACAAAGGATTAGAGCCAAGTTTAGCCCTTACAATGAAGTGAAGTATTAACCATGAAAAGAGAGACACAATAACCCAAGAATTAACATGTGGCATTGACTTTCAAAATTCTAGGTGAGGGCAAAGTGAATAAACAAAATCCTGGAAAACTTCACATACTATTGGCTTGTGAAGAAACCAGGCAAACGGGTCAGTAGGCAACAAGAAGGAGAGATACAAATCCCTTTGAAAATAGGAACCTTTTCCTGTAATCTCAGAGTCTCCATCCTCATCCTAATCAGAGGAAAGCAGTAGAGACATGGTAGAAAAATTAGATTTTCCTAAAATGAAACATCTCCAGCAAGGAAGGAAAAAAAACAAAAAAAGAAGCATATATAAAAAAGAATCCATAGAGGGCATGACGGGCTAGAGCATGAGACACAGAGACTTTTCTGGTTCAGTCTATCTTTTCACACCCATTCAGATCAGTATTATAACTTACAGGTTTCACGTCCATTACCATTTGAGAAAGGAATGGGAACAGTTACTGAGGCATCAAGTAGAAGAAAAGGCCCTATAAAGGTAACCAAATTATCAGGAAAAAAATGCATTTATATTTGAAATACAATAACTACTGGATCTCTCTCAGGGAAAAGATGAATGAGGAGCTTGTGGTCTCTCTTTGAATCTCTGGGTTTAACCCAATTAGGATAATGATATTAATGGTATGCTTTCTACATGGTCTTCATTACACAGTATGCTTCCTGATACAGGGCCAAGAAAAATTAGATGAGTTAAGTCTCCTTACCTTATGTTCTATACCAGGTGACTCAATGATTTAAATGTAATAAATTCATTGATATACTCTTAAAAAATATGACCAAGTTTCAAAAATATTAAACTGGGGAAGGAAGGCAAAATATAACCTACAAAAGGCATATGGAGAAAACCTAGTAAATTTAAGTTGCATAAACATGTAAATCACTTTGCAAAATATATTATAAAATAAGCCTAAAAAGCACTAATCAACCAGGAAAACTATAAAAAACTAATTTCCTTAATTGATAAGGGAGCTCTACTCCTGAGTAAGGAAAACTCAGGAGCTCAATTTTAAGAAATAAGCAAAAAAGTCTGACCAGGTGGGTGGTGCAGTGTATAGAGTGTCAGTCTGGGATGCTGAGGACCCAGGTTTGAAACCCTGAGATTGCCGGCTTGAGCATGGGTGCATCTGGCTTGAACAGGGGCTCACCAACTTCAGCGTGGGGGTCACTGGCTTGAGTGTGGGATCATAGATATGACTCCAAGGTCACTGGCTTGAGCAAGGGGTTACTCACTCTGCCAGAGCCCCCAGTCAAGGCACATATGAGAAAGCAATCAATGAATAACTAAGGTGCCACAACAAAGAATTGATGCTTCTCATCTTTCTCCCTTCCTGTCTGTCTGTCCCTCTCACTCTCTCTCACTAGAAAACCAAGCAAGCAAGCAACCAACCAAAGAAACAAACAAAAACTACATGTAAGATTTCCAAAAAACTTACAGCAAAACCCAGGATAATTTGTGACAATAAAAACATAAACTGGAGGCCATGGTCAGTCGGCTCAGCAGTAGAATGTCGGCCCAACATGTAGAAGTCCGGGGTTCGATTCCCAGTCAGGGCACACAGGAGGAGCGCCGATCTGCTTCTCTACTCTTCCCTCCTCCTTTCTCTTTGTCTTTCTCTTCCCCTCCTGCAGCCAAGGTTCCATTGGAGCAAAGTTGGTCCAGGTGCTGAGGATGGCTCCATGGCCTCTGCGTCATCACTAGAATGGCTCCTGCCTCAATCGAACAATGCCCCAGATGGGTGGAGCATCGCCCCCTGGTGAGCATGCTGGGTGGGTCCCGGTGGGGCACATGCGGGAGTCTATCTGACTTGACTGCCTCCCTGCTTCTAACTTCAGAAAAATACAAAATAAAAAGAAAAGGAGGAGTAAAGGTTTGAATTAGCAAAGGAGGATAGAGAGCAGAAGCACCAGTAAGACAAAGGAATACTGTATATATGAAACTTTCCTTTTCCATAACCTAATGGTAACCACACACAACAAAACCAAAACACATAGCTTAAAAAAGGGAAAATAGAAGAAATAATTATGGGATACCACCAAACAAAAACAACAGACAAAATAAAAGAACCAGAGGAGGTACAAAACTACCAGAAAACAAGAAATAAAGGGGCTGTAGGAAATCCTCATACATCAATAATGACCCTAATTTTGAGTTCATTACGTTTACAAAAATGTAAATGGACTGCACTCACCAATAAAGAAGCACAAAGTTGCAGATTGGATAAAAAAACACAACCCAATTATATGCAGCCTTCAGTAGACACATCTAGCAGTGAAGGCAAAGGTAGATTCAAAATGAAAGAGTGGAAAATGATTCTTTCAGCAAATAACATCCAAAGAAAAGCATGTGTAGTTATTATTGTATCTGACAAAACTTATTTTAAGACATAGAGTTAATAACAAGATAAAGATGGACATGTCACAATGATAAAGGGACAGTACATCAACAAAACATAACACTTCTTAATATATATGCACTGATTCGTGGAGCATCAAAATATATAAAACAACTAATAACAGAACTAAAAGGAGAAACAGACAAGAACATAATTATAGTTGGTAACCTTAATACTTCATTGAAAGTTCTAGATAAAGCATCCAAACAGAAAATAAATAAAGAAATATCGGCCTTAAATGACACATTAGACCAAATGGACATAATTGACACTTACTGAGCTTTTATCCCAGAACATCAGATTATACATTCTTCTCAAATGCAGATGGAACATTCCTAAGAATAGATAATATGTTGGATAGATAAAACTAGCTTCAACAAATTTAAGAAGATTGGAATTCTACCAGGCACATTCACTGATCACAATGTTTTGAAATTAGAAATCAACTGCAAAAAATATGTAAAGAAACCCAAAAACGTTTAAGCAACATATTACTAAAGAACAAAGGCAACCCAGTCAGCAGAATAAAGGAAGTAATAAAAAATAGGGTAGATTTGAAAGAAATAGAGAACCAAAAAAACTATACAAAACATAAATGGAACTAAGAGTGTGTTTTCTGAAAGATTAATAAACTCGACCAAACCCTGGCTAGACTTACTAAGGGAAAAAGAGAAGTGACTCATATAAAGAAAATCAGCAATGGAAGAGAAGTTACCACAGACATAGATATACAAAGGATCATACTAGAGTTATGAAAGACTATCTGCCACTAATTTCAATAACCTAGAAGAAATTGATAACTTCCTAGAACTATACAATCTTTCTAGACTGAATTGTGAAGAAGTGGAAAACCTAAATAGACAGAATAACAGTGAGACACTAAAAACACCAGCAAAATCCTACTGCCGCTCCCCCAAAATGTCCAAGACCAGATGGCTTCACTAGTGAATTCTACCAAATATTCAAAGAGGATCTGGTACAAAAAAAGAAGGAGGAGAAGGAGGTGGAGGAGGAGGAAGGAGGGAGAAGAGAGGGAGGAGGGGGAAGAAGATTTGGTATTTATTCTTTTCTGAAACTCTTCCAAAATTTCAAAATTGAAGAAGAGGCAGTATTTCCTAACACATTTTATGAGACTGACATAACCCTGATTCCAAAACCTGGCAAGGACACACAAAAAAGAAAACTACAGACCAATATCTCTGATGAATACCGATGCAAAAATTCTAAATAAAATACAAATCAAATACAACAATATATTTTAAAAACAGCATCACAATCAATTTGGGTTTATTTTAGGGGCACAAGAATGTTTGAACATATGCAAATCGATCGATGTAATACACCATATTAACAGAACAGAGGATGAAAATCATATGATTTTATCAATAGATGCAGAAAAGGTGTTCTGTAAGATAAAACATCCATTTATGATTAAAACACTCAATAAATAGATATGAAAGGAAAATATCTCAAAATAATAAAAGCCATATATGGCAAACCTTCAGCCGTATCAGACTCAATGGTGAAAACCTGAAAGCTTTTCCTCTAAAATCAGAAACAAGACAAGGATGCCCACTCTCTCCACTCTTATTCAACAAGTTCTGTAAGTCCTAGCCAGAGCAATCAGGCAAGAGAAAGAAATTAAAGGCACCCAAATTGGGAAACAAGAAATAAAAGTGTCACTTTTTGCAGATAACACGATTCTGTATATAGAAAACCCTAAAGACTCAATTAAAAAAAACTGTTAGAAATAATAAATACAGTAAAGTCATAAGATACAAAATTGACATACAAAAATCTATTGCTTTCCTAAACAGTTTTCTGCGTGCAATAATCAAGACAGTATGATATTTGCAGAAAAACGACATACAGACCAATGGAACAGAAGAGAGCCCAGAAATAAAACCACATGTATATAGGCAAATTATTTTTGCTGAAGGAGTAAAAAACACATAATGGAGAAAAGAAAGCCTCTTCAATAAATGGTGTACGGAAAATTGGAAAGCCACATGTGTAAGAATGAAACTAGATTACTTTGTCCCTGTGTAAAAAAATTAATTCAAAATGGATCAAAGACCTAAATATAAGATCTGAAACAATAAATTACATAGAAGAAAACACAAGTACTAAACTTATGGACCTTGTCAATAGAGAACATTTTATGAATTTGACCCCAAGGCAAGGGAAGTAAAGGAAAAATAAATGAAAGGAATTATATCAAACTAATCGCTTCTGTAGAGCAAAAATATCTGACAACAAAACAACAAGGCAACTGACTCAATGGGCGAAGATATTTGCAAGCAACAGCTCTAACAAGGGGTTATTATCTAAAATATATAAAGAACTCATAAATTCAACAAAAAATAATCCAGTTAAAGAATAGGCAGAGGACCTGAACAGACACCTCTGCTATGAAAACATACAAATGGTTAACAGATATATGAAAAGCTGTTCAATTTCACTGGCTATTAGGGAAATACAAATCAAAACTACAAAGAGATACCACCTCACAATTGTTAGATTCGCTGTCATCAATATTATATGTAATGATAAGTGTTGGGAAGGTTGTGGAGAAAAAATAACCCTCATTCACTGCTGGTGCAAATGTAAACTGGTACAACCGTTATGGAAAACAGTCTGGTGGTTCCTCAAAATATTAAAACTAGAGCTTCCATATGAGCCAGCAAACCTTCTACTGGGTATCTACCAAAAAACTCAAAAGCATGTGTTTGCAAAGACATGCATCCCCATATTCATTCACAGTGACCAAACATGGAAGACAACCAAAGTGTCCTTTGATAGAAGATTGGATAAAGAAGATGTAGTACATATATACAATGGAATACTATTAGCCATAAGAAAAGATGGAATACTGCCATTTGTGACAACATCAATGGATACTGAAAATATTATGCTAAGCAAAAGAAGCCAGTCAGGAAAAGGTAAGATTTCACTCATAGAGGGGGTATAAAACTGAGACTCCTCTGCATAGACAATAGTACAGAGGTTACCAAAGTGAGGAGTTTGGGGATAAGAAGGGGTCATCAAATCTATGATGACAGAAGAAGGTTTCACTTTGAGTCTGGGCCCACAATGCAATATACAGATCATGTGCCATAGAGATGTACACCTGAAATCTATATGATCTTATTCACCAATGTTACACCATTAAATTTAATACTTATAAAAAAAGAAAAAATAAACTATAGTATTTGACAGGAAAGAGAGGTCATCGCTACTTATCTCACTGGCATTGAAAATATAATAGAGGGCCCTGGTGGGTAGGCTCAGAGGTAGAGTGTCGGCCTGGAGCGTGGAAGTCCTGCGTTTGATTCTCAGCCAGGGCACACAGGAGAAGCAACCATCTGCTTCTCCACTCCTGTCCACTCTTCTTTCTCTCTCTCTCTCTCTCTCTCTCTCCCTCCCTCCCTCCCTCTCCTGCAGCCATGGCTCAAATGGTTTGAGCAATTTGGTCCCAGGCACTGAGGATGGCTCCATGGCATCACCTCAGGTGCTGAAGTAGCTCAGTTGCTGAGCAACAGAGCAGTGGCCCCAGGTGGGCAGAATAGTGCCCTGTAGTTGGTTTTGCCAGGTAGATTCCTGTTGGGGCACATGAGTGAGTCTGTTTCTGCCTCCACCCCCCTCACTTATTAAAAAAAAGAAAGAAGAAAGAAAAGAAAGAAAGAAAGAAGGAGGGAGGGAGGGAGGGAGGAAGGAAAGACAATAGAGGAAAACCACGAACAATTCTAGGCTCTAATATTTGAAATCTTTTATGAAGTAGACCAATTCCTTGCAACACATAAACTACTGAAACTCACAACAGGAGAAATAGATATTTTGAATAGGCTTATATATTTTTAATATATTTCATTAATATCTTTTCAAAAAAGAAAGCACAAGCCCTAGATGATTTCACAAGTGATTTTTACCCAACATTTAAAAAAGAAACAATACTGGTTATAGACAATCTCTTGCAGAAAATAGAAGCCAAAGGAATGCATCCTAATTCATTCTGTGCAGCTTCTATTACTCTAATACCAAAACTAGACAGAAATATGTGAAAGGAAAACTACAGCCCAATGTCCTTCATGCACATAAATGCAAAATTTCTCAAAAAAGCAGATCAAAACCAACAGTGTTTTGAGAATAATAGATCACAACCAATGGGATTCATTCCAACATTTGGAAATTAATTAATATAATCCACCATATCAATGGGCTAGAGAAGAAAAGTCATATGATCTTATCAGTTGATACAGTAAAAGCATTTGGTAGAATTCAACATTCATAATAAAAACTTTGCAAACTGAGAGTAGAGAAATTTCTCTGCTTGAAGAAGAGCATCTACAAAAAACCTACAGTTAACATACTAATGGTGAGAAACTGGGTACTTTTTCACTAAGATCAAGAACAAGGCTTTTCATAAACATAAAATTAACTAGTTCATTTTGTACAAAATAGTTAGTGATTGTGTTGCACTTTATTGAATTTTGTAAAAAACAACCAAAACGAAGTAATAAAGTAACAATTGAGAAACTTCAAAGTAAGAATATACTTATTGATTAAAAGAGAAACTTTCATAAATTTTCTAACTGATAGACTAGCCACAATTAGTTACACATAAGAAAAATAGTTTCTAAATTGTTGTCCAGCTTTTTATGTTCAAAGGTAATTGGATTCAGGACAGATGCATCTAAGTGATTAGAATTTGAAATAACAATGTAGATTTCCTTTTTCTTTTAATTTTTTTGGATGAAATTGATTTGCTTCCTTGGTAATCTTGGTGTTCATTTTGGAAAGTAAATAGAGACAAATGCTAAATAGATACATATCTTGCATTCATATCTAATTTTGGTTCAGAATTTCTAAGGAATGTCAGTATGATCTTATTTATTTATTTATTTATTTATTTATTTATTTTCAGGGACAGAGAGAGAGTCAGAGAGAGGGATAGATAGGGACAGACAGACAGGAACGGAGAGAGGTGAGAAGTACCAACCATTAGTTTCTCGTTGCCGTTGTGACACCATAGTTGTTCATTGATTGCTTTCTCACATGTGCCTTGACCACGGGCCTTCAGCAGACCAAGCCACCCCTTGCTGGAGCCAGCGACCTTGGGTCCAAGCTGACGAGTTTTTCTTCAAATCAGATGGGCCCGCGCTCAAGCCGGCGACTTCAGGGTCTCGAACCTGGGTCTTCAGCATCCCAGTCTGATGCTCTATCCAGTGCGCCACTACCTGGTCAGGTTGTCAGTATGATTTTAGAAGGAATAAAGAAACTTTTAAACAAGATATACTTCCCCTAAAAGAGGAACAAATTCCTTTTAAAAGTATTTGTTCACCACTGAATATATCGCCACTTGGGAAGTGGCAGTCTCGTCCATAAATGTGAGATGTGGAGGAAAAGAAGCAGCTTTGTGAAATGCAGTGAGCCAGTAGCCCAGGACAAGGTCTGACAAATCTTGATTGTGTGATTTCTTATCTGTTTGGTCCATTTTGTTACCCACCAGACATCAAAAATGAAACATAGACTCAGTAATTTTAGCACAAAAGATTTGTCAAATGATACATAACATTTTTGTAACTATCAGTAGCTTTAGGGCATGAGTCTTAATCTTACTTTGAAAAATAGGTGCAAGCAAGGAGTAATTTTCAACTTACTGATGATATCTGTTGAAGTCACTCAATTACAACTTTTATCAATCATAATTTGTTTCCTAATCTTACCATTTGCTCACATGTACAAATGCCATATAATCAGTTGTTCTTCTTGGCCATATAATCAGTTGAAATGTATGAATTATATGTAAAAATTTAAAGATGTTCATTTTCTCATTTATAAAAAGACAAAGATGTCCCCTCTCACCATTTCTACTCAACATTTTATGGAAGTCCTAGCTCGTGTATTTAGACAAAAGAGTAAATAAATGGTATACAGACTCGGAAAAAAGAAATAAAACTATTAAAACTTCTGAGTCTATTGCTGTAAGGCAGACAAGAGATAGTGGTGACCTGAATCAATATAGTAGTGAAGATGAAGAGAAAATGGGCTTAAGAGGTAGGAAGTAGAAGCAGCAGATGAGTTAAATGTGCATGGTGAGGGAGAGAGAGGCAGCAAGAATGACTGTTGGAATTTTAGTTTGCATAACGAGATTGGTGACGAGATATCTATCTATCTATCTATCTATCTATCTATCTATCTATCTATCTATCTATCATCTATCTATCTATCTATCATCATCATCTAACCTGTGTTTGTGGAGCCAGGGGAAAGCACTGGGCTAGAAGTTAGGGTTTGTGAATCATTTGTGTATAGGTGGTAATTGAAATTACAGCTAATAGATTTCTCCCAGGAAGAGTGAGAAAGCAAAAGAAACAGAGCAGTGGCTAGAGAAGAGAGGAAGCCGAAAGTGGTGTTTCAGAAAGGAGGCTTAGGTCAAGGGAGTTTACAATAGCTGAGACACTGCAATGAATACTAGGAAAAATACCCATGAATATAGCAATGTGGAAGTCATCAGTGATATTACAGAAAACTGTTTTAATGTAGTTGTGGGGGAATATACCAAACTTGAGTACTCACAGTTTAGGATTGAGCAGGAAATATGAAAATAGTCATAATAAATATAAAAGTTGAGAAGATTGTGAAGTGAGAGCTAGAGATAGGACTATGGTTTCCTAGAAGTGAGGAGATAAGAGGACATGGGTTTGAGTGAGGCATTATTCATTATTATTATTTTAGGTAACAGGCACTTGAATATAGTTTAAAGCTGGTGGAACTCATTGAATGGAAAGGTTGTACATACAGAAGAGAAGAGGAATAATGAATGGTGTAAATTCTTTTCTTACTTTAAATTTTTTAAAATTCATTTTAGGAAGAGGAGAGAGAAAGCGGGGAGGAGCAGGAAGCATCAACTCCCATATGTGTCTTGACCAGGCAGCCCAGGGTTTTGAACCAGCCACCTCAGCGTTCCAGGTCAATGCTTTTATCCACTGCTCCACCACATGTCAAGTGGACATGTAAATTCTTGATTAGATAACAAGGGGTAGATCCCAAAGCGGAGGTGAAGATATTGTGCCCCTTTATTATAATTAGAGAGATGAAGCCCAGGATAGAAACCTAAGGGAAATGTGTACATTTTATTTTAGAAAGGTGGAGCTTCCATCTAGTGACATTTTTTTTTTTTTTTTTTGCTACAAAGTAGGAACTTTATATCGTTTGTCTTGACTGGGATGTATGCTAAAGATGATCATCTCTTCCAGCATGTTTGCACATCCTCTGTTCTAGACACACAGCTGTTTAGTTCTGTGGTTATGAATTATTTTGGTGTCCTATCACACATTGTGGAGATACATGTCTCTTTAAGGTTTTGGCAATTTATAAAAGACCTAAAATCTTTCTATGTATAAAAAGAAAAATCACCGAGATTGACTAAGGTAACTTTCTTTCTTGACATATTTTAATTGGATGCATCATATCCCATCCCATACATGTGTTACAATCATTTAAACATTAAGTTCTTTTAACTAATACTGTAATAAATATTCTTACAAATGTGTCTTTGTCTCTCATCATTTTCTAAACACAGATTACTGGGTTTAAGAGTCCAAACACTTGTTCTGTGTTGTTTTGCTGATGAGCGCTATTCTGACTGGTGTGAGGTAATATCTCATTGTGGTTTTAATTTGCATTTCTCTAATGATTAGTGATATTGAGCATTTTTTCATATGCCTATTGGCCATCTGTATGTCCTCTCTGGAGAAATTTTTATTCATTTTGTTTGCCCATTTTTGATTGGATTGTTTGTCTTCCTGGTGTTGAGTTTTATAAGTTCTTTATAAATTTTGGTTATTAACCCCTTATCAGACGTGTTGTCGAATATGTTCTCCCATTGTGTGGTTTGTCTTTTTATTCTGTTCTTATTGTCTTTAGCTGTGCAAAAACTTTTTATTTTGATATAGTCCCATTTGTTTATCTTGCCTTTTATTTCATTTGCCCGTAGAGATGTTTTCTTTGAACATATGTACCCTGATTTATTAATGTCACCCCATTAAAATTAATAAAATAAAATAAATTAATTAAAAAAAGAGTCCAAACACTTTTTAAATCTCTTAATGCATATTGTCAAATGCCTTCCAGAACAATATTCTGTTCATTTAGTCAACCTGCAAAGGCAAACTATAATTGAGCAATAAATATGCTAATATTTAAACCAGGATACTATTCACAGTCTCTAGAATATATATTTTAAAATGACATTTTCTAATTCGGAACCATAGGCGGCACTGACGGATAAAAAAATGGAACCAGACTCCTAGGTTGGGAGCGATTTTGAATGAACGTCTCAGCCACCTGCTTTGATTGCAGACAAACTATAAACAATTATAGAAAAATAATCCTTTCTGTTCTTAACATTATCTATAAATCACCTTGGTCGTTCATCATAATCTTACACTTTCAGTCATAACTGTCTGTGGCACATTTGAGACTGTAACAATATTTGCATTTATCTTGTGGACTAGACTCCACCACATCATTTGTAAGTGTTCTTCCATACCAATTGTTTTCTGGACAACCTTTCACCTGGACAACCTTTCACTCTGCCTTTATAACTATTTTTAAAGAAGGAAACAGTCATGAGTGAGAAAGGTAAGAGCTCTTGCATGATCTGATCATAAAGGTTAGCACTGTGATACTCCGAATAGGAATTTATGTGACATACTTAGTTTGCTAAGTTGTTCGGTGACTTTCTAAGTTTTCAGTATGAAAATTGTGTTTTAAACAAAATATATAAATGTCAACCGACATGTCCTTGTGGAAACAGTTTTGCACACCCCCTTGTCCACTGTTTACAATGTTAGTGGGAGCTGCTCAGCTGTTCTTGCTGTCTATATGACTTCTTGCACCACACACTGGATTTCACAGGCCAGTGGCTGAGAAGTGGGCAGCCTCGCCGGGTGCCTGCCTTTCTCATAAGACCACATAGCCGCTGCTGGTGCGAATGAAACACACCTTAAATACTGCTTGCCTTGACTTAGCGTGAAATGAAAATCTGGGGATTAACTTTCCTCTGTAGTGTCCTTTAGCAGTGACAGTAGAAAATGTCTCCATCACTCCCAATTTATGGGTGGGAGATACAAGACTGGAGGAGAAGCAACGAGAAGCATTCACTTTAGTGTCTTTTTGAAGATAGGTCCCAAAATGCTAACCTTTACTACTTGCCACTCAGAATAAAAATGCATTAGATGCAGAGGACATAGGAATTGAGTCAAACCATTAACATAAATTAATACTAGTTTTAAAAAGTATTTAAAGCTTCAAAGACCTTTCAAAGAGACATTAAACACACACACACACGTGCGCGCACGCACACACATACGCACACACATACCCTTCATCTGGGCCTTTTTGTTTCCATATAAATAAAGATCTCACTGATAACATTCTGGGAGCAGCTTGGTATCAGAGATATAAGTTAAAATTCGGGGTACTCAATTCTAGGAATGTCAAGAATACCACCTTTTTCCTTGCAGGTGAAGAAATTAGCAGTCTGCCTCACTCACTGTATATATACTTTAACATAGAAACATTGATTTGTTTTCCCACTTATTTAGCATTTATTGGTTGATTCCTGCTTGTGCCCTACTGGGAGATTGAACCTACAACCCTGGCATATCGGGACAATGATCTAACACTGAGCTACATAGCCAGGTCCTAAGAGAGAATACATTTTAAGTTCCCAGCAGAGATTGGCATACATACAGTAATACGCTTAGTTTTTTAAGAAACCACCAGACAGACAGCCTTCTGAAGCAGCTGTGCCATTTTGCATCCCCATCAGCACTGAGCGAGAATTCCTGTTGCTCCACATCCTCTCCGGCATTTGGTGCTGTCAGTGTTCTGGACTATGCCCTTCCTCTACACTAGGTATCTATCTTACTGCTGTTTTAACTTACATTTATTTCTCTGAGAGCCTTTGTTGTGGAGCATTTTTATATATGCTTACTTTCCATTTATATATCTTTGGTGAACTGTTTATAAGGTCTTTAGTGTATTTTATGATCAGGATGTTTATTTTCATGTTGAATTTTAAGTGTTCTTTGTATATTTTGAATAACAGTCCTGTGTCAGATGTGTCTTTTGCAAATATTCTCTCCGAGTCTGCTGCTGGCCTTACTCTTTGGATACTGTATTCCTCAGAGCAAATGTTAATTTTAATGAAGTTCAGTTCATGCTTTATTTTGTTTTCATAGATCATGCTTTTGATGTTGTATCTAAAGTCATTGTTATACCTGAGGTCATCCAGGTCTTCTCCTGCATTTTCTGTGTTATCTGGGCATTTCTTGTCCCCTCCTTTAAGCAGATAATTTTAAAACAAAATAAAATGTCAATAAATGAAAATTAAAAAGAAAAAATTCAAAACAACTGACTGGAAACAGTGTGAATGTTTTCCTGATGCTAGCACGATCCTGTGTGTAATTACTTACTGTGCAAGTGCTCATAGAGCGAGAAGGGCGGCGGTGAGGGGCCCACGCGAGTGCTGCGTAGAGCAAGAAGGGCGGCGGTGAGGGGCCCACGCGAGTGCTGCATAGAACGAGGAGGGCAGCGGTGAGGGGCCCACGCGAGTGCTGCATAGAACGAGGAGGGCAGCGGTGAGGGGCCCACGCGAGTGCTGCATAGAACGAGGAGGGCAGCGGTGAGGGGCCCATGCTAGTGCTCATAGAGTGAAAAGGGCGGCGGTGAGGGGCCCACGCGAGTGCTCATAGAGTGAAGAGGGCGGCGGTGAGGGGCCCGCGCGAGTGCTGCGTAGAGCAAGAAGGGCGGCGGTGAGGGGCCAACGCGAGTGCTCATAGAGTGAAGAGGGCGGCGGTGAGGGGCCCACGCAAGTGCTGCGTAGAGCAAGAAGGGCGGCGGTGAGGGGCCCACGCGAGTGCTCATAGAGTGAAGAGGGCGGCGGTGAGGGGCCCACGCAAGTGCTGCGTAGAGCAAGAAGGGCGGCGGTGAGGGGCCCACGCGAGTGCTCATAGAGTGAAGAGGGCGGCGGTGAGGGGCCCACGCAAGTGCTGCGTAGAGCAAGAAGGGCGGCGGTGAGGGGCCCACGCGAGTGCTCATAGAGTGAAGAGGGCGGCGGTGAGGGGCCCACGCAAGTGCTGCGTAGAGCGAGAAGGGTGGCAGTGAGGTGCTGTGCTCGGTGCTCCATGAGAAAAAACCCTTTATGTCCAATTTCTTGCTTCATTTATTTAAGCAAAGGCAACAGCTTGGTGAAAAGATTTGCACCTTAAAATATGTCTGCAAAGAAGAAACACCTATTTTTAGTAGTTCAATAAAATCATAGGCCATGGAATCTAAAGAAATTAAAGAGCTGGCTTCATCCCACCTTCTCATATTACAGATTAGACAGCCATGACTGGCACTGAAAACAGTGTTTGGTTTTACACGTCTAGTGCAAAATACACACTAGCATTTTGCTAATAGCATTGCTACATTTCCAACCTGGTAACTAAATGTTATTTCATTTATTTAAATTATTTCTTCTGCTGCCTTGTAGGGAAAGCAGTCAATGACCAGCTCCGGCAGGATTTCGTGGGTAGCACTGTGGCACCAAGTAAGAGTCTTGGGTATTACTGGGGTGGGTGCATAACGGGTAAAATTGACTTCAATAGTTTTGAAGAATAAAATAGAATTTTCCAGAAGGACAAGGAGGCAGTAAGAGTTTTCCATGTATGGTTAAAATATAGTTTATTATTTAAATTGGAACTTTTATTTTTGTATTGCTTTGAGAGAAACATACACACAGAAGGGGAGAGAGGGGGACAGAGGAGGGTGAGAAGTATCAACTTGTAGTTGTGTCACTTTAGTTGCTCATTGATTGCTTCTCATATGTGCTTTGACTTGGGGGTTCCAGCTGAGCCAGTGACCCCTTGCTCAATCCAGCAACCTTGAGTTCAAGCCCACGACCTTGAGTTTCAAGCCAGTGACCTTTGAGGTCATGTTGATGATCCTGTGCTCAAGCCAGTGACACCAGTGCTCAAGCTAGCGACCTAGGCTTTCAAACAGGGAATCTTAGTGTTCCAGGTAAATGCTTTATCCATTGTGCCACCACTGGTCAGGCAGAAGTATTTTTTAATTTTATTTAATTTTATTTTATTTTGTGAGAGGAAGAGAGATAGAGACAAGACTCCTGCATGTCTCCTGACCAGGATCCACCCGGCAAGCCCACTAGGGGCAGTGCTCTGCCCATCTGTGGCATTTCTCTGTTGCTCAGCAACCAAACTCTTCTTAGGGCCTGAGGCAGAGGCCATGGAGCCATACTCAGCACCCAGGGTCAACTCACTCCAATTGAGCTATGGCTGCAGGAGGAAGAGAGAAGCGAGGGGGAGGAGTGGAAAAACAGATGGGTGCTTCTCCTGTGTGCCCTGACCAAGAATTGAATCCAAGACATCCACATGCTGGATGATGCTTTACCACTGAGTGAACCAGCCAGGGCTCCTCTTTTTTATTTTCAATCTTTCTATTGACTAGAGAGAGAGAGAGAGAGAAGCATCAACTTATTGGTCCACTTAGTGTTTCCAAGTTAATGGTACAGTAACTGATTGCTTCTCGTATATACTCTGATGGGGAATCAAATCTGAAACCTTGGCATGCCAGGATGAGGCTCTATTCACAGAGCAACCTGGCCAGAGCTGGGACATTTTTGAAAGCAGAAGGCATGAAATGTGTTGTGTGTGTGGGAACAGTGGGGAGATGATGGGCAGTTTCCTTCATGATATAGGAAACGAAATCAAAGTCATTAGTCATTTGCAGGATATGGAATCAAGAAAATTTATTTGTCTGGTAGCATCCAATTATAATTACTTGGCAGGTTAGTCTCTACTGTTGAGGGATTGAGCTAAGACTCAGAACTCACAGTTAGCAAACTTCTTTTTTTATTATTATTATATATATTTTATTATTATTAATTCTAATGGGGTGACACCAATAAATCAGGGTACATATGTACAATGAAAACATCTCCAGGTTATCTTATCATTCAATTGTGTTGCATACCCGTCACCAAAAGTCAAATTGTCCTCTGTCACCTTCTATCTGGTTTTCCCTGTGTCCCTCCTCTCCTCCCTATCCCACCCTCCCCTCCCTTCCCCCACCCCGTAACCACCACTCTCTTGTCCATGTCACATAGTCTCACTTTTATGTCCCACCTATGTATGAAATCATGCTGTTCTCAGTTTTTCTTTTTTTCTGATTTACTTATTTCACTCCGTATAATGTTATCAAGCTCCATCCATTTTGTTGTAAATGATCCAATGTCATCATTTCTCATGGCTGAGTAGTATTCCATAGTATATATGTACCATAGCTTTTTAATCCACTCGTCCTCTGACGGACACTTGGGCTGTTTCCAGATCTTCGCTATTGTGAACAATGCTGCCACGAACATGGGGGCGCATTTCTTCTTTTCGAACAGTGCTATGGTGTTCTTAGGGTATATTCCTATAAGTGGGATAGCTGGGTCAAAAGGCAGTTCGATTTTTAATTTTCTGAGGAATCTCCAAACTGTTTTCCACAGTGGCTGCACCATTCTGCATTCCCACCAGCAGTGCAGAAGGGTTCCCTTTTCTCCACATCCTCGCCAGCACTTATTCTGTGTTGTTTTGCTGATGAGCGCCATTCTGACGGGTGTGAGGTGGTATCTCATTGTGGTTTTAATTTGCATTTCTCTAATGATTAGTGATGTTGAGCATTTTTTCATATGCCTATTGGCCATCTGTATGTCCTCTTTGGAGAAATTTCTATTCATTTCTTTTGCCCAGTTTTTGATTGGATTGTTTGTCTTCCTGGTGTTGAGTTTTATAAGTTCTTTATAAATTTTAGTTATTAACCCCTTATCAGATGTGCTGTCGAATATGTTCTCCCATTGTGTGGTTTGTCTTTTTATTCTGTTCTTATTGTCTTTAGCTGTGCAAAAACTTTTTAGTTTGATATAGTCCCATTTGTTTATCTTGCCTTTTATTTCATTTGCCTGTGGAGATAAATCGGCAAATATATTGCTGCTACAGATGTCGGAGAGCTTGCTGCCTATGTTTTCTTCTAAGATGCTTATGGTTTCACGGCTTACATTTAAGTCTTTTATCCATTTTGAGTTTGTTTTTGTGAATGGTGTAAGTTGATGGTCTAGTTTCATTTTTTTGCAGGTAGATGTCCAATTTTCCCAACACCATTTGTTAAAGAGGCTGTCTTTACTCCATTGTATGTTCTTTCCTTTTTTGTCAAATATCAGTTGTCCATAAAGCTGTGGGTTTATTTCTGGGTCCTCTGTTCTGTTCCATTGATTTTTGTGCCTGTTCTTATGCCAGTACCAGGCTGTCTTGAGTATAAATGGCCTTATAGTAAAACAAACTTCTTAATATAAAAATCATGAAGTTAAAAGTTAAGTTTAATTTAATGATATGTTAAATATATGTTAATTAGATTAAATAAAATTTCACTGAAATATACTGTCTGAGAAAATGTGGTTTTGAGCACGGGAACCTCCCTCATCAGGAACCAGATTCTATAGGACCACCCTCTTTCTTAGGTATTTACGGATACACAATAAAATTCCTATTCAGTTTTTCTCTCTCCCCCTGCCTTTTTTATGTTATATGGGGACACATAACAATATAAAAGCAGAAAATAAAACTTTCTAAAGATAAATCTTTAATAATATCTAGTAAAATAGCTGCCTATATGTAATGTGCTTTATCACTTAATTTTATTATTTTTTTAAAACTATAAGATACATGATCTTGTAGAACTGAGGGATTACAGAGACCTGTTTTAAATATATGTGTACAGTTTATTTTAACTGAAAATGTCTTATTAACACAGGTGAACAAAGGTCAGAAAACAAGGGAAACTATGTTTTGTTCATAAGTACTTAATTATTTTGCTTAAAAAGTGTATAAGTGCTTGACCTGTGTTGGCACAATGGATTCATATGATACGAGATTAATTTACATAATTTATGAAGAACTCATACAACTCAACACCGAAACACACCCAAACAACCCAATTAAAAAATGGAGAAAAAAACCTGAATAGACACTTCTCCAAAGAGGACATACAACCAATACATATATGAAAAGATGCCCAATGTCACTAATCAACAGAGAAATGCAAATTAAAACCACAGTGAGATAGCACCTCACACCTGTCAGAATGGCTATCATCATCAGATCAACAAATACCAAGTGTTAGTGAGGGGGTGAAGGCAAGAGAACCCTTGTGACTGTTGGTGGGAACGCAGACTGGTGCAGCCAGTATGGACAGCCGTATGGAGTCAAAAATTACAAATGGAACTTCCTATGACCCAGCAATTCCACTTCTGGGCACATATCCAAAGAACCCCAAAACACTAATTTGAAAGAATATGTGCATCCCTATGTTCATTGCACTATTATTTGTAATAGCCAAGATTTAGAAGCAGCCCAACTGTCCATCAGCAGATGAGTGAGTCAGAAAGCTGTGGTACTTTTACACAGTGGAATATTACTTGGCTATAAAAAGAAGAACGTTTTACCCTTTGAAACAGCATGGATGCATGTGGAGATGATTATGCTGAGTGAAGTAAGCCAGTGAGAGAAAGGTAAGTACCATGTGATGTCACTATTATGTGGAGCTTAATGAACAAAATAAACTAACAAACAAAATAGAAACAGAGGCATAGAGACAGAGAACATGCTGACAGCTGTCAGAGGGAGGGGTTGGGGCTGAGTGTAAAAGATGAAGGAATTGAGCAAGAAAAGAAAAGAAACCCTCATAGACACAGACTACAGTATGGTGGTTACCCGTGGGAAACGAGTTGTGGGAGGTAGAAGGGGGTTAAGAGGGGATAAATGGTGATAGAAGGAGACTTGACTGGAGTGGTGAGCACACACCATAATATACAGATGATGTCTATATAAAAAGTAAAGAAAATTATAGAAATTTTGCTTTTGTCCAAATTTCAAAGACCGAGTTAAAAACAAAATTACATCTTTAAATGATTAAAACATGCCTTCTGTGACATTTTGTTGGGAAGTACCTATATAATATATAATCCTGGTTATAAGTGTGCAGCACTCAAAGCAACTTTCATTATATTCCCTGTGAGAGAAGGACACACTGCCCCAAAGGGAGATTAATTTAGTTTCTCTTTAAACTTTTTTTTAAATTGCAGATAAAGATGAAAATACTTATGTGACTTTAAAGTATTTAGAAACAGTACTAAAAAGAAAAAGAAATAAAATGTTAATTTTTTTATAGAAAACATACACATTATTGAAGCCTGCATATTTTCAGTTATTTGACTTTTATACTGACAAAAAGACATTTATCACACTTTGAGAAATTAGCTGAGAAAGTTGATGAATTTAACTAATGAACATTTTTAAAATAAACATTTTAAATAAAATAAGTTGCATATCCTTGATAGGAGAAATGTTTTCCATTTCTGTTTAACCTACTCATGACAAAGGCAAAATGCATTCTAGACACTATATAATGGTAAACCTGAGGGTAAGTTTACTAAAATCCACTGTCTCCCCCTGGATCTGTAGATTAGCCCTACCGAATGGAAATAACATGCAAGACACAAGAGTGAACCACCTCTGCAGTTTTAACTAATAGCTGCATTGGAACAGAGAAGATAAACCAATACTAATTGCAATCATATACTTAAACCATATATGTTGAAAGATACTTCTTTGCCATGTGTTCCATATATAATTATTGAGATATTTTACATTTTTCTTCTAATTTATGACATCTAGTGGGTCATTTATCCTTATAGGACATCTCAAAAATCAGACTAATTCTACAAGTGCTCAGAGTTATGTCTAACAGCTCTCCTATCAAACAGCAGAGCATAGCTCTTCTATTTATTTCTAATTTTCAAATGCAACTAATGAGTCAGTTGATTGAAAATTTACAGGTTCAATCCAGCACAAGTGCATAAATGTAGAAAAAATGAAACCATATAAATGTAGGAAAATTAAAGACCTCTCTTGCCGAAGTAAACAAGAGATTCTGTTTTTGGTTAAATTCAATAACCATTTTATAATTTCTAATTTTAAAACATTGAAATTTTACTTGCTCCCACTGTGATTCTATCTTACGAAAATTATCTACTTTCAGATGTTAATTAAACAAAGTTCCTGAAATACTCTAGATTTTTGTAATTTCTACAATAAAAAGTACTATAATTCTCACAGAAAGTTCAGCGCCATGTTTAAGAGAGATCAGTTTCATAATATAGAAAATAATAAGACATAGATTTCACAGTTACAGGGCTATCCTTTTAATGAGGAAGCCTTAGAAATCTTAAATAATGGCTGGCAAATAGAATGTCAACAATCTAAACAGTATTTAGAGTAACTTCCCAATAAGTGTATCATATTTGATTGGTTGATTAATTTGGTTGTAGCATGCCGACATGCTACATGTGATTAACTTCCTGCTGACTTCTTAATTTTAAAGAATATTTTCTTCTCTGTCTCCTCTGTATCAATTCTCTTCCTCAGTTCACATTGTTCATTGGATTCCTCAAATGAATGAGGTCATATGATATTTTTCTTTTTCTGCCTGGCTTATTTCACTTAACATTATACTTTCTGGTTCCATCCATGTTGTCACAAAAGGTAAGATTTCCTTCTTTTACATGACCCCATAGTATTCCATTGTATATATGTACTACTGCTTTTTAATCCACTCGTCCTCTGACGGACACTTGGGCTGTTTCCAGATCTTCGCTATTGTGAACAAAGCTGCCATAAACATGGGGGTGCATTTCTCCTTTTGAAACAGTGCTACGGTGTTCTTAGGGTATATTCCTATAAGTGGGATAGCTGGGTCAAAAGGCAGTTTGGTTTTTAATTTTTTGAGGAATCTCCATACTGTTTTCCACAGTGGCTTGTACCAGTCTTCATTCCACCAGCAGTGAAGGAGGATTCCCTTTTCTCCACATCCTCCCCAGCACGTATTCTGTGTTGTTTTGCTGATGAGTGCCATTCTGACTGGTGTGAGGTGATATCTCATTGTGGTTTTAATTTGCATTTCTCTAATGATTAGTGATGTTGAGCATTTTTTCATATGCCTATTGGTCATCTGTATGTCCTCTTTGGAGAAGTGTCTTTTCATTTTTCTTTTGCCCACTCTTTAATTGGATTGTTTATCTTTTTGGTGTTGAGTTTTACAAGTTCTTTATAAATTTTGGTTATTAACCCCTTATCAGACTTATTGTCAAATATGTTCTCCCATTGTGTGGTTTGTCTTTTTATTCTGTTGTTGTTGTCTTTAGCTGTAAAGAAAACTTTTTAGTTTGATATAGTCCCATTTGTTTATCCTTTCTTTTATTTCACTTGCCCATGGAGATAAATCAGCAAATATATTGCTGTGAGAGATGGTGGGGAGCTTACTGCTTATGTTTTCTTCTAAGATGTTTATGGTTTCATGCCTTACATTTAAGTCTTTTATCCATTTTGAGTTTATTTTTGTAACTCGTGTAAGTTGGTGGTCTAGTTTCATTTTTTTGCAGGTAGCTGTCGAATTTTTCCAGCACCATTTATTAAAGAGGCTGTCTTTACTCCATTGTATGCTCTTACCTCCTTTGTCAAATATCGGTTGTCCATAAAGGTGTGGGTTTATTTCTGGGTTCTCGTTCTGTTCCATTGATCTATGTGCCTGTTCTTATGCCAGTACCAGGCTGTCCTGAGTACTATGGCCTTGTAGAATAAGTTGATATCTGGAAGTGTGATACCTCCTACTTTATTCTTCCTTTTCATGATTGCTGAGGCTATTCGTGTTCTTTTTTGGTTCCATATAAATTTTTGGAGTATGTGTTCTATATCTTTGAACTATGTCATTGGTATTGCATTGAATTTATAAATTTCTTTGGGTAATACAGACATTTTAATGATGTTTATTCTTCCTAACCATGAGCACAGTATATGCTTCCACTTGTTTGTATCTTTCTTGATTTCTTTTATCAATGTTTTATAATTTTTCGAGTACAAGTCTTTAATCTCTTTGGTTACCCAGAGGTAGACAGAGGAGAGATCAAAGGGACCAGAAGAAAAGAGGACAGAGAGAAGGGGGATGATAGTATGGGATGTAAACCTGAAGGGAAGGAGGGAGGAGGGTGCTATGGGGAAAGGGAGAAAGAGAGATGTTGAGGGGAATACAGAGAAGGGTGGGTGCATTTGGGGCAACACTAGAATCTATGTAAATACAATAAATAAATTAAAAAAAGAATGTTATTTTTTGTTTTTTTGCCATTTTACATTATTTTAATATTGTATATAGTTGTCTTTAGAAAATTAATTGGGTAAATATGCCCAGTTTTTCTATGTTTCTTTAGACAACATAACTAAGCTTTCATGTCCAAAATTCTGTGATCAAGATACTAAGTGCTTTAAACATTATTGGTTTGGAATTTAATACAATTAAGTAAATAGTAAATTAGAAGTGGCCTCACTGGGTGGTAAGGTGAGCACACATCTCAGCAGTAAACAGTCAGGTTAGAAAACCTCTGAAACATAGTATTTCATCAAGAAAAGCATATCCATGGAGGTCCATGAAGCTGAGCATTTTTAATGTTCTAACACTCTAAGTCAAAGACAATTATTTCCACACGATTGAAATGAGTGATAAAACAAATTTATGCTCATTGTGCAAAACTAAATAAGGGAAACAATCTATTATATGTAGTGTAATTTTCACTTTAAATTTGATTGTTTGGGTCATTTCATGACCGCACAAGATACAACAGTTATTTTTGTCAGACAATATCATATTGTTCATGGTTTAATTTATTTTCCTTAAAGTATCATTCCTCCTAATAAGAGCAATAGGGGGTTACTGTGCCTTGAGTGGTTGAGACACTGGAAAAGCAAATTTAACATGAGATATAAACAAAAGTTCTTCAAATGTTATTTATTTCTTTTTAATTTTTCTAATTTTATTGGGGTGACATTAATAAATTAGGGTATATATGTTCAAAGGAAACATAAAGAAAACATCTTTAGGTTATCTTGTCATTCAGTTATGTTGCATACCCATCACCCAAAGTCAAATTGTCCTCTGTACCTTCTATCTGGTTTTCCTTTTGCCTCTCCCTTCCCCCCTCTCCCTTCCTGCCCTCCCTCCCCCATAACCACCATACTTATGTCCATGTCTCTTAGTCTTTTTTTATGTCCCACCTATGTATGGAATCATGCAGTTCTTAGATTTTTCTGATTTACTTATTTTACTCCATATAATGTTATCAAGATCCATCCATTTTGTTGTAAATAATCCGATGTCATCATTTCTTATGGCTGAGTAGTATTCCATAGTATATATGTACCACATCTTTTTTATCCAGTCATCTATTGAAGGACTTTTTGGTTGTGTCCATGTCTTGGCCACTGTGAACAATGCTGCTATGAACATGGGGCTGCATGTGTCTTTACATACCAATGTTTTTGAGTTTTGGGGGTATATACCCAGTACAGGGATTGCTGGGTCATATGGTAGTTCTATTTTTAGTTTTTTGAGGAACCACCATACTTTCTTCCATAATGGTTGTACTACTTTACATTCCCACCAACAGTGGATGAGGGTTCCTTTTTCTCCACAGCCTCTCCAACACTTGTTAGTACCTGTCTTGTTGATAATAGCTAATCTAACAGGCGTAAGGTGGTATCTCATTGTAGTTTTGATTTGCATTTCTCTAATAGCTAATGAAAATGAGCATCTTTTCATATTTCTGTTGGCCATCTGTATTTCTTCCTGGGAGAATTGTCTGTTCATGTCCTCTGCCCATTTTTTTATTGGATTGTTTGTTTGTTGTTGAGTTTTGCGAGTTCTTTGTATATTTTGGATATTAGCCCCTTATCTGAGTTGTTGTTTGAAAATATCATCTCCCATTTAGTTGGTTGTCTGTTTATTTTGTTGTCAGTTTCTATTGCTGTGCAAAAACTTCTTAGTCTGATATACTCCCATTCATTTATCTTTACCTTCACATCCCTCACCTTTGGAGTCAAATACAAAAAGTGCTCTTTGTAACCAAGGTCCATGAGTTTAGTACCTATGTTTTCTTCTATGTAGTTTATTGTTTCAGATGTTATATTTAGGTCTTTGATCCATTTTGAATTAATTTTAGTATAAGGGACAAACTGTAGTCGGGTTTCATTCTTTTGCATGTGGCTTTCCAGCTTTCCCAGCACCATTTGTTGAAGAGGATTTCTTTTCTCCATTGTATGTTGTTGGCCCCTTTATCAAAGATTTTTTGACCACATATATGTGGTTTTATTTCTGGATTTTCTATACTGTTCATTGGTCTATTTTTCTGCCAATAGCATGCTGTTTTGATTCTCATGGCTTTATAATATAATTTGAAATCAGGTATTGTAATGCCCCCAGCTTCATTCTTTTTCCTTAAGATTGCTTTGGCTATTCGGGTTTTTTTATAGTTCCATATAAATCTGATGATATTTTGTTCCATTTCTTTAAAAAATATCATTGGAATTTTGATGAAAATTGCATTAAACTTGTATATTGCTTTGGGTAATATAGTCATTTTGATTATATTTATTCTTCCTATCCAAGAACAAGGAATATTTTTCCATTTCATTGTATCTTTTTCATTTCCCTTAACAGTGCTTTGCAGTTTTCATTATATAGGTCCTTTACATTCTTTGTTATGTTTATTCCTAGGTATTTTGTTATTGTTGTTGCAACCGTGAAGGGGATTATTTTTTTGAGTTCATTTTCTAATGTTTCGTTGTTGGCATATAGAAATGCTATGGACTTTTGTATATTAATTTTGTATCCTGAGACCTTACTGTATTGGTTTATTGTTTTTAGTAATCTTTTTGAGGAGACTTTGGGGTTTTCGATGTATAGGATCATATCATCTGCAAAAAGTGAGACCTTTACTTCTTCTTTTCCAATATGGATGCTTTTATTTCTTTGTCTTGTCTGATCTCACTGGCTAGAACTTCTAGCACCACGTTAAATAAGAGTGGAGAGAGTAGACATCCCTGTCTTTTTCCTAATTTGAGGGGGAAAGTCTTCAGTTTTACGCCATTTAATATGATGTTAGCTGATGGTTTATTATAAATGGCCTTTATTATGTTGAGATATTTTTCTTCTATACCCATTTTCTTGAGTGTTTTAAACATAAAATTATGTTCTATTTTATCGAATGCTTTTTCTGCATCTATTGAAAAGATCACGTGGTTTTTGTTCTTTGTTTTGTTGATATGGTGTATTACGTTAACTGCTTTATGTATGTTGAACCATCCTTGAGATTCTGGGATGAATACCACTTGATCATGGTGTATTATTTTTTTTAATATGTTGTTGTATTCGATTTGCTAGTATTTTGTTTAGTATTTTAGCATCTGTATTCATTAGATATATTGGTCTGTAGTTGTCTTTTTTTGTGCCATCCTTGCCAGGTTTCGGTATGAGGGTTATGTTGGCCTCATATAATGTGTTTGGAAGTATGGCTTCTTCTTCAATTTTTTGGAAGACTTTGAGTAGAATAGGAACCAAGTCTTCTATGAATGTTTGATAGAATTCACTAGTATAGCTGTTGGGGCCTGGGCTTTTATTTTTGGGGGGGTTTTTAATAGTTTTTTCTGTTTCCTCCCTGCTTATTCAAATGTTATTTTTAAGATTTATTTTTCTGGATATTTTTGTTACATTCCATGCCCACTATTTTGAAAATCTTTGGCTGGGACCCCTGGAAAGGTGATAAGGGGCCTTCAGAACCAGTGTCCAGGTGGGATGAGGAATGTCAATCGGGGGCTCCAAGGTTCTGAACAGTCCCCGCAAGGTGGCCCATCTGATGCCAAACACTTGCAGCCCCTGGGGGAAGTCCCAGGCTCTAGGAAGGCCAGAGGGATGGGTAGGGCAGCCGTTGAGAAGTTGCACTTTGACCTCTGCCATTTTCCCTTCACACATTGGACTTCTGAGTGCCACCACCTTTCCCTACCAGTGCCCCGCCCCCCGAGACCTGTTCATTGTGACATCACAGGCGTGTGTCTGAAGCTCATGCCTTCATTGAGGGCTAGGACTCTAGACAAGAGGCAGTGTAGGAGCACAGCTCCTACCACCAACTCTGCTTCTGGGTTTGTGTCACTGACAATAAGCCAAAGATGGGTAATTTTCTTTCAAAATTGACTCTACCTTTCTTCCGCGACCGTCCCTGGTCTGGTGGCCATCATTCAACTGCTTCTCCTGCTGGCAATCCTCGTGTACCACCTGTCTGGGACCACCTCAGTGTGCCTGCACCCCGTCCCCTTACTTATGGGAAGCTCTACCAAAACCAGGTGGCTTTTTCATTGACCAGGTATGTGCAGCCAACAAAGTGGTGTCCTATGTCACAGCCTGCACCTCATTCTCCTCTTACTTACGGGCAGATCAACAGAAACCAGGTGGCTTTTACACTGCCGGGGAATGTGCAGCCAATGAGGTCATGTCCTATGTCACAGACCAACTACTCTCCTCTGGGACGTTTTCTTTCAATATTGGCTCGACCTTTCTTCCGCAACCGTCCCTGGCCCGGTGGCCATCATTCAACTGCTCTCTCTGCTGGCAATAATTATGCTCCACCTGTCTGGGGCCACCTCACTGTGCCTGAACCCCCTCTCTTCCTTCCTTACGGGCAGATCAACCAAAACCAGATGGCTTTTACATCGACGGGGTATGTGCAGCCAGCGGGGTGGTGTCCTATGCCACAGACCAACTACTCTCCTCTGAGGATCCTTCCTCTAATTGCCCAGGGTTCTTCACAGACGTCTGCTCATGCTACGTATCCTGTGACTTATTCCCCACCTGGCTCCATGATCGTCCGCACTCGGCCCTGGGCCTATCAACCTAATCAAACTTCAGAGATCCCTATTTCCATCAAAGCCAGAGCCTCACTCGGTTTGTCATCTGAGCGTCCCGTACGTGCTCACATCACTGAAATCAACATGCCTGCACCTTCCCGCCCTGTCAGAACATCTGCAAATCTTAGAACACCTGCTCATCACGTCAAGGACCCTTTGCAGGGAGTGCTGTCCCACTCTGCCCCTGCCGCCAGGGAGAGCAATGCTAAGCCGACGGGACCCATCTCTCCTGCCACAGTCACCAGAGAGAAAGACAAAGGGTCATTGAAAACCGCACTGTCTCCTTCCGCTGCTGCCCGCAGGAAGCACAATGGACAGCCGGTGGACACAAGACCTCCTCCTTCCGTTTCCTCCAGGAAGCACGATGGTCAGTCGGTGGACACAAGACCTCCTCCTTCTGCTTCCCCCAGGAAGCACGATGGACAGCCGATGGACACCACCTCTTCTTTGGCTGCCAGGCTGGATAAAGACCCAGAGCCGATGGATACCACCTCTCCTGCAGCTGCCAGGATGGATAGTGACCCAGAGCCCATGGACACCACCTCTCCTGTGGCTGCCAGGATGGATGGTGACCCAGAGCCCATGGACACCAGTTAGTAGTCTATCTTTACCAGTCTTTACCTCTTACCCACTCCCACTGTCTGTATTCCATGTAAAAACTCATTGGTCCTGTTAAAAGGAGTGGCCCCAGCACAAGATGCAGCCTGACTTCACCTGCACTTCAGCCAGCCAGGGTAGCACAATATACTCCAGTACTGCATGTTTGCAACTGCCAGATTCCACATTTGACACCGCTGATAGGACTAGCTTGCCATTGGTGACTATCAATGTATTCTCCCTGTTGACACATCAACTACCGCCAGCATTGGAGTTGCCACCAAGAGGACTCACTTTGGTGACAGTAACTCATATTTGCCACGCAATTGGCAGGCCCACCCATTGTGATGCATCCTCAGCTCCCACGAATTGTAGGGTATGTATACCTACCCCAGGCCCCATTCATTCACAAGCATCCAGAGCATCAACATTAAAGGCAGACTTAGGACTCATAAGGCTGCTGGACGTAAAGCTGACAGATGCCTGAGTTAAACTGCAAAGTGATCACTCAAGACCTAGAAGTGGAAAGTAGGATGTCGAATCCTATTATTTTCCTTTTTCTCCTGACTTTTCCTTATAGAAAATAAGTTGCTTGAGTAATAAAAAAATCTTATTTATTTATAAAATGGCAAAAATGCCGTCATTGTTTGCATTAATCAAATGCTAATGACCTTATCTAAGGTGTCCTCCCACTGGCAGTCACCGCCAGACTGTAACCTGTGCTGACCAGCTTACCTTTGCACACAACTCTGTATCACACTTTAAGGGCAACATTAGTGAATTAGAAGGATAATGTGAGCAGCAAAAAGGGTTTGGCATCAGCTGTTAAAAGCAGTCGTTGAAAGAACTGAAATGTCTGCGTGGACAAAAGCCTCCTTGTCCACCTCAGGCCCTGCTCATTCACAGGCATCCAGAGCATCAGCAGTGGAGATGGGTTTAGGAAGACACAGGCACTGCCCTCTCTCTCATTTTGGCCATACAACTGAGGACCCACCGGCCACAGCACGGTGCTGCAGGAGGAGGAGCGGGCACCCTCTCTGTGCTCAGATACACCACTGCTCCCACCTTAATCCGGTCACCTGAAGCGCATCCATCCATAACACACGGATGGTATGGTGACGGGCAGTATGACACCATCCCCATGACTGGGGGTGCCAGCGTTCACACTTGCCATCAGTGCACATGGGCCACCTGGACATAAGAACCTCCTCTACAGACGTCCCTCACTATGCCATGGCTTGCTTTTCAGTCTCACTCTATCACGAATTTTTAAATTGTATACAGGTATCTAATTTTGTATCATGAATTTTTTCTTATATATAGGATTTTGAGGTATATAGGTATTTTTATGTATTTATTATTTTAATTGTTTTTGCAGTAAAATAAGCAAAATAAGTGTGGGAATAGTTAACAGTAGTGTGGGAAAGGTCTATAAGTGTGGGGAGGGTTTATAAAGCCTTAAAGTATATATTAATAATAAAATAAATATAAGGTTCTGGAACCTAACCCCCGCGATAGACGAAGGGCCACCGTATTGGCAACAGTGCCACCATGGACAGTAAACGCATGTCATGAGACGGGTCTATCTCCACACCTATCAGAGCGGCGGGGCTCTCCAGGTTACACACTACCCACGCAAGGAGCAGCCCCAAGCCTGTGTGCAGACACACGTGTAGTTGTAGCCTTTCTCCAAACACCTGCAACCCTCTCACCAGAATCCAGGTGATGCGATGGGAGGGTGCAAGGTCCCTCCCAAGAGGGGAGGACCTGTTATTCCCACTTTCCATCAGTTCAGCTGGGGCCCAGCTGGCCAAAATGTAGGTGGTCACTCAGGGAAAGTGCCTCACCTGTGATGGGAGGCCACTGTGCCACCCCCTGCCATCAGAACACTTGCAGGCTCTGGCCAGTTGGCTCCGTAGATAGAGCATCAGCCCAGCATGTGGATGTCTTGGGATCGATCTCTGGTCAGGGCATATATGAGAAGCGACCATCTGCCTCTTTTCCCGCCCTCCCCCCTTCTCTCTCTCTTCTCTTTCTCAGCCAGTGACTCAGTAGTTCAAGTGTCAACCTCTGGCTCTTGAGGATAGCTCAGTTGATTCGAGTATCATCCCCATATGGGGTTTGCCAGGTGGATCCTGGTCGGGAAGCATGTGGGAATCTGTCTCACTATCTCCCCTCCTCTCACTTAAAAAATAAACAACAAAAAAGGAAGAACGCTTGCAGCCCAACTATCCGGGCCACAGGTAGAGTGATGAGGAACAGCACAGTATCTGCAATGACTGGATATGCCCTTGGATTCCCATTCATTAAACTCTTGACACCCTCACCATGCAACCAAAACAGGGTGCTACGGAGGACAGCACCACACATATCCAGTGACATACCTGTTGTCAGTAAAAACACCTGCTTCCATCCTCCAAGTCCTGGTACCCCCTTTACTTCGGAGGAACCAGGGGTATGCTGGAGGCCCTGCTTAGAGCAGCAGTGCCTGTGTTCTGGGCATGGAAAACGCTGACCTTATATTTGGAACACCTGCCCAGGGATTCATAAGAGCCATCAACCCATTCAATCAAATCTCGACAAATTTGGCAGATCTTCCTCTTTAAAATATGTGTATCCATAAGCAGACTTTGCTCCACTGAAAAGGGGCTTAGCCCCTTTAAGTAAAAGTTAACCTGATGGGTCTCCTACATTAAACCAGAGGACCACACCTTGGGAGTTTCTGTGTGTGTGTGTGTGTGTGTGTGTGTGTGTGTGTGTGTGTGTGTGTGTGTGGTGGATTTGAGGATGAGGGGCAAGTGAGCCCTGTTGAGAAGTGCCCTGGACTCGAGACGTTCTAATGGGGAGAATAGAAGATTGCTGCATATTTCAACTGTTTCATTCTTGGCTAAATGGTTAACATGGCCATCCCAAGATCTGGGCCAGTTTTCTCTTGTTTTGGAACTGTCAGGATGCCCTACTCATTTGCCTCAATGGGCCCAGTTTACACACACACACACACACACACACACACACACACACATACACACACACACACACACACATGAAATCTTGTCAATGTGCTTCTCTTGTGTCCATATTCAGCTGTAAAGAGGAACCGCCACATAATGGTGATGTGTTGAGCCAGATGGAACCACGCAAAAATTTTCTATTTCCCAGTAACTAGGATCTGAAAGTAGCCGCACTTAAATGACAGCATGTGCTGTCTTGTTTTGAGTATGTTTGATAATCTAGGACAGGGGTGCTCAATACATCCATCGCGATCTACTGGTAGATGGCGAAGGAAGTGTGGGTAGATCACATTAAAAAGACATTTGTCTTTTGATTGGCATACAGGGTAGCCAATCTGATGTCTGAGCTTTTGACACCCTAGGCATGCGCGTTAAACCGTGCTAACTTGTTCAGTTACATTGCTGCATAGTTAGCCTTCAATTTATTTAAACTAAATACAGCCTGACCTGTGGTGGTGCAGTGGATAAAGCATCGACCTGGGAATACTGAGGTCGCCAGTTCAAAACCCTTCACTGGCCTGGTCAAGGCACATATGGGAGTTGATGCTTCCAGTCCCCCCCCCCCCCCCACTCTGTGTCTCCTCTTTAAAAAAATGAATAAAATAAAATAGAATACTTTAAAAAAAAGAAAGAAATCTGTTTAAACTAAATACAACAAAGGGTATAAAAATGAGTGCCATAGCTGGTCCGAGTAAGAAGCGTAAAACCTACCGCTTTCATACAGAATGGGAGGGGATTTTTTTCACTATGTCATATTCTAAGTGCGTTTGCCTCATCTGTCTGTGTGCCATTGCTATTCCAAAGAAGGGAAATGTGGAGCGGCTTTTTCAGACTGTTCATAAAAACTATGACATTGACTTTCCTCCAGAAAGAGAGCTGAGAAGGAGAAAGGTGAAAAAAGAATACAAAATATTAAATAGTAATAATAGTAACTTAAATAATGATAATATAGAAGAAATAAATTTATGTTTTGCATTTTTATTGTAGGTAGATCATTTTGACTTGGTCATCTTATAAGTAGCTCGCAAGCTGAGAAAGTGTGGGCACCTCTGGTGTAAATTATCTGTTGGGTTAGCCCATAGAATTGCTATGAGAAATAAAGCAATATATAAAGGACTGAGAACTGGAGAAGAGAAAGCAGGGTTTTTAGTTTCATCAGTGGACAAAATAAGCCTCACCGTGAAGATGGGGTTTGAACAAACTAGAGGGAGGTGAACGAGTCAGACATTGAGAAAAATACATTCCAGGCGATGGGAATAATCACTGCAAAGGCTCAGAGGAAGGATGTCTTCTGTTATCAGGGACAGGGAGCAGTTAGTACAGAGATGGGACAGAGTCCAGTGGGAGGGAGGAGAGAACAGAGAAGCACCTGTACACTAATTTACAGTCCAGTGAGTAGTGTATAAATAACAAGTTTCTTCACATTATTGTCACATTTGGCATTTTTGATCATTTACATTATAGTCACTCTGGTGGATGTGCAGTAGTATTTATGTGTGATAGGCATACACATGCTATTATAAGCTTGGATCATTTTTGGAGATATTTGTAGACTTCAGGGATTTTCCTGTTCAGGGAACTGGAATGTGAGTGTTAAGAATATAGAGGGAATTACTTTACATGGTATACATTTGGTATTGTTTGAAATTTTTTACCATGTGCCTATATTATCTCTTTAAAATATTTTTTAATTTCTTGTTTCATTTCTTTTTTAATGTTTTGTTTTGTTTTTTTTACAGGGACAGAGAGAGAGTCAGAGAGAAGGATAGATAGGGACAGACAGATGGGAACAGAGAGAGGTGAGAAGCGTCAATCATTAGTTTTTTGTTGTCGTCACAACACCTTAGTTGTTCATTGATTGCTTTCTCACATGTGTCTTGACCGCGGGCTTTCAGCAAACCTAGCAACCCCTTGCTAGAGCCAGCGACCTTGGGTCCAAGCTGACGAGCTTTTGGCTCAAGCCAGATGGGCCCGCGCTCAAGCTGGCAAGCTTGGGGTCTCGAACCAACCTGGGCTTTCCGCATCCCAGTCCGACACTGTATCCACTGCACCACCGCCTGGTCAGGCATCTCTTGTTTCATTTTAAAGAGAAAAGTCATAATCTGCAAAGCAATTGAGTTGTAATCCCCAAACCAACAGTAGGACAGTCATGTCTCTCATTGAAGTGTGAAGTGCTAATTTTTTTTTTTTTTTTGCCAATTCATAGGCTATCATAAACATATCAGAGAGGTGGGAAACAGAGCAGGAAATACAATAGAATCCCTGGCAGAACTTGAGAAGCCAAATATCCCAGACCCTCCAAAATATCGCTTGTCTCACTCTTTTATCTGATTACAGATGCTGTGATATATACCTTCCCCAGGGATCCAGCCTAAAGGTGTGGCCGAGAATGCATGTCACTGACTCCCTCATTATAACCTATAAATTCATACTTACCTGAGGGGGAGGCCAAGAGAAAAGCTATTAAGCTGGAACATGGGGGCCTGACTGAACACCCAGTGTTTTTGAGAGAGAAAGTGCAAGGTCAAGGTATAGTCTTAAGAAAAGTAACAGATTTCATTTTTGATTTCTGGTGAATAGAATTGCCCTGAATGATTCAACTGATAGAAGACGAGAGTTCAAAGAGAATTGCATTGTTAGAAAAATCCGTGCTTGAAAATTAGCTACCTAAAACAGCCCAAGGACATATAGGCCCAAACTACCACTATTCTTAAGGACAGTTCTGGTGGCAGAGCCTTGGGCAGAGGGACAGTGTGTTCCCTGTGTACACATGAGCGTGGTATCAGAGATAAAAAGACGAGGGAGAACCTCACACTGGATCAGAGCCAATGAAATGAAATTATGCTGCTAACAGAAAAGTTTGAGCTTGAGATGATTCGTTTCCGCTTTTCAAATATGAATATTTACTGTGCTCTTTCTGTTTTTCCTAACGTTTTCTGTTGGGTAAGATAGGAATTGCTATATTTATAATTAGGACTTTCCTGTGTTATTGTGAGGAGTCACATCTGGACTTGATGAAGAGAAATGCATTTTACCCAGAGAGATGGTCTCGGAACTGGATGACTTGTCTTTGGCTTGTGCTCTTTGGGAAGAGAATGAGTACATTTTTATTGTGAGTGAAATGTTATGTTAGGTGGAATTATTTGTTAAATATATGTGTTTGTGTGTGTGTCTTATGTGGGAAGCTAAAAGGTAAAATGCAGTAGACAGAATTTTGAACTCTTGTTTTTTCATATATTATTTGCCAATTCCATGCTTTTACGGAGAACCACGTCCGGTCTACTGCATGTGGTTCAGGTAGGACCAATGTCATGTCTGTTCTCTCACCTTTCTTTCCTCTCTGTAGCCAGAGGAGTGTTCAACTTAGGTCTAACTTATCCTATTACCTATTATATTAACAATAACCATTGGCCTCGGGATGGCAACAAAAACTTTTTCTGGTGTTTAGCATACAGATGTTACAGCGGAGAATAGCACATTTCTTTGAGTTCACTAAGCGTTGCTAAAAATATTCAGAGCCATGTGTGGACATTTTACTATTACCTTTTCTTACATGGAGGAATCTTACCTATAGCCAAAGCAAATAAGCAACACTAAGAAAAGGCTTGAGCTGAGAAAGCGAGAGACTGTGCCTTTAGTCCCTAAAGCCCATGTAGCCTCTAACTACCCTCTGAGTTAGAACCTTCCACAGTGCACAGCAAAGAACTAATCAAATAAAGAAATTATGGATGACAGGCAAAGTAATTAACTGATGGAACCTCTCTCTGAATCAATTTGAGTCACATGCATTTTGGCAGTGTTCCATGGTCACTTAGAAAACCATAATCATGATGGATCTGCAATTTTTTATGTTTTAGAGAAAGGTTTTAGTTTGCCAAACACTAAAATGCATGTCTTCATTTCGTGAAGATGAACAGTCATATAAGTAGGTATAAAATTTTATATATTGTTTGATGTATGGTTTTCTATCCAGTTTGTCTTTAGCTGATGAATTAAACATGCTGTAAAGATTATTGAATAATTAATAAATATTTTAAAATTAATAAGAATATATTAAATATATCATTGCTTTCACCCAAATAGATGGTTTTTGTTTGTCTTAAGTGAGAGGAGGGAAGATAGTGAGACGGACTCCTGCATGCACCCTGACCGGGACCTACCTGGAATCCCTGTTTGGGGCTGATGCTTGAGTACAGAGCTATTTTCAATACCTAAAGCTGATGGCTCATGAGCTATCCTCAGTGACTGGGGCTGACATTCGAAAAAATTGAGCCACTGGCTGTGGGAGGGAAAGAGAGAGAGAAAAGGGAGAAGAGGGGGAGAGAAGTAGATGGTCACATCTTCTGTGTGCCCTGTCTGGAATTTGAACCCGGGGCCTCCATACACTGGGCTATTACTCTACAACTGAGCCACCTAGCCAGGGCCCAAAATAGGTATTAAATTAAAGAAATAGAATATCCATGGTATGCATCATTAGAGGTTATGATTGTTGCAGGTAAGGCAGAAATACGCTCTTTTGTCAAGCATTCAACTCCACATAGTAACACAGGTAAACAGATAAACACCCAGAAGAAACAGATTTATGTTTTGCTGCTCTGAATACCTGATTGTGTATTTTATTTAGGATTGAATCTTGCACTGGTATTAAAAACTGAGCTTAATGCTAAGAGTGTGAATTTAATCTTTACTGTAAAAGGCAGTTTAGCAAGTAAAAATAATGCAGTATAATAAATATATTATGTAATACATGGTATGTAATATGAAGCACACTAATTGTCTCATGCATTCATTCTATTACTTTTTTTCATTTTACCAGCTGAAATGACAAAATGAGTCTTTCTGGTCCATGTTTTGAGTGAGTTATAATAAGAAGCATCTTGGGCTCAGCTAAGAGACTGTGCCCAGATCTAACAGGTATGGGAGGAAACAGATGTAATTCACTATTTACTTGGACTTCAAAGGACAGTCTTTTCCTTCACCTGACATTAAAATTGGATGTGTTATGTCATAAAGTTGAACCTTCTCACTACACTCTCTTAAGCTAATTAGTTCTATTGACATGTGATACAATGGCAGAAAGGAAAGGATAGACATTGATTACTTTTTTGTACACTTTAAAAAAGGTGCTTGTTTAAAAAGTGTAATTAGCAGGCTTTTAGGATTGTATTCTAAATGATAAACCATCATGGGCTTCAAAAATTGTATGCCTATTTATTAATTTAATATGAAAAGATAATTTTCAATACTGTATGCTTTTTTAATGTTTCATTTATAAACTATTCAAGATTATTTACCTATTAATACATCAAACTCTGTCATGAGGGACCTATAGCTATAATATAATATGTTATTTATTTATTTTTAATAATTATAATTCATACTTTTATTGGTTTTATGACGTTTCTTTTTCTTTCTTTTTTTTTAAGTGCTTTTATTTTATTTTATTCATTTTAGAGAGGAGACAGAGAGAGAGAGAGAGAGAGAGAGAGAGAGAGAGAAAGGGGGAAGGAGCTGGAAGCATCAACTCCCATATATGCCTTGACCGAACCAGTGCAGGGTTTTGAACTGGCGACCTCAGTGTTCCCAGGTCGACGCTTTATCCACTGCGCCACCACAGGTTAGGCTGACGTTTCTTTTTAAATTAAATTTATTTGGATGACATTGGTTTGCAAAACCATATTGAGTTCAAGTACACAGCTCAACAAGCCACCATCTGCCCAGTGCATCACGCACCCTCTACCCCTAGCAATGTCTCTTTATGTCCCGCTTCTCCCTCCTCTGCCCGCCGCCAGATGCCTCCACCCCTTTTCCCTCTGGCTTTCACCACGCTGTTGACTGTGTCTATGTGTTATGTATGTATGATATTTTGACTAATCTCTTCACCTTCTTTTATGCAGTGCCGACATCTCTATCCCCTCTGCCACATGTCAGTCTGTTCCATGTGTCCATGCCTCTGTTTCTATGTTGTTCATCAGTTTATTTTGTTCCTTAAGTTCCACATATAAGTAAGATCATATGGTATTCATCTTTCTCTATCTTATTTCACTTAGCATAATCATCTTTAGGTGCATCTCAAAACACTAATTTGAAAGCATATATAAATACCTATGTTCTTTGCAGCATTATTTACTGTAACCAATATCTGGAAACAGTCCAAGAGCCCATCAGTAGGCGAGTGGATAAAAAGCCAGCGGCACATCTACAAGTGAAATACTGCGCAGCGATAAAAAGAAGAAAAGCCTACTTTTTGCAACAGCATGGATGGACATGGAGGTTAATATATGTTTTTAAATGGATATTTTAAAAAAATATTATATTAATTTTCTTTAATTTTCTCTAATAATAAATGGTTAATAATTGACTCAATTATAAATTGCTCATAATTAAAATGTATGTTAACCAAATATGGGCTTTATATATTTTATTTGTAATAATTTCTTCTATTGTTATATTGAAGGTAAGGCCAAGTGTGGTTTTATTCAATTTTAAAGTACTGTCATTTTATTTCACAAAAGGGAGGCCAAAAATTAAGGGGATAAGATTATATTAAGGAAATTTCAGCAATTAAAATAATAAAGTATTTTTGTTATTTTCCACTTACTAAAAAATTATACAAATTAATGATACAGGGCTTCTAGAACGTTCCTGGCATATGAATCTCTAAGAGACGAGACATAAGATACTTTTCTTTAAGATATTTAACAAAAACTCTGCTTGGAAAGATGTTAGATAAACTTTGGAGGACCCTTCAGGTTCCTGAGTCAGTAATTCTGTGATGTAAGCAAGTAAGACAGTATGGATTTGAAGTGGTTATGTTTAGCCAAGTCTTTCTAGAAGCCAAACTAGTTATCTGGTTTTAATGAAGTCTGTTGGAATGCAAAATTTTTAATGTTTTGCTTAGGTCACTTCTTCTGTGTGCCCTGTCTGGAATTTGAACCCGGGACCTCCATACATTGGGCTATTGCTCTTGAAAGTTTAATTTCTTAGAAGTGAAAATGATCTTCCACTCTTTTTACATTTTTACTACGTGTAAAGTCTTTTTTAATCTTAATTTTACTTTCTTCCATTGTATGGAGCTAATCAAAAACACTTAGACCAGGTAAATATGCTCATAGGAGATTTAGTTTGAGTCTATTAGCTTATGCATAAACTTATTTTGTAATGAAAGTAATATTTTAAACATATAAACTGTACTACTTAACTGGTTTTATTCATAAACATAAGCAAAAATGAATAAAGTTATTAAATATAAATTTATTGTGCCTGACCAGGCAGTGGTGTTATGAATAGAGTGTTGGCTTGGGATGCTGAGGACCCAGGTTCAAAACCCCAAAAATGCCAGCTTGAGAATGGGCTCAACAGCTTAAGCACGGGGTTGTTGACTTGAGTGTGGGATCATCAACATGACCCCATGATCGCTGGTTTGAGCAAGGGGTCACTGGCTCTGCTGGAGCACTGCCTCCCCCTGCAACCTCTGTCCCCAATCAAGGCAAATGTAAGAAAGCAATCAATGAACAAATAAGGTGCGGCAGCAAAAAACTGATGCTTCTCATCTCTCTCCCTTCCTTCCTGTCTGTCTGTCAGTCCTTCTCTCTCTGTGTCTCTCAGTAATATATATATATATATATATATATATATATATATATATATATATAATTATAATATATATATCATTACTACTGTAATAATAAGTTGGTTCTTTTTAAAAAAAAATTTTTTTTATTGATTTGAGAGATGAAGAAAGAGAGAGAGGGGAAGGGAAAGAGAAGCATCAACTCATTGTTCCACTTAGGTCCATTTAGTTATTCCCTGTTGGCCACTTCTCATATGTGCCCTGATCTGGGTGGGACCCTAGACCTTGGCACCAGGACATTGCTCTATCCACTGAGCCACCCTGGCAGGACCATAGTTGGTTCTTGCAAAGAGGTTATGTTCTGGTATAATATCTAGACCACAGAGGAAAAGAGTCAATCAATATTCATGGTATTCCAGTAGCCAGCAATATCTATGTTCTGCTATGGAGACTACAAGAGAGAACATGTAACTGGTTGTTAAATTCACATAAGTCACAGTATGTGTAGTAAGGACGCACTCTGCGCTCTGTCAGTTTCCTGCACTCCCTGTAGCAAGGAAGAAACAATTTGCTGTGCTAATTGGCCACTGCCAGAGCTTTTATAAATTTGCTCGTATTAACATCACAAACTAGATCATGTTTCTATACATCATTCACTGTATTAACAGGGGCTGGCAACTATGACATTGACCATGTTCTTTTACGTTTTTAGTCCAGTCAAGTCAGTTTCCTAGAGCTGTCTATGCAACTCCATTCGCAGCAGAATTAATAATTAGACTTCTGCTCATAGGTGTTGATCGATTGAGCAGACTAAATATTTAGAGCTAGCTAATTTTTCTTTGTCATATAGGCGAGAGTTAACATGACTAATGCTAGATCATTCAGTGCTGAATTGGAGAATCTGAATGATTATAATATGCTTTAGTCTGTTCCCTTGGGTTTTCTAGGGATTACAGAGTGCGTACAGCAGGAAAAGATGACTGTTGGCAGTATATCCATAAGCTTTAATAGCAAAATTAAGTATCTATTTTCCTATCATTCTTAACTTAGTCAATCACAACCTTATTCTACCAATTACAAAAACCAAAACTTTGACGTTATCTTAGACTCTAATTTTTCTCTTATGCCGTACATCAGTGTCATCAGTAAATTCTGTTATCTCTGGATTCAAAACATATACAACGTTGATAGGCTCTCGTCTCACAACCTCTCTATTTATCACCTGGTCGATGTGCCACAAGCTTCCACTCACAGGACAGCAATAATCTAATTGGTGGGCAAGGTGTTGAATGTCATACATTTTCAGCCTGGAAAATCAGTGTAGTGTTTGAGAGAGAGAAAAAGTGATTAAGGTTGTATAAGATCATGTGTGTGTGTGTGCGCACGCGCGCACGCATGCATTAAAATATTTATGGTTATCAGGTGTACATTTATTTTAAATACATATCATTACAAAATACAGAATAAAACAAAATTTCTATTACCGTGCAAGTAATACATATAATTGAAAAGCTTTAAAAATATATTTCCATCAGTGGTCCTCAGTGCTGGTGTACTTCTCAGGCTGGGCTGGGATTCAGTGTGTTCCTCCACTCCACAGAATGTGGTTAAGTCCCAGTGCGAGACTGTTCTCAGATACCAGTCTTGAATCCTGTCTATGGGGGATTGTAAATGCTGCTTCTGATTCTTCAAAGTATATTAGTTAATATTACTAAGGTATAATCATTATTTATATCAAAAGAATATATATTTTAAATAATTTTGGTTTTTAATTTGTAATTTATTATTTAGAAGATGAAGAAAATTGTCTTATAGAACTAATAATTGCAGCCAATCCATTAGGGTTGTACATTCAAATGTGGAAGATAGAATTTCCATTCAATTGTTCTTTATAAGTTTTCCTGAGTTTCTAGGCACTGTGCTCAGTCCAGGGATCCAAGGAAAAATAAAACAGAGATCCTGACTCAGAGTCCATGTTGTAGCAAGAAAAGTTCCTTTATATCTGTGGTTTTCTTTCTTGTTTCACTAGAAAGAATATAGAAAGCATCTGCCTTATTAAAATCTTCACTTAAAATGATATAAATTTTTGAGTACTTCTTGCAGTTTCTTTGCAAATTGTCTGTAAATACCAAACAATAAGTCATTATATGTAATTAGTTACAGAAATTGTTAATATATACTACATTTTTTTAATTTTAATTTTATTTTATTTCATAGAGAGAGAGTCAGAGAGAGGGATAGATAAGGACAGACAGACAGAAATGGAGAGATGTGAGAAGCATCAGTTATTAGTTTTTTGTTGCCGTTGTGACACCTTAGTTGTTCATTGATTGCTTTCTCACATGTGCCTTGACCGCAGGCCTTCAACAGACTGAGCAACCCCTTGCTGGAGCCAGTAACCTTGGGTCCAAGCTGACAAACTTTTGCTCAAGCCAGATGGGCCTGCGTTCAAGCTGGCGACCTCGGAATCTTGAACCCGGGTCTTCCGCATCCCAGTCGGACGCTCCATCCACTGCACCACCGCCTGGTCGGGCTATACTACATTTTTAATATAATTTCTACCACACGTTTGTGTTATTATTAGTGCTATGGAACATAGTAGATGTTTGTTTTACTTAATACTGTTCAGTAGAATTTTTGATATATTTCATAAGGTATCTGTGATATGCCATACGATTTTCCCTTCATATACGCAATATTACTTAAAAATAAGTTTTTGTGCAGTAGGCCAATGGTTTTTATTATTGAGTATATATTATTAGTAAATTGTTTATTGATATTTCATATGTAATCTGCTAAGTACTGAGTTTATATTTACCAGGAAAATACCCAATTTGGTGACTTAAATTATGTCTCCACCATCTTATAGTTGGCACTAAGTGTAGGCGTACGTGTGGGTCACTTGCCCAACTGTCACAGTGGTTTCCTTTCGTTTCCTTTTCCTGATTCAGCAGCAAACATGAGTGACAGATTGTTCAGCAGTCTTTTAGACAAAAAAATAAGTTGGCAAGAATAAATAAATGTTTCCACGACTTTGGTCACCTGGGACTCCTTCTCTGTGATCAGTACCTGTGTGGAAAAAGAAAGAAAATTGTATTTTCACTCATAACATCCCTTCAAAATTATTTTGTTTCAAACACTCCAACTACAATGATGGTTCTGGTCAGACATCCAAATGTTTACTGAGTCACTGTGTATTTACCACACAGAACGGTGAGGGATTCCCCAAGTACTGTATGTATCTAACACTAAAGGTTTTTAGATATGGATTTAAGTGGCTGTTTTATCTAGTTTGCTGGCTTCTAAATTTCATTCAGTAACTTTTGTGACTACTCTGTGTAAGGTAGAACACAGAGTTCTTAATAGAAAGAATAGAGAAGATTTTCTATTGTAAGTAATTCATGGGTATATCAGATGATTTAAGAAAATACAAAATTAGCTGCTATCGATGGATTATAGTTAGCATCTTAAAAGAGTGTTTGGGGGAATTAGAGAAAAGGGATCACATCTGTTTGGAAATATCAACAAAGCTTTATACAGATAGCATCACTGATTCTATGCTTTGTAAAATTGTAGAATCTCAATGCTCAGGAAGAAGGTAACTTCTTAGAAGGAGCATCATAAGTACTTGTTTCAAGAAGAGAAGTGGTCCAGGGGTCCAGGTGGATTGGTTTGTAGGATGCCAGTATAAAATTATTAGGATTAAATATCAAAAACGAAGCCAGGCTTTAATTTTGGGTGGCAATTTGAACAAAATGTATTTAATTTATAGCCATTTCCCCCCAGTGTAATACCATTATCTAAGTGTGATTCAAAAAAATTTATCAGCAGTCTTGATTAGAATAAAATGGTTTCAGGAAAAACTAAATAGGCAAATAGAATAATTCTAGAAGAAAACTGTATGAGGTAAAGGAAAATAAAACATAAAGGAAGATATAAATATGTAGAAATTATGTGATTAACTATGAGAGATTTGGTAGAAAACACTAAAAATTTCTATTATTTTAACTTTGGCCTAGTATCACCTCCATGTTTTTCACAGATTGAGAAATATTATCTGAATGAATTAGGCTTTTACCCTATTGAGTTTGAATGCCTAGGTATTTCTCTACATAGTTTATCTAGTAGAAAATTGAAAATAAGAAACAGGAAATCCAGAAAGGATTAGAAATGATTCAGTTGGAGGTGATTATAAAAGTGGTTAAATGCCAAGCAAAGGACTTTATTTTCTTTGGCAATGCTCTAGTGCGATAAACGTATGACACGCACGCAGCGATAAACATATGACACGCACGCAGCGTATGATTAACTCCGTGCTACAATTATTTCCGGTGACTTCATCTTGTTTTCGTTTCATGCATTAGCTGACAATGCTTGGGTGTGCAACGGCGGGTGGGGATGGTATTGTTACTCAAACCCATTTATTCTTTCTCTCCTTCCTTCTTCTGTTATTCAGTAAACAGTAAATGACTATTAGGTACTCAACAATATAAATATTAAGTGTGATACAGACAGGAATGAGATAGAGTTCTTGCCCTCCGGGGCTGAAGTTTGGTTAAGGAATTGGAAGTCATTGCTAATAAGTCTGGTTCGGGAATAATCATTTCAAATCATTACCTATTATGTTGATGAATTTGTGGCAAGGCTCACTTTGAAGTCAGGAATAATTAGCAAATATAATTACAAAAACCATGTGAGAGCCAATTGACAAGTGGATGTGAGAAATAAAATTACTTAGGAGTCTGCATTCATGAGAAATAAGAATCATACTTCGGCAATAATTGCCCTCCTGTAAACAGTCATTTTATTTTGCAATTTGGCATATGAAACCATTTGGACAATATTGCTTGTTTATAATAAAAGTGAAGTTTTGTACTATTTGAATCATATTTCTAATTCTTGAACTGAACATGCTACCGTCTAAATTTGTTTTAATGTGTCATATTAGAATTATTTCAGTGGGAATGTGGAGGATGACTTCCATATGGCCAGGTATTTTGAGTACCTTTTTTATTTAATTGCTTTGTTTTGTTTATTCTTTTATATTAAAAACGTTTTAATCTTTTCTAATTTACTTTTTATTGAATTTATTGGGATGATACTGGTTAATAAAACGATATATGTTTCAGGTGTACAATTCTATAATACACCATCAGTCTGTTGTATTGTGTTCCCCACCCCAAACAAAGTCTCCTTCCATCATCATTTATCCCCCTTAACCCTCTTCTACCTCCCTCAACCCCCTTTCCCTCTGGTTTTCACCATATTATTTCTGTGTCTATGAGTTTTGGTTTGTTTTTTTTTATTTAATCCCTTCACCTTTATCACCCAATATACCAAATCCTTCCTCTCAGACACCTGTCTCTCTGTTCTCTATCTCTATGCATCTGTTTCTATTTTGTTAGTTATTTTGTTCATTAGATTCCACGTTTGAGTGAAATCATATGGTACTTGCCTTTTTCGCACTAGCTTACTTCAGTTCACATTATACTGTCCAGGTCCATTCATGCTGTCGCTAAGATTTCCTTCTTATTAATGACAGAGTAGTATTTCATTGTGTGAAAGTACCACTGCTTTTTTATCCACTCATCTGCTAATGGACAACTGGGCTGCTTCTAAATCTTGGCTATGATAAATAACACTGCAATGAACAGAGAGGTGCATATATATTTTTCAAATTAGGGTTTTAGGTGTCTTTGATTATATGCCCAGCAGTGAAATTCCTGGGTCATAGGGCAGTTTTAATTTTTTGAGGAAACTCCATATTGCTTTCCACAGTGGCTGCACCAATCTACATTCCCACCAACAGTGCACAAGGGTTCCCTTTTCTCCACACTCTTGGCAGTATTTGTTGTTTGTTGATTTATTGATAATAACCATTCTGACAGATGTGAGGTAATATCTCATTGTGGCTTTAATTTGCATTTCTCTGATGATCGGTGTCACTAATCATCATTTCATATGTCTGTTGGCCATATGTATGTCCTATTTGGAAAAGTATCTACTTAAGTCCTGTCCATTTTTTTAAGTGAGAGTAGGGAAGATAGTGAGGTAGACTCCCACATGCACTCGGACTGGGATCCCCCCGATAATTCAATCTAGGCCTATGCTCAAGCACAGAGCTATTTTTAGTGTCTGAGGCTGACACTCTAAGAAGCTATCCTTAGTGCCCAGGGCCAAGCTCAAACTAACTGAGCTACTGGCTGAGGGTGGAGAAAAAGGAGATACGGGAGAGAGAAGAAGATGGTCATTCTATTGTGTGCCCTGACCAGAAATTGAACCTGAGGTGTCCATACACCAGGCCTATACTCTATCCATTGAGCCAACCTATCAGGGTCCCATATTTTAATAGATGGTGTTGAGTTATATGAGTTCTTCATAAATTTTGGGTATTAAGCCCTTATCAGATATATCACTGGTGAATATGTTCTTCTATTCAATGGGTCGTCTTTTCATTTTGCTGATGCAAGCAGAAGGCATTGTCTCTGTGTGGGCTGGGGACTGACAATCCCTCCTTCCTCCAGGACAAACCATAGACCACGAACACACACACATTTCCCTTGTTCACCTGTCAATTTCTGGGCTTCTCTCACGCTGACCCACCTTTGTATTTGGAACCTAGGCAAGGAAATGCACCCACTAAATAGCTTGCAGTTTCCTTGGCACGTATCATCCTCTGTAGAACACAACACGTACTCCCTGCCTGGCACTCAGATAGCGGGCAGGAAGAACACAATGGGATTTAACCTCTGCTTCTGAGGATCTGCAAGTGGGAACAGTGGGGACATACAGGGACACAGAGGTCATGAAGGAAGGGAGCTGGGAATGTGGAGGACGCTGGCACTAGTCCTGGCTGGGTGAGGATGGATGCAGAGAAAAAAAGAGAGAACACGACATTTGAGCTGAGCTTCAAGTGCTGAGCTGGAGGTCATACACCAGACACTTCTGGGTGGCATCACCTTAAACTGGCCAGAAGTGATATCTTCTTTCAACAGTTAAAAAGAAAGATTTAAGAAGTTTCTTTGGGAAGAATATGGGTGAAGACTGTGGGAAGAATGATACAGAAAACCAGCCTCTGAAGGTGGTAACAATCTGAGGTTGGCTCTGCTCTGTTCCCATGAGGGGATTTGCCCATGGGAGGGGAATCTGGTCATTGGAAGAGCTCAAAAACCCCAAAACAGTAGCAGAAGAAAGGACCTAGGGAATATGAACATAGGCTTTAAAATGCACCTGCCACTGGCCAGGTGCCTACAACACATCACCTGTATACTGTATCATGTGTTCACCTCCCCAAGCCAAGTCTCCATGCCAACCCTGCAGAGCTGGTAGGGCAGGATGGTCTCCTTGGGTCACAGACAAGGAAATCAGTCTCATAGAGACTGTATGACTGAAGTCACAGATGTCACCAATGCAGAGCAAGATGACAACCCAGGGCTCCTGTAGAGACTTTTCCTCACAATAGTTCCCTCACCTGCATGTATAGACAGGAGGACAAATGTCAACCCCAGTGGGTGGGGCGCTACCCTCTACACCAAGTCCTCAGCAAGAACCAACCCAGAGGGTAGAAGTCAGTGACATCTCGGTGCGATGCTAGCTCACAGGCACTTGTACACCTCTGATCCCATGGTGGCACCTTCTGAGTGGATGGCAGAGGGTGGCCCTGTGCTCAGGAGTCTCCACCACACTCTGATCAGCTCACAAGGGTTTGGACCCAGCTCTTACTGCGACACGTTCTGGACTTCCCTGTAGCTTGAAGGCACATTAAATCAGATCTTGTGAGTGGGAACTTCAGGTAGTTCAGGAAAAGGGGGAGGAATTATGAAGGGGAGCCAGGGACTGAGTACTGGCCTCAGGACACTGCCAGCGTGATGTGCAGATTCCGCAGGGCCCGTGAGCAGACCCGTATCAGCAGATCACAGTGATGCCCTGTACCTGGACCAACGTGGGTGTGTGGAAATACACCTGACATTTACAATCCTACCTGCTCAGGGCCCCCACCTGAAGGGAACCATGGCACCATGTCTGCAAACCCTGCAGAGGGGCAGGAGGTGGGCAGGTACAGAGTAGTAGTACCAAGTACTCCTTTCTCTCCTAGTACTTATTGTAGTGGCTGACCAGGGACCGCCTGCTCTTGTTGCCCAGGTTGGACCAGAATTGCCCAGCAGCTATCTGAGAACCCACTGTTTGGCTTCAGTCTCTCCCATATACCCAGGTAGGAGAGCAGCTCCTTGCCTCTGGCTCGTCCCCTCTTCTCCCTTCCCTCGGCTCCCACCATGCCCTGCTTAGCTATCTGTCACACAATCTGTGCTGCCCCTTCGGCCTCAGCCTTAGTCCTCCGGCCAACTAGTCCCCAACCCCCCCGCGAAGCTGCTCCATCCAGAGCTCACTCTCATCAAACAACAACTCTTTTTTAAATAAAACCCTTTGTGCAAAAAGAAAAAGAAAAAAGTCCCTTACTCTTGACCCTAATTGTCCCAGAATTTATTACTCCCGACACAATTTTCTCCGAAAATTCTACTCAAAAGCTTTAGTCACTAAAGGTGTGGCACTGGGGAGTTCCCTCACCTGCTTTTCATTTAGTTTTCCCTTCCTCAAGTCCCTGTTCCAGAACCACCTGCTAGGAACCACCTTCTGGGAACCAGCAGGGCTAGTAATTTCAGGTCCTGAGTGAGAACGATGCAGAATGAAGTAAATAAAGAGAAATAGGATGGGATTGGGAGGTCTCTGCAACACCTTTATCCTGCAAGAGCTAAACAGCCCTCCCTTTGCTTTATTACATAGCCACATGCAAATAAGGAAGTCTCTGATAGGAAGTCACACATCTCCAAGGCAACCCAAGAATTCTCCCAAGTGCAGAAACCCTCCACCCTTCATAACTGAAAACAATCAACATCGGAACAAACAAAGGGTGAAAGGAAGGGCATGTAAACTGCTTCTAGAAATTTAAGCAAGCAAGTGAAGTGGGGGAATGGGATGAGTGCAAATACTCAGCTTCATAGCCAATATGGAAGTGTGTGTGTGTGGGGAGAACTTAGCCTTTTGCTAAGCCTCTAAATGCAAGGGCTTTGCAGCTCACAGTCTCCCACAGCCTTGTGCAGAACCATGCACTAAGAGAGTCTGTGTATCTGTGTGTGTGAGAGAGAGAGCGCAATACCAAAACGAGAGGAATTACAGATGATTGAAAGTGAGTTTGAAAAAATAAGGATATATGTGTTTGTATTTCCTTTGGCTTGTGGTAAGAAACTCTAGAGGGATACACAAAAGTAGCAAAACCCAAAACTAATAAAAACAGCTATCTGGGTGCATACTTTTTATATGATTTCGATTTGTGAATCTTGTGGATGTATTATTACCTACCTACTCAAGAAAAACCTGCTTGAGATTGTCTATGGTTTAAAAGTGTTCGAGTGTTGGCCTGGCCGGGAATCTCAACTGGCTCGAGATGGTTGCAGGTTCGATCCCCGGTCAGGGCACATACAGGAATCAACCAATGAATGCATAAATAAGTGGAACAACAAATTGATGTTTCTCTTATTCTTCTCTTTCTCTCTCTCAAATCAAAAATAATTTTAAAAAAATGTTCCAGGGTTGAGTCTAGGAAGAGGAACATGGAGAAACACCCACTGCTCATTGTAGTCAGTATCTGCCTTCCAAGTTAAAGATGTAAGGGCCTCAGGCAGGGAGGGAGGGGATTCAAGAATGAGAAAGGGGGGAGAGGTGGATGTACCTGGATGTGGATGACTGGGGAAGCTCACCTGCTCTCTCTTAGCCCTGCAGCAGAATCGCAGCCCTTCTTCGGCTCTGATCATTACAAATTGCATTCAGCTCAGACACACATCTGCCTGCCTGTACATGCTGCATGTGTCAGTGATGTAAACTGTGCTCACAGATGAAGGGGAATTCCCCATCCTGGTTATCAACATCATTTCTGCTTGCACTTGCACTTGCCTTTGTAAACTCTCATTGTTCCTTTGTCCTGTTTTCTTCGGCGACTTAATATTTTTGGATGTACTTTATCTTTTTATGTTATGTACTTATATGAGTTTCCACTGGAACTGGAGTGAATATGAATAAACATATGCATAACTAATCTAGGAAAATGCTAACAGATTATTCCTGATAGGTGAAATTACAAGTGATATTATATTATTTTTTCAGCTTTATTGAGATATACTTTTGACTTATAACATGTAAGCTTAAGGTGTAATGATTTGGTATATGTATATATTGTAGAGTATTTACCATAATAATGAGATTAGTGAGCACATCTATTGCCTCACATAATTACAATTTGTGTTGGTCATGAGAACATTTAAAATCTACTCTACTGGTGATTTTAATTATCTTATTGTTAGCTTTTTGAAGTTTTAAGTGTCTATAAATTTTTTTACAATGAGTATGAATTCCTTTACTAATTAGATAAAATATTTTTTATTAATTGGAGAAGGAAATATTTGTGGTAGGACTGAGAGACTTTTCAGCAGAAAAATATATAAGGGTGGTAGAGAAAGACCAGAAAGGGTTGTGGAACTTAGTCTTAATTTTCTTTTTACCATGTGTTTCTATGAAAATATGAGAGGTAGTGTTAGTGGTTCCCTTAAAACACTCTAAAAGAGAAATGCTTTCGTTTGACTTCTTTCTTCTGTATAAAATAATAGACCATGAGACATAGCTTAAAGTTAGTTTAAATATAGTCGTATATCTTATTTTTTAATAATTGCATTATGAACCATTGCATGGATCTAATGTCATTAATGTAAATTAAAAAAAACCCTTATTGTTGGATATTTGAGTTGTTTGTACTTTTATTTGGCTGGAATAAAATCCTAAAGTGTGGCATCACCAGTTTGGAGTGGTAGCAGCCAATGTAATGAAACATAAATATTCATGTTTCATCTTCAAGACTGACAAGACTCAAGATGCCTGCTCTGTCCCCATTCCTTGTGCCTCACTGCAAACTGAACAGGTGACTATTGCCACTTCGTCCACCTGCGCCTCTCTAGGCCTCAGACCTCTGGTGATCTACTAGTTCTGTCTGGTGCCTTTTATCTAGCAGTCTGCCTAATAATGATTGTTACCCAAACCAGTTCTTTTATTTGGGGGTTGTGAAATGGCTATCTAATTCTACCAATTGCTTTCTAACTGATTTAAGTTTATAAAAAAAATTTTTTACAATGTTTATTGATTGATTTTAGAGAGAGACAGGAAGAGAGGGAGAGAGAAACATGTTGTTCTACTTATTTATGCATTTATTGGTTGATTCTTATATGTGCCCTGACTGAGGATTGAACCCAAAACCTTGGCATGTTGGGGCAATCCTCTAGGCAGCTGAGCTACCCAGCCAGGGCTCTAACTGATTTTTTTTTAAATACAGTGACATACAAGGAGGGAGACTTTTTCCTGAATCAACAATTTCAAGTCTGACAAAATAAAATAGCTGTGAGAGAGCAAGATTCTTAGTGTAGTAGTTTTCCATAATCTACACTTTTTTATACATTCAGAAATAAGGAAAAGAAATCTAATTCTCTAATCTGACTTTTATGTAAAATTTTACTCTACAAGACAAAGAATCAAGGCCATATAAAAGCAAAAACAATAATTTATTTGAACTCATCTTTTCTTGAATAAAATAAAAATAAGACTTTAATGAGTCATTTCCTTCAGCATTTTATAAGTGTTTTCGGAAACACCACTGGTGATTGACAACCTAGGAGAAGGCACGGTCCTGCTTTTGTGACACCCATTATCATTCTGTGGTACAAACAGCAATAAGGAAATTTGGGGGTGAAATACAAAAATAAATATAGCAATCTTAACAGTAATGAGAATTTAAGAAAACAAAGCCTACCGAAATTTTTACAAATATAAAGTTTCCACCTTTGTAGGTTAGTTGTCATACGGTTGATGTTGATGAAAGGAAAGTATAGGTTAGAACTACTTGAGCTTTTTAGAGAAATTTGATGCTAAAAGACCAATTGGAAAGTCCCAGCCTTAACGACCACCCACTGAGGATGTTTTCCCAGCGCTGCCCCCTGTAGCACAGTGCATTCTGTGCCTGCTGGACGAGGACCTGCAGGCCAGTGTTTCTAAGTGACTCAAGCCTGCATTGAAAAGGATTTGGAAAGAGCAAGAGGTACTGGGCTCGATTTCTTCGCTGATTCCGGATGGATATACACGTCCTCAGAAGATTCTTTCACTGTTTCCCTCCAGCGCTCTGCTTGCCCATGAAAGCTCACCTGCCAAAGAGGTGTTAATATAGGCGACATGTTCTATGGACTTCCAGTTCTAAAGGCACAGGAACTTACATCCTTTTATTCCTCCCCACAGCTGCAAGTAAACTGAGTGTTACGGACTAGGCAAGAAAACTACATCTATAAGCTAATAAGTATAAGGATTAAGCAATAACTAAATCCAGGAGATAGTTTCCTTTTGAAACTAAAGGTTTTCTTACTTGAATGTCCTGTTCTTAAGATAGTAACAGCCAGTCTTGGGTTCAAAACAAACCATGCCAAGGGCAATTAATGAGGTCAACAGACAGCACTTGTAAGTTCAGTGAACAAATAATTGGGCTGAGTACTAGAATATGAACACAGGTCAACTTACCAATTTGTTAAACACCAGTCCAATTAGATATTAGACACATGTAGTTATCAAAACAACACTGCTAGCATAACCAAGGACAAAACCTTCTGGCTGTCTTTCCTATCTCAGAAGCGACTTTCCAATAGAGGTAAAAGAAAGCAGTGAGTTAGGATTCTTTACCCAGAGTTGGCTCATTCACTTGGGAATGGGGGATGGGAGAGATTCACTAACCACATGTGATACTGCATTATTCATGAAATTGATATTTGAATTAATTGGACCTAGAGCATAAACACTAGGCAATGAGAAAAGTGGTCTCTGTAGGTTTAGTCCATGTTTATTCGACTGAGGAATGTTTATTCTATTCTACTAAGGACCGCTAGTCTTTAGTTAAAATAAGCAAATAGGAACCCACTAAACTATGAAATCCTTAAAAAGACCGGGTCTCATTTAATCTCTGTCCCTAGCACACACTTAGTGTCCTGGAAATGTTTGTTGGTTGATTAAATAAAATAAGTGCAAAACAGTTTCTGATGAAATAAAATACTCTACTCTTTTGCTTTTAAAATTTAGAATAAGTAACATAAATCCGTATTCAAGGAAGATGGCACTGTAAAAAATGTGGGCTGCCCTTTAGGATGGGTTGGAACAGAGACGGAAGAGGAAAACTTTAAAGAGGTATTAGAGAAAAGGGAGATAGTCTTTCAGAGGCAAGAAGAGAAGAGATAGGCAGTCGGAGAGGGATGACAGCGAAGGGTGGAGGAACAGAGTCCCTAGAAGACAGAGACACACAAAGGGAAGCAAGGACTCAGCCGGAAGAAGAAGGTGGGAAGAGAGAGGCAGAGAAGGCGAGGTCACCAGGGCTGGGAGTGTGGGTCAGTGTTCTGGGGTTGACTGTCCCTGGGAGAAGCACACCCTCAATAGCAGTTTTGAACAGTCCTTGATGTGCTTGAAAAAGAGCATTTCTGCCTCATTTTCACCCTTTGAAGTTTATTTCTGAAATAAAGTTTTATATTTCCAAAAAATTGTAAAGATATTGCTCATGTCTGAAAGCATTCTAGTTTCAGAGGGTGATTTTTTTTTTTTTTAATTTGGAGATTAGTTTTTTTTTTTTTTCACATGCAAAACCAGCCTAATAACTTTGTGATCTGAAATTGCAGCCGCCATATCCCACAGTTTAAAATGAGCATTTATTTCATTATGGGGAGCCTCGAAAGATAAATCTTAAATTTTCATTTAGTTTGCTTGCATTCTAATCAGAAAAATAGACATGCAGAATGAAGAACATATAGGAAAACAAATAAATTTAAATAGGATAAAATTGTTAATTGGATACAGTCTTAAAAAGTAGGGAGTGGACATACTCTCAAAATTCTTTTCTTTATATTAGATGAAGAAAAATATCTCTTACTTTTCTATTTCAGAAAGTAAAAGTGTTAGGTTTCATTTTAGAGAGTTTAAAAAATTATTATGTAATCATATTCCCCTTTTCTGTTTTACTAGAATGAAAATATGCTTTAAAATTATTATTTTAACCCAGAGGTTCCTAGCTCCTCCATCAGGGTGTGCTCCTACCTCCCTTTCCTCCCCGCTCCCTGGGGCTAGAAGGAGTGCGCTGCTGGGGGCCTTGGAGGAGCTCTTGACACTTAGCCCTTGAATGACTGCATAGCTCCCAGGACGGGCTCTCCTCCCACTGAGGGCATTTCTAAGCATTTAGACTCTGTTAGTCCGTTAGCTCTTATGTTGGTATTTACCTAGAGCTGTGCATGAATTACTCTGCTAGAACTGTTTCTTTTGCCAGAGGGGAAGTTCCTGTGTGTGGTTACTGATGTTCTTTTCAAAGTCAATAAGTGACAAATAAAAAAATGATGGAGCATTTGTGGCAGCTATGCCTTCAGGCCACTGAAGCCCACACAAAAGGGAAATTCATTTCACTATTCCAAAAGGCTTTAGGTTTCCTTTTCCAAGGCAGGGAAGGTTGGCGACTCCTTTGTTTTCTTCCTGAGGGTTCCTGGATAGGTAGGTAGGTAGCTGGCCTTGACCTCAGCTAAGGTTTTTTTACCCTTCTGTGGGAGGCCAGTCCTCTATGTGGTCCTATCCACTTGCGAGTAGACTGCTTTGAGTCTGTAAGAGGTTGGGCATTTGCGTGGTGACAGTGTTGAACACATTTTTAAGGTCATTTTGTTGTTGTTTTCCTGGTTTTATTTATAGTGATAGATCATTGGCTCTAATACCACTATAGCCACTGGAAAATCATCAAGGTAACCCAGCTAGTTTGAGACTGGCCTGGAGATCACTTTGAAACCCAGATGTGGACTTGCTTGGGGAAATGCTGGATTCTAGATCTCTCCATTTCATCCACTGGCCCAAGGGCAAAGCCCCAGAAGTTCCTTGTGTGTTTGCCTGTTTTGGTTCCCAAGATTACATATTTTCAGCTGGGGAACTATGTACAGGATGTACAATTCTCCATTCTAATATTGTTTATGCTCCTTACAATAAATTCTGGGGAAAGTGGGTGCTGAATGCCAAGCCCCTCCACGGTAGCATCACCAAAGGCAAGTTCATACTTACTCCGGAGGGTCTTTCTCTTGGGCAGGGATGTGCTGAATAACTTCATAAATTGTATTGTGCAGATCTTGCCCTGGTAGACCAGCAGAGGTTGGAACAGACCTACTGGGCATCTGGAAAATGGAGCACAATTAGAAATTAGCAGACTAGAAAATAGTGTATCTATTACGCTGCACAGTTGAAACAACTGGAAGTAGTGGTGAGTAGAGAACTAGAACTGTTTATCTTCCCTACAATGCTCATTTCTTCCTTGCTACAGTTCCCTGCACTTACCACCCTGTGGTATTTAGTGTAGCTGCACAGCTATGAGGTCAGAGCAGAATAGCCTGACAAAGCTATCACTTTCTTCTTCATTTAAGAAAAAAGCTGGTAGTATGGTGTTGGGCAGATAAAATATATTATGCTCACTTTGTCAAAGATGGCACTGCCCACGTGCAAGTTTTAAGAGTACGCTTTTCCCCACACCCTTGACTGATTGGATGATGTGGGGTGGTGCACTCTCATGAGGAATCCTCCCATTATGCCTCAGATAAGTGACTTGGTATCAGAGACTTCCTTGTTTGTAGATTGGATTAAAGGTTTAAATTTCTACACTATAAAGTGGGGCAGACCAGGAGCTTGCTCTCTCAGTTCCTGAGATTAGCATTAGAGAGGAGAGCAGAGAAAGAAGAGAAGATAAAGGCCACATGGAGGCCAGGAGAAGCAGCCAAGATGGCGGAGTGCGGAGGGAGAAGCCAGTTTGTTCAGAGTTTGTGCAGAGAGAAGGAGATGGGGAAACAGAGGTGAATAAGTCTGGTGAGCTAGAAACCTTTGATTCTAGGAAACTCAGATAAGTCAGTAGCTTTGTGAGCACTGAATGAGTGGGTTTTGGAGCCCAGTGTGTGTTTTTGCTTGCCTGCCGGGTGCAAGCTAGAATTAAAGCTGATGGCTCACCAGTTCTTGGCTCTGTTGTTTCATTACCGACTGTTCGAATCTAATGCGAACCTGCACTGGCCAAGCGGCTGTGATCCTGACCCTGGCTACTGACTTTACATATGGTAAAGGAAATAAAATAGGAAAAAAATGGCAAAAGAGAATATATCAGGACAGCTTAGATCCAGAGAGCATATATTATTATCTTGTATTTACATCTCGATTACCTTTTTGCACCATTTGCCAATCATGTCTGCAAGGATGGTTGGAAAGAAAGACAAGAGCTCTAGTCACATTGCAAGTTAGTGAAGACAGGACCCAGAAGTATAGATCACTCAAAGGTTTTGGTCTGAATGTAGTAGTGGGCTCTAAACACTAAAGCAGGGGTCCCCAAACTTTTTTACACAGGGGGCCAGTTCACTGTCCCTCAGACCGTTGGAGGGCCGGACTATAAAAAAAACTATGAACAAATCCCTATGCACACTGCACATATCTTATTTTAAAGTAAAAAAACAAAACGGGAACAAATACAATATTTAAAATAAAGAACAATTAAATTTAAATCAACAAACTGACCAGTATTTCAATGGGAACTGTGGGTGCGGATGCATCCTGTGCTCCTCTCACTGACCACCAATGAAAGAGGTGCCCCTTCCGAAGTGTGGCGGGGGTCAGAAAGATGGCCTCAGGGGGCCGCATGCGGCCCACGGGCCATAGTTTGGGGATGCCTAAGCTAAAGGCTTGGATAAATGTGGAAAGTACAGTAATGTATGTCTGGCAAAACTAACATGTATTTTATTGAAACTGGAATTCATGTTTTACTAGCTCCTCTTCCCTGTATTTAATAATCTTTTTCTTCCTGGAATGGCTGCCTTCCAATTATTTAGCTAATCTCTGGCTCTTCTCTTCATCCCAAACTCCTCCTCATTTCTATCATATTTCTGATCACTTCCATCCTTTATGTAGCTCCACCTAGGGAACTCTTGGCCCTTGATAACTCATCTGAGAGGTCTTTATCTCATCCTCGTGTGGCTTGCTGGGTTATTCTGGAAAATCTTAGCTTTGTTTCTCTGGAAATTGCCTGTTTCCGTTACACATGTTCAAACTGTCATGGGCAGCCCTAGGCTTGGCGATTTGTCCTGTCATTCTTGGAACAAGGAGATTTTGATTTACAGTTTGTTCTTGAAATCAACTCTTGATTTTCATTGGTATGGAGGTATTCAGGGGCTATAATAAACATGATCTATAGGTAATAACTAAGTTACCTAACCTAATATCACATCTGTTCACAGGGAATACATTTGTTCATTTCATGCCCTTGTTTTCCGTCCAGCTTCTGAAAAAAGTGCCAGGTGGACACTGAAATGCACAGCACATAGAGCGAGGAGTATTCCATCTGTACACGTACCACACACGTAGGAGATGAGTCTGATCTTTTAAAACTCAAAAAGTTAGCAATTCAATTTATTTTCCTTCTTAACTTCAGTTTTCAGATCTTGGTTTTATTATTATTTCTCCTTTTCTTCTCCAAGCCCTTGCATTTTGCCACTAATCTTCACACATAATTGCCATTCTGGCTGCTTCTTCCACAGACCCTCCTACACATGTTCCCGCCCTCGGTCCTCGCCCCCCTCGGGTCCTCGCCCACCTCGCTCGCCCTCCTCCTTCCGGTGCTGGTGTTGATTTCTCACTTCCTCCCAGAGCACGTGGCACCCATGAAGCACATCAGCGGATTCCGTAGGAGTTTTCAGCTTTGAAGATGGATATAGGTCCAGATTAAGTTATCCTGCTTATGACAGAAATAGCGGGGCTTCTGATACGTAATCAAAGCACTCATTTCTCTGCCTGGAGTTCTGGAAGACTGTCGCATGGCCAGTAAACAGAGATCCTCCCAATAAAATCTTCAGACTGAGTGATGATTTATGACAAGGCTATATGTAAAGTTTCTTCCATAGATCTCACTCTTTTCTAACGAATTCCTAGGAATAAAAACTGCCTGCCTTATTTAAAATAAACTACTGACTTCAAAAATTCAGTTCCGAGTCTTATCAGCTCTTCAGTTTTCTGCTCTCCCATTTGAAAGCCACACCTGAAAGGGGTGCTTTCTGCCACGGTGGTGAGCTGTTTGAAATACCTGAATTGCCAAATACTGGATTTTGCCTTTTTGGTTGTAGAAGTGAAGGGTGAGCCAATCCTGCCTTAGTTTACGGCATTGCAAAGTCGCTGCAGTGCAGTCCTGCCTCTGGTAGATGATGAAGGCGCTGCCACTACTGAGTCACCTCTAGGAGGATGAAATGCCATCAGTCCCCCTCCAGTACGCACAGGGCATTTGCACAATAAAGTCTGTGGCCAGGAAACCGACCAGATGAACCTTACATTGATAGAATTCTCAGAACAAATGAGGTAACCATCCCTAACAACCAACAGTTTTGCAACGCCCAGAAGCAAGAAGTCTATTTACGGCCCTTTAGTAAGTGAACACTCATGGAGGAATAAGGTAGCTGCAAAAAGATGGGTCCTACACAAATCTACAAAGACGTTAGTTAATGAGCTGAGTAGCCCAGAGAAGCATTCCGCTGTCTATAGAAATGAAACTGGTTACTTTAAAAGACCTTGTCATTGCAGACTGAAAAAGTTGGCTTCACCTGTAAAAGCCCCCCCCCCCCACACACACACACATCTCATGTACTGTTAGGAAAAAATAAAGACGTGTATCTGCATACTTTGGGTTTATAGGGTAGTTTTCTTCTGAAGAGCAGGAGGTACCTGCAAGGGTATGATCAATTGTCCTTGCAGTGCCCTCGAGAGACACGAGGGGGCAGTGTAGGGGAAGACGAAGAACAGAGAGTTCAGGGAGGCGGGAGGCTGCACCCACTGAGGGGATGCAGGATGATTCAAACGGGGTGGGGTCTCTCTCCCGATTCCCCGCTGATTCAGTTCTCTTGACCTTCCACCTAGTTAGTAGTTAGTTCCCTTTTCACTGAGCTCACCAGGTAAAGACCTTTGATGAATGAGTGTGACTTTCTTACTTGTGTTAGCCGTATTTATAAAGTCTAAGAAAGACTTTAGCCCCCAGATCAGCAGTGTCACTCAGAGTGGGCGCACACTGCTGACGTAATGCAGCCATGTGCCCACACTGCCCATGCTGAGATGAGTGCTGCTCACACCTCTGGTGAAGCCCAGTTCTCCTGCTGTGCTAACCAGCCACTAGGGAAATGCACCCCGGGAACTCCAGGAGCTTCTGGAAAAGCAATGAATTCATATATTCCGAAGTCTTCCAGAGCATCCTCATGGCCTGAAACAGAAAACAAACACCACTTACAAACCAAATGCCTCACCTTGCTATGGTTGTTTTTAAGCCTTTGTAAAACTTGATTGTTTGCTTCAAGTGCAGTGTGTATAAAACCAACGTAACGTTTCCTAGTCCCCCGGAGTGGTATTATTGCCACTAAGCAGTGTTGGAAATCACTCCTAAAGCTGAGCACTGAAACTGAACTGGGCCTCATTCTTTGGCCTGTGGGGGAACAGTGTATTATGTACTCAGATAAACACGTGTGGGCTGGTGTGTCCTTTGTACCTCTCAGTTATCAGAGCTCTACAGCCGCCAAGGCTTCAGGCTGGCTGCCTTCCTCCACTCCTGCTATCTGCTGCACCCAGCTAGGTCTGAGACCACTGGGACTAATAGAATAAATAAGTAACTATAGCTGCCCATACGTACAAAATATAATACAATATAGCGTCAAGATCACTAAACTATCATGTGAAAAATGTCAGGAATGGGGTGGTTAGAGGAACCAGATGGTCTCTCTGGAGTCTTTCCCAGCTCTGACATTCAGTCATTTTTGAGGAAGGGCTAGATAAGAGGAAGAACCCGTATTTACTAAGCGTCCAGGCATCATATGAGGAAGTTGAGGTCAGGAAAAAGAATTTTCTCAAGGTGATGTTGGGGCAGAGTGGCCTATGTGGGACTGAAACCCAGCTCTGTATGACTGCAAGTCCCATTGTTAACTTAGAACAACTCAGTAGGGAGTCAGTGGTGGTGGTGAGGAGGATCCTGGAGGGGACAAAGGAGCAGCAAGCCTGTCAAGCCTCCCTTTCTTCTCACTGGGTGGAGCTGCAGGCATTGTATCTGACCCTTGGAACAAGGAAGTGAGGGACATCTGGGCATTTTCAAAGTATTAATAGGATCAATGAAATAGGGTTTAGCAGAACTCAGTGACTGTGGGCAAGTGACTTAATCTCTCCGAGCCTTAGTTCTCTTGCAGGTAAAGTGGAGTCAAGAGCCTTGCACTCTGGAGTGCTAGTCTTACAGACTTGTGTGCCTTACATAAAACTAGTAAAGGATAGCACTTTGTAAAGTGAAGGCAGTATTCAAAGGTAAGGGGCTTAGTATTATATCATGATTAGCTTATGTGAATGCTATTATATTGATAGTACATTATATACTGCTCACAGAATTTAGGGGATCAGGGAACGTCCAGATACTCCAGTACTTTCAGCCTTGTGTATAGCGCATTTTCACCAATGAAATAAAGTTGGTTTTGCATCTCATTTGCATAATCAAACAACTTTGACTTGTTTGCTTTTCTGATGTTCTTGTTTAATAAAAAGAATCAAATTCTTATTTTATTGCTTTATATTCATTTTGAAATATCCCCTAATTTTTGTGAGCAGTATATATACTAATAAATATCAACAATATTCATTAATATACATTACATTGATAATAGCCCCTGTCAGCCTGGCCCTTACCTGAAAATGTTTGTGCTTTTCTGTATTCTGTTTCTGGCCTGAAAAGACAAATTGGCATTTCTGTCAGTCTTATCAACTGAGGAAAAAGCATTCAAGATAAAAATTATATTCATAGAAACATATGCATTACCTGCCTTCTATCTTCTGTTTTATAACTAAAAGCAAGAGAGAAATAAACACAGTAAGATACTTTTTAGCATATAAAAACCATTTACGACTTTTTTCTATGTTTGACCTACCTTTGCAGGGTTGATATTTTTTCCATAGGAAAAGAAGACACGTGGATGTAATCAAAAAGAGTGATATTCCAGTTATACTTGCTAAAGGGGACAAGGACTTCCCTTTCTGGGTAAGCTTCTCCAGGCCTGCATGAAAGGACAGATACAGTTTTAATATGTTTATTGATCAAAAGTAATAAATTGCTATATAGTTTGACTTGCTCATGCTTTATCTTAAATGAGACACTACTCATTGGAGAGAATATGAATGAGAGATGAAATGAAAGGGATGCACTTATTTTAGAACACTTAGTAAACTCTCTGGAGACATTCGTGATTGGAACATGTGAGCTGCCCCAGGGTAACACCAATATGTTGTACTAGATATGGCAAATAGCTCGTGTCTGTCACTTTTCAGTAGCTTTTGCCACCATTCCATTTAGATCTGTTTTATCTCACTGTGTACAACATCCCCTGATGCTAGGCTGTTCTCTCTCTCCCTCCATCTCACTCTTTTAGGATAATTCAGGTGTGTGAATTTTCCAGGGGGGTAGTATATGATTAAAGGTATGACAGGGGAGGTGTTTATTTTAAATACAATTTACTAATTTTGACCAATAATTTCATTGCTAAAATACAGTATGCACATGATTGTTAAAATATTTAAAGCACTATCTGGTGACTAAAATCTACTTTGTTTTGCAAGTCATTCCTTTCCTATGTAAAATATGGTGCTAAGAACTAACATCTGCTGAGTGCTTGAAGTATGTCAGACTCTGTTCTAAGAATACGTGATACATACAGACCCACTCAATGTTCACAATAATTATATTGGGGAGACACTATTATTATTGTCCCCTCTTACAGATGAAGAAGCTGAGGCTGCTCTAAGTGATTCAAGTAGTATGATGCGGAGTCCGGAGAGGACCCGAGGCTCTTGACACTTTGTCCTGCCTCATTTTAATGTTACTTTAACATAGATTACTAGCCAGGGCAGTGTAAACACTAGTTCCGTAGTATAATACGCTTAGTCATAGAGTTACTAGATAGAGTGGGGAGTAGTTGTGGCCTCCTACACATGGGTGTAACAGGTGTCTGTTTACAGTAGGAGAGAGGTATTGGGGTGGAAGTTGCCTGTCTCTGTCTAGCTTAATGTGAGAGTGAAAGTCCTGGAATGTCACACCTATTCCATAGTGGTGGTAACAGCCTGGGGAACGTGGGTGTGGTGAAGACCTGGTGCCATTTGGTTCAGCAATAAGATTCCAGCCCGCACACCCTCTGTCATCTTTCACCATAAAACTGCTGAGGTCTCCAGCAGCCAAGACAGGGGGGAAGGCTTCATTTTTCCCTTCTTTCACTGTGGACCTAGGTACACTGTCTTGGCTTTTGATTTGAACACTTTTATTTTTCATCTTCCCAGAATCTTTTTATAATATAGTATAGATCATATATATCAAACTCCAATTAAAGTCATTGAATTAATTCTGTCTCTGTTGAATTCCTTATACAATGCCGTTCACAATTCCCTTTAAATCTACCTGAACGTCTACAATTTCAGATGAGAAGTTTGTAAATTTCTGATATGTAATCAGAGAACTGTGTTTTTTAAATGTCCTTTTTTATGGGATTTCAATACTTTTGTAACATTTTTGCCTCTAAACAGATTTTAAATCAAACTCTTTTGAACTCTGGGTGGATGAAATAAATTCAAGGCAGTTTAAAAGAAAATAGAATGACAATTTATTGGTTCTAGATCTAGTCTAGAACATCACACCACTTCTTAGGACATTGTTCCTCCTTTTCTCCTTGATAATTTGTAGAGCAGTGTATATTCTTCCGCTGTTAGAAAGCTGACCTTTTAGTGTGGGACTACTCTAGCACTTGTGTGGTCTCTTTGTGAAGTCTAAGTCTTTCTTCAGACATTGTGCTCTGACTTTATGGGTTTGTTCTCTCTAAAGAGCTGGTCACTGTGGGAAAGCCACTTGATTCTGAAGGTCTGGATTTTCACATTAGTAAAATGAGGAGGCGAGAGGGATTGATTTTTAAATTCTCTGTTGCTCTAATATCATACAATTTGGTGTAGCCAGAGAGTTTTACATGAAGTTTATTATGTAACTAAAACACAGTATCCACTGGCATGTTAGTCAAGAAGTTCCCAAAAATTGTGAGCATGTATGTGTGTGTGTGTGTGTGTATATATATATATATATATATATATATATATATATATATATATACACACACACACACACACACACACACAAATATTATAAAATTTACTGATACTATAATTACTGTAGTCTATTATTTAGAAATAATAATAAAACACTCAATAAATCTTAAATTTCCTATATAGCTAATTGATTCTCATGGGATGCTTTGCTTTTGATGAGTATTATGTATGTATAAAACCAAATGTAGCCTGACCAGGTAGTGGCGCAGTGGATAGAGCGTCGGACTGGGATGTGGAAGATCCAGGTTCAAGTCCCCGAGCTCGCCAGCTTGAGCGCGGGCCCATCTGGCTTGAGCGAAAGCTCGTCAGCTTGGACCCAAGGTTGCCGGCTCCAGCAAGGGGTTGCTTGGCCTGCTGAAGGCCCGGGATCAAGGCACATGTGAGAAAGCAATCAATGAACAACTAAGCTGTTGCGACGGCAGCAAAAAACTAATGATTGATGCTTCTCACCTCTCTCCATTCCTGTCTGTCTGTCCCTATCTATCCCTCTCTCTGACTCTCTCTCTGTCCCTGTAAAAAAAAAAACCAAAAACAACCAAATGTACATTTTTTCCATTAAGTAGGGTATAGATGTATCATGTCAGTTATAACAAACATAGTAAGAAAAATTAAAGCACAACTTTTAGGTACAGATAAAGGAATAGTCTCAGAGAAACTAAAATATTTGCCACAGTCCCAAAGTCCTAGAACTGAGACTGGATCATAAGTTTTTTCTTAACTGGAAGTTCAGTGTTTTCCTGTTAATCTGTGGTTAAGAATGGTTCCATTATTGGAAAGTTGACTCTGTATATTCATTTTTTCCTTTAACCTTTTCTAAAACCAGACCTGATGTGCTCTGTCTTCTGAATGACTGGTCTACCTTTACCAAAATTTACTAGCCCCTGGCCCCTCAATAAATATTCAGTGCTAATTTATTCTAGTCAAGTTTCTGCAATGTGCTGTACCGTGAGAAAAACTGCAGGCAAACATCTTAGTGTAGTGTCAGCCTTTTCCCCTTGTAAACTTGAAAATACACTAATATAGTAGTTATGATTTCAGAGTACGGTACTTCTCGTTCGAATGGTGAAGCTGCACTCTGCAGTAGTCAGCTCTTTGCCCTGCACATCCAGGATTCTGAGCCCTAGTGAGTTTAACATACAATTAATGGATGGCGGGGTGAAGGGATGCCCTCCCCTTATCACCAATTTTAACTTTTTGTCACCTTTGATATGTATGTCCTAAAATGACCAAATTTGCACATTCTGTCCAACAGAGGACCTCTTCTTCCCTTTCACGTTGCTTCCTGTTTCTTTAGACTCCTTTCTTAGCTCCCCTTTGCCTCTCTGCCCCTTCCCTCTGCTTGCCCTCCATCAGAGAACCACCCAGTAGTGACCAGCGCCTGTCAGCCCACATCCTAGCTTTGGCAAAGTCCTGGCATCCTTCCCCGGAGGTGAGGAGTAGGGGTGCGCCTTTTCTCACAACAAACGAGCTTTCCTGGTGGCGCCCTTCTCCTCTGGAGCATCCCGGCTCCCTGCTCCTAACACTGCTTCACTCTGCCTCAGAATATACAAGGTTCACCACGTCCTGCATTTGAAATCAGCTCCCTTTCACAGACTAAAAGTGCCAAACGTGTCAAGGATCAAATCAAGGGGCATGGGTGCTGTAGTCTCAGCTGTAGGCACCTGTGTTTAGGAGAGGTACACTTCTAGAAGCACAACTTGAGAGTAAGACAGCAGGAACATTCTGACCCTGTTGTCACAGAGAACTTAGGAAATCCTGGATGTAGCTCTGGACACATCCAGGAGCCCCGGTCTTTCTCCTTTCAGAGAGCTCTCTACTCTTCTGGACGCAGCATATCATTCTTCCCATTATTCAAACATGATTGACTCATTTACCAAAGCCTTAGTGCAAATGCTATTTGCCCCCTCCTTAGGCAAACAAATAAAATGAAATAAAGTATTAAGTGCAAATATGGGCAAGAGGCGTGGTCTCCATGGTATCTCAACCTGGCTGTTTGAGAAACTGCACCCAGGACAGGACAGCCATATGCTACCAGCCAGCATGCCTATTTGTAGATCAGAATGGAGTTCTGAGATCCCTCCCATCCAATATGTTCGGGGATCACTGCAGCTGATTCATGTCCCTACGGAGAGGAAGGCGCCATATTGAGGGGTGTGCTATTTTCACAGTCCACCTGGCAAACTCAGTTATTCTGTGCTAGATGCTCACGAAGATGTCACCCAAGTGCTCAGGATCTGGATGTCAGGGATATATACAGTTTTATCTGTCATCTTCTCCTGTGGCCCAAAGGGAAATGCATCTCCTGGACACTTTAAGCTGAGAAATTTCTAGGTAGATGGAGGAAAATAGTGAGTTCATTTTCATGACTTGGGCCATTTTCCTATTCCCTTCTTTATAATAAGATGTGCAATAGAAATGAATTTTTAAAAATGATAAATTTCTCAGTATCACATACAAATGAAAAATATTTCTATCATGACTAAATATTTAACTACAGCTGTGTGGACCTTGGGAACTCTAATAATTTGAATCACTTTATTAAATGAAACACTTGAATTCTAATCATATGTATTTTCATTTTATATGCATAATGCATGGCACAGTACCGATTTAGACCCCATTAAAATTTAAAATCTGCGACACCTACATTCAGGGAAGTCCTCTATTAGCATAATAAAATTATTGGGCTTTTTCAAAATACAGATGCTAATTTATTATCTTAATTTCTATTCTTTCCTTGAAATTTATAATCTAGATTTTTTAGTAACAGATATTTCATAATTTCTCATTAATATGAGTGTATATACATGTCATGAATAAACCAGAGTATCTCTTTGTATACAGCATACAATTAGTTAAGGTGATGAGAAAACACTGTCTGTCCTGTATATATGGCATTCTTTTAGAAAGACCATAGTCTTATTGACATTTTCAGGAAAAAGCAGTTTATATAGTGGTTAAAACCAAAGGCTTTGAATTCAGATAGTTTTTTATTGCTTATTAGCTGTGTGACCTTAACCATTGCCCGTTTTCTTTAGGACATCTCCACTGAGATTCAGAAAGGTCAAGTAATGTTTCACATTAGATGTGAACCATAGCCCACAGTGGTGGAAGGGACTGTCGTACACAGGCAGGAAATCATAGAGCTAACGGTGACATTCTCCAGTCTTCCTCTCCCCAACTGGAAGTCCCCAATAAACACTTGATTATTTCCAGACCTCATTGTTTTCTTTCCACACTGGTGATCTCAGAGTTATCTTTGACTGCTTTCTCCTTTGCCCTCTACATCTTATTGCTGAAACCGTTTGGTTGGCCACATTCTCTGTCTCCTTAAAAATAAAGAGGTTCATCTATTTCTTATAACTTGATTCTGGTTACATCAAACATAGCTTGGTTCTGAAAAGATGTCAAAAGCAGGTATGTTATCCCTCAAAATTATTTCAAATTCTCCATGGATCTTAATACAGATTTTCCATCAGAGTGGATTGTCAGGAAGTGTTCTCTTATAGTGACAAGAGATGTTCATTTTTTTTTACTGTTGCGGGTATACACTTAATCTGCATTGCAGAGATTCATTCATTTAGGGAACTTTTTATATTTATTTTTTATTTTTCTGAAGTGAGAAGCAGGGAGGCAGAGAGACAGACTCCCACATGTGCCCAACCAGGTTTCCACCCAAAATGCCCACTAGGGGGCGATGCTCTGCCCATCCAGGGCGTTGCTCGGTTGCAAACCAGAGCCATTCCAGAGCCTGAGGAGGAGGCCATGAAGCCATCCTCAGCGCCGGGGCCAACTTTGCTCCAATGGAGACTTGGCTGCAGGAGGGGAAGAGAGAGATAGAGAGAAAAGAGAGGGAAGAAGGGTAGAGAAGCTGATGGGTGCTTCTCTTGTGTGCCCTGGCTGAGACTCGGACCCGAGACTTCCACTCACAGGGCTGAAGCTCTACTGCTGAGCTAGCCGGCCAGTGCCCATTTGGGGAACTTTTAAAAATTCAAATACTTAAAAAAACACATCAATAGAGTTCTTTTTCTTTGCCAATTGTTGCTGCTTTAAAGTTCTGTGGACATTTGAGGGTTGAAGTACAGCTCTAAAAGTCACAAAGAGGTCTGACAAGTAAGCACCTGCTCTTCTTATTTACTATAATAACAAATGCCTGGTCTCTGTGCAGGTCGGATAGGTTTTTAGAGTTTTCAAAAGGCAGTTATTTGATATTAAGACCATAGCTGTCTCTGAGCCTTAACAATAAGACCTTGATGAAATATTGGGGAATTCTGATCTTATAAAAATACCTTGGCTAAATATTAACGGAAAAAATTTAGGCAGTGGGAAAGACTGCATCGGCATATTATAAGCTTGTTTTTCATCTGCAATGAGCATGAAGAACAAGTCTAAGATGACATCCAGATTACTGATAAATTATTTTAAATGCTTAATTACGGCTTCAAAATCAGGTTTCTACCTCTCACTGAGGTAAAAGCTGGGGAGGCCTATTAAAAATCTAGTAAAATAGAAAGCAAAGGGTGCACTTCAGCTGCTTACATGCCTGCTATCCAAATTCGGCCTTCTCAATGCCTACCAGTATTTGGCCCATGAGAGGTGCCAAGTAATGAAGGAACAGTCTTTTATTTATTTATTTATTTATTTTTACAGGGACAAAGAGAGAGTTAGAGAGAGGGATAAATAGGGACAGACAGACAGGAACGAAGAGAGGTGAGAAGCACCAACCATTAGTTTCTCGTTGCCGTTGCGACACCATAGTTGTTCATTGATTGCTTTCTCACATGTGCCTTGACCACGGGCCTTCAGCAGACCGAGCAACCCCTTTCTGGAGCCAGCAACCTTGGGTCCAAGATGGCGAGCTTTGGCTCAAGCCAGATGGGCCCGCGCTCAAGCTGGTGAGCTCAGGGTATCGAACCTGGGTCTTCCACATCCCAGTCTGACACTCCATCCACTGCGCCACCGCCTGGTCAGGCGAAGGAACAGTCTTATTTATATCAGCCTAATATATATATATATATATATATATATATATATATATATATATATATATATACACACATACATACACACACACACACACACACACACACACTTTGGGATCTGTAAGGTAAGTATATTATCTATTGACCAAATGAAACATGAACTAGGTGAAAATTCTAGAGCTGCATTGTCCAATACGTTAGCCACTAGACACATGTGGCTGTTTACACTGAAATTAGAATTAATATAGATGAAATAAAATAAAACTTTATTTTCTCAGTTGCATAACCACATTTTAAGTGCTTAAAAGCCAAATAAGGCTCATGGCTACCACATTGGTTAGTGTAGATACTGAACCTTTCCTTCATTGCAGAAAGTCCTACTGGATAACACTGTTCTAGACAGTGTGGTATTTTCTTCATATAAACTCCCCCCAAAGGGAGGGAAGATGGCGATGGAGTAGGCGGACATACCAACTTCCAACTCCCAGAACCAAAGTGGATTATAACTCAAATTTAAGAACCATCATCTGGATAAACCAACTTTGAACTAAACTAAGTGGACTCTTCAACCAAGGAACACAGAAGAAGCCACATGGAGACTGGTAGGAATAGTGAAAACGCGAAGAGGGCTGCCCAGCTCCCCGGAGCAAACGGCAGCCCGGAGAGACCCACGTGGTGGGAGGAGAGTTTGGTGGAGAGGGAGGGACCTGGTTCCCAGGAACCAAGCCCCAGCTTGCAGTCTCAGAGCCTAGAAGAGGTGTTTGGACAGTATTGAGCTGTGAAACAAGTGAGGATACTGTTTGTGTGAGAGAGACAGCTTTCTCAGACCCAAGATTCTTTTTAAAGGGACAGCGCAGAAAACCTCTCTCACAACCACTCACCCGGGGCTCCGGGGAATGAGGACAGAGGAGGGGACCAGAGCAGCAGGAAGAGAGTGTGGACTGAAGGCACAGGGACAAACACTCTGAAGAACAGCCACCCTAACCCCTGGGCTAAGTCATTTCCCTAATCGAAAATGAAAATTGCCCCTGGAACTAGCAATACCAGCAAAGGGAGACAGGACACCAGCCAAATAAGCTCACCCGCAGCAATTAGAGCAAACCTGCTTAGAGGGAGGGAGATCCCAGGTCTACAGTATGGTGACTTAGGGCACTTCCATCTCTACTGAGGGTTGCTGAAGGGTATGGTGGCGGCAGGACGCTGAAACGTGGTCCTGTCGGTGGGGGCGGAGTCACAACCTATGTGAGCTCGGTCTAGCCCAGCAGGGGCAGAGGGGACGTGCAAAAGCGGTCCGGCAGCTGCGGACCCACCTGTAACCCCCCCTGCGGGGAGAAAGTGGAAGCTCAGGAACAGGCAGAGATGTGCTCTGCGACCCTGCGAAAACCTGCCCTGACCGCAGGGACGGGGCTAGGACCAGGGATGGGCGGGGGCTCGTGGCTGAGCACTGGCTACCAGCCCCGCCCAGCCAGAGAAACCGCGGTTTGCCATCCTACGTGCGCGAGCAGGCTCCGAGCGCGGGGGTGGGGTAGAACCCCGGAGGAGTGGAAGCTCGCAGCTGACTGAAAGTCAGCAAACACGCCCGGCACAATAAACCGGAGTTTCCGACCCTGCACAGGAGGGCCCTGGCCTCGAGGGCGGAGCTAAAGCTCCGGACGGGCAAAGGGTCACAGCTGAGAGCACGTCAACAGCCCCGCCCAACCCGCAAAACTGTGGCTAGCAGGCTCTGAATACTGCGGGTGCAGGGCGTAAGCCCGGAAACAAGCTGGGTCCGCAGCTGAGCAAAGGTTCTCACCTCTACCCTTGGTGGTGAGGCTTGTGGCTTGAGTGACAGCACGTCCCGCGGAGGAGAAGCAGAAATCACAGCAACAGCCGCAGTAGGCTGGCACTGGCAACACCCATACCAAACGGCCCTAGGCAGCGGCAGAGGGGGTGGGGGGCCTGCAGACAGACCACACCTAAAGAACACAAAGGCAACATCTACTGGACTCCAGTGGCCACAACTTGCTTATACACAGACAAAATGGGCAGGCAGAGGAATGCAAACCAAATGAATCAAGAGAAATCCCCAAAGAAGGACCTGAATGAACCAGATATAACCAAACTACCAGAAGCAGAATTTAGAATAATGCTAGTTGGGATGTTCAAAGAAATTAGAGCAACAATGGATAGTCATTTTGAACACCTAAATAAAGAGTATAAAAACAAAATTGAAATAATAAAAAAGAATCAGACATAAATGACAAATACAGTATCAGAACTGAAGACCACAATGGAAGGAATTAAAAGCAGGATGAATCACGCTGATGATCAAATAAGCGAGTTAGAGGACACAATAAACAAAGGCACAGAAGCAGAGAAGAAAAAGGAAAAGAGACTCAAAAAATGTGAGGAAACTCTAAGGGAGCTCTGTGACAACCTGAAGAGAAACAACATTCGCATCATAGGGGTGCCTGAAGAAGAGGAAAGAGGACAGGAAATGGAAACTTTGTTCAATCAAATCATACCAGAAAACTTCCCTAAATTAAGGCTGGGAAACATTCTACACATTCAAGAAGCACAGAGAACTCCATTAAAGAGAAACCCAAAAAGATCTACACCAAGACACATCATAGTTAAAATACCAAAGCTAATGGATAAAGAAAAAAATCTTAAAAGCTGCTAGGGAAAAAAAGGCTATCACCTACAAAGGAGCCCCCATAAGGATGACATCGGACTTCTCAACAGAAACACTTGAGGCCAGAAGGGAATGGCAAGATATAATCAAAGAAATGCAGAACAAGAACATACAACCAAGACTACACTATCCAACAAGGCTAACGTTTAAAATTGAAGGAGAAATAAAGAGCTTCCCAGACAAAGAAAGCCTGAAGGAATTCATTAAAACCAAACCAATTCTGCAAAAGATACTAAGGGGCCTGTTGTGAACAGTTTAAAAGGAGGAAAGAATATAGCAAAAAAAAAAAAAAAATATATATATATATATATATATATATATATATATATACACACATATATATATATATATATATATATATATATATATACAGCTTTAAAGAATAAAATGGGAATAAACAACTACATATCAATAATAACCTTAAATGTAAATGGACTAAATGATCCAATCAAAAGAAATAGGGTAGCTGCGTAGATAAAGAAACAGGACCCATACATATGCTGTCTACAAGAGACACACCTTAAAACAAAAATGCACATAGACTGAAGGTAAAAGGATGGAAAAAATATTTCATGCAAATGGAAATGAAAAAAAAGTCGGGGTAGCAGTACTTATATCTGACAAAATGGACTTTAAAACAAAGGCTGTAGTAAGAGATGAAGAAGGACACTACATAATGATAAAGGGAACAATTCAACAGGAAGATATAACTATTATAAATATCTATGCACCAAATATAGGAGCCCCGGCATACATAAAGTAGACTTTGATGGATATAAAGGGCGAGATTAACAGCAATACTATCATACTAGGGGATTTCAATACCCCACTAACAACATTGGATAGATCCACAAGAAAGAAAATTAATAAAGAAACAGCAGACTTAAAGGATAAACTAGATCAACTTGATTTAATAGATACCTTCAGAACTTTTCACCCTAAAGCAGTAGAATATACATTCTTCTCAAGCGCTCATGGTATGTTTTCTAGGATAGACCACATGTTAGAACACAAAAATGGTCTCAAAAAATTTAAGAAGATTGAAATCATATCAAGCATTTTCTCTGATCACAATGCCATGAAACTAGAAATTAACCACAAAAGAAAAACTGAAAAAAACTCAAACACTTGGAAACTAAATAGCATGATATTAAATAATGAATGGATTAACAATGAGATCAAAGAAGAAATAAAAGAGTTTCTAGAAACAAATGATAATGAGCATACATCAACTCAAAATTTATGGGACACAGCAAAAGCAGTACTGAGAGGGAAGTTCATTGCACTACAGACATATCATAAGAAGCTAGAAAAAGCTCAAATAAGCAACCTGACTCTGCATCTAGAAGAACTAGAAAAACAACAGCAAATAAACCCCAGAACAAGTAGAAGGAAGGAAATAATAAAGATCAGAGCAGAAATAAATGACATAGAGGCTAAGGAAACAATACAGAGGATCAATGAAACCAGAAGCTGGTTCTTTGAAAAGGTAAACAAGGTTGATGAACCTTTAACCAGACTCACCAAGAAAAAGAGAAAGAGGACTCAAATAAATAAAATTAGAAAGGACAGTGGAGAAATAACAACTGACACAACAGAAATACAAAGCATTTAAGAAAATACTATAAAGAACTCTACGCCAAAAAATTAGGTGAAATGGACAAATTTCTTGAATCATATAACCTTCCAAAAATCAATCTGGAAGAATCAGAACACCTAAACAGACCAATTACAACAAATGAGATTGAAACAGTTATCAAAACACTCCCAAAAAAGAAAAGTCCTGGGCCTGGTGGCTTCACAAGTGAATTCTATCAAAAATTCAAAGAAGAACTAACTCTTATCCTTCTCAAGCTATTTCAAAAAATTCAAGAGGAAGGAAGACTTCCAAACTCCTTTTATGAGGCAAGCATAATTCTGATCCCAAAACCGGGCAAAGACAACACAAAGAAAGAAAATTATAGGCCTATATCCCTGATAAATTTAGACGCTAAAATTCTCAACAAAATATTAGCCAACCGGATCCAGCAATATATGAAAAAAATCATACACCATGATCAAGTGGGATTTATTCTGTAGAGGCAAGGCTGGTTCAATATTTGCAAATCAATCAATGTGATTCATCACATAAACAAAAGGACATACAAAAATCACATGATAATTTCAATAGATGCAGAAAAGGCATTTGATAAAATCCAGCATCAATTCATGCTCAAAACTGTCAGTAAAGTGGGAATACAGGGAATATTCCTTAACATGAAAAAGGCCATCTATGAAAAACCCACAGCAATCATCATACTAAATGGACAAAAATTAAAAGCAATCCCCTTAAGATCAGGAACCAGGCAGGGGTGCCCCCTTTCACCACTTTTATTCAACATAGTTCTGGAAGTCCTAGCTATAGCAATCAGATAAGAAGAAGAAATAAAAGGCATCCAAATTGAAAAAGAAGTAAAACTGTCACTATTTGCAGATGATATGATATTGTATATAGAAAACCCTAAAGTCTCAGTCTAAAAACTACTGGACCTTATAAATGAATTCAGCAAGGTGGCAGGATATAAAATTAATACTCAGAAATCAGAGGCATTTCTATATACAAACAATGAACTGTCAGCAAAAGAAATTAAGAAAACAATCCCCTTCACTATTGCAGCCAAAAAAATAATGTACCTAGGAGTAAATTTAACCAAGGAGGTTAAAGACTTGTACTCGGAAAATTATAAAACATTGATAAAAGAAATCAAGGAAGATACGAACAAGTGGAAGCATATACTGTGCTCATGGCTAGGAAGAATAAACATCAGTAAAATGTGTATATTACCCAAAGCAATTTATAAATTCAATGCAATACCAATTAAAATACCAATGACATACTTCAAAGATATAGAAAACATATTCCAAAAATTTATATGGAACCAAAAAAGAACACGAATAGCCTCAGCAGTCTTAAAAAGAAAATATAAAGCAGGAGGTATCACTCTTCTGGATATCAAGGTTTACTACAAGGCCATTTACTCAAGACAGCCTGGTACTGGCATAAGAACAGGCACATTGATCAATGGAACAGAACAGAGAACCCAGAAATAAACCCACACCTATATGGACAACTGATATTTGACAAAGGAGGAAAGAATGTACAGTGGAGTAAAGACAGCCTGTTTAACAAATGGTGCTGGGAATATTGGAATCTACCTGCAAAAAAATTAAACTAGACCATCAACTTACACCATTCACAAAAACAAATTCAAAATGGATAAAAGACTTAAACGTAAGCCGTGAAACTATAAGCATCTTAGAAGAAAACATAGGCAGCAAGCTTTCCGACATCTGTAAAAGCAATATATTTACCGATTTATCTCCACCGGCAAATGAAATAAAAGGCAAGATAAACAAATGGGACTATATCAAACTAAAAAGTTTTTGCACAGCTATAGACAATAAGAACAGAATAAAAAGACAAACCACACAATGGGAGAACATATTCGACAGTATGTCTGATAAGGGGTTAATAACCAAAATTTATAAAGAACTTATAAAACTCAACACCAGGAAGACAAACAATCCAATCAAAAAATGGGCAAAAGAAATAAATAGAAATTTTTCCAAAGAGGACATACAGATGGCCAATAGGCATATGAAAAAATGCTCAACATCACTAATCATTAGAGAAATGCAAATTAAAACTCCAATGAGATATCACCTCACACCAGTCAGAATGGCGCTCATCAGCAAAACAACAAAGAATAAGTGCTGGCGAGGTTGTGGAGAAAAGGGAACCCTTCTGCACTGCTGGTGGGAATGCAGAATGGTGCAGCCACTGTGGAAAACAGTATGGAGATTCCTCAGAAAATTAAAAATCGAACTGCCTTTTGACCCAGGTATCCCACTTTTAGGAATATACTCTAAGAATACCATAACACTGTTCGAAAAGAAGAAATGCGCCCCCATGTTCGTGGCAGCATTGTTCACAATAGCGAATATCTGGAAACAGCCCAAGTGTCCGTCAGAAGAGGAGTGGATTAAACAGCTTTGGTACATATATACTATGGAATACTATTCAGCCATAAGAAATGATGACATCGGATCATTTACAACAAAATGGATGTCCCTTGATAACATTATACGGAGTGAAATAAGTAAATCAGAAAAAAAATACTGAGAACAGCATGATTTCATACATAAGTGAGACATAAAAGTGAGACTATGAGACATGGACAAGAGTGTGGTGGTTACAGGGTGGGGGGAGGGAGGAGATGGAGGGACAGAGGGAGGTGAGGAGCACAAAGGAATCCAGATAGATGGTGACAGAGGACAATTTGACTTTGGGTGATGGGTATGCAACACAATTGAATGTTGGGATGGTCTGGAGATGTTTTCATTGTACATATGTACCCTGATTTATTGGTGTCACCCCATTAAAATTAATAATAATAATATAAAAAACCACAATGAGATACCACCTCACACCAGTCAGAATGGCGCTCATCAGCAAAACAACATAGAATAAGTGCTGGTGATGATGTGGAGAAAAGGGAACCCTTCTGCACTGCTGGTGGGAATGCAGAATGGTGCAGCCACTGTGGAAAACAGTATGGAGATTCCTCAAAAAATTAAAAATCGAACTGCCTTTTGACCCAGCTATCCCACTTTTAGGAATATACCCTAAGAACACCATAGCACTATTTGAAAAGAAGAAATGCACCCTCATGTTCGTGGCAGCATTGTTCACAATAGCGAAGATCTGGAACCAGCCCAAGTATCCGTCAGAGGACGAGTGGATTGAAAAGCTTTGGTACATATATACTATGGAATACTACTCAGCCATAAGAAATGATGACATCAGAATATTCACAACAAAATGAATGGACCTTGATAACATTATACGCAGTGAAATAAGTAAATCAGAAAAAAAACTGAGAACAGCATGATTTCATACATAAGTGGGACATAAAAGTGAGATTATGAGACATGGACAAGAGAGTGGTGGAAGAGAGGGAGGGAGAGGGGGAGGGGATGGGCACAGGGAAAACCAGACAGAAGGTGACAGAGGACCATTGGACTTTGGGTGATGGGTATGCAACATAATTGAATGATAAGATTACCTGGTGATGTTTTCGTTGTACATATGTACCCTGATTTATTGGTGTCACCACATTAAAATTAATAAAAAAAGAAAGAAAAAAAACACCAAATCTCACCATGTCAGTATAGAAATTCCAATACATTCAGATGGTTCTGCAATTATGAATGTCCTCAATCCCTAGCCTGGGGAGGATCTCATCCACTATATATTTCTTTATCATTATGTGGGTTTGTGATAGTCTTATAATTTTTAGTAGCCCATTAAGAGATTTTTAATAAATTCAAAAGGCAATAGATATTTTTAAAAAGCTACGTTAAACAAGTAGTTGTTACATGTATGCTTTCGAAATATTCAGATTCTCAGATCCTAGCTGTAAGATCCTGATACAGTAGGTCTGAGGTGTCTTAATGAAAATACATTATTAGGCCATCCCAGCTGATTTTGACGCATGTGGCCCAAGGAACACATACTGAAGAATGTAGCTTATGAATTACAAGGACCATATTCTTGCTTCATTTGTTCAACAAAATGTGTTGCTGTTCTCTACATTATAGGCAGTATTCTAGGCACTAGAGCTATAATGACAGAAAAAGACAAGTTATCAATGGAGAAGACATTGATTGCAGTTCCTTTTGCAAATTTGTCCTTTCAGTCATAGGTACTCTGAACACTGTTGCCTGTCCAAACCGGCTCCCAGGTGTTCCCCAAGTGGAATCTGGCTTCTTTGTATGCAAAGGTGAGTCTAGTAGTAATAGAAGTAGTGGTAGTAAAGGAAAAAGTAAAAGGAGAAGAGTGGAAGAGTAGGAGAGAAAGGAGGAGCAGGAAAGGGGAAGGAGAGAAGAGAATGGATTTGAGAGATAGGGGGTTTGAATGATTGCATGTTGGACAGGGCAGTAAGCAAGAGAAGAGTCTGAGATGGCATTACTATTTCTATTTCTGGCTCAGGTTGGTAGATAGTAGGGCCATTAACTCAAACAGAGAATACAGAAAGAATAGAAATTGGGGGGAAAGAAGATGGTTTAGTTTTGATGTTGGACTTGAATACTGCCACTAGTATTTCGAAGTGGAAACTTCTGAAGGCAACTGCATATACAGTTTTAGAACTTTAAAGATGAAGATTTGGGATGCACCAGTGTTATGAAACCATGGGAGTGAATGAGATCATACAAGAGAATAATATACTATATATATAAAGAGACAAGGAAACTTAGAAGAATAGGAATTTGGTGGACATAAATATTTTAAGCAGTGATTCTTAACCTTTTGTAGCTCTATAAACTTTCTGAAACATCAGATGATTTTGAGAACGTCCACAGATTTCCAGTGTTTAAATTATGAAGGAGGAGGGGAAACCCATTAAAGACAGTGAGAAGGGGAGTCAAATACTAGGAAAACCAGATTTCCAACTCATAGAAATTTGTTCATCTTTCCTAATGCGACCCTAGATATAAATATTTTAAATGAGTAGCCTGCTTCTGTTATATTCCTGTTTGTAAAATCAGGAAAGCAAGGATGCATATTTATAAGTACATAATTCATTTAATTCTCTCTCTCTCTTTTTTTTTTTTTTTTTTTTTTTTTTGTTCCTCAGAATTAGCAATTGGATTCCTTCTCCATTCTGTTTCAGGTTTTCTTTCTTTGACTCACAGAAGCTATGATTTAGTTAGCTCAGGAAAATGAGTTTCTTAGAGTATATTAACAATCCCACAATGATACTGTCTTCCACCTAGTTATCATATAGAGGTGAAATAAGGCCAGCATGCATTTGTGTTTCACTGGGATCCCTGCCTTTGATGTCACACTTACCTACAGAGGTGATGATGACAGTGAAATGAGTTTCATCTTGCCTTCCAGTTACGTTGTTGTAAGCACAGCACATGTAGTCAGTTGTCTTCCGGGCTACTTTCTCAGATGCAACTTCCAAGTGAGGCCCGTGCTTAATGACATATGTTGTATTGCCAGTCCTCTGGATCCAGGAATAGGTGTTGGGAGGATACGAATCAGCAGAACAATCAAATAAGATGGCTTCCCCAATGTCAACAGTAAATACTTCCCCTACTTTTAGTCCTTTATCAGAATTAACTCGAAGTCCATAAGGTCCATCTGCATTAGTTGAAAAAAGATAAATAAGTAACATAAGTAATCATGACATAGTTTATAAATTTGAGAGAGCTTAGCAACATTTTATTTTCTATGAAAGTCTTCATGATAAACTTGGGTGAATAGATGCTTATTTAGACCCCCAGTAAATGATAAGGACCTAAAAGTGTTCTATTCTGATATCTATGGAAATTATAATACTTTATTTATTTATTTATATGAGAGAGGCAGGGAGAGACAGGGACATTGAGCTGCTCCTGTATATGTCCTGATCAGGAAATTGAATGAGCAACCTCTGTGCTCTGCAATGACACTCCAACCAACCAAGCTATTCCACAAGGACTTAATATTTTTTTTTGATAGATTTTTATAGACAGAAAGAGGAAGTGAGAGAGAGGGGAGGGAAGCATTTATTTGTTGTTCCACTCAGTTGTGCATTCATTGATCACTTCCCATGTATGCCCTGACAAGGGATTGAACCGGCAATCTTGTTTTTTCAGGGTAACACTCTTAACCAACTGAGCTAACTGGCCAGGGCCAATAATAATTATTTGAGATATGATTGAACTTAATGAAATAGTAAAAGCCTTGAAACTGAGTATATACAATCTTCCAGACACTGTTGTCATAATCCTGCTAAGCTTTTGTGCAATGCATTGATAAATACGTGATCTTGTAAGACAAATCTTTCTGAAACAGTAATTGCATTTTAAAGCATTTTAAAAATGAATAATGGCCCCTGTTTTTTCTTTGACAATCATACCTTGAGTATTATACATTTTTTCTCAGTACTAGATTATGTCATATAAATATTTATAAAATACATAGTTTCACATGAAACATAAATCTGTACAAATAGATATAGGAGTGGTCCGTATGCGCATATTTTCAGGACAGTTTAACAGTTAACAAATTTTAAAAATTCCTCCTCAAAAGGTAAGCCTAGAATTTCATTTGAAAAAAAGAATATTTTTGTTCTTTATTATCATTACCAAATATTCATCGATCATCAATAAACTACTTAATCATGGATATCCCATGTGTTTTTCCTCACACTACAATATTCCTTTAGCATTTTGATATTTTTGTAGCAACAGATTATCAGCATATGAAGATACATTTCCCAATGCTTTCTCCAGAGAATAAAGAGAGGAGAATTAAAAAAACATATTTCTCAGCTAGATAGGTTTTTCTCATTCAATCTTTAGCCTGGCTTAGACTCCAGAAACTTCAAGGTTCAGGCATGAGTGTGATCATTTTTCAGCCGATCATAACCAACATTTGTTGGATATTTGCCGTTTGAAGGCACTTCACTTATATATACAAGGACATTTAATTTTTAAAGCAGACACATGAAGTAGATGTTGTTATTATTAATTTTGCCTTGTACACATAGATAATACATACCATAGCTAGGACTCTAAAATACATGTATTTCCTCATTCATATTATCTCTCTAAAAAATGTGAGTGCTATAAATTTTTATATCACAAGTTTCTTTTAATATAAGTAGGTTGACTAGATGACTGGTTGTTTAAGTTGCTTTTACCTTTGAATCATAATGATTCAATGCTGTACTAAAGCTATTCTGGATACTAGTAAGCCATTCCCAGAGTATTCCCAATTAGGTCAGCATTTTCTGACCAATCTACCATTGGGGAAACAAATTTCTTAAGATATAACAGAAACTGAAAGCAAAAAATGAGTTTTATTTATCTAGAGAACATTCACTTTGCACATATTCACTTCCTAAAAGCCCACAGACGTCTGGAAGAAACCCGTAGATCAATGTGTATACATGGGATGATACTGTTTTCGGAAAGCAAACCCAGACGTTTGAAGTAACCAGGAACTGGAGATGGGGCATGAAAGTGGAGAGAAATGAATGTCCCTTTCCTGTGACTACCCTAGAATGCTGTCATACTCTTCTCTCATTTCAGGCTGTGATATGCTCTCAGGGAGAACCACTGCTTCAGAGCTGTGTGCTGTATAAAACGGAGCCTCCTCGTTCTGTTATCTCAGGGCCAGTGCAGCAGCAGCGTCCCTCCGATTTGTCATCACGGATAGAACAGTAGGGCAGAAAAGGCCACCCTATCTATGGTTCATGTAGTAGAAAACCAGTGGGCAGGATCAACCAAGGTTTGGAATGACAATGGGTCCGTGTCTGTGCATAAAAACTGAAGTCTGAGTGCAGAGCAGGACAGATAAAGAAGGGAATTGTGGTCATAAAAATATAGCCATTCAGTTTAAGCCTCTGCCTTCCCACTGGTTTTCAGGTTTATAGACTGCGACTGTGAAAACAAATTGCCCGATATTTCACACACATAAGGATGAGTGATATTTTGCTCAAAGTGTGCTGGCATTACTCGAAGCTTTTTTTGAAACTCCTCATTTTGGAATTGCCTTAGGACCTCACAACATAATGGAATAGTCTCAAAAATAGTAATTTTTTTTTTTATTTTGGAAAAGTGGTTTGATTTGTAGTGAAAGCCCAAAGTCTTTTAGAGAGAAGGCTGATGATAAGTTAGATCATCTAAAAACATCACTTCAGTTTAAAATAAAACATGCTTCTACAAAAAGGAATCTGATTATCTTACATTACTGTCTGTAGACGTTTATTTTGATTTTGCTACTTCCCCGTATTTTGGGTTTTGTGATTGGTCTAATCTTTTGTCCTCTCTCTGTCTTACTTACAGAGGGCCCTTGGGTTACGACAAAGTTCCATTCCTATGACAGTGACGTAACCCCAGTTTTGGTGTAAGTTGAAACATGCCCTATCCTAAGTCACTTAGCTATCCTAACACAGTTGTAAAATCATAATCTAGAACATAAAAACACAACTAAGAAACAGAAAAAGAATACTTCATATTCTTCTACCATGCGCAACCAAACTTGTTCACCCACCTAGTCTATAAGTACAATGCTAATGGTATAAGCTGACACACTCATGTCACAATTTTTTAAAGCTTTTATGGGAGTGAGCATTGTAAACTCAAAATGTCGTATGTCGATACCGTCATCACCCGAGGACCCCCTGTATATACTACATCTGGCTCTTCACAGTCAGAATCAAACACCCCAAACTCCCCCAGCCTGTGCACAAGCATTTCTTGCAATTCGAAGAACCTCACACCTGGAGCATTTTAGTTGCTTGCTTCTGATATGACTTCTTAAACTGTAACCTATTTAGTTTGATTACATAAGAAACGCATGTTCATTGCAGAAAATCTTCAATTTCAGAGAACCACAGAGGGGAAATCTGTAATTTCACTACTCACAGAATGGAGGCCCATATTTCCCTGCATGATCTTCAAGTCTTTCTACTCTCTCTCTCCCCTCCTTCCCTCCCTCACATCTACACACTGCTTAAACTCTATTCTCTTCTTAATCCGCTACGATCTTATTTCCTTTTTCACTAGATTCCAGGCCGACCATGCTTTACTGTGAGGTGTAGCCTGGTGCCTTACTCATGGGAATGAAAGGTCCAGCTGGAGACATCTGGAGTGATCGGCAGTGTGGCCTCTGACACTGACAGGGAAGCAGAAGGATAGTTCTGGTTTGACTTTGGATTGTGGCTCAGTTTCTTGCCCTTGGCAGAGAACTCCTAATAGAACTGAACCCTTTGCCTCAGGAATGGCTGTTACTAAATGACTTGTAAAACCACATGTCATCTGTTCTCTTTAACAATTTATGGTTGGGCGGGAACAGTACCTTAATTTTCACCATGGTGCTGCTTGCCACCCTGCTTGGGAGCAGATGGTAAGTATTTACTGTGAATGACCTTTTTTTCTTTCTTTAATTTTTATCACTTAGAGTACTTCCCTGCAGCGGTGCCATATGCTACACACAAAATGCAGTGGTTTCTGGGTATTATTTACAACTGGAGCTGGAAGGCGTGTACACTTCGTGACCTGCAAGTGGATATTTATCTGAATTACTGGCTTGACTTTGTATTCCACCAGGACCAGTACCGGATTTTGACATCATAGCCTCATAAATATGTGGTCAATTTTGAGAGATATTGTTATACTTTTTTTTCTGCCAGAGTAAAAAATAATTCTTGCTTTCATGAAGGAAGCTGTCATAGAAACAGTGCCTTAGAAAAACAGAACAGGTGATCCATGCTGAAATCCTAAATGATGATGTGGACTTCTATGAAGCAATACCGCAATGTGACATTTCCTAGGTTACTGAGGAACTGTGGTAAAGGTCAGAAAAATAAATGACAAAGAAGGACCACAGCACTTTAAGAAGCAGTTATCTTATGATGGGAAAATAGCCTCTCTGCAGCTTCGTTAAGTAACACTGGAAGGGATGTGAAGGAAGGTAATCCTTTCTGTTTTAGTCCAGTTCAAGAAATCTCCATTGTGTTCTTCATCTGTGTCAAGTATTGCCCTAGGGACACAAAAACGAATAATGCGGAGCTCCTCTTTAGGGGTGGGGCACTGATGAGGGGAAGAGACTCAAGGAAAATACAAGGCAGTGAGTACGGGGGAGAGATGTGCGTGGGGTACTGCAGGAGAGTGACCCCTCACGGCATCAAAGAGGTGAGACAAAGTCAGGGCAGGTGAGCCTTTCTGGAGAAGATATGAAGGAAGAGCATGTAACCTGAGCTTCTAAGCAGGTGAAGAAAGAAGAGGGAACAATGTCAACTAAGGCACCTTTTCCCAGTTTGCATGGAATGATAACGTTTGCAAACGTGTTGATGCCACATCGACAGAAAGGATAAATGACAAATCTTCAGATTATATATTTTATTTAATTCTTATGATGCAAAACCAAGAAAACAAACAAACAAAAAGACAATAAAATAGGGCTAAAGTAGTGACAGCAAGAAAAATGAACAGATGAACAAGTTTGGGTTGTGTTTCTGCATATATATTACATATGTTCTGTGCATGTTTCTATAGGTAATGATTACTTAGAATAGACAAGACAATGATAGTTGATTTTTGAATCAAATCAAAATATGAGTGAATAAATGAGTGAATGAATGAATATAATTAAGTAGTGTCGACCAAGTGAAGGCTTTTGCATTTGAATGAAAAAACAATCAAGGAAATGAATTAATACTATATTCACAATTATCCTATCATAAGAGTAAAAATTTTAAATCATGCAGTTTATTCATCTTTAAAATGTGTCAACAGAACCCATATTTGTAAAATTTCTCAATATGTCTCCAAAATATACAGTAAATAGAGAGTACACTTCACAGTGATAATAATAAAACTGAGATGACATCTGGTGTTGATGGTTTCTGTGACTACCCTTGTGAGAACTTCCTAGAAGAAAACTCATGGTTTTTTTTAAAAAACTTACAGTATATGGTGGGCATAATGATGTCACTTTCCATCTCACTCACAGGGTTCTTCACCAGGCAACTGTAATTCCCAATGTCTTCTTTGGTCACTGGAGCAATATGTAGAACATTGTTTTGGGGAGAAAAGGAGTTGGTGGAGCTGGTATGGACAGGTCTTCCATTTTTTAGCCACTGGTAAGCCAGCCGGGTGCCCCCTTCCACAAGGCACGTCAGGGTCACATTCCCTACATACTCCACAGCCCCAGAGGATGGCTGGATCTGCACCACTGGTTTTGTGACAGGGTCTGCAATATCAAAAGAGAAATGAATTTTACCACCACAACATTATAATACAAATCTATGAGGTCTCTCAAATATTTAATCCTGGGGAAATGATTCTATGGTTTTATACTTTGTAAATGTAGATAGTTCAGGCAATAATTAAAGAAGAGAATAAAGAAGTTATGGAAAATAATTAAACATAAAAATATCATTTACAGCAGAAATAAACATCTTCTAGATCTTATTCTTCAAGGATTTTCTAATGAAAACCTTTATAGATGAGCAGTTAGTGGTGGAGAACATCAGCTTTCTTTTTTCCTGATTGTGTGCTTGCCAACACTATACACATATGCTCTCACAGTCAAAATTGACAAGTTGGACCCTTCTTGGTTTGTCCTAAGTCCCAAGAGCAGTTGGGGGGGTGGATGTGGTCAACACCAATTTTCCTCAACCATTTGCAAAATATAAAGCTCATATATGTTATAGTTGTGGGGAATTCAGGGAAAGTTTTAGAGAATCATATATATATACCAATTACTTTTCCTTTTTATGTCAGTGAACTAATTCTGTATTTCAGTTGCTGTGCATGTGTGTTGCGACATTACGTTAGTCATTAACAAACCAATGCCTGCCTACAAGTCAGAATTAAATCAGAAAATAGGATAATATGTTGTTACTGGGGTTACACATATTATATCAATTTACAGATATAAAAGACAGAACCATAGAAATTCCTCTTGGAAATTGAAGACATAGGAAAACAGTTTATGTCACGAGTCTGATACACTGTAGTCACATAATATCTGTCAAATGGGTACATTTCCAAGACAGTATGTATTTTGTCCCTGAGTTTTAACTCTAAAATTGTTGGATAAGAGTGGAAATTACATAAGTGTCCACAAGCATTTTCAGCAACCTTCATTAATTTTTGAGGTTATTGACCTTGTTTGGTAAAGGACGGTGACTTGCCCAGTCACATAGCAGCCAGTGGTAAAATGAGGAGGGTTGCAGTCTGGTGATGTTTCTTTCCCGCTTTTGGAGAGAGAAGCATTTAATAACCTCTTCTGTGTATGACTACAGGACACGGGGAGAGCGAGATGACCCATGGTGACAGACGATTGGCTCCAATATAAGATTTCAATTTCCTATCAAGCTTTCATCTGGGGTTAAAGGTAAATCTGTCCTGACTCATACAACTTCCTACACTGGGAAATGTTTATTCCGGAACACACAGACCCAAGGCTGCAGCCCAGAGGAGACAGGGGAGTGCGGAAGATAAGAAGGGGAGTTGCAAGGGCAGCCTCCAGACCAACTGAGCAATTCTGTAGCCTCCGCTCTTTCTCAGGATGCATACAATCAATGGGCTTGTGTGCTTAATGCAATCCCTTCCCTCTCCTGCAAGGACAAAGGATTTGGAATACATTAATATGATTTAAAAAGAAAAATGAGTTGTGAACATTTATTACATCAGAAAAACATGTTTCAAATATGTGTGTGTGTGGAATTATACATGGTAAGAGAGAACTCTAATAGGTAATATATCAAAGGTCTCATGTGGGGAGAATCAGTCATTAGAATACAAGTCAGTATTGTAATCACGCATTTGCCTAACATAGTGTAAGTCAGATGTGAAGTTTCCTGAGAAGACCTTCTGCACGGGCCCTAAACCCTTACTAAGGCTTTTGGTCACCTTTCTCTAAACAAATCTGATTTTCCTACACATCAACAAGTAATAGGTGCTCTACTAAATGCTTTGGGGAGAGAGAAATACTAAACAGGATAACTCCCTTTAGAATTTTCTTCTCTTCTTTCCCCAGATTGGCTCTCCAGGAATCTGCTTCCACATCCTGTGGATTTGCTCCCCTAAAAAGTTGCTCTTCAGGTGCCACTCATTAACCCCACAGACATACACTGAGTACCTACTGATGGCCAGCAACTGGTTTAGGCAAGGAGGACAAAGCAGAAAATAATTCAAGTCTCTGTCCCATGTACCTTCCATTCTATGTTGGCAAGAGACACAGTGAACAAATAAAAATATATACTGTGTTGTGTGAAAATACATGCTATGAGAAAAAATCAATTGTTTTTTAAAATTATTTTTAAATTAAAAAAAATTAATTCAGTTAGAGGAGGGGAGGCAGAAAAAGACTCCCGCGTGTGCCCCACTGGATCCACCCGGCAAGCCCACCAAGGGGGCTAATCTGCCCATCTGGGGTGTTGTTCCATTCCTCAGCAACTTAGCTCTTCTTAGTGCCTGAGGCAGAGGCCATGGAGCCATCCTCAGCACCCAGGGCCAACTTGCTCCAATTGAGCCATGGCTGCAGAAGGGGGAGAGAGAGAGAGACAGAGAGAGAGAGAGAGAGAAAGAGAGGGAAGCAAGAGGGGGATAATAGAGAAGCAGATGAGCGCTTCTTCTATATGCCCTGACTGGGAATCAAACTTGGGACATCCACAGGCCAGGCTGACACTCTACCACTGAGCCAACTGCCCGTGGCCTGAAAAGAACTCAAGATAAAGATTTCTCTTTCTTTCTCTCTCTCTTTCTGTGTGTATTTGGGAGTGAAGTTGTACTTTATATAAGCTGGTCAGGAAAGGCTTCACAGACAGAGTGACATTTGGGCTGAGACATAACCAAATAGGGGAGAGAACCATGCTGTTTTCTAGAAGAAAAGCAATCTAGGTAGAAGGACAGCAAGTACAAAGGTCCTGAGGTATGAGTGTCTTTGGCATGTTCCAGGAAGAACAAGGAGACCAGTGTGGCCACAGCAGAGTGAGGGGAAGTGAAGTTAGATGTTGGGTCTGTTGGGAGATCATGGTGGACCTCGTAGACCATGGTTAGGACTTTGGTTTTTATTCTGAGTGAGAGAGAGGCTATGGGAAGGTTTTAACTTCGAGGAGCAGGAGCAGGAGCAGGGGACCTCGGTGCAGGCTTTCAGGAGAGTCCAGACCACAGCCGGTGGGGGTGGGGCAGAGCAGGCACTGGGGGTGGGGGTGGAGACAAGTGAGGGAACTGTATATTTTGAAGGTGAAGCTGACAGGATTAACTCATGGACTGGATGTGGGACTTGAGCAAAAGGACGGGGGGATCAATGGTGATGGCAGGGTTTTGGCCTAAACAATTGATGCAATGGAGTTGGTATTTATGAAAATTTAGAAGTAATGTTGTTATAAATGCATTAGGAAGGAAAACTGAGAAGCTGGGCTTTGGACATAGTATATTTAAGGCATGCTACTCAAATTCCTCAATAAGGAAAATAAATGTCTGAACGTTAGCTGATCCCACTTTCCCTCAGTGAACATCTCCCACAATTTCTACTGCTCCTTAGCTATGGCCCCTGAGCAGGTCTCATCTGTCCCCACATTGTGTGCCAAAACAAGTCTTCATGTGACCAGCTGAGGGCTCTTGCCGGGGTGCGCTCTGCTACTGAGAAAATAAAACTTTCTCCATCTCATTATAGTATCAACTCTTTACATGATAGTTTCCAGGCAAACAAGTGATAAGCCCTACTTATTGCTTGATTACCTTTAGCCGGGCAACTATGCATGTCCTTATTTAGTGTGCGTGTCTTATTTAACCCTCAGAAAGCCTCACGAGGTAGGTAATTGTCATTCATGCTGTGAGACACTGAGCCTTTGAGGGTAAGTTACTTTGGCCTAAATCGGAGAGCGGAGATCTAAACCCAGGTAGGCTAATCTCCTGAGCCATTGCCAACTGCCCTGCTACCCAGCTGCCCGTGTCTCATAGTGGACTTACCATCAACAGTGACTTGTACCTTCTGACTCGCTGACAGGGTCCCACTGCCCTGAATGTTGACCTTCACGATGTAATTGCCTTCGTCAGTGAACTGCAGTGGGTTGATGAGCAGAGATGCATTGGGTGGCCTCATGGTGAACTTTTGTTGGTATTCCAAGTCAGGAACTACAGACTTGTTCATAGAGCCCAGTACGTATTTGGGCGTTGTGTGGTGTCTCTCAAACAGCCATATGATCTGGATGTCCGATGCCGGAGTGTGGAATCCATAGTGCACAGGCAGGTAGAGGGCCTGACCCCTGATGCCATGGACGGTGTGTGATGGCACCACCACCTTCAGCCCCGAGCAAGTGCCTGTTGCAAAGGAAAGGAAGGCAGTGAAGGCCTTGAGCCACATTTCACAACCTAAAGAGGCCCTGCAGGGAGCACCGGGTCAGGCGATAATTCCTTTCAAAGAAGACAGGCTTCTAGGCACTGACCATTCCAGTACTGGTTACCTGTCGAGGTAAATATTTGTCTCTGAAACCTGCATTTTAAAAACCCCACCCAAAGATTGTGTTGATTGTATGACTTCTTTAGTGAAATGCAGAAGTTATTATCTATAACTGTTAAAAAACAATAAGAAATGGAGAACTGGGGGAAATTATTAGTTCTAAAGTCCATGAAAGCTTAAAAAAAACTGAAATTGTGACTTGATTAATGTCTGAGTCATATTGTATCTAATCAAACTATGTGGTTTGAGAACATTGAGGGGGCTACTTCCTCTAAAAATCTTCTTCCCGAGTCTTCTGAAATGGCTTAATAGTCCATTATTGGAAGTTTTTCCTTTTAGCCAAAGCCTTGCCAAATACAAACATCCCAAGGAGAGTGACGTGACATCATTATCAGTTATGGTCAGTTATTGTTTCTGGCTGCCTAAGGGGGCTAGTGACTTGACTAAGGGGGCTAGTTATGGCTGGTGTGTTTGAGAAACAGCAAGAGACAGGAGTAGATGGAGCAGAGAGGAAGAGGAGGAGGAGTATGGTAAGACATGAGGTCAGCAAGGTGACCAGGGCTGGATCAGGCCACGTCTTGGGCCACAGAAAAGACTTTGGCAATTATTCTTATTCTCTGAGTAAGATGGGGGTGTAACTAGAATTTTGTGAGCAGATCTTTTTCTCTTTTTTCTTTTATTTAGGAAACAGAAAGAATGGAAAGGAAATTGAAGACAGTGAGTATAGACAGCACTTCTGCGAAGTTTTGCCATGAAGGAGAGCAGAAAAATGTTGGGTTTTTTTCTTCTCTTTTACTTAGGATGGATGAAAACAATATGCTGGTAGCTATTGGAATGATGTGCTAGAAAGAGAAATCTGATAAAGCAGAACTCAGATGGGTGAAGATGGGAAAATGTGCGGTGAGAAGAGATGGGAATTTGGGCACCAATACACATCTTAAAATTGTTATCGAAAAGGAAAGAGTTCATCCAGCTGGCACTAGAAGAGCCCAACACTAAACACTGATAACTGCAGTGGAAAAGATTGGCGAGTTTAATGTGTATGATGCCACCCAGGAGGACCGGAAGCTGATGCTCCAAAGCCCGGACTCCCCGATGGCACGTAGGTTACAGATTAGATAGTGCAAGATCTCAGGACACCGTGGCTTAGGGCTCAGGGCTGTGTTGGGAGCTGATTGGTCATGAATCATTTCTTCAGGACTTGAGGACAGCTCAGGCCTGCTCTGGCATCCCTCTGTCTTTTTCAAGAAAAGTTTGCCAGGAGGTCATTCCACGTTAGGGCTCAGGAACTGAAATATAACTTAGGTCAAGATATAATCTTTAGCTTGTCATACTTTGTGGCCCTTAGTCACAGTGTGGCCACCCTCCGTCTGGTTTCAAGAAAAGTTGCCAGGGGGTCATTCCACGTTAGGGCTCAGGAACTGAAATATAACTTAGGTCAAGATATAATCTTTAGCTTATCATACTTGTGACCCTTAGTCACGGTGCGGCCATTGTTTCTGGCTGCCTAAGGGGGCTAGTGACTTGTAAGGGAAGAGGCTCAGGCTTCCAGGGCTGCTGTGAGGAAACTGCACAGTGCACCAGGGCTACATATTAATGCAAATTATACATCAAATTGGCTTTCACAATTTCAGCTTCCACATCTACAAAACGTTTATCTTCTTTGACTGCTTCTCCTTTTGATCCCTGCTAGGAAGGAGATCTTTAAGCTTTATCTAAGTCTTGTTATGAAAAGCCATCAATATTGGGGAGGGAAAGGCATAGGGTTTGTAATGCACTGATTTCTTTGGAGAAAGTGGAAGATGTAGTCCTGCTTCTACAAGGTATCACATTCTACAGACTGTAAATTTCTTCTCTCTTTCCTTCCCAGGGAGAGCTGGGGACAGAGCTTTCCATGGTTTTGGTCTGTGGTTAGCTGGAAGCAGCAGGCAGTTAGAGCTAAGAACTCAGGAGGAGGAAGCGCAAAGAGGAAGTCAGAGGAGGTTAAGGGGAGAAGGCACTCCTCTCCTCGGTGTGCAACTGAACCTGACTATAGGGACAGACTTCAAGTTAGGTGACGCTGTGGGGAAAATAAACAGCCTCCTTGGGCTCTGTGTGTATTTGTGGTTGACTTGTTATTTTTTTATATTTTCCTGATAACTGGTTGTACCTGCACATTCATTTTAGTGATTTGGTCCATAACAAAAGTTACAAATGTATGAGGATTTGCTTTTATTTTCTTTTCTGGAAAGTGCAAGAATGTTAAATTTGTAGTTGTTCCCAATATAAGTCATTAGAAAAAGGAAGACCTGGGTGATGGGAGTTCTAGAGAGGAAATGGAGTGAGTTATAGAGAAGGAGTAATGGTCTCTGGAAGGACACCTGAGAGACAGGAGGACAGGGTGCTGGGAGTTCTAGAGAGGAGGTGGAATGGGTTATAGAGAAGGAGTAATGGTCTCTGGAAGGACACCTGAGAGAGAGACAGGAGGACCTGGATGCTGGAAGTTCTAGAGAGGAGGTGGAGTGGGTTATAGAGAAGGAGTAATGGTCTCTGGAAGGACACCTGAGAGACAGGAGGACCTGGCTGCTGGGAGTTCTAGAGAGGAGGTGGAGTGGGTTATAGAGAAGGAGTAATGGTCTCTGGAAGGACACCTGAGAGAGAGACAGGAGGACCTGGATGCTGGAAGTTCTAGAGAGGAGGTGGAGTGGGTTATAGAGAAGGAGTAATGGTCTCTGGAAGGACACCTGAGAGACAGGAGGACCTGGCTGCTGGGAGTTCTAGAGAGGAGGTGGAGTGGGTTATAGAGAAGGAGTAATGGTCTCTGGAAGGACACCTGAGAGAGAGACAGGAGGACAGGGTGCTGGGAGTTCTCTAGAGGAGGTGGAGTGGGTTATAGAGAAGGAGTAATGGTCTCTGGAAAAATACCTGAGAGAGAGACAGGAGGACAGGGTGCTGGGAGTTCTCGAGAGGAGGTGGAGTGGGTTATAGAGAAGGAGTAATGGTCTCTGGAAGGACACCTGAGAGAGAGACAGGAGGACAGGGTGCTGGGAGTTCTAGAGAGGAGGTGGAGTGGGTTATAGAGAAGGAGTAATGGTCTCTGGAAAAATACCTGAGAGAGAGACAGGAGGACAGGGTGCTGGGAGTTCTCGAGAGGAGGTGGAGTGGGTTATAGAGAAGGAGTAATGGTCTCTGGAAGGACACCTGAGAGAGAGAGACAGGAAGGTGAGAGCAAATCTAGGACTTGAACTCAGGGATGCCTGAGCTATGTGAGGCAGAGGCTGACGGAAAGGAGCAGGGCTCTGGAAGTCATAGATTTAGAAAGATAGCAGGCAATTGGATGGGGGAGCAGTCCAGGAAAAACAATTGTGTCAGTATATGTGTTATGTGCATAAGACAACAGACATCCACATGCCTTTCACTGAAATAGGTGATGGGAAGCTCCTGGTAAGCAGTAAATAGAAACTAGCTTTTTAGCACCCCTCATTATTCTTATGTAAAATGTAACTTCTGCCATCTTTATTGTGTGTTGCTGTCTTCTTTTTAACAGGAGTGCACATAAAAATACTTATGAGGGTTTCATCATTCACTCCTCACCTTGGACTCCCTTATCCCACTTCCACCCTGTAGTCTTAAATCCACCACTTGCTAATTGCTTGGAAATAAGGGATTTCAGGAACCTATTCTCTAAACTTGGACAGAGATTACTGCAATCAATACTTTGATAAAGCTAAAAATCCACTGAATGTGAGGCCTTAGTAAAGGATACTACTTGAATAAAAATGGGGTTGGTCACTTAAGTGACTTCAGTAAATCTTTTTTATTCTCTAGACCTCAGTTTTCTCCTGTGCCCAAAGAGGGTAGGTAATATTAGATGAAGCCTAAGACCTCTCTTTATGTTTACGTTCTTGACATTCTGGGGTGCTTTTTACAGGGTAGCAGGCGCCTTACATTTGAAGGTGGAGGGTCCATATCTATTTGAGAGAGGGCACAAAGAATTTGGAAGCATTGAGTCCCAGGGGGTAGTTCACTCAATACGTTGCCAGTCCCCAGATATCCTTTAATGAAGTGGCAATTCTGTATTTGTTACCAAGGAATCAAGGGAGAGGGTGGGAATCCACATCATTCCCTTGAGAAGACACTGCAAAACGCCGCTGACATAAACTCAGTAGTTGCCTCTGTTAGTGAGCAGTTTGCTCACTGACGTATCGGTCCATTTCCTGTATTTCACAGCTCAACCTAGAAACCACTGTTAAACTGAGATGCAGATGTAGAGATGTAGATGCAGTCTGTTCTTGTCACTTGGGGAAGTCATTGCAAAAGTCCTTGTTTGCTTTTTTTGAAAAGGAAAAGAACACTTCTGTATCTACTTTTTCTTTTTTCTTTTTTGTGGTTGTAGTTGAAAAAGATAAGCTGAGATTGTATTATTCTGAGAATGGTTGGGGAATGCTTTATTACCATGGAGTGCCAGCTTGACCAGAACAGAAACGTTGGTGGCTTTTGGATCCTGAATCAGAATGTTGAGTCTTAAGTATGAAAAGACTGACTAGGGAGTCTATGACTAGAGTTATGGGAAGCAAATTTTATTTAATAGAATATTAAATATGAATATTACAGCCCAGGAAAATGAAACTACTTTATCAGAAAATAATAATTTATGTGGTACTTACAATATTGTTTAAAGAGAACTAGTTCCTCAAACCATTTTAGAAACTGCTTCACATAATAATATCTTGTTGGGCAGATAAAATATATTATGCTCACTTTGTTAAATATGGTGCTGCCCACGTGGAAGCCTGTCACCCAGGTAATAATATTAGTTGCCCTTCTTGCTTGGGATAGGTGTGATTATATTAATGTGTGTTGGGCAGGGCTTTTACGCCAAAAGGTTTTAAAGGTTTTAAAAGAGAAGAGAGATCACGTTGTTCGAGACAAGAGTGATTACGTCCTAGGAAGAGCCCATGGGAGGAGAGCAGAGAAAGCCCACGTGGAGGAGAGGAGAAGCAACCAAGATGGCAGAGTGCTGAAGGAGAAGCCAGTTTGTGCAGAGTTTATGCAGAGAGAAGGAGATGGGGAACAGAGGTGAATAAGGCTGGTGAGGTAGAAACCTTTGATTCTAGGAAACTCGGATGAGTCTGTGGCTTTGCGAGCCCTGAATGGAAAGGGAAGTGTTTTCCTACTGTCTGTATTTCTTGCTCGCAGGGTGCAAGCTAGGATTAAAGCTAATGGCCCACCAGTTCTTGGCTCCGTTGTTTCACTACCATCAGTTCAAATCAAATGCGAACCTGCATGGGCCAGGAGGCTGTGATGGTGGCCGCGACTACTAGCTATACATACCTTAAATAATGTTTTGCCATTAATATTTCTGCATATTTCAATGCTTATTTCATCAAATGATATGAAGTCATGCCATTTGAATTATTTTAAAATACATGTATGACAGTGAGCAGTAGTAGCACAGCTGTGACAATAGCTGTCTGCTTAGGTTGCTTACGTCATCTTTTATCAGATAAATTATAGGTAGGAATACAGTTTTCTTTATTTCAGCACTTAAAAGGTTTTTATTTGGCAGGAAAGATATGAATTTATTGACATGATACAGTCTTTACTTGTAGTGAACTTTGGGAAATAAACAGATAATTAAACGCTCCCTCTACAGTTTAGGGACACACACTCTGGCCATTGCTGTATTTCCCAGAACAGATGTGAAGAATTCATCTTGTCAAACAGCAGTTATTAACTTAAAAAGAATAGCTTCATTTTGAGTATTTTTCAATTGCTCTTTTCCAGTAGTATGAGAAAATGTAAAAAAACTAAAACTATTGATTTTAGGAAGTCAACCCCTGTGTGAACCAATAAACTTCAAAAAATAATGATATAAAAGTGATGAAATTTTAACTTTCTTTTGATATTCCAAATATTTTTACTTAAATGAAAGTTCATTTTATTATTAAATTGACTAATACTTTTTGAGTATTAAAAAGGATAAATTTTATACTTTTTTCAAATAAGGAATATTAATCTGGAAAATCATTGCTAATACCATTAATAATCTGACAGAATTATAGCAGTAATCTCTCCAGTACAGACTCCCTTGAACAGTGTGGCAATAGCAATTGAAAGGAATGTCCAGTGTTAGGAAACTCCAGGAATTATAGTGTGAAGTTTTTCTATATTCCAGAAACAAAAGACTACCTAGGTCTACACTGTGTTGAATATAAACATCAAACTTTCCCAAAGTGACCTCTAACTGTAGCTCAAAATAGTTGGCATTTACTTTCTCATTATCATGTATGATATTAACAAGCATAACACAACTATTGTTGACTGAAAATACACTTTTGTGTATTTAGAGAAAATAGAAATTTTAAGTTTTACTTTGGATAGACTTTACAAACTACATTTTTGGCTTCAAGTTTTTGTTGTTGTTGTTGTTTTTAAAGAAAAAACAAACAATATTTTTTTAAAAAGTATCATACACTACTTATGGTCTTTAAAACATACTACCAATGGAAAAAAGTAAATTTGTGTAAGAAAGTCTTAGGAAATAATAACTGCTTTAACTACTTATGAACATGCTATCTCTCTAAAGTATATTTCAATTTATTTTAGTTGAAATCCTCAAGTGAATTGGCTCTAAGTTCTTCTTCAGGCCAATTACAAAAGTATTACTTATTAAATGACAACAGTTCTGATGTTATAAAATTAAAAATAATTGGGACACTGACACAGGATACTCCTAAATCACACACACACACAAATATGCACAAAGATAAAAATCCAGTTATGGTAATTATTTGATTTTTTCTAAAAAATTTAGAAAACTAAAAATCTATATAGGTTTGAATTTGATAACATGTGCACTAGACCAATCACAATGGAAAACTCAAATTCTTTTTAAAAATTGTACATTTCAAATAGGTGGGACATGTACAATATTAGGTAAAAATTTGAATAACAATCTCATTTACATTGAAAAATATAATGAAATATACCAGTGAAAGCAAGGCTCTAAACTAATCAAGACGGCTAAAATTTAAATTGCTTATTTAGCGAAGTTGTTAAAATTTAAGAAATGAAATCTTTAAAAAATATCTATCTGTTGAACGTAAACAAATCTAACCTTGACTTTTAAAACTGATAAATAGCAAGAATGAAAAAGAGAACACCTGGTACAAATAATGGTAGAGAAACAGTGGGTTGTTGGAGAAAGAGTCCTTTAAACTCAAAGGATAAAGAGATTGAGGAAACAATATTCAAGTAGAGAAAAATCACTTTAATAGGAATAGCCATTGGGCAAAGAGAAAAGCTAAAGCATTTTTTGGAGAAATAATACTTTATAAAACACATTTCTTCCTTTTGCATATAAAATATAGTTTTTGTTAGTTTGGAACCTCGCCTCTTCCCATATTTCATAAGAAAGGTAATTTAAAATAAAGGAGAGCTCATGGTTTGCCATAATATCTTAAATAAGAACAGCACAAGACAATTTTACAAGTTGTTTTGAGTATCACTAAAACCAGTCAGGAATTCACAGCCTAGAAGAGTATTTGCCAAAAGTAAGTATACTAAAGACTACTGAACCTATATGTAGACTCTCTAAAAAGAACAAATTCATTAGGTTTTTAGAATGTCTTAACTTTCTTAATGAGTGCTATTGGCAGTAATTGTTCTTAGAAAACAATAACCATCTATTTATTGAACCTTAATTTCTTCTAAATGTTCTTGCTTCTTTGTTGGAACAAAATGTATTATAGTTTAAAAGGTTCTAAGCTGTTCTACAATTATCTAAGTGAATCTATAGCCTAAAGCAAATATTTACTGTACGCCCACAAGTAAAAAAAAGAAAAACAGCTAAAACACAGATAATGCAGCGCCTTACCTAAGAGAAGGAGGTATATTTTGTACTGAAAGACCCCGACGGTACTGCTGAGGGACTCCATGAAAGCATCCTGTCCCATGTATACGGTGCCCCGTTTGTAGTGGCAACTTGGTTCATGGACCAGCAGCTGCTGGTTTATTTGCTAGGGAAATTAGCAGTGAGGTCACAGACCTTATCCTGCCTCTTGCTTCTGCGATTTGAATACAGAATGAATGTGTATACAAAGGACATGGGGAATGAGAACACCTGTTATACGTTCTGCAAGAATACAGAATTATGGAATTATGTCATTTAGAATAGCATCTTAGCAATTATCAGTAATTTTCAGTATATTTCATGAATTATTCTTAGTTATTAATAATGATATGAAGGAAAACACTTCTTGGGTGACTATCGAAAAACAGTGTGCTTTTAGAATGAGAGCATATTGTGAAATCGCCCCCAAAACAAAAGCACGTATGAGAAGCAATCAATAAACAACTAAAAGTGCTGCAACTACCAGTGGATGATTCTCATCTCTATCTCTAGGGGGGGGGGGGGGGGATCCTTTATTTTCTGACATAGGTCAATGACAATAAATCATAAATAAATAATTGGTAAGTAAGTGCCAAGATTAATCCCAGTTGAGATCTTTTCACATCATGGCAAACATTAGAAAATAATGCCTGTATGGCACAACTTCATAAAGTGCTACCTGGCATAACCGTGACACTTCGCCCTCTAGTGGCAGGTAGTAGGAATAAACTTTTATTGCTGGCGTGATTCAGAATTCAGGATGTTTAGACAGGAAGACTTACAGGTAATGTTAAAATATAATTTCAAAAGTTGTAAATTTGTACATAATTGCTAAAAATGGTTTAAATGTATTATAAGAAGTTCCCCACCATCAGTATTTCACATTTCACTTGCAACTCCCGCGGGGTGGGGGGGAAGCTCTGCTCTACAATTCTCTTCAGGAGCCTGTTTATTGATCTTAGTTATATTTGCACTGACTGTGAAAAAGCTGATGAATCTAAAGCAATTTATGTATTTGGTCATTAAATTTTAAGCAATGCAATGAGCCACTGAGGATAGGTGTGTGTGTGTGTGTGTGAGAGAGAGAGAGAGAGAGAGAGAAAGAGAGAGAGAGAGAGATGGTTGATGGGAAGGTGCAGGACTTTTTGTCATCTCCCAAGCCAAACTCCAGTTTACTGTCCAGTTTTAATAAGTTGTAAGTCTGGTCTTTCTTTATGAAGCAAACAGTCTGCTACATTCATCCCAAACATGCACATTCTTTACTTACTAGTAGCATATGAGTATTTTGCAACGGTAGGAACAATTGGGAAGGAGAGGTGGTGAAAGGCCGAGGCTAATGTAGAACAGTGGAGAATAAGGACTTGGAAAGAAATCACTATCTTATGTTACAATTAGATAGATCCAAGGAAAGATTACATTTTTTAGGGAAGAGTTGGCTGCTAGGGAAGGTTTTTGCATCTGCCTGTGCCCACGCTGGTGTTCACTTCTATTTAGTTGTGTCTACAGGGCTGCCTCCCAGGGACCCAGGTCTATTGACCTGGCTGCTAAATATGCAGCAATGTCTTTTCCCTGGGTCCCTCTCTAGGTCACTGTCCCATCTGCAGTGCCTGTTCTGTTTCCTGCCACTGCTTGCTCAGGCAGTGTAGTTACATCACCTTGGAGAGGTCCAATTTCCCCAGTGCTTTGACATTTATAGGATGATTAGAAATTTATCTTCTTACACTAGAACCTCAGCTTCTATTTAAGCTTCTCCAGGCTCTTCCTGTTTGCACCATCAGAAATACGCTTTTATTCTACTTTACTGCTAATGCTACTGCCCCAAATCAGATCAACTTAGTTCTTAAACCTCATGTTTCAATCTGCAGGAATGGGGCCAGCACGCCTTTATAAAGTGATTATCCTCCAGCAAGCTTCCCTCAAGACTTGCTGGCAGGACGTCCTTACTTTTCACTGCCATGCTCTGGCCTGCCACTAACAGCCTTCAGGCAAGTGTGCAAATCCTGAGTCTTAGATATGTACTTTTTAAGAAATGGAAATGAAATAACATACGTCACCTTTAAAAAGAATTGCTCTTTAAGGTTTTAGGTTGTTGTTTTTTTTTAGGCAGTTAAAAATTGTATCATTTATGGTTCAGTTATTTTCTATAGTGTCAGGGTATGCTGAATTAGAAAATATAGTTTATTTAGACAGCAGCACTGATTTACTTAACATGTTTGCAATATTACAGTTACAGCCTTTGAAATTTTAGAAGCCTGCCTTGTCCATTTCTTTTTAGTTTATAAGAAATAAAAAGTACAGTATTAGAGTAAAAGTTTTAAAGCTTTCTTGCCTTTTCAGGGTCAAATAGATACAAAAATACTAATTTCCCCCAATTTGGCTGATAAGGAAAAAGAACAAGTACACTGAAAAAAAATCTTTTCTTTTTGAATTTGGATTTATATTTTAATCTCGGATCAATCTCTTCAAACAGTTTAGGTGAATAAATTTTCCCATTTCATAAAGAATGGATTTGAAAGGCAAAAGCTGGATGCCTCTAGGAATCACTGACTTATTATTGTTATTATTATTATTATTAAAGTGAGAGGAGGAGAGGCAGAGACAGACTCCCGCATGCACCCCGACCAGGATTCATCCAGCAGGCCCACTAGGGGACAATGCCCTGCCCATCTAGAGCATTGCTCCATTGCTCAGCAACCAAGCTCTTGTTAGTGTCTGAGGCAGAGGCCAAGGAGCCGTCCTTAGTGCCTGGGGCCAACTTGCTCCAATCGAAACATGGCTGTAGGATGGGAAAAGAGAGAGAGAATAAAAAGAGAAGGTGGAGGGAGAGGGGTGGAGAAGTAGAAGGTAGCTTCTCCTGTGTGCCCTGACTAGGAGTCAAACCCAGGACATCCACATGCTAGGCCGATACTCTACCACTGAGCTAACCGGCCAGAGCCTCAAAAAGGAATTAAGCATGGTGAGACATATATATAGGGTTGTTCTGTTGGGCAGAATCATGACTATAATGCCTCATAACTGTAAGGCATTTATAAGTTATAAATTGCACTTATTTGCCTCATCTTTTCTTCTTTATTTTTTTGTATTTTTCCAAAGTTAGAAGCAAGGAGGCAGTAAGACAGACTCCCATATGCACCCAACGGGGATTCACCATGCATGCCCATCAGCGAGTGATACTCTGCCCATCTGAGGCTTTGCTCAGTTGCAGCACAGCATTCTAGCACCTGAGCTGGAGGCCATGGAGCCATCCTCAGTGCTCCGGGCAACTTTGCTCCAATGGAGCCTTGGCTGAGTGAGGGGAGGACAGAGATAGAGAGGAAGGAGAGGGGGAAGGGAGGAGAAGCTGATGGGTGCTTCTCCTGTGTGCCCTCACCAGCAATCGAACCCAGGACTGCCACACGCCAGATCAACACTCTACCTATGGGCTAGGGCCGCCTCATCTCTTTTATCCTTACAAAACCCTAGGTCAAATATTACTTTATTAGTAAAAATTAATAATATAGGACTCTGAAAAGTCAAATAATATAATTTCAGAATTGGAATTAACTATATTAATGTCCCCCATCTGTCAGTCATTTCCAAACCACTTTTATTATTTTTGCCATAACTGACTACCAATCACATTATTGTTTAATATTTTTGAGTCACACTTTAATATTTTTTAGTTGTCTTAAGAAATATTTTTGAAATCATGGGTCTGTTTTCCCCAATAAACACTAAATAAAAAATGAAATTAAAAAGTCATTGGTACCATATATCAACATAAGAAACATCTAAACTTAAAGATAATTTTTGTGAGTTTATTTGAACAAAACTGAGAACAATTGCCAGGAAGCAAAATCTCAAACAATTAGCAAATGTTCCAGAGAAGGGAAGTTTTACAGCCCATTTTATACATTATAAAATAATGGAGGATAGCTAGGGGGTTACATGAAATCCATTGGTGGCAGATTAAGGGAATGGGAGAAAGCAAAGCAAGAAGTCTGAGATTAAAGAGTAAAATGGAAAGACACATACTTCTTTTACATTGGTGGCTAGAAGATAGTTAATGAGCATTTCCGGCAGAGACGCGGTATTTGGGGAATAAGATAGCCCTGAGGGCTCTGTGGTCTCATGCTCTGGTGCAGGTGGGTGTGGGAAGGGGGCTATTCTGACATTCCAAAGGTAGGTTGTCCTAGATGCAAAAAGACAACAGACAGCTCACTTACGGTAAAGTCTGACCTTTGTCAAGGAAGCTACAGACCTAGGATGTAACTACCTACCACGATCTGCTTTTTTTTAAAATTTCTTTTTATTTATTCATTTTAGAGAGGAGACACAGAGTAAGAGAGAGAGAGAGAGAGAGAGAGAGAGAGAAAGGGGGGAGGAGCTAGAAGCATCAACTCCCACACGTGCCTTGACCAGACCAGTGCAGGGTTTTGAACTGGCAACCTCAGTGTTCACAGGTCCACACTTTATCCACTGCGCCATCACAGGTCAGGCGACGATCTGCTTTTAATTAGGTGTTTTTATGTTCAGACGATCCAATGTGGTTACTTTTGATCTTTGAATTTGTAGGGTCCATCATGCAGGCCTCCTCTGAGCCTGTCAGGCTTAGTATGTGGCCCCATTTCTTTGTCCACACATGCTTTAGGATTCACTCTTCAACCTCATACATAAAACCTTTCCTAAAAACATCTGGATAACCAGACCTTCAGTTTCTGCATACACATCTGTAGTAATGTTACGCAAGTTACTGAATTTATCCATACCTCATTTTCTACATCGTCAAAATGGGGATAAGTTACCCACCCCAAAGGATGCTTGTGTGGATAAACCAAATATCACACATAAAGCTATTAGCACAGTTCCTGACACGTAGAAAGCTTTCAATAAATATCAGCTATTGTTAGGCCTGGGTCACTTTTTCTTTCAGGTATTCTCATAATTGGAACTTTTTTTCTTCAATTAATCCCCAAACGACTTCCCTACCACTTTCTCCAATTTAACTCAACTGGTAAAAGTTGAAGAGGATTGTAAACGGACACGTGTATTTACTGTTCTATTTTCCGTTTTGACTTGTCTTCGATCAGGCTGGTAGTAAAACGACAAGTAGGGGTTAAGCCCCTCAGTTTTAGGGCTTTGTGCGGCGGCTGCCAAGACTGGGGAAAGACAGTACTAACCCCGGCCCGCTGCCGGGTGAACAACTCGGGCCACACCCTTGCTTTCCCAGCAGCGCCCCCGGGAGACCCCAGTTCTTGGGTCTCCTCTCCGAGACGGCGTTCCCTTGAGGCCCCGCAGCCTCGCTCAGACGCAGTTCTCCCGCCCCGCCCCTCCACCAGGTGGGGTTTCCCCAGACACACCCCCAGGGGCATCCTGTCATCTGGTTTTATTGCTGGCTTCTCAGAGTTCGTTTCTGTCGCTCAGTGTCTGGTCGCCTGTGAGCTCGGTTTTCGCCTCACCCCAGCAGAGCTGCCGGAATGCCTCTGGATAGACCGGCTAACACCGGGATCACTCAGAGGCAGATTGGCGGGGTTAACGGAAGCACTGGCTGTTTGGCTTCCGGAAAAACCTGCCCGGGCTCTGTTCCCTCCTCCAATGAGGGTGCCGCTGGCGGCGGAAGACTAGAGTTCCCAGAATGCACCGGGACAGGAAGCGCTGGCGGCTTCACGTGACCTCTCACTATGGCTTCCCTGTGTCGGAGCCAGCGGTCTAGTGGTTTGGTGTGATTTGTTAGTTCTTTGCGGCAGGGTGCCTCTCTCGCGATTCCAACATGCAAAAAATCAAATCTCTTATGACCCGACAGGTAAGTCGCGGAGGCTGAAGCAAAGGCCTTCTTCGTTGCTGCTGGAAGAGGAGCTGAGATGTTCTGTGTCTGGGCCGGGGCGTGGGGACACCTGAGTTGTAGGTGGTGGCAGGTGTCTGGGGGACTGGTAATCTGGTGCACACCCTGAAAGACTCACCTGAGCCCCCAGATCAGAGCCCTGGTCGTGCGGGGAGCGGCATCCCAGATACATTTATTTAAAAAAGGCCAATGAGGGGACCAGCGCTATCTTTGTCTCCCTTCTTTCCCTATGTGTCATTTTTCTCTGACAGCCCATCTGCCTTCCCGAGTTCCTCTGTCCAAGCTTTCCGTCGTCTTTGAGCAGGTGGCGTGGTTAGAGAGGTGAGGTATGTGCAATAACAGAGGGGATCTGGAAAGAGTGAGAACAGCGGATAATATGATGATGGAATTGGTAGTTTATGACTTTTAGCAAGTCCCCACTAAACCTTGTAGCTTAAGTTTCTGAAGGTGAGGATGATTTTGTTGTTAATGTCATTTCACAATTGTAAGGGTCACTAGTAATGCTACTTTTATCATTTTTCTAGCAAAATAATAGTCTTCTTGTTTTTTTGTTTTGTTGTGTTTTTTTGCCATAATGATAATTCATGAATAAAAACTGGCTAATTTCTGGCCTGTCTCGTACATGTTGCGCACTTCCAGAGAATGCCTTATTGTCTTTGAAGCAAGAAGTGGAAGAAACTCCCCTTTCTTTCTCATCGGGACTTAGTTTTAGATAGCCTTATTTACTTCAACTCTTTGTATTTCACTAGAACTGGCCATTCTGTATTATTTTAACGTGAGAGAAGGATAATTCAGATGTGGTTTTGAGAACGTTGGAGAATGTGGAGGGTAATCATTTAGTGAAAGGTTCATTTCTGTGTTTTGTTTTTTTTTGCTGTTGATGATTATGAAAGAATACAAATCCCAGATTAAATTCTTATTTGAGGATTTGGAATCTGAACAGGTTATAATATAGAGATTTCTGGAACAATACATGAGTCCTACAGGATTATTTTACTCCTGTCAAATAATAATATTAATGTCATGAGTATAGAATTAAGTTCTTGACTAATATAAGATTTAAGTATTCAGGTAGTGACATCTGGTAGTACTTCACAATTGTTGAGTACTACTAATGGTATGTTATGCTTCATATCATTTCTTACTTGAGAATGAGTTTGGGTCCTGCTTCATTTTATAGTAACTGTGCGATCTTGAGCAAGTCACCCAAGTTTTTTGATCATCTATTTCCATGTCTTCAAAATAGGAATAATAATGTGTATCTCACGCGCTTAGCCTGGTGGTGGATGTTTATTATATGATATGATGAAGGTAAAGAGATAAGTAAAGGAATTAACCAAGTTCCTGGGCTTTATGAAGAAAGGGCTTGATCATAGAGATCATCTCAGTGGCTGCACCGATGGTAGGACAGCAGAAAACTGGAGGCAGGCTGTTGCCATCCTTCAAACAATAGATGATTTTAGGCTGACTTTGGTATCTGATTTTTAAAACGGTATGCACTTTCATTCATAAAAGCACTAATCGCCCTGGACTGCCTTGGAATCCTGAAATTGGACTTTTGTGCACCAGCTAAGTTTGATGCTCTCTCATGTTGCTTGCCATGTAGTTCAGTGCAGTCAGCATGGTTTAGCAACTTTGTTTATTGTTTTTAACCATATTTTGTAATAACGAGTGGGAGAAGAGATAGGAAGTCTGTATACCCGTAATAATAAGTTTGTGTCTCCTAACTGAAGTGAGATTGTGCTAAGAATGGTACTCAGCCTCAGCCAGTTGCTTGTTAGACATGACCAGGTAAAATCTGTGCTTAGGACGAAAAAAGGCTAGAGAACACATATGAAAAGCTACAACTATCCTATGTAAAAAGACGTACAATAAGAAGTTTTACACAGATTTTTAAATTTATCTTTATTATGTATAGTTAAAGTTTGGTTTCCACATATTTGGTCATTATGAATACACAGTTCATGAACCTGTGAAGCATAAAAGAGTAGGCTGCTACCTAAAGTTACATTGGGGATTTTATTTATTACTGTTTATTATTAGATTAAATGGAGCAGTATTAGAAATAAATGCAACAAAGATTCTTTTTTTGTGTGAGGCGACAGAACTTGCTAGTCATATATGGTTAATATGAAGAGATGTGAAATTAGAATTTATGAAACTTGGGATTTTTGGCATTTCAGCTCTCCCAGGACCTTGCTATGGAGTAGAGTAGGCTTTGTTTGATCTCTTTATTTAGACAAGATCTGCTGTTCAGCTTTTTCCATTATGCTGACCTCTTCCTTCAGTTTATTCATCAAATGTTTATTGAGCACTGTGTGCCAGGCACGGTTCTAAGCTGGGAGGATGCAGCCATAAACAAAACAGACAAGTGCTAAGGCAGACATGGTGGTAACTGCTTTGGAAGGAAAGAGGTCAGGGAGTCCTGGGAGTTGTTGGCAATTTGGGTCATTTACAATTTTAGATAGGGTGCTATGGAAGGCCTCCCTGAGGTCACATTTGAGTAAAACCCTGAAGGAGGGGATGAAGTAAAGCACGTAGATGTCTGGGAAGGAGCTCTCTGGGCGGAAGGAAAAGTGAGTGCAGAGACCCTGCGGCAGGAGCATACTTGAGGACCAGCTAGCGGCTGGTGAGAGTGGAGTTCAGAGAGGAAGGAGAGAAGTAGCAGGTGCAGTCATGATGAGGTCAGGTAACGGAGAGCAGGAATCCAGGTCACAGGGAACCTCATTCTGATCTCATCTCCTGTTTTCTCCTCACTCAGAGCTTCAATTTTGACTGAAATAGCATACAGAAGGGTTGTAATTTGATATATACTTCAGAAAGCTCTTTCTGGCCTATGTTTTAAGATTATAGGTATACCTCATTTTACTGAGCTTTGCTTTATTGTACAGATGTTGTATTTTTTACAAATTGAAGTCAAGATCATCCATCAGCAAAAAGATTATGGCTCACTTTGTTGTGATACTCACTTTATTGTGGTGGCCTGGAGGTAAACCCACAATATCCCTGAGTTATGCCTATAGATCGAAACAGGCAAAAGAAGAAAAACCGACCCTGTCCGATTGACTCAGCAGTAGAGCGTCGGCCCAGTGTGTGGAAGTCCCGGGTTTGATTCCCAGTCGGGGCACACAGGAGAAGCACCCACCTGCTTCTCCACCCTTCCCCCTCTCTTTCTTCTTTGTCTCTCTCTTCCCCTCCCACAGCCAAGGCTCCATTGGAACAGAATTGGCCCCAGGCGCTGAGGACGGCTCCATGGCCTCCGCCTCAGGTGCTAGAATGGCTCCAGTTTCAGGAGAGCAATGCCCCAGATGGGCAGAGCATCGCCCCCTGGTGGGCCTGCCGGGTGGATCCGGGTCGGGGGTATGTGAAGTCTGTGCCCACCCCCCCTCACTTCGGAGAAATACAAAATACCAAAAGAAAACAGGGAGACAAATCAGGATGCTATTGCAGTAATCCTGGTGAGAGGGAGTGTGGTAGTGGTAGAAGTATTGAAGAAAGGTCAGATTGTGGATATATTGTAAATGTAGAGTTGACAGGATTTCTTGGCGTATTGGTTTTGGCTTTGAGAGAAAGAGAAGCACTAAGGTTGATTCCAAATGGTTTGGTCCCAGCAATTGGAAGAATGGAGTTGACATTTAATCAAGTGGGTAAGGCTGAGGGAGGAAAAGATTGAAGGAAGGGAGAAGGTTTTTAGATTCTTTCATTTGAAAGCCTCTTAGATATTGAAGGGGAGACATAATGTAGGCAGCTGGCTAAAGGTCTGAATTTCTGAGAAGAAATCAGGGTATAGATAAAAACTTGGGAGTTATGAGCATATAGAGGGTATATACTGGCCAAGATCACCAACAGAGTGAGTCTAGATATAAAACGAGCCACAGTTGGAGCTTTTGAGAATTCAGTATTACAGGGTCAAAGGGAAGAGGTGGGTCTAGCAAGTCAGAATGCAAAGCAGCAGGCAGTGAGGTAAGAAGTCTGTGGCATCCCAGTGAGCACCTGCCCCATAACAGAGGCTCAGCAAATATCTGCTGGATGAATGTTGCATAAAGAGGACAACCCAGTAGAGTGGAATCTTCTGGGTTAAATGCTGCAGATGGGCCATGTTAGGCAAAAATGAGAATCAGCCTTTGGACTGAGCAGCTTGGAGGTCATTGGTAACTAGACAGCAGCACTTACTGTGAAGTCATGTGGAAGAAAGTCTAAGTAAGCAGAGTGGGTTCCAGAGAAACTGAGAACTGAGTATGAACGCTGTTTAGTTTTGCTGAAAAGGAAAGGAAACACAGGTCATCTCACATACTCCTTTTGATCATTGGGACTTAAATTTCTGGTTTCATAAATAGAAATTGAGAATTCATATAGGCATAAGAGAAGTAGTCTGAAGAGTTCATCAGATTTGGGTAAAAAATAAAGTGCAGAGGCAGATGTTATAGATGCTGCGTTTTATATACACTTAAATTGGGGAAATTATCAAAACAAAAACCAAATATGAAAAAATCAAGTAATGTTTAATGGTTAATCAAAGGGTTCAAGATCTATAATCCTAAAATACAGGTGAGTGTCAGATGTGCTTTAAGATATTTGTGTAATTTTTTCATTTCTGTTTTGATGAAAGAAAACCATTTCTCTCTGATGACAACAATATTTAGAATAATGATTAGCACTTAATGGATGCTTGGCCTTTCATATACGTTATCTCCTTAACTCCTTATAACAGCCTCTGAGTTATTGTTGCCATTATTAGAATAAAATTACAAGTAGGTTATATAAATTATTCAAGGCCAGAGCCTACTGCTTGAATTATTGCATTCCCCTGCTTCTTAACATGTACATAGGGTTTCCAATTTTTAATATTTTTGTTTTGCATGGAAGGTTGCCATGTGTTAGTGGCAAATTATTGTGTGTGATGACTAATTTGGAAGTAGGACCTTTTTTTAGATATTGGGACATATCACTTGTATAATTCAGGCACTGGTTGGTGTCTTTACTGCTTAGCTCTAGGGAAAGAGAAAATTGCATACGATATATTCCCTCAAGGATTTTTGTTAGATTGATTTAAACAGATCTATACTTTTTAAAATGTTAGTTTAAGAGCCATGGCAATTATATTTTTAAAAAGATATTTTAAGGCTGGTTGTGGTTTTGAATTAGGAAGTTGTGCTCATACATTATATACATACACATGTATTACATACATATACATGTGTATGTATATAATGTATATAGTAGTTCCATAATCCAGCCTTGCCTTTTCCACCACTTTTGATGCCTTGCTGTCCTGCTGATTATTGGTGAGAAATTGGGACAGGGAAGAACGAACATGCAAAAGTACTGTTTGTCCTCACTTGTTGTAGGACAGGAAACCTCAATATGCTTTTCTTATTCCAGCAAACTTCCCTGGAAACCTCATTTTAAGATCATTTGCATGTTCCCATGGGAACAATGTTCAAATCGTCAGAGATTCGAACCTGATGAAGGACTTCTGCTGAATAATGTACTCACTTCTTAGGTGTTAACACTGTTCCTAGCACTTTGCTAGACACTGTGCTAAAGAGGCAAATAATACTTGGTGTCTCCCTTCTCTTGGGACTTCAGTCTTGGAGAGAAAGAGGTATATTTAGTATTTCATACTTCACCACTTTAGCAGAAGCATTGTGCTAGAAGATGTCTAGCTGGGTTTCTAAAACATTAATGAATATTTGAGTCACAGGGTTGCTTGTTAAGATGTACTTCCTGGTCCTTATCCAGAAATACCTATTCATTAGATCTGTGGTGGGGCCCAGGAATCTTTCACTTAAAAGATTCCCCAGGTGGTGTTAATGGAGGTGATCCATGGAAAATACTGAGGAATAGTGTGTTTTTATTGAAGCGTAGGGATTTAGGAAGACTGCATAGAGGAATTAATTCTGAAAGGTGCTATTGGTTTCTTTAGTAGGTGGCGTGTGTGTGTTTGTGTATGTGTGTGTGTGTGTGTGTGAGATAGAGAGAGAGAGAGAGAGAGAGAGAGAGACGGCTGGGTGGATTGTTCTGGGGGTATTGGAAAACTTGGGGGTGAAGAAGAGCATCTTGTAATAAAAATTGTACATATGACTGGTAGTATTTTACGATAGGGAAGATGTAATGCACACCTAAAATTTAAAAATAAGCAAGTTTTGCTCTAAGCCTCAAATATTCAACCTAAATGCACTATATTTTGATGACGAAGGACATCAGGGGCCAATATAGGACACCTAAAGGATGAAAACTTGACTGTAGCATAAATCTCTCCTCAAAATCATGTACCAGCTAATTTTGCTTACAGACTAGCTTTATAGGGACTTTAAGTGTCTGCTTTGAATAGCCTGTTTTTATTTTTAGACAATTAAGGTAAGCTCAGAGTGACTTTTTTTTTAATGTTTATTTTATTGATTTTAGAGAGGGAAGGGAGAGGGGGAGAGACAGACAGGAACATAAATCTGTTTCTGTCCGTGCCCTGACTGGGAATTGAACTGGCAGCCTCTTCACTTCCTGATGATACTCTAACCAATCAAACTCTCACTCTGGCCAGGGCCAGAGTGACTTTTAATGTGCCAATCAATGTTGATGAAACAAGTCAAACAGACAAGTGTAAACATGTTTCAAAACAAAAGCAATAGGAAAATAATAGACAAATTTTTTCAACATCTCTTTGCTAGTACTATTAGTCAATTGGCTAAATCAGTAAAAAGAGGCTTTTAACGGAAATTTAATTTGCTAGCTTCTTTCTGTATGATAATTTTTCCTAGCACAGATTGAGACTTCGAGAATTGCTCAGTTGACGTGACTATAGAAAATACCAGGTACCAAAGAGGTGAAGAATTGGTGGAAAGTGAGACATGAGATTTAAGTCTTAATTTTGCAGTATAAATTGGGGGCATTGGTGAAAAATAATCAGGCAAAATCGAGGGGCTACTTACATATTAATTAAGCAATTAGTGTCATTTAAAAATATTTGATTTGTACAGTTGGTTTATTAAATCTGTGAATCATAATACTTTAGACCTTTTTAACAGGTGAATTAATAATAACTAATAGATAAGTGCTTTCATTGAATGCTTTTTGTCACTCTAGTTATTTTTTTCTTTTGGTTGTTTTTAAATTATAGTTAACTAAGACTTCAGCCATTACTTTTGAAGTTCCATATGATACTTTTATTTGAAACTACAAAAAGTACATCTTTACTTGATTTAGTAATAGTACTATATTGTATGAAATAACAGTTGTTTTTAGAACATATGTTTTATATATTTTAAAGCAGGAAAGTTTCTGTTTTTAAAATGATGATTTCTATTTTAGTAGGTATGTTCTATCACATTATAGTTCTGCAGCACAATTAAAGTTCTTTTTATTTTATTTTTTAAGGGTCTGAAAAGCCCTCCAGAGAGCCTTAGTGATCTTGGTGCCATTGAGAGTCTCCGGGTCCCTGGAAAGGTATTGATCTACATGTGTGAGATGACTTTCCTCTTCTTTAAGAAAATATCTTTGGACAGCAATTGATTCACAGATGCTTTTTCTTCCCACAGGAAGATGGTTGTTGTGATAAGCTCCAGTACATTCTCATAATACAGGAGTCTGGGAGCTTGTTTTTGTTTTCATTACTCATTGCGATACAGTATAATTCCTTCTAGTTACGCAGATTAAAAGTTGATAAATGTAGAGTTTATTATTGTATCAAATTCTTAGCCTGAAAGCTGTATGTGTGTGTGTACATATGTATGTATGTATGTATATATAAATATAAATATATGAAATTTATTGCCTGACCTCCTGTGGTGGCACAGTGGATCAAGTGTCAACCTGGAATGCTGAGTGCGCCAGTTCAAAACCCCAGGCTTGCCTGCTCAAGACAAATAAAAGAAGCAATGACTACGAGTTGATGCTTCCCACTCACCACCACCCTCTGCCCCACCATTGCTCTCTCTCTCTCTCCTCTCTCTAAAATCACTAAATAAAATCTTAAATAATTTATTGATTTCTCTGCTGTAATTTGGAGAGGTGAAAGGAAATAATATACTGTTATGCTATAACACTCTGAGCCAGAAATCATAGTTAATTATGTTTTTGTTACAGAGCAGAGATTTTTGAATAAGTAGCTAAAATGTAATTTACACTAAATTGTGGATATCTGAGATTTTAATCCCCTGCTATTCATGTGAGCTTCTCAGTTTAAACATTTAGTAGGTGTGATTTCAAAGACAGCTGGCCTCCGCAGAATTCTTAGCCATTGTTAAATGTAGCAATCCCTGCTGGTTCTCACTCTGGGTGCTTGCCACTTGGAGCTGGCTCCATGAAGAGCAGCTCCTAACGCATTAAAGCTTGGTCTTTTGAATGTATGCTCTTGTGATTTTCAATCTGAGGATCACGTTTAAAACTACTCTTTGTTTCCTGTGGCTGACATGTAGTTAGGAGGCCTCTCGTCACACCCCAGTGTCAGCTGCTTAGGAGGATAATTTGCCACCTCTTTGAGGTGCCTTACCCAATAAGATGAATTTTGTATTTACTGCTTAGCCTCTATTTTAGGTCAGACGCAAACATATTCTTCAAATAGGATAATATTCTAGCCATCTCATTCACATAAAATGGCTCAGACAGAAGCCTTGAAGAGGCATTTTGAATAGTTTTTATATGATGTTATTAAAGATTATTGAATGTGATAAAATTGGAAACTAAGAAGTAAAGGTAAAGCCTGATTGACAGTTTTCTTTATTTCTTTGACTTAAGGAAATAAGATTATCATGTGTTATGAACATGCATTGGATTAGATTGCCTTAAATATTTCAGAATTAATGTAAAATTGATAAGTGAGCCTCTTTAAAACTTACATGCATAGGTTACATAAGAAGTTCCTGTTGTCTTTAAGCCGTGAGCCATGATGTTTGTGCAGTAGTATCAGGAAGTGAATTTATGCTGCTTGCATTTCATAGTCTTCTTACTGATTTCCCACCCTGGTTCCCTCAGATGACGGGCCCTGAGTAGAGAGTCAAGCCTGGGATCACAAGGTCAACAGACATAAACGGGAAGGTAAAGGTTAAGCTTGAGCCATTGGTCTCATTGACAGACACTAAGAAGCTAAGTTAGTTAAATTGTAAAAGTTAATAGTAAAATTGGTATTAAGGCTCAAAGCTTAAATGCAGTTTTACACTAAGAAAGCCTTATAAACTTCTTTCTTTCTCTTGACTGAATACAACTATCCGTGGTGTGTGTGTTTGTGTGTGTGTGTGTGTGTAACATTTTAAAATCTGTTCATCTGTTGACTTAAATTTAGGTTATTTCCACATATTGGCTCTTGTGAATAATGTTACAGTGAACATGGGACTTCAGGCATCTCTTCAAGATAGTTTTCTTTGCTTATATACCCAGAAATGGCATTGCTGGTTTCTATGGTATTCTATTTCGAATTTTTTGAGGGACCTCCAAATTGTTTTCTATGGTGGCTGGGCCAGTTTACATTCCCACCAACAGTGTACAAGAGTTCTTTTCTCCACATGCTGGCCAAGACTGTCTCTTTTCTTTTTGGTAATAGCCATTCTAATGTGTGTGACATTTTATTTGTGGTTTCGATTTTCATTTTCCTCGTGATTAGTGATGCTGTATATATGAAATGATTTATTATATATAATTGTTTTAAAAGTAATGTTACACCTAGTTCTTGATGACCTGAGGTTTAGTGGCTTAAAAAAAAAATCATGAAGATTTTCAAATTATTAAAGGAACTTCAAAAATATAAAATGTTAATTTTAAATGATTACATTAAAATAATCTTTTTATTTAATACAAAAGTAATATATACTGTGGACAGAAAACATGGTAATCAGAAATGTTACCTAAAAGAAAGTCACAAACATCACCTACACAGTCAAAACACAGACACTGCCTTCTGGTTTTGTCCCTGGGCATAGTCAATACATTTGTTGTGCTATTCTCTAGGGACTGGCAGTAATACAGCAGTGGGAAGGACAGAGGGCTTTTCCAAAATACGAAACTACTCTGGTGTCAGGGAGGTGACTTAGGTTCAAGTGGAGGGAAGACAGTAAACAATTCTGACAAATACCATGAAGAAAACAGGGTGATTCAGTCAGCTTCATGAGGCTGGAGGTTATTATGCGTGAAATAGTGTAGGTTCCTTTCTTCTGCATTTCCTTTTACAAAAATGGTGTTAGACAATTGTTTTGAAGCTTGGCTTTTAAACAATAAAATGTATTGTAAAGAAAATAGTGTGTCTGTAAAGTCATAGTGCACTTTTGACTGGTCACAGGAAAGCAACAGAAGACGATAGAAATGTGAAATCTGCACCAAATAAAAGGAAAACTCTCCCAGTTTCATACCTATTCAGTGCAGTTCGATATGGGCTCCATTTGTTGCCCTACACACATCCAAACGATAGTGAAGTTCTTGCCACACACGGGTAAGGACGTCTGGTGTAACAGTGAATAACGTCTGTGATCCTCTGTTTTAAGTGATTAATGTCGTTGATACGTTCAGTGTACACATGTTGCTTCACATAACCCCAGAAGTAAAAGCCTAAGGGCGTCAGATCCGGGGATCGTGGTGGCCATGGCTTGACAGAACCCCTGCCTATCCACCACCGGGGGAATGTTCTATCCAGAAACTCACGAACAATGGTGGTGTAGTGTGGAGGAGCGTTGTCCTGTTGAAAGATGACACCTTCTGGAAATTGTGGCACTGCATACAATTCCAACATGTCAAGATAGGTGTTTGCCGTCACAGACTGCTCCGCGAAAAAAAAAAAGGGCCTATCACCTTATATGCATCAGGCCACACCACACGTTCACTTTAGGGGTGTTACGTTCTACTCAGCGTAGGCATGAGGATGTTCAGCAGCCCATATTTGGACGTTATGGCGATGAACATGTCCACAGATATGGAGGGTCACCTCATCGCTAAACACAATCTGCAAAAATCTTGCATCATTGTCGATCTCATGAAGCATATCTGTAGCAAACGTGCATCATGTGGGTCTATCCGCCGGTTTGATAGCGTGCAATTTGTACTCCGTAAAACAGAGATGTTTCTTTAACGCCTTACGAACTGTAGCCTTGCTTAGGTGTAATTGTCGAGCACACACATGCACAGATTTTTTAGGGCTCCTTAGGTAGCTATCCCGTATAGCCTCTACAGACTCGTCACTGACTGATGGCCTACCAGAACGGGGTTTCTCCGGTTTCCTTCAACTGCTTATCCCACCGAGTAATGTTATTCCTATGTGGTGGCGCTTTGTTATAAACGCGCCGATATTCACGTTGCACTTTGGTCACAGATTCGAATTTAGCGAGCCACAGAACACACTGAACTTTACTCTGTACCATTCACATCTCGACTGGCATGGCCGTGGGCTGCTCTGCTGTATACACTGTATTACGTCATCATCTGCACATGCGCACATGCTGCCACATCATCCTACAGAAACCGGGAGGGTTTTCCTTTTATTTGGTGCAGATTTCACATTTCTATCGTTTTTTGTTGCTTTCCTGTGACCGGTCAAAAGTGCACCATGACTTACGGACATACTGTACTTATAGTGTATCTTATAGTATATATAGTTTAAAAAGCAAGCTATGCAATAGTGAGGCTTAGATAGATATTTTTTGAACTGAATAACAATTTATACCCATAAGAATGACTGTTATCCAAATGACAAGAAAGTACAAGTGTTGGTGAGCATGTAGACAGAGGCGAACCCTTGTACACTGTTGCTTGTAATGTAACTTGGTGTAGGCACTATTGAAAAGCATTACGGGCCCTGGCGGATTGTCTCAGTGGATAGTGTATCAGCCCACATATGGACGCTTGACATTTGATTCGCAGTCAGGGCACACATGAGGAGCGACCATTTGCTTCTCTTCCCCGCCTGCAGCCAATTGCTTGGTTGGTCTGAGCATATATGCCTCAGGCACTGAACAGAGCTTGGTTTATCTGAGCAGTGGTCCCAGATGGGGTGGTGGGGTGGATCCTGGTTGGGGCACATGCAGGGGTCTGTCTCATCTCTTCTCCTCTCACTTAAAAGGAAAGAAAAGCATTATAGAGGTTCCTCTAAAAATTAAAAATAGTACTACGTACCACATGATCCAGCAATTCTGCTTTGAGGTATTTACCTGAAGAAAAGGAAAACACTAACACGAAAAGATATATGCATCCCCATGTTCATTATAGCATTTTGCAGTAGCCAATATATGGAAATAACCTAAGTGTCTATTGATGGATGAATAGATTTAAAAGTGTGGTGTGTATGTATATATAGTATAAGTTTTTTTAAAGATTTTTACTTAATTGGTTACAAGAATTATTAACAAAGTTTATTATAGTATATAGTCATTAAAATATGCTACATGGTTAGTAGTTACACACAGAGACAGGTATATTTATATTCAATGGAATAACAAAATCCCCAACAACCCAGGCTCATAGCTACAGAGAACCATTGGTGGTTGCCAGCGGTGGGGAGTCAGGGAGTGGACAAAGGGAGTCAAAAGGTACAAACTTCCATTTACAACATAAGTAAGTTAAAGGGATATAATATACAGCATGGTGCCCATGGTTAATAATACTATATTGCATATTTAAAAGTTGCTAAGAGAGTAGATCTTAAAAGTTCTTATCTCAAGAAATAAATTCTGTAACTGTGTATGGCAATGGACTTATTGTGGTGATCATTTCATAATACATACAAATACCAAGTTATGTTGTACACCTAAGACATAGGTGTGCATCAATTAGCCTCAATAAGAAAATAGAACATTATCTTAGCTTGAGTTCCCCTGATAATCTATTGCAAGAAGTAGCAAAAAAAAAAAAAAAAGAGCTTATGCTTTTTAAGTAGTCAGTGTGTAAATACTTGTATGGACTTTAAAAATATTTATTCCATTTGAGAGAGAGAGAGGAATGGGGGAAGGGAGAGTGAGTGAGAGAGAGAGAGAGAGAGGCGTCAACTGTTGTTCCACTTAGTTGTGGATTCCGGTTGCTTCTCATTTGTGCCCTGACTGGGGATTGAACCGTGACCTCAGCATGCTGGGACAACGTTCTATCCACTGAGCTACCCTTCCAGGGTCTTGTATAGAGACACTTTTTTCTAAAAAAAAGGGGGAGAAAAAATGGAGTTTTACAGATCATTTTGTGGGAAAAAAAGTGGACTGAAGAGTTAGTGATTACCTAAAATTTTATTCCTGTTATATTTCAAATTAATGGGATTTTCATGCACAGGTAAGGGCATAGGAAATTAATTGGTGTAGTATTTACTGACTAGGGGGAAATAGCAGTGTTAGGCTTGATCGCTGGTTTACTGGCTGCAAGCACTTTGCATGGTGAGTGCTTGAGCACACGGCAGCGCCACGCGTGTATGGTCTGTGTAAGGCTCCGGATGCTTTCCCTAGGGGGTGATTCTCCCAGACGGCTCTCCCGCCACTGCGGGGTGCAGTTTTCCTGCTCCCTCACCCTTCACTGCGAAAAGCAGGTTTTCTTTGGTTTATTATTCGCTCACCTGTCTTTGCGAGGCTCAATAAACGGGTATGGTCCGACGCCTTCCGGCTCTGCAGTTTCTCTACCGTCTGCCCGAATCTAATGTGAACCCGCCTGGCCTCAGCCACCGGCATTACATTGACTAAATTTGTTAATCATTTAAAGAAATTTGTACATTTTGAATTAATGTGAAAGGTTTTTACTTAATAGGTTACAAGAATTATTAACAAAATTTATTATAGTATATAGTCATTAAAATATGCTACATGATTAGTAGTTACAGAATTTATTAGGATTGTGTTTGAGAGTATTTGTTAAGTCCTAATTAAAAAATAAAATAACACTATTCTGAGCCTTTTAATCTATCTACATCTAGACTTTAAGTACTTTCCATAGTATTTCCACAGTGGTCACGTATCAAAGATGTGAAGGAGTACTAATGTTAGTATTGTTTTATGCGTTTTTCCTAAAATGCTGCCTTCTGATAATTATTCTGTAAAGACAAGGATTTTTAAGCCCTGATTTCACTAACATAAATATAAATAGAATTTGACTATGTTTACTATTACATAATTGTTTAGCTATGCCTTTGATTTTTTTTTTTCATTAAAGAAAAATATAGGGCAAGGGGACAAAAACTATCTGCTGCACCTAAAACATGCAAATATGTTTTTCTAAATATAAGATAATGTTTTCCATTTGTGTACTTAGTCCGTCCCGCAAGTGTTTATTTAGTACTTGCCCACTCTGTAGCATTTCTGTTTTATAGCATTCTGGGAGTTCGGGCAGAATGTTTCCTTGCATTAAAATACTTCTGTAAAGTAGGAAGTAGGATAAATGGATTTGACTTCTTAGCATCTATTAAAAGAATCCTAAAACCACACACTGGTTACAGAGCTTTGTTTTCATAACTTTTCTGTGATATGAGTAATGTGTGCTGGAATAATTCAAGAGAACTACACAGCTCACAAAAATTAGGGCATATTTTATTGCTTCATATTCATTTTTAAATATCCCCTAATTTTTGTGAGTAGTAGAGATTCAGGTAGTGAGTTAGATATTCCACTTACTGAAGGGAAGTTATTTAATTGCTCTCTGACTCAGTTTCTTTATCTGAAAAGATGTGATTAGGCTAGATGAGTATCAAGAGCCCTTTTAACTCACACATTTTATACTTTCTGTATTAGGCAATATGAATGAGAAAGATAAAATATATGTTCAGAAGAATGTGCCGAACAGCGTTTTGTTATCTGTGTCAGACAGGATTAGTATTGAGTTTATGACTAGGAGACTTTTTTAGCCTTAGTGATTAGGATACATCTTTTAGTTTAGGATTATGTCTCACTTAAAACAAGTATCTTCTGCAGATGGTGCCAAGAGCAACTTGAACCATACATCTGCAAAATCATTTCGAGTTTTTCATTTTACATTGTTAATGTAAATTTTGAAGATGCCAAGAGGTGTAAGACTGTTCCTAGCTCAACCTATGTGGGAGACACAAGCAAAAAATTAGTAATTGTAGGGTCGTGGAAGTGCAGTAGGGGTCTGCGTGTATACTGGAGCATGCACGGTGGGGCACAGCTAGGAGAGGATTGGGTGGGGGCAGAGTGAGTGCAGGGCCTGCTAGAGATGGCAGTTAATTTGTTCTGGAAGGATAATTAGTGTATAGATGGGTTTTTGAGTGGAAATCCTGGACGTTATGATACTTACTACAGTATGTCCGTAAAGTCATGGTGCACTTTTGACCGGTCACAGGACAAAAGTGCACCATGACTTTACGGACACACACTGTAAAAGGAAGGTAAGAACATGACGTTTAGAGAAGGAGAAGGGTCAAATTGGAGAGACATTTAAAAAGCAGAGTTTAGGACTGAGAATTTTACTGGATGTGGAAGGGGAAGGAATTGGAAAGACCAAGGTATTTAGACACTGGGATTGAAGGTGCTCTTTTGCTTTTTTTCTCAGAGAGAATTGATAGCATTGCTTCTTTTAGAGAGAGGCTCTGATAAGACGTTTGAAATCTGAAAGAAAGCCAAAACTGAGTGATACTGTGGATTTTTCTGTCTTTACTTCAGTTTGTGATGTGTCTTTTCTTTAGCGTTAATTTCCAGATGGACAGGCATGTGGCAGACAGCTTGATGTTGTTCGCTGAAGCTAAGAAATTTTTAAAGATAGCTTTAAAAAAATTTGCTATCTCTTAAGTTATTTAATGTCCTTTTCATAGAAATAAATTGAGGAAATACTTGTTAAATATAATTAGTGAATTATAGAAGTAAATAAAATTTGGCAGAGTATCAAATATGGACGTTTTTATTTCTAATTTTGTGATAACTCAGTATAATTCTATGAATAAAATGTTTTCTTTCATGAGGTATATCAATAACTTTTAAAGATATTTCAAAGAAATACTTTAAAAACAAATTTGTGCATATTTGGAATGTTATTTTTGTATAGAAAATATATTATTTTTATCACTTTTGTGTGTTATAAAGCTGGATTAAAATAATGGCACTTATTTTTATAACCTTTTATAAAAGTTTATAAATCATTTTGCTAAAATCATTTTTCAAATTGTAACTCACTAATATTCCACTAGATGGCACTAAAAGACTGAAGAAAAACAGGACAGGCTTTAGAAGCTATGTTTTATTTAAAGCACAAATACAAACTGATGAACCATCTGCCTTGATGAATTATTATTGTCGTTCTATGTGGTTTTAAGAAAATATGCCATTTTCCCACATAATCAGACATCTGACAATTCATTACAAGTTTATATGGTATATGTATGGTATTAGGGTATCTGTGATCTTGAATCCTATATATATGATTTGGAAACAAAAAACATAGTTTTGTTCAGTGACTTATGACCTTTAAAATGCTGATTGAGTATTGAAAACATCATGCTTTTGTTCTTTTAGGACTGTGTAGCTTATGGTAGCTAAACTTTTTTTATTTTTGTTCTCAATAAGAGCTCTAATGTGATGTTAACTCTGATGAGACTATGATTACCATCTTCAGAAATTATTATAATAGAATAACTTTATGTTGACCGATGAAAAATGCAAAGAGTAAAAAAAAAAGCATTTGAAAAGGTTTATCTTGGGAAACCCAAATTCATGCTATACAAGAGTAAAATTTCCTCCTTTTCTCCCCTGCTCCCTCCCGACACAGTGCATTCTGCCATTCATGTATGAAATGTGAACTGTGGTGTGATAAGCTAAGTACAGAAATGGGAGTTGGTTTGCATTTTATATTTTATTTCATAACCTTTCTGTGGGGTTTTGAAACACGACCTGAGAAATGAAGATTTTGCATTTCTTTTTTGTTGAATAAAAACCTCCTATTGAAGATTATAAGTTTCCAAACTGTTCTGTGGGTTTTAAAAATTAGGCTAAGTTGCTTTTCAAAATAAAAGAGATCATTTTATTTAATAAGGTAAAGATAACCATTAAGTGGTGTATAAATAGCTTTTTACACTTATAAAAGTGAACAGAATTCAAAATCCTGAACTTGGGTTGGTATCTTTAATTACTGTGGTATTTTGTATAATTTGAAAATAGTGGTTAAATGCAAAATTTGTAGTCTTTTATTCCCCTCCAAAACTTGTATACATTCCCTTAAGAAACAAACTCTTAAATGAAAAATTGCTTTGTCAAGTTATAGTGCACTTCCTTAGAAACCATAAACATACTGGAAATGTTTTATAATACCTTACACTTGAGGGCTCCATTTGTTTTATAGACTTGAATCCTCAGTTCTTATAAAACCTTCTGTCATGTTGAGAGAAACAATGGCTTGGCTAAAAGGTTGACTTAAATTTCTGATTTTTTTTTCTATTTTTCATAAAGTTGTATTTATGATGTCCATATTTATTTGTATGTATATACAGCTTTATCTTAGAAATGATCTAAATAGAAAAACAGGTTAGGTAATGTTATATGCAACCTTACAGTGTACTGTAACTGCTGAAAAAGACAGCCTCTAAGATACTGAATAATTTCTTTGTGGTTTGCCTCTTTTCTGAAATAGTCCTGCTTGGTATATTATGTCAAGAAAATATTGAATATTTATGCTTTTTTGATGTAGCACCTGACACAGTGTATATGTATTGAATGTATTTTATTTTTAGTAATGGGAAATATGGTTCTAGCATACATAAAAATATATTGTATTAAAAAAAATCTCAACTGTTGCATTTTATTGCTTCTTGGTGCACATGCACTTCTCCCCCATGACATTTCTACCCTGTGGAAGCCTCCCTCTGTTGCTTAACTTGTTGTATGCTTTCCCACTACGCTGCTGCATATGCTTCGCTCTATATTTGTAACCCTATTCCCCCAGTTCCTCAAATATGAAATTTTACCTCTTCTCATATTTCCTAAATGCCACCTCGTTCATCAGCTGTGAACTTACTGTCCTGTGATAGCCTCTGTTTTGTCTGTGTATCCCTTATGTTCTGCCTTGTGTTGTTATTGTCTATTCATTTGACTCCTCTTATTACTTAGCAGCTACTTGAGGGGAAAGGTATATATTTTTATTTATTGATTGATGGATTGATTTTAGAAAGCGAGCGGCGGGGGGTGGGAGGAGATTTGTTGTCCTACTTACGCATTCATTGTTTGATTGTTGCTTGTGTCCTGACTGGGGATCAAACCTGCAACCTTGGCATATCGAAATAATGCTCTAACCAACTGAGCTATCCAACCAGGGCCAGGATAGCTATATTTTACTCTGCTTTGTTTCTTTACGACCTGGTGTAGGGGAGTTTCATGTAATGGAAATGAAAAAAGATGTTAAATAGAAATACACGACTTGGAAAGGTAAGGTAATAGAGCTTTGAAAGTGGGCAGACTACTTTCTGACTGTATGGGAGAGAGATTTGATTCTTTTTTGCTGAAAGAACTTTTGTTTTATTCCTTTACAGTTTAATTTAATACTTAGATTATAGTTTTACTCCAGCTCTAATTATGGGGTGACCTTGATGTACTTTTTGTTTTAGGTATAGTTGATTACCATTGGCAGGCAAGTTGATGTCTGTAATTGTTGACAAATTATTTTTGAATTTTTAAGTTTCACAGAGCCTTTCTACCACTGTTAATATTAATAAGTATTTTTAATTACTATGTGACATAAAATTTGGTATAAAAAATAGAATCCTTAAAAATATTTTACTAATAATATAATAGCAGTCTTTTAGACTGAAATGTTTTATTCCCAACTTAGTTTAAGTATCTAATATTATTGTAACTTTAATATTTTTTATTTTAATATGGTATACAGAATTTTGTTATTCTGTCCTCCTGATTTTGCCTTTTAAATATTTTTATAGGAAAACTTTTGTTCATTTTGTTCACATAAAATTTACCTCATACATATATATTAGCTTGCAAATTTGGTTTTGATTTAGGTAAAGAATTAGGCATTTCAGTACATCTCCAATTCTAGGGAAACAGTTTATAGAATGGCAAAATTACGGAGTAATTGTGGTAAGAATGTGTAATTGAGATGCTCGTGGTTTTTTTTTCTAATTTACATGCATAGAATATCCCCCAAATCATTTTAACATTTATTGTTATTTCTAGTTAGAAGAAATAAACCTTTCATTAAGAGTTTGTGGGGAGAATTTGACTATCAAAACAAGAATATGTTGTTTTTCTATTCTTTTGTTTTTATATATTTTTTTAAAAAAATATAACTTAGTGTGCTGTTAATTTTAGTTTGATCAGTGATGTTTATCTGCAATGTACCTTGACACTACAGGTTGTACTGATAAAGCAATAAGGAGCCATCTCAATTCTCAAGACATGTGATCCGATGAAGCAGGCTGCACTACCAGCAACTAAACATTTAGATAGTGATTGGGAGAAACAGTCTACAGCCTGCACGTGCAGTGGGATAAAAGGGTGGTCCGGATTCTAGGCTGAACGGAGTTCGTCTGAATGAGTTCAGATTTATGTTTTCACACGGGAGCCACTAAGTTGTGTGAAAGAAGAAGGTGTTTTATAGGAATAGAGCATGGGCCGTTTGTTTCAATTGAATTCTACCTGTGTTTCTTTTTCAGCCTATCTTGGCTTTATCCCTTTCCTTATTCCAAGTTACTTAGAGTGTCAAGTGGACATGTCAGTTCTTTGAAATTATATGAGGTTGCCTGCTCTCTGATATAATTGCTTAGTTCTCTAGGAAGAAATGGCACTTGACCTTTTATATACAGACACAGATTGAACTCTTTTTTACAGATTCATTGTATTTGTGAAATGTACACTCGTGAGATAGTTATAAATTAAATCATTTTTTCCCTTTGACATTCTAATAACTTTGGATATTTGTTTCACTGTCATTTTGAGTGTGTGTGTGTGTGTGTGTGTGTGTCCTTTATCAGTGACAAAATCTAGGCATGGTGGGAATAAGTAAGTCGCCAAGGTTAATAGCAGAGTTGCAACTGAAAGCTAACTGTCTTTACCTTTCGATCAATCATTTGGGCCTTGTGTGGATAGCCTTAGCGTGTAGTTGTATGTTATTGGTGCTTACACGTCCAAGATGAAAGTGCTCATTCATTGCAGTCTGTTTCAATTTTGGCTTAGCTCCATACCTGATGTGTTTTTAATCTTAGCAATTTTTATAATTTTCAGTCTTTTGTTTTTTGTACTGAGTGGTACCAAGTACATTGATATACTACTGGAGCGGTGGAATTCCTCGGGGGGGCATCATGCCATATCCTCACTTGTATTTAGTCCCACCCTTAGCTTGCAGCACTGCAAGTGCCTGTGGACTTTTAGGGATGGAGATTGCTAGGGGTTTTTAATCTCTTTTCCCATTTTACGTTAGGTGTCATTTCACATGTCTGTTGGATGCAAGGAGGTTGCCTGTGGATAGGCTAGCTGGGAACCCTTCTGCAAGTGGCGTGGGCTTCACCCAGTCTGACTCTAGCGCTGTTGTCCAGGGTGCTGCACAGAATAGTGTGTTGTAGAGACTCCCCACCCCACCCCGGGGGTATAGTAAGGCCCCCACTGATTTCCTACTGGACTCGTAGTGAATCAGGATGGCTGTATCTCTGACCTGTTTTTGTTAGTGTGTCTTATAAATTTTGGTACTGAGGAGGCATTTTCTTTTTCAGACACTTTCACTTACACAGGTTTGATTTTTATGCCTTTGCTTTCTCTTTTAAATTTACTGGAATTTTAAATTTAAACAATTAAATATTCTTTTAGTTTCAGATTTATTCATCTATTATTTTAGTATTATCTACTAATAAGAGATAATTTATGGTTAATAGGTTTGCAAATTTAGAATATAAAATAAAGCCTAACAGTATATAAGCTATAACTCTTTCTTTTATATATATGAGACATTCTTTTCAGTGAAAACTATACCCTGTAATAAAATAACCTAGAGTACCTCTATTTGGACAATAATGTTCTCTAATTGACCATATAATTTTGTGTATTTAATTAGAGAGAATTCATTAAGAATTTTGTAGTATGATTTTAACGATTGTAAAATGATTTAAAATACTAGTTTCTTTTTGTGTAATTAAATGTATTTGAGATGAATTTGAATAAAAATGTCTTGATTAGTGTGGATGAGAGAAGATATCTGAATTACTGAAATTTTTCAGTTAACTGAAGGTTTATGCCATTATGCAGTGAAATTGCATAGGACAAGGCTGCTGGCAGTAGGGGTAGGGGTTTATCTGCCCAGCTCTTTTCAGGTATATAGTCATAGAAATCCAATTCTGTATTATTAGAAAGAAGTATTGTCTCAGCGCCAGAGCACCGGTTCACAATCATATCATTAATTGCAGAATGAGTACTCTTTGAAGGGAGTCTCATAGGCTTACAGACTAAAGCTTGCAAACCTTTCCCAGAGCCAGGGTTTCTTAGCTGAGCACTGAGGTTTTCAGCAGAAAGAAGGATGTCTGCTGTTCAGGGTTCCAATGCTGATTGTGACCCAAAAGTCACTGAGATGTTGTTTTTTGTTTACCTGTGGTGAGACAGAGTTTTAGAATGTTGAAAAATGATGAAGAAATGTGTATATAAATGTGATGTGTATGTATGAGAGATACTACTTTGTTTCTTCCTTATTTTCAACATCTAAATCCTCTCAACTACTAGCTGGAACAGAAAGAACTGAAAATAAAATTCAAATGATCAGACTGGCTGTTTTCTTTTTTTTTTCAATAGATGAGTAGTTTTTAGAGTTTGGTTATTTTCTAATTTTTGTGAACTTAGCTGTTAAAATCATTTTGTCTCCTTGGTCAGAATACTGCCAGAAGATTTGTGACTTAACATATGATTATTTCTGTGGAGGTAGAATGATAACATCTACAAGTGCTGTAATTGTGATTTTTTTTTTCTTAAAGGAGGAATTCCGAGAACTTCGAGAACAGCCTTGTGACCCTCAAGCTGAACAAGAGCTAATTAATAGTATTGAACAAATATATTTTTCTACAGACTCATTTGATATTGTTAAATATGAACTAGAGGTAAAAAAAAAATCATTTAAACCTACCTAAATCTTACTTTTTTCAGTGATTGAATTTGTAAGATTTGAATGCTTTTTAATCTGGAATTAATTTATAATGACCATATTATGATTTAATTAGCATTGTTTAAAGATGAAATATTTTCAAAAATGTAAAATTAAGTGCAGATGTAGAATATTGGTCTAGGGAACATTTCTATATTTTTTATTTTTAACTGTTAACGTACAGTGTGTTATTATGCTCCTTCTATTTTATATTGGCTAAATATGTTTAGAAAAGCTCTTTTAATTATGGGTACATATTTACGTAACTGTTTAGTCATAATAAATACCTGTATGCCATAATGTTTATAACACTGGAGTTTTAAATTTATAGGAATTTGGGGGAAAAAAGTGAGAATAGTAAAACTCGGTTTTAGATAAACCAAATAAAATGTGCGTATGTATACTTTATATGCAGTACATGCAAAGTCATTCTCCAACTCACTGTAAGGTTTTACCAATAAGTTGACAGAGACTTGGAGTCTTAGAGTTCTGCATCTACAAAGTGGTATACATTCTTTTTTCTTTTTTATTTTTTTAAGTAAGAGGAGAAGAGATAGTGAGGCAGATTCTAGCATGCGCCCCAACCGGGATTCACCCAATAATCCCATCTTGGGACGATGCTCATCTACTAAGCTATTTTTAGTGCCTGAGGCCAATGCTCAGACCAGCAGAGCTATCCTCAGCCCCTGAAGCCATGCTCAAACCAATTGAGCCACTGGCTGCAGGAGGGGAAGAGAGAGAGAAGGGAAGAGGGAGGGGGAGAAGCAGATGGTCACTTCTCATGTGTGCACTTACTGGGGATTGAACCTAGGATGTTTGTAGACTGGGCTGATGCTCTATCCACTGAACCACAGGCCAAGACTGGTATACATTCTTGTTAGTTTTTCTTGCTGTCTTCTGAAAGCCAATATATAATCTAAAATGTACTTCAGCAATTGTCACTGTCACACTGTAGTGCTTACTTACTACTCATCGTATTTCACAAGGAAAAGACATTTTGAATTCTGTCATAGACAGGTAGTGCTGGTGGAGTGGAGGATTGGGGTTAGGGACTTCCTCACATTCTCCTGTTACAAGTCATGGAAGCAGGGTCTTCCAGCCCAGGAGTCAGAGGTTCCAGTGGTAGTGGGCTTTCCTGGAGGTCAGTGGCAGCAGCAGTGGAGATAGTAGGCTGGGAGAGTAGCACCAGAGGGTTGGGTAACAAAGATGTGGAGGCTAGTGGGGGAGGTGGGGAGGACAGGAGGAGTGGACAAGAATGGGATATCAGTGTTTTGTATGCATGTCAGAGGTGTAACGGTACATGACACCAAACTAAACATTTGACTTTTCTCTAATGGATTTGTTTTTTAGAATCTCCCTGCTGTTCTTAATTTGCAAGAATTAGAGGAGTACAGAGACAAATTGAAACAACAGCAAGCTGCAGTAAGTAAACACATTTTGTTGTGACAAAACTGTAAATGAAACACAGAAGCGGGTAATGTTTTCAGATTTTATGGTTTAACAGTATATTAACATACTAAACAAATCTTATTTAACATGACTTTCTCTCAAATGATACATTTATATTAGAATTTAATGCTTGTTAAGTTTTCCTCACATTACCTTGATAGATTTGCTTCTAAAACTTTTAAGTTCTTTCCCTGGAATCCTAAATGTGATCAAAGAATTTTGAACTTGTTTTTCATATTACTAGGTACCTTTAGGTTTCTTGTCATGCAAAACTAACCACACTTTTATGATGAAGTCTTCTTTCTTTTCTTTTTTTTTTTTTACAGAGACAGAGAGATAGTCAGAGAGAGGGATAGATAGGGACAGACAGGAACAGAGAGGGATGAGAAGCATCAATCATCAGTTTTTCGTTTTAACACCTTAGTTGTTCATTGATTGCTTTCTCACATGTGCCTTGACCGCGGGCCTTCAGCAGACCGAGCAACCCCTTGCTCGAGGCAACGACCCTGGACTCAAGCTGGTGAGCCTTGTTCAAACCAGATGAGCCCGCACTCAAGCTGGCAAGCTCGGGATCTTGAACCTGGGCTTTTCTGCATCCCAGTCCGATGCTCCATCTACTGCGCCACCGCCTGGTCAGGCTTATTTCTTTTTAAACCTCAGAATAAAAGTTCCCACTACTAGTTGAAATATGTCCAAAAAGAATACAGGGGTGGGATTCAGAAAGTCTGAATTGTAGTTACTATTTAATTGTGTGACATTGAGCAAATTATTTAGCCTTTGTAAATGTCTTTTGTTTTTATTTGTGAAGTGATGGATTACACCTGCATTTTCTCTACTTTTTATGAAGTTCAGATGTCACTGTAAAGGATTAAACAGTGGAAGTATGTGGTCTTGTTAATTCTTTTTAATACTAAAGGAGCTATAGTAATCCACTTACCTGTTTGAATTTAAGGTGTGATGTAGTCATATATCTGACAAAAAAGGAAGATGTAGGCATGCATTACATAGCAATGGTTCGGTCAGTGACCACATATAATATGGCTGTCCCATGAGATTATAATGATTATCAGCAGATAATCATTAGTTGAAGGAACAGTCTGGACCCAACTAAGATTTGAATTTACTGTTATCTTGGTGGTTTAATTAGAAGAGGGGGCTAAGTATGCTGTTCCCCTGCCACGTGCCGGCTAGAGGGTGGGGCCAGGAGTTGGGAGCAAGCAGGTGAAGAGGAGCCTGCCTAGGACCTGCTCTGTCCTGTACACAAACTCGCTTCACTTCCCTGTTTCTTCTCTTCATCTCTCCTTCCACCCTAGTCCCGTTACTGACTCGCCCTCTCTCTTTCCCTCCCTCTCCCTCCATCCTTTCTCCTTTCCTTCCCTCTCCTTTTCCCTCTCATTATTTCTCCTCTCAAGCTTTATCTCTCTGGGTCTCTTTCGATCTCTGCTCCCTTCACTCCCCTTATTTTTCCCTCCTCCTGACATCCATTCTCTCTCTCACATCTACCTTCAGAGCCCCACCAATGTGTATGCTGCGCACACACTTTATCTTTGTATTGTGTTTTCACTGTGCCTTTTCTATGTTTAACTATGTTTATATACACAAATACCATTGTGTTAGAATTGCTTTTAGTATTCAGGACAGTGACATGCTGTACAGGTTGGTAGCCTAGCAGCAATAGGCTATCTCCTGTCGCCTAGGTGGGTAGCAGACTATACCATCCAGGTCTGTATAAGTGCACTCTGTGATGTTCGCACACGACGGCAATGCCCAGTAACGCATTTCTCAGAACTTCATCATTAAGCAGCGAATGGCTGTTTACTTCTCTTTCTTTTATATTGAAACCAGGGGTCTCGGTGTGTGTGCGGTCTTCCTGTGGGTAACAGCAGTGGGGTGGGGAATGAGCGTGAACACTCAAGGGTTGTGTAGAAAAAATACGTTATGCAGTAAAAATATGTCTTGCTTAAATATGTATGCCTCCACTTGTCTGTTTTATGTGATAGCATTTTTTGGGAATCAACATCATCACAAAACCTTTGGAATTTGATAAACCTGGGCTAGCATCCTGGCCTTGCAATTACTAACTGTGGGACTGTGGGCAACTTAGTACTGTGTTACTCATCTGGAAAATAAGGAGGCATGTAACCCATTTCTATAGATTGTTATGAGTGCTAAGATAACATAGGAAAAGCAGTTCACTGCCAGGTACAGTGCAGACTAACAATAACTACATTGTCTGTTGTTCTTTTTTTAAGTGCAATTTGGTAAAGTTAGGTGGGGTTTTTTGTCTGGGTAATTCTCTACAAATTCGCATCTATTGATATATACATCTATACATATATGTGCAGAGTCAAAGCAATTTGAGAAAACATGAAAAGATTAATGCAATGTGTAAATGTCTATGTAATGTTTTGTTCTTAGTTGGCCCGGGGAAGGGGAACCCATTGTGTTTCTTGAGCAAACATTCACGAAATAACTTGGGTGTGCCATACTTTGTGTTAGACTTGGTATCTCATAGTGTACTGATAAGGACCCTTGAAACTTGAAATAAGAGCCTCATGTTCAAAACCATTATAATTCTAACTTGCATACATTAACATTATTTATTGAATTGGCTAAGAAAACCTGAGAGATCATTATAGCATTCCAAAAACCACATGTTTTGAATTGTTCAGGAGAGGACCAAATTACTATTTGTCTCTTATGTGGTAGGAAAGGACCTAATGGGTACAAGGAACATTCTCTGTTTCCCAGGTATTGTCTTTATACATTTAGTTGATTAAACATTTATTTCTCTTAACAAGTTCATCTCTTAAAGCAAATCCTGAACCCTTAAAAATGATTCAACTTTGCCCTGGCTGGTTGGCTCAGCGGCAGAGCATTGGCCTGGCGTGTGGAAGTTCTGGGTTCGGTTCCTGGCCAGGGCACACAGGAGAAGCGCCCATCTGCTTCTCCACCCTTTCTTCTCTCCTTTCTCTCTGTCTCTCTCTTCCCCTCCTGCAGCCAAGGCTCCATTGGGCAAAGTTGTCCCAGCCGCTGAGGACGGCTCCATGGCTTCCGCCTCAGGTGCTAGAATGGCTCCTGTTGCAATTGAGTAACGTCCTAGATGGGCAGAGCATCGTCCCCTGGTGGGCATGCCGGGTGGATCCCGGTCAGGCACATACAGGAGTCTGTCTGTCTGCTTCCCCACACTTCTCACTTAGGAAAAATAGAAATAGAAAAAAGAAATGATTCCACTTCTGTCCATGTTAGATCAGATAATGATATATTATTAACAGTCAGAATGACCATTTGTTGCGTTTCTGTTAAGGACCAAATAAATACTCTGTACTGTGCTCTACTGCTCTTACTAATTTTATAGCCCAAAGAAATACGTGGTCAGAGCACGCTGTAGAATTTATAGGGAAGACCTATGGAATATTCTTGACAAAGTTTTAAATAGAAAATGTAACAGGAAGCATAAGGTTGTTTTTACTTTGTTTGATTACATGTTTTCATAGGTCTCTAAAAAAGTAGCAGATTTAATCCTTGAGAAGCAGCCTGCTTATGTAAAGGTAGGATAATATTTGTGATTTTCCATAGTGAAATTTAAAAATTGTTTGAGTGACTCTTGAAACCGATGAAGTATTTTAATTTATTTTTTTGTCTATAATTCCGTAGCCACATATTGACTCTTTTTTGGAATATGTGTGTGTCTGTGTGTCTCCCTCTCATTTGGGGGAATTTACCAAACTGAAGAAAAGAGTTTTTCTATCTCATTTTAAAATAATCTCTTTGGTTTTCTAACCTGTAGAATAGGTGGTAAAAATTACTTCTATGTGTTTCTAACACTTAAATCATTACCAGTGAATGCTCAATGGTGATGTAATAATCTGTCTTTAAATAGGATAAAATTGGAATTCTGTAGCTGAATCGGTCTTTTTACTGGAAAATCAGAGACTTCAAAATCCATTGAAATATCTCCTGATGTTCAAATGAAAGACATTTGTTGTCAAAGCATGTTAGCAAACATAAAACATGTCTGTCATATCCTTGATTACCTTGTGAAATTCTGTTAGGTAGAAACATTTAAATGGTTACATTAGTCTTTGTTTATGCCTGTATAAAGCAGGTTGGGTCTAAATTTCCTTATAAGCAACACTAATTGTCATATGTCATTTGTGAAAATCAGTTGAAGATTGTCGTTTTAAATAATTTTTTTGAAAACTATACCAACAGTTTTCAGGTTCAGGTGTTTTTCTTGTTACCGTGTTTTTTTGGTGGGCTTTTCTTTGAAAGCCACCAAAGTGTGTTTTAGAGTACCAAATAAATAGGAAAGAAAAACATAAAGCCTCAGACAGTAATTGTACCTAGTCTTTCCGTAGGAACTTGAGAGAGTTACCTCCTTACAGACCGGACTTCAGTTAGCTGCTGTTATCTGCACGAATGGGAGGAGGTACTGCATTTAATATTTTGTTCTTTAAGCTGCAAAACATTTCAAGAAAAACTGTGAAACTGTCATTGATAAATAGACTTTTAAAAAATTATGACTGATTTTCTAAAATACCATTTAGTAACAACATATATAACAATCGAAAACTATATGAAGAAGATACGTGGGAAATGTCTGTAAATCTAGTGATGCCTTAAAAACTTTACTGTTTTTGTATTGCTTAGATTAGTACTTCTCAAACTCTGTAGTGAAGGTCAAGTTTTCTTTTTTTTCCTTTTTACATTTTCTAACTTGGTACAGACTGTCATTTTTGTAAACAATAAATAAAGTACTAAGATGGAAAAAAACTACTAAAGACAAGCAAAATACAGTCCCCATTTTTTATTATTCAGTCCCCATTTTTTATTATTCATTCATGAAACATACAATTATTATGCCAACTTTTGCTCTAAATGTTTTTAAATGCTTGTTCTCAATATATGCACTTTTCTTCTGAGGGACCAGTAACAGTTTGAGTGTTGGCACTAGTCTGCCCACCACACTGTGAGTGATGCTGGCTTACATTGTGCAGGTCAATAAATTTGTCAAATAAGTTTCTGATAGTGGTCAGAACCCTCAAGAGTGATTGAGGATACTGCCTTATTAGCTGTCTATCATTTTGTGTGAATGGTATTATTATTGTAATCTTTATTCATTTTCGCAGACACTTGAATATTGCAAAGGAAGGTTTTACTCAAGCTAGTTTAGGCCTTCTTGCAAATCAAAGGAAACGTCAGTTGCTCATTGGACTTCTGAAATCCCTGAGAACTATAAAAACATTGGTATATACAGGTTACTTTCTAAAAATTAAAATTTAATTTTATGGTTGAAACAGATTTTTACCTCTGATGTTATTTTTATTTATTTATTTTTTTAGCAAAGAACAGATGTGCGCTTAAGTGAAATGCTAGAGGTAAGTTAACAAGGCTTGAAAATTTGGTGAATTTGATTATGTTAAATAGAAAAATTATAGTGAAAAAATTCAGATGAGTATTCTTTCCAAATTTGTATGTGGTATATGTAAAGTATCTAAAATGTTTTAGAGCATTTTTCTATTGACATAATATGCTTCATTTTGAAAAATTAATTTGAGAAATGTTTAGTTTGTGGCAATCAAGGAATGTTAACGTCACTATCTTTTGATTGTATTTGCACTGAAATAGCAATGAAATGATCTTTTTCATCTACGATATAAATAGTGATTTAGAGTATATTTCGTATGTTAGTTGTGTTTGGTATCCCTTGTCTTAATTGGTTTTCTTAGTGACACATGTGTTTTCTCTGATGGTTTCTTAGCATTCTCAATCTACGTCTCTGAGAAGGTTCACAAAAGCCTGGTGTTACGTGTGCGTCTCCCTGGTAACACTTGAGCTCCTTTGTATAGATACTCTGTTATCATCCTGGCATTCCCAATGGTTTGAATTGCATTGTTGAATTTAGATATGAGCTTAAGGAAGAAAAGATTTTTAGGGTTTTCTGTGCCATTATTATATTACTTCTAAACCATTATGACTCAACTGAGGTTTGAGAAATCCACATGCAAAATTCTTTAGGCATTAAATTACTGTTTAGGTGATAAAAATATTCTGAGGCTATTAATGAATATATTACAATTTCCAAATTTGTTTAAAAGTATTAGAACTGTTGAATGTTGTGGGAGAATAGCGTGTTAATGATGAGTAAAATGAATATTGTTTTGGGACGTTATGTAAACATTACTGAAAGAAGAAATGTTAATAGTGAAAGAACACCTTTCTTGGGGAGCAGCTTATAATTCTGCATAGGCATTGTCCACATGTCATGGTCATAGAGAACCGTTATTGTGTATTTAAGGGAACAGAATATTTTTTCTATGCATAGGTCTGAACCTAGCTACCTTCTTCTATTTTATTATTTAGCTGTTGTTGGTATTCTCATCCTCATATAAAAGAAATTAAATTTTTCTGGTTCTGTAATTTTTGGATAAAGTATGGACAGAAATTTGTTTTCTTCAGGGGCTTTAAGAAAAATGTTTCTAGTCTAATGACTTCTCTTGTTGTTATCTTAAGGAGGAAGACTATCCAGGAGCTATCCAGTTGTGTCTGGAATGCCAGAAAGCTGCCAGCACTTTTAAACATTACAGTTGCATAAGGTAAGGCAGTACAAAAACTTTAAAGCTGACTCAGTTGGCTGTTTTTAATATAAGGGTTGTATAACAAACAGTGTTTAATAAACATTAAAAATAAATATTAAGTACTCTGTTCTTTTAGCATTCCTATTTATAAGTGGACAGTACAATAAAATTGTGAGTACTCTGGCCAGTGGGCTCAGTGGTAGAGCATGAGTCCGGCATGTGGGTGTTTTAGGTTTGAATCTCAGTCAGGGCACACAGGAGAAGTTCCCATCTGCTTCTCCTCCCCCTCACCCCTTGTTTCCTTCTCTCTCTTTCCTCCTCCCAAAGCCGTGGATGGCTTGGAGCGAGTTGCCCCCGGCGAGCTGAAGATGGCTCCATGGCCTATGCCTTAGGTGCTAAGAAGAGCTCCATTGCTCAGCAAGGGAGCAGCACCCCAGATGGGCAGAGCATCGCCCCCTAGTGGGCTTGCGGGGTGAATCCTGGTCAGGGCACATGGCAGAGTTTGTCTCTGCCTCCCCTCTTCTCACTGAATTATAAATAAATAAATAAAGCTATGAGTAATGATTCTTCATGTGTGAACAATCAGTCAGAGAACGGGATAGATAGGGACAGATAGACAGGAACCGAGAGAGATGAGAAGCATCAATCATTAGTTTTTCGTTGCCGTTGTGACCCCTTAGTTGTTCATTGATTGCTTTCTCACATGTGCCTTGACCGTGGGCCCTCAGCAGACCAAGCCACCCCTTGCTGGAGCCAGCGACCTTGGGTCCAAACTGGCGAGCTTTTGCTCAAGCCAGATGGGCCCCGCACTCAAGCTTGCGAGCTCAGGGTCTCGAACCTGGGTCTTCTGCATCCCAGGCCAATGCTCTGTCCACTGCACCACCGCCGTGGTCAGGCCAATCAGATACTTTTTAATCCCACTTTTTTCACCTCACTGAAACTCATATTCTTTCCAGTATAATTCACTTCAATTTTATATAGTAGAGAAAAGTAAATTTATCTGTTCATATCTCCATTGCATGCATTGGGAATTCTTTCTCCTTAACTTATCCTAGCTCGTAAATATTGAGACTGTTATTGTAGTTTGTTTTTCAGATTGAGGTGGTTCTACTGTTTGTCTTATCATGATAGATACTTTTTGGAAAATTTAAGTGTAAATTCATTTTATATGATAATCATGCTTATAATATTTAAATGACTATGCATTTAATGCCTTACATCTTTTGTTTAGTTATTTATAAAATGTACAATGTAAAAATGACTGCTACATCTTTTACTATTAGTTATAACTTTATTAATGGATTTTTTGTCAGCTTAAAAAGAAGGTTTTGTATTACTGACGACTATGTGCTTGGGAGGCTCTAATCCCCGGGTGGAATTTCCAGCATTCCTTTAAAACCATCACAAGTAAACAGACAATCTAAGTAATTGGTGTTCTTGCCAAGCAAACCCAGTTTCAAATTAAATTCACACCCGTCGCAGGATGCAGCCCATAGTCTCTTCTCTGTAGAAATCTGGCAGTCAGAGGCACAACTCATTGATGTAGTAAGTGTTAACTGCCAGTATTTGAAAAGTAAAAAGATTATGGTAGACCAAAACATTAATACATCTTTGAATTGAATTTTTTTCTTCTAATATATTCCAACATTATAGGTCTCTGCTGAGTGTAGGATAAGGGCTAGCTATTCCCCTCCTGGAGATGCTCTTTAAATATTTATGGATTTTTTTTTTTTTTTAGAATTATGCATATTGAAGCAGCATGCTCTCATTGGATTAGAAAATACATAGTTGGGTAATACCAATGATATTTCGGTTTTATCCATTTTGACTGTGATTAGCTGTCAGTATTAAAGATTTGATTATGTCATTTATACTTTTTAAATTGAGTGACTAGAGAATTAACTCTAGTATGTTGGATGTAATTGAAAATTTTAGTAAGTCCTCTGGGTCCTGGAAAAGGATAGCACACATTTAGTTCACTTTGTGCTGATAAATCTGTTAGGGTGAGAACAGCTTATTTGTGAATGAGTGAACATAATTGAGGCAGTTATGTGTTTACCGAGTGTTTATTATATGCCACATGCTTTACTTTGGAACTGTCTTTGTAGTGATCAGCTATACATAGTGTAGCTAGCATTATCTCTGGTTTTCTAGAGAACATAATCTAGCAAGGACTTGAATTGAAGAAGGCACAAGTGGGATGGACCTTAGCAGGGAGGAATTTGAGCATGCAGTGGAAGCTTTGGGATCTCACTCTCCTTAGGGGATCAAGGTGAAGGAGGACTTGATGGAGGAGCAGCAGGAGGTAGCGAAGCCAAGATCTCAGGGGTTGTGGATATGAAATTACAGGTGTCATGAGGAAGTCTTTGTTGTAGAGATGCCACGCCAAATGAAGACTACAAATATTAATCTGTTGGCATTATAGCAACAGAGAAGTCAGAGTTGACCTTTTTGGGGACAGATTGGTTGCTGTATAAGTGTAGAGTGAGAAAATTTGATAAGGAAGAGAGATTTGCAATTGAGAGGGAGAAACTCAAATAATTGAAAACTGATGGGAAAGAGTGAGAGGTTGAAAATAAAATCAAGAACATAATATATTGAGGCTTTGCAGGGATTATAGCAGATAAACTTTGAACAGGTCACCATCTAATACAGTAGGAAGAAATGGGTGTTGACATTTGGTGACAGGAAATTGAGGGAGTAGATATGTATTGACACTATTTTCTTCATTAAATAGAAATTTTATTTTAGCTGTGCTGAAGTAAATGCATTACTGGATGACAGTTAACTATAAAAAATGTTTTTAAGGAAATTCTCATTTGGGCTTTTTATAAAGTTAGCATGAAGTAGCTTCTAAGTACTTTTTCATTAATGTATATAATGATATGTGGATGGAGGAGCTGTGACTACAATTATGTGACCTGGTCAAGTTTGACGTTGAAAAGTTCTGGAATGATGATTTAAGTAAATAATTTTTCTATTTTTGATAATTTATATTAATTATGCTATGTTTACATATGTGAGTCATTCAAGTAATAATAAGAATAGTTTGTCTTATTCTCTGAAAACAGGTAAAAATACATGCACAAATACATTGATGGGGTTCATTGTAATGGGGTTTCCTGGGAGAACTGTTCAAGTTGTGTTTTTAACTTGATGATTCAGAGCCAACAACGTGGTGGCTCAGGGAGCAAAGGTCCTGGTTGGAACTGTGTGGTGGAGAGGACAGCCCATCCACCAGCAAGTCTTTCCCACGTGCCAGCACTGTTGCCTTTGCTCCCTCCGTTCGTCCTGCCTGACCCAGCCCACGCTCCCCTTCGCCTCTTAGTTTACTCTTTTGTTCCTCGTGGGGAAAACGAGAGAAGTTTGTTCACTTCTAGTAGATAAAGTGACATGGGATATATATGTAATTTGATATGTTGGCAGGCTGAGTCCATAAAAATAGTAGGAGCTTTAATTCCAATATTTTAAAATTTTACCTTTATTAATTAGTTGCACCATTTTTATTCTACACATTTCTTTTGTTCTTTCCTTTTCTTTTTCTGATCTTCTAAATACAAACCTGTTCTTGAGGTCTCTAGTTGAATCTCTTCATACCTGATTCATCAACTCTTTATTCCTTTAATTTTCCTGGAGCTTTGGGATTTGGCCAGAGACAAGATTAAGTCTTTGCTTGGACCTGAGTGAATCAGTGTAAAAGGTCATTTGGCCCCCTGGTAATCATAGGCATAATAATTAATTTCTAACTGAATTTACACTCACATTTTCTTTAACATTTATATTTATTTTCATTTCTCTCAATGACTAGAGAATCATCAAATATATTCCGCTGAGAAATGTTCATTAAGAAAACCATGATTCAGAGCATTTTTGGATTCTAGTGTGATTTTTTTTTTAAATATAATGCTGGCAAGTTCATATGTACAGGGTACCTGCTTGTCTACTTCTTAATTCTTCCTTCATAGGTTCTGTGTTCTTCTTTCCTTTCCTAGTTACATTGCTTCTTTTATTGGAAATAAACCTTTTGGTAGACGGCAGATTTTATTTGTTCCAAATAAACATGAAACAACTGAGAGCTGACTCACATATTTGTGTTTGCATAAAGAGCCACTGACTGTATACCTAGTAATTCTCAGGTGATATGGCTATATAATTTAATACACGAAATACCAAATAATAATGATGCACCCAGTTGATTGAAAACTGAAAGAAAACAGATACCTATTCGGTACCTTGTATCTTCCTTGAGATGTGTTGTGATTCAGCATATTTAATAAAAGATACTGTGACACTTTTATAACCGACAGGAAACTTTTTCATATTATTTGACATTTTTTTTGAGTTGATTGACAGAAAGTCATATAGTTGGGATTTGCTGGAAATAAGAATCAGACTGTACTGTGTTTATATTAAGGTACATCTGAATGAAGCATTTAATTTCTTTTTCATTTGAAATTTATCTAAATTAGTTTAAGGACAGTTCTTTTTAAAGGTCAGAAATTCTTTATTATTTTTAATTTTATTTGAAGGAAACTACTTGAGTGAACCTGAGAATATTCTGGAATTTGCCCTGAAAAGTGCATACCATTAGAAATTGTTTGTCAAGTACTGAACTTTCATATAGACAGATGTGCAGTTGCTCCTCCATATCCATGGGTTCTGCATCTGTGGATTCAACCAACCACATACCGAAAATATTAAAAAAAAGTTCCAAACAGCAAAATTTGAATTTGTCGCACACTGAGCACTATGCTGAATCCACCCAAATGAAATAATGTGTAGGCTTACCCCTGCAATGACCTAGCTGCAAATACAGGTTATGTGTCAGTAATGCACAAGTTTACATAATGGACTTGAGCATCCTCAGGTTCTGTTGTCTGCGGGGTCCTGAAACAAAACCCTCATGGATACCAAGGGATGACGACTTAAACTTTAATAATCATTAAAATAGCCTTATCCCCCCCACATGATCTTGGCAGTTGAATGAAAATTGTAGGTTGTGGGACTTCTTTGAATCACAGAATAATGAGCACAGCTTTTAGATACAAATATGGCATTAATTTTTTCCTAATTGATTTAAATATAATTCAAAATAATACATTAAGACATCATTTATCTGTTTTTTTTTAATCTAAATAGTTGTTTAATCCCTGTAATAAAGTATCAATAAGAGGAATTTTACTTCTGTTTCCTTCTCCATCTTCCGGATTTTGTTTGTGAAACTGTTATTTTTTACTTGGTCATGTTTATATAATTTTTTGTGGCCATAATTAAAACTTCTGTGATTTTTTAATAATATATTACAACTTTTTTTTTTTTTTTTAATTTAGAGGCAGGAGGCAGAGAGACAGACTCCCTCATGCACCCCGACCGAGATCCAACTGGCAAGCTTTCTGCCATGTGATGCCCTGCAAGTATGGGCCACAGCTCTGTTGCTCTGCAACCGAGCTATTTTAGTGCCTGAAGCGAGACCATGAAAGCATCCTCAGTGCCCAGTTGAATTCCCAGTTAGGGCACACAAGAGGAGAAGCACCCATCTGCTGCTCCCCTCCTCCCCGGTCCCTCCCCTCTCTTTCTCATCTCCTCCTGCAGTCATGGCTTGAATGGTCTGGTTTGAGCAAAGTTGGCCACAGGCGCTGAGGATGGCTCCGTGGCCTATCCTCAGGTGCTAAAGTAGCTCACTCCCGAGCAATGGAGCAGCAGCCCCAGATGGCAGGGCATCACCTGGTAGGGGGCTTGACAGGTGGATCCAGTCAAGGCGCATGTGGGAGTCTGTCTCTCTGCCTCTCCACCTCTCACTTAATTAAAAAACAACCTAGCCTGACCTGTGGTGGCGCAGTGGATAAAGCGTCGACCTGGGAACACTGAGGTCGCCAGTTCAAAACCCTGCACTGGTCTGGTCAAGGCACATATGGGAGTTGATGCTTCCAGCTCCTCCCCCCTTTCTCTCTCTCTCTCTCTCTCTCTCACTCTGTGTCTCCTCTCTAAAATGAATAAATAAAAAGAAATTAAAAAAAAAATTAAAAAAAAAAAAAAAACAACCTAATATAAATCTTAGTATTATGACTATAAACTAATCCTTTGTCTCTAAATGAAAATCAAAATCCATTATTGTGTTTTTTCTGTTGAACATTTTTTACTTTTATAGGTTCTACTCAGCTGCTTTCATTTTTATAGTATTCTTTTTTTAAATATATTATTTTGTTAGTTAACTCTCAGATTTTTTTTTTTTTTTTTTTTGGATTTGGGATACATGAGAGGTCAGCTTTTAGATTCTGAAATGATATTAATTTTGTCCAGACACATGATTGAATGAAAATTATTTTTTTTGTAAGAAAAAGGCTTAGGTGAGTTGTCATCTAGCCTCTTGTTTTATAGGATAGAGGCAGATGCTCTTCTCTTCATTTCATTATAAAGGGTCCTTTCCTTTACAAATTTTTAAGATTTTTCTTTTTACTTGATGTTCTAAACTTCACCAGCTGCCTAGAAAAATTATTGATGTCAGACGCTTTCCTCCTAGGTAATGAGACAAGAATGAAGTATTATTTAATGCTTATCTGCATGAGGTGCTGTTACTTATTATGCCGAGAGCTTTTGAAATTTATTTGTTCTCTAGGAGTTTAAAATAACAGACAGTTAACAGGCAGGATTGTGAGATAATAAGCCAGTTAAGAGCACAGAGTACATAAACAAAAGACCACTAGAGATGTTTCATGCTGTGGCTGGCTCACTTCTGATACCCCCGCAGGAACAGAAAATACTGACACAGGAGCAGCAGAAGCTCGGCACTGTTAGCTCAGGCGGCTGACTACAGTAATTCGAAGTTAGATTTTAATAAGGTTTTCTCACTAGAGCTTTATATTTTAGCTTTTAAAAACTGAATCATGATGATGGTGATAGTGATGATGGTTATGGAAACATTTGAAGTTGTTTGTCCTTTACTGTGTGTTGAGCATAGTACTAGTCATTTTTCTTACCTTTTCATATTTAATATTGAGAAGATATTTCTCAGGATTGTTAGTATTTTCTCTATTTTTTTGATGAGAAATTGATGCTTTGTAAAATAAATGGAAGAGGTAGGAGTTTATTTAGGTCTGTTGGAAAAAATTTCTTGGCATAATAAGTAACACCGCAGCACCTCATGCAGATAAGCATTAAATACTACTTCATTCTTGTCTCATTATCTAGGAGGAAAGCGTCTGACATCGACGACTCTTTTAGATTTGTTGGAACACAGAGCTTATTGCTTTTAACCACTAGTACACTGCACTGTCTTCTAACGCACAGCTATGATATATGGTGGGAAGCTCATGGCTAGTAAGCCCATTTTATTTGCTTCAGTAGTTGAGTTATATACTTCTGAGTTAATTTGTATTATTTTTCTAAACCCGTTTTTGCTAGTTGTGTTTCTTATTATTATTTATGTTAAGTGACTAAACTAATGAACGGAAACACATTCTTAAAAGTTAATTTGAATGTGTTGGAAAAACAATACACATTATTTAAAATATATTTTCTTTTTAATTTGTTGAAGATGATACAACTTACAAAAATTTAGGGATATACCTAAATGTGATTTGGCATTCAGGTCGTTTTTCATTTGTCTTTAAATTCCTACTTCACCTTAGAAAAACTGAAACTTGAAATTACATACAGTTTACTTATAATTTGGCTCATACCAGACTTAGAAGTTAAAACTGCAATCAAATGAAAAAACATTGGTTCTAAATCAGAAATGAGTGAATGAAGTACATTTATACCGTTTTATTTAAAATGACAAGATACCTGTAAACACAAATTTGTTTTAACTTTGAACAGCTGACAAACTAAAAAGTCTTCCACTGAACTCGAGCACTGGTTCAGCAAATTTCATCTTTAAAGGGACCTATATTTTAACTTTTGCAGGCTATAAGGTCTTTGTTGCAACTCTTCAGCCCTGCTCCGTAGCTGGAAGGAGCCACAGACAACATATAAACAATTTAGGTGGCTGTGCTCCAAGAAAACTTTATTTAAAAACATAAGCTGTTAGCTAGATTTGGAAATGTTTTGAACATCTTCGGTATCCTCCGTAATGGACTCTGAGTTTTCTTTGCGGTGAATGATTGTGTTCTAGGTTAGGTCAGTGGTTTCTCTGAACAGACTGAGGGCAGAGATCTGCTGGCTAGATCCAAAGAGATCTTAGAAGTTCTCTAAGATCTGTTCATGGTTTGAAGGATCATGTGGACACTACATGGTCCCTCAGGGTTGTTGGTCTGGCTTCAGAGTGTTTGAAAATCAGGTTTTCTCTGAGGCAATTAATAAACACTGCTAACTGTGAAAAGATTGAAACCACTAGGAATAGATCTTTGATCGAAATAGCCAGGAATTTTTGCGGGCCATTGACGTATACTTTAAACCAGTGGTTCTTAACCTTTTTTGAGGTACCGAACCCTTCTTTAGTGATAAATAAAATATGATTTTTTTTTCCAAATTCAAGACATAGGTATATGTTTTTTTACTGGTGCACAAAATGAGCAGTGCATGAACATCATCTTGCTCAAAGAACAAAACCAACAAAGTGCATGAACTCAACAAATTACGGTATTACTTTATTCTGGCCTCCGCAGCAGAGGCTTCTCCGAATCCCTGAGACCGACTCATCGAACCCCTAGGGTTCGATAGAACCCAGGTTAAGAACCACTGCTCTAAACTTAGAAGTATAAATTTCATTTAAGTTTATTCTAGCAGTTTTAGCATCCTGCCTAATCACATATTAAGATGTGATAATTTGGTAACCGGTGTTCACAATATAATAGAATCTTGAAACTTTAGAAATACTAGCTAGCAACCTTTAGATCTAGCCCACTTTTGTGTAGGAAACTGATGGTCAGAGTGGAAATTAGACTTAAATCACATGGCTCATTAATAACAAAGCAGGGAAAGATCATTAAGATGCTAATTACTTTCATACCATATTTTTGTACAATCAAATTTATACAAAATTTGGGTTTATATGCAACCTTTCTAGGACTCATTTTGCAAGTGTGTGTCAGATCAGCTATATAAAAGAACACAGTTATTTATGCATATGTTATCTTTAATATTTTCTGTAGTAACAGTAAAAATGGCCCCAGAATTGTTTGATTCATTTCATAAGCTTATAAATAGCCTTTAATTGCTTTTAGCCTTCCATCTTAGAAGTGCAGTATTTTTTACAATAACGTAGCTGAATAGATCCTTTTAACATACTTTGATTAATTGACTTGAATTCATGTTTTGAAATGATGATGAAAGTTTTCTCTAAAGGCCATCAGTTAATATGTCTATTCCTTATTCACACAATTTTTATATATGCATTTTTAATTAGTAGCAAATTGTTCTCAAACTGCAGTTGTAGCTTTTGAAAGGATTTTAATAAAGTCAAAATGTTTAATTTATAGATTTTATGTTTAAAATCTTCTACATACTATTTTCATTACCATGTTTGTGTTAACTCTTAATACACATATATAGAATCATTGTAACCATAAATGATAGAAGTAACAAAAACTTCATTTTATGATAATTTTATAAACATCAAAGCCTATCTTTTTCAATTGAAAAGCTAGTTATTACTGTGACCTGTTAATGAATTTAGATATTTTTTCTTTCCTTAAACCTCAAAATATTCCCTGAAAGAATCTGTTTATAAGTTCTGACCTACTTAAATATTGGAGTTATTCTTACCTCTCCCTAACTGTGTATCTTTAGCCTTAGATGTACTTTTGATCCCCCCATGCCCATGACAGAGGAGTGGGACTTGTTTTAGCTCTGTTTATCGCTTTTTGTCTTGTAGACTCAAGGCTAGTGTTCTTTTCCATCTCAAACATTCTTTTTCTCCTCTCTCTCTAGTTTTGTTTATTGAGGTAGAAAGTAGTGGCTAATGGAATAGTGAAGTTTTGCCATTTTTGTTTGAATTGCAAATTTGATGTTTGTTATCTGCCCTGAGTCAGGTTTGAGTTTATTTAGTTGTGGGAGGTCACTGGGCAATAAGCCACGTTCCCTGTTTAGAGTATATTATAGTTATTGTGAACATAATATGCAAGAATAAGGGGTGTAAAGTGTGGGATTTATTTGGGAATCACACATATTCCATATGACTAAAATATAGGCACTGAAAAGGGAATAGGTTATTTTTTCATGTCAGTTATTCAGAGTCTTACATGTCATACTAATTTGAGACTTTATCCTTGCTTTGAGGGGGGGGCAACAGAGGTTTTCAAGCAGTGGATTAATGTGGTTTTATTTCTGCTTTACTTATGAGCTGCAAACTTAGATGTCTTTAGGGACCAGGCAGGTAACATATATGAAACAGGAAATGGTCAGGTCCCTAGGACTGGTCAGTCCTTGCCTAAAGCCTTTCACGCACACAAGCTATTTGGAAATACTGAGCCTGCCAAATCAAACAATATTGATGAAATTCAGTCTGAACTTAGACCCCTGCCCAGAGTATCCCTGAAAGTTTCTTGGAGGATGTACAATGTTTGGTATACAGAGGTCAATGGTGTTTGTCAAAGAAACACATTGGATGGGTTGAAGGGTGGGGTAAGATATTCATTAGGAAGCTATTAAGATAATTCAGGCAAAAGGTGATATGCTTGAGTTAGGACACAAAATTGAGAAAGGAGAAGAATAGGTGAATATGAGAAATACGGAAATGGTAGAATCGAGATTTGATGAAGAGAAGGGAGAATTAAAGATGACTTTGACATTTCCAGTTTGGATTGAATGGGTAGTGATTGTATGAATCAAAAGAGAGAATACTTGGGACAAGAAACAACTCTGGGAGAAGATACTGATTTTTTGAGGGGTGGGAATGAGGAATTATTTAATTCTTTCTAATGTCAACACACTAAAATGACTCTCGTTTTGGGGGTATTATTTTGAGGCCTTTAGCACTCATTCTTATTTTCATTCATTCATTTTTTTTTTAACAAATTGTCTCACAATTATGATTTTAAGGACAATTTCAGTCTTGTCTACAAGAATTCCTTTAACTTGTATCTATGGCTGTGGCTATTTTTCAGACATAAATCCTGTTTAGAGATCTTAATTTTTCTAATGAGGTATTAATCCTACACTGTTGGTTATCAAAGGATACAGTTTTGCTCATTCTCAGTTTTTACTAGAGAATATTCTCTCCATATATTACTGGTTTTACTTTTCTGACAAGTTGCTTTGTATTTGTATCTATGTATATCATATCACTTTGGTAATATCTGTTGAGCTAGTATTAAAAGGCTCAATAAGAAGCAGATGGAATCCATTGGTGTTGTGCCTTCGGAGATAAAGGTCATCATCCCCTTATCAAGACTGGCAACATTTTCTCTCAGAATGTAATGCCAGGGAAAAGGGTTTTTGTTTTCTTTGTTCCACTCCCTCCCTTGAGTCGCTGGTATGTTCTGATATTATGGTCACTGAGTTGTATACTGTGGCCCCGTTTGGTTTTGTTGCTAGACTTTGAGAATCAAATTTAAATAACTGTTATAAAAACTTTGTTTAATTTTGGTGTGCCACAATGCATCTTTCACCTGTTTTTACTATTTTATTTTATTTTGCCTTCATCTTTTTTGTTGAAATATTTTTGCTATGATTGTATTTATTTTGTTAGACCTCACAAATCTTTTTTAGTAATGAGATATTATAATTCAGATAATAACAGTTCTGCTTTTTTTTTTTTAACTGACCTGGAGAATTAAAGGGAACTAAATCAAATTCAGTCACATATCTCAAGTGTATGACTTAAAAAATTCTTACAAAGTGAGCATACTTGCATAATTACCTCCTAGAAATAGAACATTTCTGAACTCCAGAGACTTCCTTCATGTCCCACCCCAATCATTCCCTAAGACCATTACTGATTTGGCTTTTGTCACTTAAATTCATTTTACCTGTTTTGAACTTTACATTCATAGAATCATATGGTGTGTATTTTTTAATGGACTTCTTTTGATCCAATACTATGGTTTGTAATTCAGCTGATACATTTTCATTGCTATAATATTTCATTGTATGATGATATCACACTTTAATAGTTCATTGATAATTGTGTTTCTTTAATATCTTTTCCTACTACAAATACTGTTGCAAGGATTGTGTGTGTGCTTTTCTGTTAGATACATATCTAGGACTTCTGGGAATTAGAGTAAGTACTTGAGTTTCAGTAGATGGTGCAGTCTTCCAAAGAGGTTGTAGCAGTCTCCCCTTCCTCCAGCATTGAATTGAGTGTTTCATTTGCTTTATATTTTGCCAACATTTGTTGATGTCGTTTAAAATTTTTAAACAATAGTTTTAGCCATTCTGATGGTTTGTTATGGTGTCTTGTAGTTTTAATTTGCATTTCCGTAGTGCCTAATTGGAGTGCGTGTTTATATTTATTGGCCAATTGGCTATCTCCTTTTTCAAACATCTGTTCAAGCATTTTATCCTTTATTTTTATTCTCTTCTGTTGATCTATTTGTACACTTATGTTGACACTGTTATTGCTGTTCCTTTATAAGCTTATGTCCATCAGCATTGCTCTTTAAGATATTCTTGACTATTTGTAGCCCTTTGAGTTTTCATGTAAATTTTAGAAGCAGTTTGCCAGATTTAATAAATTTTTATAAATGCTGGAAATTTTTATTTGAATTTTATTCTAGGAAATAATTTTGTGAGAACTGGTATCATAACTATATTGAAGGTTTTAGTTTTTTAAATACATAGTATATACCCTTATGTATTAAGTTTTCAGTTTTGTATTACATGTTTTTATTAGATTTGTTCCCAGTTATTTGTTTTATTGAAATTAGATTAAAAAATGTATTGTCTAATTCCTTGTTCTTAATAATAGAAATTAATTTTGTCTTTAAATTTAAAAATATCTAAATGGTACTTTTTATTTTTAAAATTTGGTGTCAACTTTTAATTCTTAAATTTTTACTTTTAGCTATTGACGCTTTAGTATTTTCTATATACACAATCCTGATGTTAGTAATCACTCTTATTTCTTCCTAATTCTTTTTTTTTTAATTTTTCTTGCCCTGTTGTAGAATCAGCAGCACGATTTACTGCTCATACTAATGCTCTTTGACTCTATTGCTTATTTATTCCACTAGCATGTATTTGTTTAGCATTTAGCTTGTCTCTTAAAGATAGGAACATCTAACTCTCTGTTTTACTTAATAGTGAACTGAATTCAAAGCTGCAGGATACTTTAGAACAGATAGAGGTAAGAATATTTACATAGATTTTAAATGGCTTCTTCTTTTCAGAGGTTTTTGAATAGCATAGATGAATCTTCTGTTTTGATTTTTGTGTTACTTCCAGTGTTTCTAGATCAGTATGCTGTATTTACTATTTTTCACTTGGGTTATCTGTGCATGGTCGAGTTAATGTTAATCTACTTGTAGACACAGTAATACATTCAGAATTATAGGATCTGAACACAGTATTAGAAAATATCACCTTATCCAGAAAGATCCCCAAACTTTTACTCATATGTATGTTCTCATATAAATTATAGCCAAAATACTTAATTGTCTTAATTATTTTTTGATTATCAACTATAACTTTTTAGTTCAGTGAGTTTATTTATGAATAATTATTGGTTGATGAAAACCCTTCTGAATTCCTAACCTCATGATAATATTTGATACAATTCATCAAAATGTAAGAACTGGAAAGGAAAGGATGTGCCATTGTTAGCACAGAGACTTGCTTCCCGTCTGCTTTTATACAGAGTTCATCCCTATCTTTGGCAATCTTTGCAAAGCAGGGTATTCATTTTATAAATTTAATAGGAATTATTTTGTTTCTTGATTTTTTGTTTTTCTGATAAGAATAGTTATAAAAATTGAGGCTGGACTTTCAAATGACATTTTGTGGAAAGTGAGTTAGATCATAAATGCAATTATTTACTAATTGTAAGAATTACTATTTGATAATTGTAAAGATAACTACTTTGCAAATCCTTTAAGTAAATAATCACCTGAATATTTTAGTGAGGACTTTCTTTTGAAAGTTGTGTATTTCTTTACTCTTAATACACAGTAGTTTCTGTATGTGTATATGTAGAAAAATAATTATTTTTAAATGAAATCTTTGAAGTAGAAACTGATAAAATTGTGTATTTAGTTATAAAAGTGAGGTATGTACTTTTAAGTTTAACCTAAGTTTTGTTGAGAATTACTTTCCAGTGATTACAATAGGATTGTTTTATTATTTTTAATAGTGTTACTAATTCAGTTCATATAATTGTAAGATTTTAGCACGTGTTTGAGGAAACAGAGTTAAGTTAAATTAAAAAACTAAAATTTCTTTGGTAGTTATTATACTGATTTTGTGTCTTAAAACACTAGATGTGAGATTTTAGAAATATGTTAATAACATTTCAGTGAAACTTGATTATAGTTGGTGCCAAATGAGAAATATAATTTATTTACATTTTTATTTAATTTGTTTTTGGCTCTTAAATCCAATGTGATAGCAAATGTGTCTAGATACTAATGGAAAGTGAGAAATAAGTTTTAATGTATTTTCATTGCCTTGAAAACATAACTCCTTAAGCTCCTCTTTTAATTACTTAGGAACAGTTGGATGTTGCTCTTTCTAAAATTTGCAAGAATTTTGACATTAACCATTATACCAAGGTTCAACAAGCTTATCGACTTCTTGGAAAAACACAGGTTAGTTTTGAAAGGATGTTTGCTTTTTTAAAAGTCAGGAATCTGGAGATACTCATGATTGCTTAAGTCAGAGCACTATTAATGTAGTAACGTTAAAGTTTTATTCAACAAGTAAATTTTTTAGCTGTATTCATAGTAGTAACATGGTTATTTACACAGGCTCAGGCTGTATATAGAATGATTAAAATGTTATAGAAGTTTGAACTGTGAAGTGTTAGTTAGGTTTAATATTTTCACAACTTTATGTAGGCTTTAAAACAAGTACATTATAATTCAGTGGGAGAGGATATGTAGTCTCTTTTACTTTACCTTTTGGGAATGAGAACTTAATTTGGAGCTTCATGGTTCCTGGATGAGCCTGCTTAACTTCCTCAGAGGGGTGTGTGAACTTTTGTGCATTGTGTGCATTTGCCTATAAAACAGGTAAATTGCATTTATCTGATTTCTCAAAGGATTCTGTTATCCCCAGAAAGTCCTCAGTAGTCCTTCAATACTTGGCTTTATATACTTTTGCTGCTCAATGGCTTCCTTGCAAAACTTGAAAAAAGTGTCAGTCATGGTTTGAAAGTTAATTGTACCTTCTGTGCGAATAGGATTATATAGTATCTATAGAACATCTAAACATGATAGATGTAAATATTTTCTTACATTAAATGATTGTTTTGCCTGACCTGTGGTGAAAAAGCATCGACCTGGAATGCTGAGGTCATCAGTCTGAAACCTCAGGCTTGCCTGGTCAAGGCACATATGGCGGTTGATACTTCCTGCTCCTCTCTCTCTCTTTCTCTCTTTCTCTCTCTCTCTCTCTCCTTTCCAAAATTAATAAATTTAAAGAAAAAATTAAAAGAAAAATATTTTAAATGGTATTTTGTCTTTAAAAAAAAATTTAAGACTTTGCCAAATAATTAAACTCTATTAACATTTTGAAATATGAGTAAAGAAGGTTTTTTTCAATGTACTTTATTCATTTCCATGTCTTAAGAAGTATCTACAAAAATACAAGAAAGAAGACGCTTATTAATATTGAGGGACATATTGAAAGACTTTTGAAAATATGATTGTAACTTCTAATTCTACCCATTAGAGGAATTCTTTCATTCATTAAATATCTATTGGTACCTAGTTTGTGCATTGGTCTGGGAAGCTGGATATAGGCCCCTCGTGTATCTTACCTGTTAATGAGGAGATAGACATTAATTTCTTTATATTTATTCATTTTAGAGAGGAGACAGAGTGAGATAGAGAGAGAGAGAAAGAGAGAAATGGGGGAGGAGCTGGAAGCATCAACTCCCATATGTGCCTTGACCAGACCAGTGCAGGGTTTTGAACTGGCAACCTCAGTGTTCCCAGGTCGACCCTTTATCCACTGCGCCACTACAAGTCAGGCACGAGGAGATAGACATTAAAGAAATAAATGATAATGATGTCAGGTGGTATCAAGTTGTGAGAAGAAATATGTATGAAGGTAAGTGGTTAGGGTGATGTTAAGTACTGAGTTATACAAGGTTGTCAGGAAAGGCTTCCCTGAGCAGTGACTATTGAGAAGCATCCTGAACGATGCAAGGGAATGATTGCAGAGGGGATCCAGAGTGGGATAATGCATACCACGCCGGGGAAAGAACAGAATGGGTACCAATCATAAAGGCAGACCAGCAGAGCAGTGTTTATGATTCAGATTTATCTTTATTTATATGATGTGCTGAGTATTTAATGGGTTATTTGCAGATTATCAACATTACTGTTATAATTTTGTGAATAATAGTTATCTTTGTGCTATAGCAACAATTGGTAAGATTTTGTCATGTGTTTTTCAAATCTGTTGAAATTTATTCATTTTAGTAACATGAAATTATATTCTATGTTTTCTTTCCATAGACAGCAATGGATCAACTTCATATGCACTTTACCCAGGCCATCCATAATACTGTGTTTCAGGTTGTTCTTGGTTATGTGGAACTGTGTGCAGGAAACACAGACACAAAATTCCAAAAGCTGCAATATAAGGATCTCTGCACAGTATGTAGTAACTTAACTGCATTTGTATGTCTCTGAGTTTTTAAATTTACATCCCATTTTTCTTATTGCCTATTATTGAAAGATGCTACTGAAATAGAAACAAACATGCTGCTGGCCCTGGCCGGTGGGCTCTGTGGTAGAAGGTCGGTCTGGTGAGTGGGTGTCCCGGGTTCTTTCCCAGTCGCCACAGAGAAGAAACGTCCATCTGCTATTAGACGATACAGTCACTATTAAATGATTTAAGTGGTAAAGCAATTTAATTCAAGTCAGTGACTTTTCTGTTTAAGCAAAAATATTAAAATACAGATTTTAAACAAATTATGCTTTTGTTCTTCACCCTTTTTTTACTTTGGTTCAATATTGGTGTATGTTTGTGTATGTGTATAGTTATCATTAAACTTTTATATGTAGCTTGGCCTGTGGTGGCACAGTGGACCAAATGTTGACCTGGTATGCTGAGGTCGCCGGTTCGAAACCCTGGGCTTGCCCAGTCATGCCCAGTCAAGGCACATATGAGAAGCAGCTACTATGAGTTGATGCTTCCTGCTTCTCCTCTCTCTCCTTCTATCTGACCCTCTCTCTCCTCTCTCTAAAAATTAATTTAAAAAACACTTATATGCTTTTAAAAGTGAAAGACATATTTTTATTCACAGTTCTTGAGAAAGTCCTCTGAGCATTTATATAATATAAAACCAAAAGTTGTACTTAGCATATAAATTTTTATGATCAAATATTGTGATTAAGATGTTTATTATGGCATTAATATTAATTTTGGAATTTCACTTTTTTCTTGAAGTTTACTGTAAAAATAACCTTTTTCTGTAGCTGTATGTAGTTAAATTATCTTATAACAAAGATCTTATTCTTGACTTCATCTTGAATAAATGCTTGTTAAAATTACTCCCAAGAAACATCTAGTAATCTTTATAAAATTATCCATATAATATGATATTGTAGGTGAGGTATATATATTTATGTAATTAAATGAAAGGAACCACTGATTCTTTGGTGTATTAGAGCTCAGTCAACCCCCCACTACCAACAGCAGGTGCATATATTATTATTCATCCAACACAGTAGTAGTCTCCTTGCTCGGCAAGCCGTTGAAGTGTTTTAGTCGGACATTGTGAGAATAATAGCAAGCGTTAGTGATGGCTTCATAAAGGAGCTTCTTTTGAGAGAAAGATTTGACAGAATTGGGTATGGCAGGTTCTTTGTGTTGAAAGAATAGCCTAGCAGAGCTGAATAAGAGGTGAGGATGTGATGCGTTAATAAGGTGGCCCATTTTCTTTGGCACCATCTCCATAAAAATTTAAGAGCTCAGAAATTACCCCAGGCTTATAAGTATGTAAGTATGTAAGACTTACAAGTCTGTAAGTCAGTGCTGCTACAGGCAGACAGGGATGGGGACATTTCTTTGAAATCTAAGTTATAAGTCATTTTATAATATTGAGTCATATTTGACATGTTTAAACCAAATTAGGAACAATTTATAATGTATTTATTTAGTTAGTTTGATCAGAAGGTGAACTTTTGGTAACTGAGTTCTCTAAGTGAAGGTAGTTAGCTCAGGAGATGAGAACTGGAATCCTTAGAAGTTTAATAAGTAAGCTGATGAAGGGAAATTTAAATACATTTTCCTGATGAGAATACATATCCAGGATCTAAAATGGCACGACTCAGGCCTGGGAGATAATACATGAAGGAGCCTTGTAATAGAATGTGAGGTTCTTAATTTTTCAACAAGTGGCAATTAGGAGTCATTATAGCCTTGATAAGAACTAACTGATGGACTGGACCTATGGTGGCTCAGTGGGTAAAGTGTTACCCTGGAACACTGAGGTTGCTGGTTCAAAACCCTGAGCTTGCCCGGTCAAGACACATATGAGACTTGATGCTTCCCGCTCCTCCCCCCTCCTCTCTCTCTGTCTCTCTCTCTAAAATAAATAAATTAAAAAACTTAAAAGAAAAGATGTAACTGCTGATAATTACTGAGGATGTACCAGTGTGAGAGTATATGTGGCAGTGGAGGGTCAGGTAAGAAAGAAGCAGCAGCACGCTCCGGAAATGTGTATAGGATGGTACTGTCAGATTTTGGAAGTGAGAAGGAACAGCCAATGCATTTGGGTAGTTGGTCTTCTTTGTACAGTAGTGGTATTTTGAAAGAAGTCCTTGCCTGAGCAGGCGGTGGCACAGTGGATAGAGCGTCGGACTGGGATGCGGAGGACCTCGGTTTGAGACCCCGAGCTCGCCAGCTTGAGCGTGGGCCCATCTGGCTTGAGCGAAGGCCTGCCAGCTTGGACCCAAGGTTGCTGGCTCCAGCAAGGGGTTTCTCGGTCTGCTGAAGGCCCGCGGTCAAGGCACATGTGAGAAAGCAATCAATGAACAACTAAGGTGTCGCAATGGCGGCACAAAACTAATGATTGATGCTTCTCACCTCTCTCCATTCCTGTCTGTCCCTATCTGTTCCTCTCTCTGACTCTCTCTCTGTCCCTGTTAAAATAAATAAATAAATAAATAAAGTCCTTAAGTGTAGAGTTTAAATATAATATTAAAAATGAAATATATGAGCCTGACCAATGGTGGCACAGTGGCTAGAACATTGACCCAGAATGCTAGGGTCCCTAGTTCTAAACCCTGAAGTTGCCGGCTTAAGCACAGAATCATCAATATGATTCCCAAAGTCATTGGCTTAAGGTCAAAGGTCACTGGCTTGACCATGGGGTCACTGGCTGGGCTGGAGGCATGTATGAGAAGCAATCACTGAACATCTAAAGTGATGCAACTACAAGTTGATGCTTCTCATCTCTCTATGTCTCTCTCTCAAAAAAGAAAAAGAAAAGAGATGAAATAAATGAGATGGTATGCTGATCAGAGTTTAGAGAGGGGTGTAATTTCTGTAAATGGAATAATAGAGTTTCCCTTAAATGGAGAAATACTGGAAATAAGAGCTATTCACCTGTTTACTCTTATTGATAGTATTACTTTAAACCATTTACAGATAGTAGTTTATTATTAAATCAACTGGAATGAAAATTGAGCCAATTTTTTTATATATCCCTTTATAAAGAAGTCTGGAGCAAAGTTTGTGTTCTCTGTTTACTCTGATAAGCATAGAGCTTCACAATTCTTAAGGCTAGCAGCAGCCTGTCCCATTATGCAATTCCTACATTTGTGTCCTGTCACCATTGCTCTGACTTTAAAAAAAAAATTATTTTCCATAGATTTGAGAGAGAACGAAGCATCAGCTCGTTGTTCCAGTTAGTTGTTTCGTTCTAGTTATGCACTCATTGGTGCTTCTCATGTTACTTGACCAGAGTTGAGGCCTGTTAGCTCTGCATACTTGGATGACTCTTGATCCACAGATCATATGGCGTGGGCCACCATTGTTCTGACTTTAAAAATATAGCTGTCTTTGAGCCTTTTTGAAGTCATTTTGCATGAATGCCCCCTTTTTTTAAATTTCTGTACTAAACTTTGTTTTCTAAACGATTTAATTGGAAGCACAGTTTTTCTTTCATTGTTTATCTTTCAGTCCAGTTTCCCTGTTTTTCTTGAATGTATTGGCTTACAGTTTTTAGATTAGTAATTTAGGTTCTTTCTTTTAATAGTGTATATTATTTTGAAACACAGATGAATGACTAATACTTAGCAAATTTTTCAAATGATAATTAAACCGCATTCATTTCTGCAAAGGACCAATGTAAAGACGCATAGTGGTCATTTTATGTACTTTAAAAATTTAGTCCTTTTTTTTTTTAGAAAATGAGCTTCCATTGCCTTAAGAAAATTGTGGTAGACTTAGCCAGTGGTGCACTGGATAGAACGTCATCCTGAAGCATCTAGGTCACCAGCTCGATCCCAGGTCACCAGCTTGATCCAGATGTTTCTGATTTGAGCCCTGGTCAGGGCACTTATGAGAAGCAATCAGTGGCTGCACAAAGTAGACCAATCAGTTGATGCTTCTCTCTCTCTCCCGCTTTCTCCCTCAAATCAATGGAAAACAAAAATTGTAGTAAAACATACGTAACATGAAACTGTCTGTCTTAACTGTTAAGCGTACATTAAATGCCATTGAGTGCATTGAGATAATTGTGCAACCATCACCACCATCCATATCCAGACTTTTCATCTTTTCAAACAAAGTCTATTAGCCACTACCCATTAAACATGTGGTTGCGTTGTACCTTATGTGTTTACCCCACTTTATGGAGAGATTAAAAGACACCAAGAAGTGATCTTATAGAGAAACCCTTTGTAGGTTATTTGGAAGTTTATGATGTATGTATCAGTTAAATTTTTTTTTTTTTTTACCAGAAATTTTTGATAATCCAATGGCATTCCCTTGCGAGCTTTTTCAAGGTGTTGATTAGGATGTTATTGATTAATTTTATGATAACAGAACTGGCTAAGCTGGCTGAATGTTTCCAGCCATTTTCAATCATTCATTTCTCAATACTCTTAATGAATTTTGAGTTCTGTTTTTGAAAGAAAGTTGATAAGGGAATAGTACTTTAGGAATAATATATACTTTGAGGGGGAAGTAATGTTTCTTTTAGAAAAAAACTCTGAAATCATTTCAGTATGTATTTGTTTTCTCAAAGTCTTGCACATGGCAGTGTTTAGTAATGTTTCTTAAATTATATTGTCCTCTTTGTCTCTAACTGGTATGGTGTTGACACATTTCAAATGGATGAAGGTTGAGGCCTAGTTCAGAAGAGGGGTCAGAGGAACCTGGCTAGAGTTTGGTCAAGGACAGAATCTTTGTCAGTGGTCAGCTTTAATATTTTTACCAATCTGATGGATGGATGAAATTAGTTTCATTACAGTTTTAATTTATATTTTTCTTATTGCAGTGAGGTTGAACATGTTTGATGTATATTTGAGGGCCATTTAAATGTCTCTATTTGTGGTGTGTTTGTGCCTTATTCACATTTTTCTGTGATTTCTAGTCATTTTCCCTCAAATTTTTAAGAGCTCTTATTAATGTGGGATATTTTCTCTTTATTGTGATATATATATATATATATATATATATATATATATATATATATATATAGTGACTATCTTTTCAAGTTTGTCATTTGTTTTTGACTTTGCTTATCATAATTTTTTTGCTGTACAAATTATTTTTATATTTTTCAGTAGTAGAATTTATAAATTTTACTTTTATTATCACTGAATTTTGAATCATAATTAGAAAGCCTTTCATTCTGTGTTTTCTTCTTGGCTAGTATAGTTTTATTTTTTACATTTAGATCTCTTATCTATTTGGTTTTACTCTTGTGTATGAGTGACGAGTCAGTCTAACTTTGTTTTTGTCTAGCTTACTATCTAGTTGTCCCAACTCTATTTATTATATATTTTTATATGAGGCTGGATCTTTTTCTGGACTTTTTATTGGTATCTCAGTTAAATCAAGAAATTACCTTAGGCAAAATTGGTATCTTGATACCGTTTGAAACATCACAAGAATAAGAAGTGTCTTTCTATTTTCAAGTCTTTGCCTTTCAGTTTTCTCCATAGTTTTGAATCATTTCTTTTTCAGTTTATTCCTAAATATTTTATTTATTTTGTTATTTTAAACAGAGGTTTCTTATTCATTGTATCTTCTAAATGATTTTTTGTGTATATGAACATTATTATTTTTTTGCTTGTGAACTTTATAACCTGCTACCTTGCTGAATATTTTTATTATTTGAGTTAGCTTTATCATCTATTTTCTAGGGATTTTCAAGTATATTATTATGTCATTGCAGATAGAAATAGTTGTATTCCTTCTTTTCCTATTATTTTGCTTCTAATTGTTTTTTTTAGTCTAATTGCACTGGTCAGTACCTCTAGTACTTTGTCAAATAGTAGTGGAGACAGAGGGCTTTCTTTTTCTTGTCTCATTCCTGACCACAGTGGGTAGATCTATTTAATTTTCTCATTTAAGGAAACATCTATCCATTTTTATGTTCTGACAAGTTGTTATTATGAATGGCTGTGTTGACTTTTGTCAGTTTTCTTGAGCATCTATTGGAATAATCATTTGGTTTTTCAACTTAGACCAATTTATATGGTATATTAATAGATTTTATAAGATGAATTGTCCTACCATTCTTGGCATAAACCCTACTGGGGCAGTCTGACTCCAGAGCTTAACAACTGCTTTGTCTTATTACTTCCTGGTTGAGTTTCAGAGATTTGCTCTATTTACACAAAAGTGTACTGAGTCATATAAGTTAGTATTTTTATTAATTGGTAGATGAATATTTTAGTTGATGAGTTTAGAGGAGGGAGAGGTTATTATGGAGATTTTAAAAAATGTATGAAAGGAAGAAGATCACTACCAGCTGTGATATCCTAGCATCAATCACGTTATAGCTTTACTTGCTATATAATTAATTCTTCTCGCTGTTTATCTAGGAGGGAAAACACCAGTCTTAACCTTCCAGTCTTCTGTCAGCATGATCAGTGCTGGTGGATTGATTACAAACTGAAGAAATGCTAGGAAATCTCAAAGGATGAAGCAAAGGCTGTTATAACAGATAGGAAGTCTGCAAAGTAGAATGGAGACATTACTCTACCTGCAGGGGAAAAAAGCAGCGTGACAGCTGATAGGTTTTTACAAAGAATAGAGGGGGAAATGTTCATGTATTTTACTAGGGAGAAGATTTGGGATCACGTACTGTTTCATACGCATGTTACATAAAAATTATTTTAAAATGTTACTGTCAGATATGGAATATATCTATATTTAGAGAATCACCAAAGGTGTTTGCTTAATGTATACAAATGAAATGATTGAATTCCAAAGCTGATCTCTTTTTTTAAGTTGTGACTCAGCTCCTAGGATGACTATAAAGCTTTATTTGCATGCTAACAAGCATGTCTTTGAAAAAGGACATTTGGGAAAGTTTACGCTGACATTTTTGAGTATTCTTGTCAAGTCTGTAATTTTTGTAGGCTCTTTAGTTTTCTAACTATAATTTGATAAGTAGTATGAGAACTGATAGCCTTAATGAATACTAATAGCTGTATTAAAAAGAGAATTACTTGAACAGAATTTACTGGCCATTGAACTTAGATATGTCAAGGGAGGGATTTTTCTTTATTACCTCTAATACCTGAAGGAATTTGATTAATAGCATTACATTTTATTTTTATTAACTTTGTGTTAAAGTAAATACAATAATTTGAAAGTTGGCTCTTCTCATTTTCTCTAGCATGTTACAGCAGACAGTTATATTCCATGCCTTGCTGACCTGTGCAAAGCACTGTGGGAAGTTATGCTCAGCTATTATAGGACTATGGAATGGCATGAACAACATGACAATGAGGATACGACTTCTGCTTCAGGTAGGAAATTACTTTGATTTAAGAAAAAATTGCATTGTAAATAGGCCACATTTCTGAAGTAAGTAGAAAGAAAAGGAACAGCCGTTCTTTCAGAATTTCAGAGCTGCAATGACCATCAAGTTCAGTTTACTGAAGAAAGTGATTCAGATGCTGGAACAGCCCCATTACCTTTGAGGGTTCACTGGGCCCAAGGACTTCTTAGTTGACTAGTAGTCCCAGTTTAGGAAAATCCTAGGCCTGCTGGGGTTCCAGTTTTCCTCAAAGTATATCTTGTTCCGCAACCTTTGTTTTTTCTACATGTGGAATTATTCAGACTTTTCAGCACCTCTTTTCTCTTTACTATACATTATTTAAGGAGAGTCCAGAGGAAGAGTTTGGAGCCAGATGAACACCTATTAGATGTGAGATGTAAGATAAGAGCTTAGGGCAGTATGTGTATTCATCCTGGCGGGTCCTGTTTTGCTTCAGCTCAATAGTTTACATGTACCATCCATCCCTGAACAACACAAGTTTGAACCACTTATACATGTATTTTTTAATAAATAAATATAGTACTATAAATGTTTTTTCTCTTATGATTTTCTTAACATTTTATTGTAGAAATGCAGTATATAATGCATATAACGTACAAACTGTGTTCGTGACTTTTATGTTATTGGTAGGCTTCTGGTCAACAGTAGTTAAAACTTGGGGGTTCTAAAATGATGAATAGACTTTTGGCTTCAGGGCAGGTCAGCACGCCTAACACCTGTGTTGTTCAACTGCCAGCTATATTATATATGTACATATGTTTCCATGTATATATTCTGACTGGGGTATAGAGTCAAACTTAAAACTATTTGATTCTTAAATATAGTACTTAGTCCTCGTTGCTAAAATATTGCTTGACCCTAATCTGTATACTATTTTAAGAATATTCAGGACTCTGATTAGTGTAGCAGTCAGCTGACAATATCTAGGACTCTAAAGTCATTTGTTTACCTGAAAATATTCCTCATACTTACATTAAGGAATAAAATTATAGGGATCGGAAATTTGAAAACTGTTCTTCACAGAACTTAATAAAGCTGAAAGGGTCTCTCGAATTCCTCTGCGGTAGCTCTAGTGACACTACTGGTATCCTAACCCAGTACTGTTCTAAACTAAAACTAAAGCTGTGCACCGCCCTGAGCTGCCGGGTCCCTAATAACCGGACCATACAGGTAAGGAGGCTCAAGGTGTGAGAGTGCTCAGAGGTACACTGGGCCTGGCTTAATCAAGGCTTTTGGTTGGTTACCAGGACGTCCTGCTAGCCTAAGATGAGATAATAGCTCCAGGGCTTTGTTGTTCTTCACAATTCTCACAAACGCAGAATCTTTTAAATGTAAATGTTTATGTGTGTTTTCAGTTGCTTTGGGGGAAAATTTGTTTTGAAGCAGGTCATTGATCTTGATGAACTGGACATTGTTATATATATATTTTTTGGTGTGGATAAAAATATTCTGAAAAATATGCAATGTTTGTATCATTACTTCACTGCAAGAGCAGTTGTGCAATCTGTAAACTTGTTAACATGCAGATTAATTGATAATGGGGTTAATTGGTCCTGCAGTGACCTGGTAGTAGGGAGTAGATAGTTCCCTGAGAACCTAGTCTCTGGGATCACACTATCCAGCTTGGCGATACTAGTTCCAAACACACACAAGCTAAATGGTCTTAGGTGTAAAGTACTTAACATGTCAGGTTCTACGTTTTTCAGTCTTAACAAATGGGTTTAATCCTAATACTTGCTTTTTGACATTGTCTTGGTTGTATAAACATTGAACATATTTTCTGTATTTACTTAGGCTTATAAGATATGAGAGTCCAGCGAGTTGTTTTCTTTTTTTTAAACAAAAAAGATATTATGAAGGAAATCAAAAAATATATACCATCTTTTCTTTCCAGAAGGGAGTAATGTGATGAGTACTGAAGAAACTAATTTTGATCGTGGCTACATTAAAAAAAAATTAGAACATGGACTTACACGAATATGGCAGGTTTGGTTTTTAAAAATTACTTTTTTCGTGCAAAAGCAATAGAAACCTTCCTGTCTAATCTGTTTTGGAAATTCAGTGTTTAAATTTTCTGTATTTATTTCTATATCTTGCATATTTAATAATATTTAATTTGGGGGGGATAAGTCATTTAATTTAATTTCTATAATTTAATTGACAATTTTATTTGATTATACATGACAGTAGAAAAAATAATTTAATTTGAAAATCTCCACTGTAAATCTTTCTATTTTCCAAAATTACATTCTTTTTAGTATCCTAGCAAATGTATTTTTTCCAAAAGAAATTGCTATCTTATTGAGACACTTTATTTTTATTCATTTGTGTTTATTAATTTAAAAACAAGTTAAAAGGATAACTAAATTGGTGACATACTTGGGTTGGATTCTAATATAAAATGAATATTTTTTCAAGTTAATTTTTGTTTATTGGCTAAATGTATACCTTTGTTAGCTTTTCTTTTGCAGTTTAGTAGCTCAGTTGTTATCAGTTACTAAATTTGTCAATATGTTCAAATTTGTTACTTCCTAGATAAAAGTGTAATTGCTTTGAAGATAACTTTTCTTTTTGGACTTCTTTGAAGCTTCTACAAGAGTGTTGATTTTTTGAGCATGTTTTGGTCTTTTAAAATATATTTTTTGCCTGACCGGGCTGTGGTGCAATGGGTAGAGCGTTGGACTGGGAAGCAGAGGACCCAGGTTCAAGACCCCAAGGTCGCCAGCTTTAGCGCGGGCTCATCTGGCTTGAGCAAAAAAAAAAGCTGACCAGCTTGGACCCAAGGTCGCTGGCTCAGGCAAGGGGTTACTCGGTCTCCTGAAGGCCCGCGGACAAGGCACATATGAGAAAGCAATCAATGAACAACTAAGGTGTTGCAACAAAAAGCTGATGATTGATGCTTCTCATCTCTCTCCATTCTTGTCTGTCCATCTGTCCCTATCTATCCCTCTCTCTGTCCCTGTAAATAAGTGTGTGTGTGTGTATCTATCTATCTATCTATCTATCTATATATATTATTTTTCCAATGAGGCTGATTTTTAGTTTGACAGTTTGACAATCTTTTATAGGATTTCTTTTGAAAAAAAATATATTTTGGTAAATACTGGGTGGAGCAAAAGGAAGTTTAAAGTTTTAAGTATGAGAAACACAAGATTTTTTCTTGTATTATTATTTATTAATTATTGTATTATTTTTTATATGAACAACTGTAAACCTCCTTTTGCTTTACCCTGCATATACTGAAACAAATTTTCTCAAGAATCCCATGGAAGTTGTAATTTAGTGCTCTTCTAACTTTTGATAACTTGACATTGGATATGCTATTTGAATTTTTAATTTAATATTTAAAATATATGCATGTGAGGGTTGTAAGAACTTCAACTTCTATATTTTATGATATGACCATATTAGACTAATTTTTAGTTTGCCATTTTTATGATTTCATGTATAATGGAAAGAGAAATCTCATACTCATTTAATATATGTCCTGGGTCAAATATGAGTTGTTTCTAATTTAGTCTCAATAGATTCTAATGGTGTTTAGTTGAAATTGTAGAATCCATAGATGTTTTGTTGTACCTCGAAATACTGATCTGGCATTTTATATAGCTAGTTTCCATTCAGTCAGGCAACCTGATTTCATTCCTGACATAGGAAAATCTATCCGTCTACAGTGTAGTAACGCTGTTCTTATTTAAGCATTTGGCCAGTTTAATAAAAGTCACCATGCATTCGGGTATGGATTACCGTATTGTAGATCTCTGGCTTTAGGGTTTCCTCATCTCCACCACTCCAAGGTCCTTTTTGCATCCCGACCTGCAACTCACAACTGGTTTCAGTGCAGGACTTTGTGTCCTGTAGGAACTCACTGAATGTTTGTCAATATAAAATCACAAGGCCCAATGCAATTGGAAAAAAGCAAAAGCTCTGAAAAACAAATGTTTTTTGATAACACATTTAACAGGCAAAACCTGCCCTGAATTGAATTAGTTTGGCAGCAGAACCTGACCAGTATGATCATTGGGCTTTTTATAGCATTTATTTATTTCACTAGAGTGAACACTGACATGTTGCAGGGATATTTATGTTTTCTTTTGTCCCAGACCCCACGGGAGGTCTTATTACTTAATATATGCTATACATGCCATAATATATTTCTAACAACTGAAATCCTAAATAGCAAAGCACAAGTGAGCATGTGACAGTTTGCAGACATTTATCATAGATATATTATAGAGATAATGATAAATGATTGGAAAGCATAAAAAGATATTTAACATTTCTGACATAAAACTAAAATCATAATCATTTTGGTTTTTGATATGAAAAGCTTTTAGAATATTGTGTCAAAATTCCAATGTATTTTGACTCAATCTGAACCTTCAAATAACAAATTATATTGTGTGGGAGACATTATCCATGGATTTGAGAACATGGTGCTGAACCGTGGCCCTTGACCTCATGGAGCACAGAAACTTAACCATGTGAAAGTTTTGTCTTCCAAGGTTTTCTTTTCATCTTTAAACATTTGATATGTGAGGAATAACTTTAAAAAGTGCTTATTAGTTCTTTATCCTATAGAGAATTAGGGTTACAATATTTCTACTTTTTGTGAATTTGAGATTTTCGTCACGTTTTAATATACCACCCTCTTTTAAAATTCCTCTTTGGGCATTTAAAAAATACCTCTGTATTTCTTTTTGTTGGGAACAAAGTTCTACTTAAAGAAAGCTTATTATTATATTATTTTTCTTGGTCTGTGCAATTCTGAGGGAGGAGTTTTAATCTTCCAGAATGATTGTAGTTTTGTCAGGTTTTTCTTTTATTTCTTATAACTTTTGCTTTTTATACCTGGATACTATGCTGATCGACAGTGCCATGCTAATAACCACTTTACTTACCTTCTTTTTGCATAATTCTCTTCATTAATTTAAGTAAATAGCTCTTTTGTCCTAAGGCATTTTGCTGTGAATTCTAACTGGTTTTATTATTACCATTGGTATTTTATTTTGTTCATGTTTTGCTGGTACCTCTTTGACCATCTCTTTATTTTAAATGTCTTTGGATCAGATTTTAGTTGTGTTTTATAAGTATAAAAAACTTTTTTTTCAAGAGAGACTTTATCTTTTAACATGGCAATTGAGTCTATTTTTATTTTTATTAGTGTTTTAGTTCATACCTTTTTAATTATTAGAGAAGTTGAACATTTAAAAATATTAATTATTGATTTGTGAATTACTTGCTTGTGATTTGCTTGCAGCTTCTAAATAAATTATGTGAGAAATGAATAATTCTTTGCATATAATTTGTCTATTTTTACTATGCTGATGGTTAAGATTTTTATGAGCAGAAACTATTGACCTTTGTTTTTGTGCTTTATGTTATGTTTATTCTTTTTTTTTGAGTGTGCGACAGACAGAGAGAGGGACAGATAGGAACAGACAGACAGGAAGGGAGATAAGAAACATCAATTCTTGGTTGTGGCACCTTAGTTGTTCATTGATTGCTTTCTCATATGTTCCTTGACCGGGGGCTCCAGCAGAGCTAGTGACCCCTTGCTCAAGCCAGCAGCCTTGAGCTCAAGCTGGTGACCCTTGCTCAAACCGGATGAGCCTGTGCTCAAGCTGGCGACCCCTGGGTTTTGAACCTGCGTCCTTTGCATCCCAGTCCGATGCTCTGTCCACTGCGCCACTGCCTGGTCAGGCTGTTAGATTTATTCTTAAAGGGTTCCTTTCTTTGTAATGCTCAGATAAATATTCATCTGGAAATTATAAACGTATTTATCTAAACTTTGTATTAATTGCTTTATCCCTAATACTTTGAGTACGGCCTAGAACATTTTATAGATACTCAGATCATATTTTTGCTTTATTGGATTATTTTTTAAACTTTTGAAAACTTACAAAAACTTATTTAATCTATTTTATTTCCTTTTGATATAAGATATAAAGACAGGACGTTCTTCCCCTCTTATTGTCCCTTTTTATTTGTTACTTTTTTTTTTGTAGCAAGGTACAGTGAAAAGAGACTTTGAAGGCTGATAGACCTGGTTTCAAGTCTTAGCTCTGTCATTCACTTAAGTTTCTCTTTTCTTATGGGGATAGTATGTGCTTGTTCAACAGGGCTGCCGTAGGATTAACAATTATACATATGTGAAGTTCTTATCATAATGATTGAAACAGGGTAAATACTCAGAAACTGTTCTTTACTGCTGTTTATTAAACTCTATTGTGTATGTTAGCACTGTTTCTGGGTTATTTGTTCTGTGACATTGATTTTTCTGTATATTACTTGCATGTGTTTAAATTTTTTTATATATATATTTAATACAGATAGTACAAGTCCTCCAACATTACTCATAACTTTTATTTCATTTTCTCAAAGCTTTATTTTAAAAATAACAAATTATTGTCTGTTCATTATTTCTGGTGAATTTTAGAATAGTTATTTGGAAGAAAAGTTTTGGTTGTGATTTCAGTTAAAATTTCATGAATCTCTACATTAATTAGGGCAAATTGACATCTTTATATTATTTAGTCACCATCCTGTTCCTTAACTTGCAATTTATTAAAATTTCTTTAATGTTGTTAATTTTTTATAGGTCTGATATTTCTTATTAAAGTTATTTCTAAGTGTATTTTTAACATCGATTTTAAATGAAATCTCTCTATTGTAAAATGCTACAGCAGTCATACATGAAACCCAGCAATATGTATATCTTATATATATAATCACTTCAATAGTTATCTTATTCTAATTATTTTTAAATTGATTATTTTGGGGTTTCTAGCCTACTAAGTCATGCATACAATGATGATTATCTTCATATCTTATATGTGGATATAATTCTTACCTTGCATGTGTGGGTGTATATACGAATAATACTGATCATAGCCATTACTCTGTAGTATCTGATGTTCATAGAATTGTCTTTGATATCACCCTAAGGATATTGGCTGTTTGCCTAAATAGATATTTTTTATCAACTTAAGTATGTATTTCTGTCATTTTAATGTGCCTGTAGAATAAGTGGCTCTAAGAACTTATTTTCTCTATTTTGGGTTTACTAGATTTTCTTTTTTTTTTTTTTTATAGGATGTTCAGCTAAAAGTAAAAACCTACTTGCTTGGAACTGATTTGTCTATATTCAAATATGATGATTTCATCTTTGTTTTGGATATAATCAGCAGGTACTGTTCGAGGTCTTATTCTTTAATTTGGCTTATTCAATCATGATAATCAAATAAATCATGATTACAGTGATTAATCATGTATAACTTCTTTATGAAAATGAAGATAATTGAACATTCATAATTTATTCCATGCTGGGTTTTTGTGTGAATCTGTTTAAATATTTCTGCTCTTCAGATGTTTATAATCGGTATATGATCTTTAGAATTTCTTTAAATATCCACATTTTATCATTTGTAGTCTTTGAAAAAAACTATCTGGATTTCTTTTTTTTACTGTGATAGGGATGTTGTTGAAATTTATATAAATCTTTTTATGCAACTAGGTTGATGCAAGTTGGAGAAGAATTTTGTGGCAGCAAGTCTGAAGTTTTGCAAGAATCTATTAGAAAGCAAAGTGTTAATTATTTCAAGAACTACCACAGGTGACAACTTTAATAAAATATGAACTGACTTATTTAGGTGTTGAGAATACTTTTGTCTAATGCCTATCAACCTTATAGCATTAATTGATTTAAAAGAGTTATTTTTGAATTTGAAAGTATGTGTTCTTTGTACCCCTTTTTTAGGACAGTTCAGAATTTTTTACCAAAAAACTTATAAAATATGCTCCTTACTTATTTATTGTAAATTTTAATATAGTTTCTGTGTTGAGGGTCTCAAAATATAATTAATTATTGAAATGACTTCTTTATGGGTGAAAGATTATAATTGCATCAGCGTTTTCACAAAGAATTTGGCCACTATTCTGTGCCTGAATGTATGGTTTGAGCTAATAAGGAAGTTAAATTGGTAGAGGCCGCACTCTGAGGGGCGCTTGCATGCATCTGCCCTTCAGGAGAAGAAGGCATCAGGAGAAGAGGGCATGGCATTCAGAATGTAGCTACCAAGGAACGATTAGGTACTTGCTGGACAGTCACCACTAACTTTAAAACAGGCGACTAGGGATTGCTTTGGGAAGGGAGGGAGGCAGGAAGTAATGTGTACACAGCAGTGTGCTTGTCTGCCTTCCTAAAACAGCATTGACCGTGGTCGAAGCTGGACTCTGCTGTACCCCTTACATATGCTGTGTTGTTTCAGTTGAGTTCTGTCTTACTTTTTATTCTGTGCTTTTATTTTTTTTAACTTGTATGTGCTTTTGGTGCCAGGGAGAGTCAGGATTAGAAATACTGCTTTCTCTCCCTGTTTGAAGTCCACACCTGGCCATAGTGGCATTTGCCCTGTCAGAAGAGAGATTATGAGACATCAAACCATTGCTTAATTAATTGTTAAGTATGTTTAAGTACAGGTTTTCTGTGTTAATTGTAAACTATTGCATACTTGTTTTGGAAGAAAATTTAAATCAATCCTATACCAAAGCAGAGACTTTTGAGTATCATAATTTAATGAAGAGAATGTTTAAAATTTTTTAACCTCAGGAAAATAGTAGTAAAGGAATGACGTGAAACCCTGATACTGTCTATTTGTAACCTTCATTTTTGTTAAAACTTGAGCCCTGCTGAAACCAAAGTTCTGGACTGTCCGCATTGCTGTACAGAAGAAGAGGCGTTGTGATTGTACACAGGAAAGGGGTCATCCGTGGCAAGCAGGCATGGCATTTCTAGACTCAGAACATGACACGAGCACTCACTTTGATGAAATTAGAGAATACAGGAATCAATTATTAAATGTTCCAAAAACTCTTCTGTAGAGGCCCTAAATAGGAACATAGAAAAAGGACAGAGTTCACTGCCTTCAGACAAATGCCACAGTGACTTTATTGACAAAAGTACTGAACACAGTACCATGTTGAACACACCACAAGAGGGATAGAATTAGCAATGCTGATTGATCAGTAGGTGGGGACATTTGAGCTAATCCCTTGCCCTTTTATAGGCTCTTAAAGAAGAATTTCCTTCTTTTTAAATTTCTTTTTATTTATTCATTTTAGAGAGGAGACACAGAGTGAGAGAGAGAGATAGAGAGAAAGGGGGGAGGAGCTGGAAGCATCAACTCCCATATGTGCCTTGACCAGACCAGTGCAGGGTTTTGAACTGGCAACCTCAGTGTTCCCAGGTCGACGCTTTATCCACTGCGCCACCACAGGTCAGGCATAAGAAGTCCCTTCTTGACTTCCTAATTCTTGTCCCTGCTTCTGTTTTGTGGGTATCAATAAATACCCATAAGGACTGGGGCTCAGGGCCATCTCATGAAACCTGTACAGGGACTGTGAGGCGGCCTCCCCTAGGTCCCTCGGTGCACGCCAGTGGTCTCTGAGTAGTCATTGTCGCCGCCACAACTGGTGCCCCGTGTGAGGAATGGGAACCAAATGATAAGCGGTGCCCCCTGTAAGGAACAGGAACTAAATGACACTCTTCCAAAAACGCAGCTTTGTCACGTAGTTATCCTAGAGACATTTGTGAAACTTGTTTCGCATGGAAGAGGCTGTGCCCTGTTGTCAGAGAATGAGCTGGACTGGGCATCGGCAGACTTTAGTTGTCAGTGCCATGTCTGCTGCTGGCCGGTTCCGCCACGGGCTGTCCACTTAACCCCTCTGGGCTGTGGTGCATCAGCTGTAAAGTGAATGGCTGGCTAAAAGGTCCCCATATGTGCTGCCAGTAGATCCTGCCCTTATTTCTTGCTGCAGTATATATTATAAAAACTGGAATAGACTGGAAGTAAAGGTTTTACCTTTTTTAATATTTTTCTCTTTCCCCAATGTTTCCCCAACCAGCATGTTCTGAAGTACATGTGTTGTTTTAAGTAAAGCAAGACAAACTTGACAGGCAGTTCTGAAGTGATGCCAGTATGCATCTGTTGAATTGACAGAAGTCTTATATCAGCTAGTGATTCATTTAAATCTACTCAATTCCAGTTTACTATCTTCTTCACCAAATCGTAATATATAAATACTGAAAGAGCATGAAACATGGTGAAATATTTTAATTTTGTTGATAGAAGTGTTTAAATATGTTTACAGTTTGTTTCACGGTCCTCTGCTGTCAATTAGAGCTCTTGAGGATGAAGAGACAAATTATTCTGACTTGGAGTCCATTTAGGCTTTTGGTTTGAAGATGTAGGCATAATCAAAAGGTGAAAATGGAAGCATTTTACTTATGGTGGAATATCTGTTATAAAGTGTACTTATGTTGATTGTGGTAGTTGCATTAAAGTTTGCATGCCATTATCTTTTTCTAGGGCAGAATTGTGTGAGCACTTGAGGGAACAATAGTCTCCATCAATGTGAACTTTTACTCTTCTGTGTTCAAGTTCTAAGTTGTATATATCAAAAGCTATCATTCTTTTGGTATATGTTGCAGAATTCCCCAAAACACAAATAATCTAATGTAAACAGTACTGGCAGAGATTATGTAACAGTGTATAATTGCCAAAACGTTCTACTTAACAAGTACATTTTATTTTGTAAGCTATAAACTGTTTTCAAGGGTCCCAAAAGAACATTGATGTTAGAAGAGGGAAGAGGTTGCCTATCCTTTTAGGGAGAAAAACCCTACCATTGCCTGAGTAAGAGAGGTTTATTGCTTATGTATCTTTAAAGTGTATGTTTCTAACAAGTTCAGTATCTATATACTCTTTCTCTCTGGACCAAGTGATTTAATCATCTCTCTTTTTTAAATGTTAGGCCTGAAATCTAGAACCGATCTGCTTATTTCCCCTCATAAATTCTCTGCCAAATAATTGTTTTGGTTAAGACTTCAGAGAGAGTAGCAAGTAAGTTACCAACAAACTGGTTTTGTTTGTTGCTTTTTTTTTAGACCTCAGAAAGAGATTTTTTTTAAAGGGAAAACCCTAACAAATATAAAAGCTTCAATTGCAGGTGCCCAGGCATATGTTTTAGCTGCTATTATTGCATAACAAGCTTCCTGAAACTTACCAGTTTAAAACAACCCTCATGTTAGCATTATTTCATGTATTCTATTAGTCAGGAATTTAGGCAGGGTTCAACACAGTGATTCTCAGAGCATTAAGTGGTCCTCAGCTGTGGAAGGGTTTGTCTGGAAGGTCCGAGATGTCTTCTCTTGCACTATGGAGGAGATGGCTGGAGAGATGGACACAGCTGGCTGTGTCAGCTCTGTGGCCTCCCCAGTATGGTGATGTCAGGTTGGTTCAACTTCTTATATGGTGGGTGACTTCCCCTAGAACTAGCTTTCCAAGAGAACCAAGAAGAGGCTGTATGGCCTTTTCTGATGCAGGCTCAGAAGTCCTGCTGTCCTTCTGTGCACACAGACACAGGAACAGGTGGTAGACCAATATAAATTCCTTAGTTAATACTGTGTTATTGATTTCCAATTTTTCTTTCTGCTGATAAGGAGTTTGGGGCAGATTGGTGTTATCCTTGGCCTTGGGTTCCTACATCTGTGTGTACTTACTAACTTGCTCCTGATACGATTTTTACCAAATTTTTCATTTCAAGTTCCTTCGTTTAAAAATATGAAAGGCTTATATTGGATACTCTACCTTCTTTAAACTCATTTTTGGAACCTATTATTACCTCATGTCTTTTATCAGGTTCAGTAAGAGATCTTGAGTTCTAATTTATTGATATTTTTCTGTTCAAGCTTATATTTAAAGTGTGCCTCTTGTAAACAGTATAGAGTTTGGCCTTGTTTTGTTTTTGTGTTGTTTTTAAATCCTGTCTGATGATTTTTGTGTTTTGAGGGAACTGTTTTCTCCATTTCCATTTAATGTATTTATTGACATAATGGAGTTTAAATCCATCATATTGCTCTTTGATTTCTAAAGTGTGGATCATTTTGTTCATTTATATTTTCTTTCTCTTTTTTGGATTGATTATGTATATTGTTAATTTTTTGTGTATATGTGTGAGAAAGAGAGAGAGGTATATTTAGATAGGGACAAACAGAAAGGGAGAGAGATAAGCATCAATCATTGCAGCTCCTTAGTTGTTCATTGATTGCTTTTCTTATATGTGCCTGGATCGGGGGCTACAACAGAGTGAGTGACCTCTTGCTCGAGCCAGCAACCTTGGGCTTTATAGCAGTGACCTTTTGGGCTTCAAGATAGTGACCTTTGGGCTGAAGCCAGCGACCATTGAGTCATGTCTGTAATCCCACACTCAAGCCAGCGACCCCATGCTCAAGCTGGTGAACCCATGCTCAAGCCAGATGAGCCTGTGCTCAAGCCGGCGACCTCTGGGTTTTGACCTGGATCCTCTGCATCCTAGTCTGATCCTTTATCCACTGTGCCACCGCCTGGTCAGAGTATTGTTAATTTTTATAACATTTTTTTCTCAGCTTTACAGATGTCTTCTTCTGGTGGTTACCATCAACATTTCAGTACGTGTTTCTGTTCTAGTGCAAGAACCAGGCTGATCATGACATTTGCCTTCTCTTAGTGTTTTTGTCACATGCTTTTACTTTCTATATTATTTTTTGTACTTTTTAATGTGTAGGGTAGTTCTTTTATCACTGTAATGGTTTTATGTTTTTGTGTAATAGATTATCATGAATTGAGCATCTTAAAACAACACTCATTTACTAGTGTACAGTTCTAAAGGTTAGATTTTTGGATTGGCTTGTGTAGGTTCTCAGCTTAGGGTCTCACACAGCCAAAATCAAGGTGTCAGCTGGGCTGGGCTCTCATCTGAACACTTTGCGGAACAACTACATTTAAGGACATTTGGGATATTAGCAGAATTCATTCTTTGCAGGATTTGGACCAGGGTTCTTATTTTCTTGCTAGCTGTTGGCACCGGACCCCTCCCTTCCATTTGAAAAACCAGCGATGGCACATTGAATTTTTCTCATTCATGCTTCGCTTCTTTCTGATTTCCTCTTTTTCCCTCAGGAGGAGAAAATACTCTGCTTTCAAAGGGCTCATTCAGTTAGATTAGCTGCACCTAAATAACTCCCATTTTGATAATCTTGAAGCCTGCTGATTAGTAATCTTAATAAGTACATCTGCAAAACCCCTTTCGCCTTGTATGGTAAGGTAACCATGGGTGTGGTCCTCATCGTATTTAGTCTCGGGGGTTGGCGCAGACAGCCTTGCGGGTGCATTTTACAACCCTGCCTGCCTGAATAATTTTGTGTGTGTGTGACAGAGACAGACAGAAAGAGGGACAGATAGGGACAGACAGACAGGAAGGGAGAGAGATGAAAAGCATCAGTTCTTCGTTGCAGCACCTTAGTTGTTCATTGATTGCTTTCTCATATGTGCCTTGACTGGAGGGCTACAGCAGACCGAGTAACCCCTTACTCAAGCCAGTGACCTTGGGCTCATGCTGGTGAGCCTTGCTCAAACCAGATGGGCCCGCATTCAAGCTGGTGACCTCGGGGTTTCGAACCTGGGTCCTGCACGTCCCAGTCCAGCACTCTATCTACTGTGCCACCACCTGGTCAGGCTCAATAATTTTTTTAAATAATAGTTTTATTGAGATGCAAGTCACATACCCAAAATACCAAAAATAACCAACCCCTTGAAAGTATATAATTTAACAACAACCATCAAGGCTCTTCAAATACTGCTTCTCCTTACCCTGTCCTGTATCCAGTTGTGTGCATAATAGATGCTTCGGCTGTCTTAGATATCTCATACGATCTTTTCTGTCTTTTCCATTTTTAAATATTTGGTGCTTCAGTTGGTTGTTTCCTGTTGGTCTGTGGAGTTCACTGATCCTTTCTTCTGCGGTTTTACTTATCCAATCAATTTTTAATTAGAGGTATTGCATTGTTTAGTTATATAGTGTTCATTTAATTTCTTTTTTGTTTATTATTGTAATTCTTTGAAATTCTATCCATTTTTTAAATCTTTCTTTTTTATTTAACTTAATATTTTAGTTATTTTAAAGTCCTTTTCTGCTAACTCTAATATTTGGAGCAATTTCTGCTTTTCACAGACTTACCCATTTGTTGCCTCTTTATTTTAGAACCTGTAGATTTCTTTAAAAACAAAATCTAGATTTTTTTGTTAACCTCAAGGGGGAGAATAGGAGAATAGGTCAGGAACTGGACATTTAATGTTTTCACTTTTGGCTACTATTTTAGCTTTTTTGGCCTTTGATTTTCTGGGCTAAGTGAAAGGATTTTTTTTTTTAATTCCCTGTATACTGTGTTAATTATTCAGGACAGACAGAAGACCATAGCATTAAAGAAAGAGATCAGTATGATATAAGTGATCAGTGCAATGTCAGGTACATAAGTATTATACTTGCTAATTTAACTTGTAAATGCTGTGTGGAGATAGGCATTAATATATTTGAAGAGTGGTAATCATCTTGATATTATGGTTTAGTAAGCATGACTAAGATCTATGCATTGATTTGTATTTATGATCTCATAAATTCTGTAAATTATTTCTCTGTTTTTCGACATTACTATATGATTAGCTGAGGATGTTTTAAGTACATGATTTAGTGAGTAGTTTTATTTTACTCCCTTAATACAAATGTCATTTTATGTATATGTTTTATTTTTGCAATGTAGTAAAAAATATTCTGAGTTTAGTAAATATTTGAGGTTTTTAAGTAAATATAAGAGTTTTTCTTTTAAGGATGATAAGATATTAACAAAAGTAAATGCTTATATTTATTGTGTTGGTCTGAATTGGTCCTTAAAGTTGATTATGATCATGATCTATAATTGTATTATATTTTATTTTTATAATCCTTGTGTACAGTATACCTCTTGTGTATAGTATACATTACTTTTTGGATTTTTCTTTTTTTTTTAGAACACGGCTTGATGAACTTAGAATGTTTCTGGAGAATGAGACCTGGGAACTTTGTCCCGTTAAGTCAAGTTTCAGCATTTTGCAACTTCATGTAAGTGTTTCTTAAGAATAAAAAAATCTGTCTTTTATTTAGTCATTAAGAAACATGTATGTGAGAACATGTACAAAATAATTAAAGAATAGTGCCTTTTCCTTCCTTAAAAGTGATTAGCAGTAAGTCTCTTACAAGAGTGGTCATTTTTGGATGTCAGAAATATATCTGTTTTTACAAGTTCAGTTTACAGATTTCAGGAAAACTCTTCTGCTTGCAAAGAATCACAATTAAAGTAATTTTTTTCTCATGATTTCAGAACAGGATCTACTACTTTGTTTAAATTTTACAGAAAATTAAATAGTTATATTTTGATGGTCTTTATAAAGATAGTATTGCAGAATCTTTGTCATTTCTTAAAAGGATCAGTAGGTTATTAATTTATGCTCCAACTCATTTATTTGCCCGTAATGAGGAAATGCCTCAAAAATAAATACTTATAAATAAAGAATACTATTCACTATTTTTTATTAGTTAATTGATTTTGTGAATGAAGTGTATAAACTTAGATCTTGGTTTAAAGATGCAGTGTGTTTAGTTTTTGCTTTTGGGAGTAATGGCTTTCTAGAACCAATATTCTTGTTCTGGATAAATGTGAGCAAAACATGCTTAAAAGTTTTTTTTTATAAGGATAGTCTTTATGCTCATACTGTATATTAGCTTACTTGTTATTCATTTCCATAATACTGTTTTCCTAATGTGGAAATATTAACTAACTGAAACGTGTTGATTAATAACTGCTTTAAAATAGAGCACAATTAACATTAATTTAAAAATTATTTTAGAATCATATATTTAGATGATTCTCTAACACTATTTAAACAGGTTTTCTTTTTGTTTTTGCTTTTTGTTTTTTTACAGGAACAGAGAGAGAGTCAGGGAGAGGGATAGATAGGGACAGACAGACAGGAATGGAGAGAGATGAGAAGCATCAATTATCAGTTTTTCGTTGCCGTTGCAACACCTTAGTTGTTCATTGATTGCTTTCTCACATGTGCCTTGACCGCGGGCCTTCAGCAGACCAAGTAACCACTTGCTGGAGCCAGCGACCTTGGGTCTAAGCTGGTGAGCTTTTTGCTCAAGCCAGATGAGCCCACGCTCAAGCTGGCGACCTTGGGGTCTCGAACCTGGGTCTTCCGCATCCCAGTCCGACGCTCTATCCACTGCACCACTGCCTTGTCAGGCTAAACAGTTTTTAAGATTCAAAAGTAAAAACCTTGTTAAGGTTTATTCATTTGTTTTTGCCATATTTAGGTCATCAAGTATACCCAACTTTTTGGATTCTAACATTGACTTTAGAATTTCTTTTTAAATAATTTTGTTTGAATTTATATTTAACCATCAATTTTTTTTTTTGGTGTGTGTGTGTGTGAGAGAGAGAGAGAGAGAGAAAATACATACTTGGTGTAATTATAAATCAACTTATTTTACAAGACATTGAACATTCCTATTCAAATGAGTATTATCTCCTAGTAGTTCCTTGATGTTTCAGTTACGCAAAATGAATAAGGGCTTCAGATCTGTGCTACTTGATTTCGCCTATAGTTGACATTACTATTTGTATACTTTGATTTTTTTAAACAGAATAGATCTCATGTTGTGTTCTGACCACAGAAAAAATATAGTTACCTTGAAAAGTATTCACAACTGATATAGCGCTCACTTAACACATGTATTCCTGTAGATTCGTTTTTTAAAAGAATTTGTCTCATGAATTTACAGTCACCCTTATTTATAATTATAAAAATAATGGCATGACTTTTAATCAGTGTGATTGATTTGATTTAATGTATAGGTGTAATTTAAAAAGACAGTAACATCATTTGAAATTTAATAAGCCAATGTCTTTTTTTTTTTTTTTTATTAACTTTAATGGGGTGACACCAATAAATCAGGGTACATATGTACAATGAAAACATCTCCAGATTATCCCATCATTCAATTGTGCTGCATACCCATTACCCAAAGTCAAATTGTCCTCTGTCACCTTCTATCTGTTTTTCCCTGTGTCCCTCCCCTTCTCCCTATCCCACCCTCCCCTCCCTCCCCCCATCCCGTAACCACCACACTCTTGTACGTGTCTCGTAGTCTCATTTTAATGTCCCACCTATGTCTGAAATCATGCTGTTCTCAGTTTTTCTTTTTTTTCTGATTTACTTATTTCACTCCGTATAATGTTATCAAGGTACATCCATTTTGTTATAAATGATCCGATGTCATCATTTCTTATGGCTGAATATTGTTCCATAGTATATATATACCAAAGCTTTTTAATCCACTCGTCTTCTGACGGACACTTGGGCTGTTTCCAGCTCTTCGCTATTGTGAACAATGCTGCCACAAACATGGGGGCGCATTTCTTCTTTTCGAACAGTGTTATGGTGTTCTTAGGGTATATTCCTAAAAGTGGGATAGCTGGGTCAAAAGGCAGTTCGACTTTTAATTTTTTGAGGAATCTCCAAACTGTTTTCCACAGTGACTGCACCAGTCTGCATTCCCACCAGCAGTGCAGAAGGGTTCCCTTTTCTCCACATCCTCGCCAGCACTTGTTCTGTGTTGTTTTGCTGATGTGTGCCATTCTGACTGGTGTGAGGTGATATCTCATTGTGGTTTTAATTTGCATTTCTCTAATAATTAGTGATGTTGAACATTTTTTCATATGTCTTTTGGCCATCTGTATGTCTTCTTTGGTAAAATTTCTATTCATTTCTTTTGCCCATTTTTTGATTGGATTGTTTGTCTTCCTGGTGTTGAGTTTTATAAGTTCTTTATAAATTTTGGTTATTAACCCCTTATCAGACGTGCTGTCGAATATGTTCTCCCATTGTGTAGTTTGTCTTTTTATTCTGTTCTTGTTGTCTTTAGCTGTGCAAAAGCTTTTTAGTTTGATATAGTCCCATTTGTTTATCTTGCCTTTTATTTCATTTGCTCGTGGAGATAAATCGGCAAATAAATTGCTGCTACAGATGTCGGAGAGCTTGCTGCCTATGTTTTCTTCTACGATGCTTATAGTTTCACGGCTTATGTTTAAGTCTTTTATCCATTTTGAATTTGTTTTTGTGCATGGAGTAAGTTGATGGTCTAGTTTCATTTTTTTGCAGGTAGATGTCCAATTTTCCCAGCACCATTTGTTAAAGAGGCTGTCTTTACTCCATTGTATGTTCTTTCCTCCTTTGTCAAATATCAGTTGTCCATAAAGCTGTGGGTTTATTTCTGGGTTTTCTGTTCTGTTCCATTGATCACTGTGCCTGTTCTTATGCCAGTACCAGGCAGTCTTGAGTATAATGGCCTTGTAGTAAACCTTGATATCCGGAAGAGTGATGCCTCCTGCTTTATTTTTTCTTTTTAAGATTGCTGAGGCTATTCGTGTTCTTTTTTGGTTCCATATAAATTTTTGGAATATGTTTTCTATATCTTTGAAGTATGTCATTGGTATTTTAATTGGTATTGCATTGAATTTATAAATTGCTTTGGGTAATATAGACATTTTAATGATGTTTATTCTTCCTAGCCATGAGCACGGTATATGCTTCCACTTGTTTGTATCTTCCTTGATTTCTTTTATCAATGTTTTATAATTTTCCGAGTACAAGTCCTTAACCTCCTTTGTTAAATTTACTCCTAGGTATTTTATTTTTTTGGCTGCAATAGTGAAGGGGATTGATTCCTTAATTTCTTTTGCTGACAGTTCATTGTTTGTATATAGAAATGCCTCTGATTTCTGGGTATTAATTTTATATCCTGCCACCTTGCTGAATTCATTTATAAGGTCCAGTAGTTTTTTAACTGAGACTTTAGGGTTTTCTATGTACAATATCATATCATCTGCAAATAGTGACAGTTTTACTTCTTCTTTTCCAATTTGTATGCCTTTTATTTCTTCTTTTTGTCTGATTGCTGTAGCTAGGACTTCCAGAACTATGTTGAATAAAAGTGGTGAAAGTGGGCAACCCTGCCTGGTTCCTGATCTTAAGGGGATTGCTTTTAATTTTTGTCCATTAAGTATGATGTTTGCTGTGGGTTTGTCGTAGATGGCCTTGATCATGTTAAGGAATGTTCCTTGTATTCCCACTTTATTGAGAGTTTTAAGCATGAATGGGTGCTGGATTTTATCAAATGCCTTTTCTGCATCTATTGAAATTATCATGTGATTTTTGTCCTTCCTTTTGTTTATGTGTTGAATCACATTGATCGATTTGCGAATATTGTACCAGCCTTGCCTCTCCAGAATAAATCCCACTTGGTCATGGTGTATGATTTTTTTCATATATTGCTGAATCCGGTTGGCTAATATTTTGTTGAGAATTTTAGCGTCTAAATTCATCAGGGATATAGGCCTATAATTTTCTTTCTTTGTGTTGTCTTTGCCCAGTTTGGGGATCAGAATTATGCTCGCCTCATAAAAGGAGTTTGGAAGTCTGCCTTCCTTTTGAATTTTTTGAAATAGCTTGAGGAGGATAGGAGTTAATTCTTCTTTGAATTTTTGATAGAATTCACTTGTGAAGCCATCAGGCCCAGGACTTTTCTTTTTTGGGAGTTTTTTGATAACTGTTTCAATCTCCTCTGTTGTAATTGGTCTGTTCAGGTGTTCTGATTCTTCCAGATTGATTTTTGGAAGTTTATATGATTCAAGAAATTTGTCCATTTCATCTAGATTGTCAAATTTTTTGGCATAGAGTTCTTCATAGTATTTTCTTACAATGCTTTGTATCTCTGTTGTATTAGTTGTAATTTCTCCAGTGTCCTTTCTAATTTTATCTATTTGAGACCTCTCTCTTTTTTTCTTGATGAGTCTAGTTAAGGGTTCATCAATCTTGTTTACCTTTTCGAAGAACCAGCTTCTGGTTTCATTGATCCTCTGTATTGTTTCCTTAGCCTCTATGTCATTTATTTCTGCTCTGATCTTTATTATTTCCTTCCTTCTACTTGTCCTGCATTTTATTTGTTGTTGTTTTTCAAGTTCTTTTAGCTGCAGGGTTAAGTTGCTTATATGTTCTTTTTCTAGCTTCTTATGATATGCCTGTAGTGCAATAAACTTCCCTCTCAGGACTGCTTTTGCTGTGTCCCATAGATTTTGAGTTGACGTATGCTCGTTATCATTTGTTTCTAGAAACTTTTTTATTTCTTCTTTGATCTCAATGTTAATCCATTCATTGTTTAATAACATGCTATTTAGTTTCCAAGTGTTTGAGTATTTTTCAGTTTTTCTTTTGTGGTTGATTTCTAGTTTCATGGCATTGTGATCAGAGAAAATGCTTGATATAATTTCAATCTTCTTAAATGTGTTGAGGCCTTTTTTGTGTCCTAACATGTGGTCTATCCTAGAAAACGTACTATGAGCGCTTGAGAAGAATGTATATTCTACTGCTTTAGGGTGAAAAGTTCTGAATATATCTATTAAATCAAGTTGATCTAGTGTATCCTTTAATTCTGCTGTTTCTTTATTGATTTTCTTTCTTGTGGATCTATCCAGTGTTGTTCGTGGGGTATTGAAATCCCCTACTATGATAGTATTACTGTTAATCTCGCCCTTAATGTCCATCAAAGTCTGCTTTATGAATGTCGGGGCTCCTATATTTGGTGCGTAGATATTTATAATAGTTATATCTTCCTGTTGAATTGTTCCCTTTATCATTATGTAGTGTCCTTCTTTATCTCTTACTACAGTCTTTGTTTTAAAGTCTATTTTGTCAGATATAAGTACTGCTACCCCGGCTTTTTTTTCATTTCCATTTGCATGAAATATTTTTTTCCATCCTTTTATCTTCAGTGTATGAGCATCTTTTGTTTTAAGGTGTGTCTCTTGTAGACAGCATATGTATGGGTCCTGTTTCTTTATCCACGCTGCTACCCTATGTCTTTTGATTGGATCATTTAGTCCATTTACATTTAAGGTTATTATTGATATGTAGTTGTTTATTGACATTTTATTCTTTAAAGCTGTATTTTTCTCTTTTTTTTGCTATATTCTTTTCTCCCTTTGAACTGTTCACACTAGGCCCCTTAAAATCTCTTGCAGGATTGGTTTGGTTTTAATGAATTCCTTGAGGTTTTCTTTGTCTGGAAAGCTCTTTATTTCTCCCTCAATTTTAAATGTTAGCCTTGCTGGATAAAGTAGTCTTGGTTGTAGGTTCTTGTTCTGCATTACTTTGATTATATCTTGCCATTCCCTTCTGGCCTGAAGTGTTTCTGTTGATAAGTCCGATGTCATCCTAATGGGGGCTCCTTTGTAGGTGAGAGTCTTTTTTTCTCTAGCAGCTTTTAAGATTTTTTCTTTATCTATTAGCTTTGGTATTTTAACTATGATGTGTCTTGGTGTAGATCTTTTGGGGTTTCTCTTTAATGGGGTTCTGTGCGCTTCTTGGACATGTAGAATGTTTCCCAGCCTTAATTTAGGGAAGTTTTCGGCTATGATTTGATTGAACAAAGTTTCCATTTCCTGTCCACTTTCCTCTTCTTCAGGTACCCCTATGATGCGAATGTTGTTTCTCTTCAAGTTGTCACAGAGCTCCCTTAGAGTTTCCTCACATTTTTTGAATCTCTTTTCCTTTTTTTTCTCTGCTTCTGTAACTATGTTTATTGTGTCCTCTAACTCACTGATTCGATCCTCAGCGTCATCTATCCTGCTTTTAATTCCTTCCATTGTGGTCTTCAGTTCTGATACTGTATTTGTCATTTCTGTCTGGTTCTTTTTTATTATTTCAATTTCATTTTTTATACTTGTTATCTCTTTATTTAGGTGCTCATAGTGACTATCCATTGTTGCTCTAATTTCTTTGAACATCCTAACTATCATTATTCTAAAGTCTGCTTCTGGTAGTTTGGTTATATCTGGTTCATTCAGGACCTTCTCTGGGGATTTCTCTTGGTTGATTTGGTTTGCATTCCTCTGCCTGCCCATTTTATCTGAGAGTAAGCAAGTTGTGGCCACTGGAGTCCAGTATGTGTTGCCTTTGTGTTCTCCAGGTGTGGTCTGTCTGCAGGCTTGCCACCCCCTCTGTCGCTGCCTAGGGCGGTTTGGTGTGGGCGTTGCCAGCGCCGGCTCACTGCAGCTATTGCTGTGGTTTCTGCCTCTCCTTTGCGGGAGGGGCTGTCACTCAAGCCACTAGCGTTAGCGCGTAGGCAGAGGTGAGCACCTTCGCTCAGCTGCGGCCCCAGACTTTTTCTGGAAGGCTTACGCCCAGCCCCCTCAGTCCGAGCCTGCTCGCCACCGTTTTGTGGGTTGGGCGGGGCTTTTGACGTGCTCTCAGCTTTGAGCCTTTGCCCGTCCAGAATTTAGCCCCGCCCTCGAGGCCAGGGCCCTCCTGCTCAGGGACTGAAACCGAAAACCGGGGATTATTGGGCCGGGCGTGTTTGCTGGCGTGCGCACAGCGGCTAGCTTCCGGTCGTTCCGGCTCCTACCCCGCCCCCCCGCTCGGAGAAAGCTCGCGCACGTAGGGCGGTACTCCGCGGTTTCTCCGGCCGGGCAGGGCGAGCAGCCTGAGCTCCGCAGGGAACTTCCCCTGGTCTCAGTGTCTCCCTCGCCCCCAACTTAGGAGCCCGCTCGCGCCCACAGATGGCACGCCGGGGTTTCTCCTTCTGGGCGGGGTTGGCAGCGTGAGCCTCGGGCCCCTCGCCCGTCCCTGGTCTTAGCCCGGTGCCCGCAGTCAGGGCCGGCTAGCGCAGGGTCGCAGGGCTGATCTCTGCCCGTATTTTTCCCCACAAGTGGGGTCACAGGCGGCCCGCAGCTGCTGGACAGCTTTAGCGCGTCACCTCTGCCCCTGCTAGGCTAGCCCGAGCTCTCACTGTCCCGCCCACACCGACAGGACCGCATTTCGGCGTCCTGTCCCGACCATAGGCTTCAGCAACCTCAGGGGGCTAGAAGTGCCCTAAGTCTCCACACTGTAGGCTTGGGAGCTCCCTCCCTCTAGGCAGGTCTGCTCTAATTGCCGCGGGAGAGCTTGTTTGGCTAGTGTCCTGTCTCCCTTTGCTGGTATTGCTAGCTCCAGGGGAAATATTCGTTTTCGATTAGGGAAGTGACTTAGCCCATGGGTCGGGGTGGCTGTTTCTCAGAGTGTCCTCGTGCCTTCAGTCCACTCTTTGTTCCCGCTGCTCTGTTCCTCTCCTCTGTCCCAGTTCCCCGGAGCCCCGGGTGCGTGGTTGTCTAAGCCAATGTCTTTTTAAGATTATCATTGAATATGAAAAATTTTACATTGGAGATTAATATTTAAAATTAAAAGGCATAAGGAAAATATATAATAAATTTGTATTTATACACATTCACATACATATGTATAAGGAATATATATATTTTAAGTGAGAGGTGGAGAGGCAGAGAGACAGACTCCCACATGTGCACACACCAGGATCCACCCTGCACACCCCCTACCCAGAGATGCTCTGCCCATCTGGGGCATTGCTCCATTGCTCAGCAACTGAATTGTTTTAGCACCTGAGGCATGGAGCCATACTCAGCCCCCAGGGCCAGCTTGTTCAAACCATTTGAGCCATGGCTGTGGGAGGAGAAGAGAGAGAGAGAAGGAAGAGGGGCTGTGGTGAAGCAGATGGTTGCTTCTCTTGTGTGCCCTGGCTGGGAATCAAACTTAGGACTTCCACACACTGGGTGGAAGCTCTATTGCTGAGCCAACTAACCAAGGCATTAAAATATTTTCTAAATAGTAGTATTGTAATTCAGATGAACTCTAGAGATTATTCCATTTTTTCTTCTAATTAGCTGCATCATCTTCAGCTTTGCACTGAATCCTTTAAGACTGCCTCAGTGTCCTCATCTGGGAAATGCATGATTTGGACTGGGTACTTAGCATTTGTGACTCCCTAATTCTAAATGACCCATAGAAGCCAGGTAACATTTCCAACATTATATAGGAAGTTAAAGGAACATGATGGATGAAGGGCAAGCTAGGACAATGAAATGTATTGTCTGACCTACACAAGTGTGGTGTCTGCTTCTTAGTATGTGAAGAAAAATAAATGTTTAGAGAAGGATATATCCTTTATGCTTTGGTTTTGAAGACTTCCTGTAGAATATCTTAAATGGTGGAAGCAAATAAGTATGCAAGGTATTTAACCTAACAATTAGTTTTTTAAAAGACTATTAATTAAAACCATATTCTATTAGTGCTTTCGCTACATTAAAATATTTGAAATTTTCATTCAAATTTAAATTATTTGCAAACATTTTCTGTGCATAAAGTAAGCCAAGAGTAGATTGATGAAGATAACACTGTTGTAATGGTATTAGCAACTGAGTTTGTCTTTAGGGAAACCTTTGAATATGTATTTCCTAATTTGTGCTTTCAGACAGTTTGCAAGATTTAAAAGTGAATAACCCCCCCAAAATAAAAAATAAAAGTGAATAACTCAGAGTCAGAAGTCATTTTTTTTCCCACTAACCCTACATTTACATCGATGAATGTTAATGCTTTTGAATTTAATTGTTGTTTCTAAAAGATATCTGGCTCCTTTTTTAATGTCTAGGAATTTAAATTCATGGAACAGTCTCGTTCCCCATCAGTTTCACCCAGTAAACAGCCAGCCTCAACTTCCTCAAAAACAGTAACCTTGTTTGAGCAGTACTGGAGTGGTGGAAATCCATTTGAAATTCAGGCCAACCACAAAGATGAAGAAACTGAAGATGTCCTGGCCTCTAATGGGGTATGTGGTGTTTTTAAAACATACCGTGGAACATAAGTGACGTTTTCTTATTGAAAAGTATTCTACCCACTGAGCAAGGGAATTGGTTACATCAGTGGTTCTTAACCTTTTTTTGAGGTACCAAACCCACCAGTTTCATATGCGCATTCACCGAACCCTTCTTTAGTGATAAAGTATGATTTTTTTTCCAAATTCAAGACATAGGTATATGCTTTTTGAATGGTGCACAAAATGAGCCGTGCATGAATATCACCTTGCTCAAAGAACAAAACCAACAAAGTGCATGAACTCACAACAAATTACGGTATTACTTTATTCTGGCCTCCACAGCAGAGGCTTCTCCGAACCCCTGAGACTGACTCATCGAATCCCTAGGGTTCGATAGAACCCAGGTTAAGAACCACTGGGTTAGATTTATTTATCCATTGACCACCCACCCATCTTCTGACCGATGTGTTTCTGTTCCTGTGGTTACTACTTATACAGGTAATGGGTTTACACTATGCTTTGTTCACATTGTCCTTTTAAATGATAAATTTTGCTTGTATGTTTATGTTTTTACCAGATTACTAATGGAGTAAGAGTATAGTTTCTTTGTTGCAGATTTGTATGATTAGTTGGAGATAAGGGTGCATGAGCAATTGGCCATCTGCACTTTTTTCTCAACTTCACTCTGGGCAGCTCAGAGTGTCCTTTTGTTCCGTTCCCTTTACTGAGAGTGGATAGTATCTTGCTTGATTGCCTAGCAGAGTTGTTTTTGGACTTAGAAGTACAATGTTTTTATAACATTTTGAGCAGCTCAGAAAACAGTATCAAGTAGAGGTAGTATGAGGTATGGGAAGTGTTTGAAGGCAAACTTTCTATTAACTCTGTGGCTCTTCAAAAGTTATTTTAACTTTGTGACCCTCATTTCCCCCATAATTCCAATGAGGGAATGCTTTCTTCATAGTTACCTGCAGAATGTGTTTACAGTGTTTAATTTGGATGGGTCCTTCTGACCCTCATAATCTCCTGAGGAAACCAGTATGATTTTATTTTAGCTTTGATGAAGTTAAAATGGAAAACTGTTCAGATTTGACAAATATGTGTTGAGTTTGTCAGTGTATTTTAGTTTTGGCATTTTCTTTTTTAAGTGAAGATATAATTTTTAAAAATATTGCTGTGAAAGTACACCATTATGACTTTTTGTCATGAAACAAGTTATAGTAAATTATATTTAAAATGACAACTTATTGATTCTTTGTGAAATTTGCCTTGGTAAAGTGGACTAAACTGAAAGGAATTAAAAGCCATTCCAATATTTTTGAAATACTGTTCCTCTGTATTGCTGATTTTTAGATTGAAATCTTGCACAGCATTTGATTCTTACTGTTTATGGCAATTGTGTTTTGTAAAGTCGCATGAACCCCAAATTAGCAAATATGGAGCCACTGGTCCTAGGGGAAATATGAGACTAGGTACCTGTGAGCCTCTAGTCACCAAATTTTTCATCAACTGATCATTATTTGTATTTTTGTTTTATGTGTGTTTTTGCTTAAGGATACCTAATATGTAGTGTTGATTCATTACCATTGAATCCGTGGGCAACAGCACTGTAACTCATGGCTGACTGAAGCTTAGCCAACGTGTATGAGTTTGCAATAAGGCACGTTGTAGTTCCCTTGCACTTAGGAACATTAGATAACAGTTAATGTTATGCTTAGGGGCCATTATAAGCAGTGAAATTACCATAAAAAAGTACAGTGTACTAGGTATAGTGTGAAGAGGACGCTTGTTGACAGTAGGAGAGCTGATACAAGAAGGAAGAGGTCACCGTTTGCCCTGAACTGGGAATGCCCATGTTGGGTGACACAAGAGTTTTGCCACTCTGCTCACATCCGTGAGTGGCCACAAAAGTCTCATGAAGTATTATTTTTGGGGTAGAAATAAATTTCAGTGAGTAGGAGAATCTGCAAGTACAGAATCCTTGAAGATGAGGATCTTCTGTTGTACGGTGGAATCATGAAGCCAAATTTGTGTCGAGCAGCTTTCTGAAATGTCATCAGGACCACACTGTACAAGTGAGAGAGCATGCTCGTAATGCTGATCTGCAGTTCCCCGGGGGCAAGCCACTCTTTTCCAGGTACAGTAAGTTCTTAAGAGTCAGCATCCATGTCTTAGTCTGGCCTGTCATAGTGTTTTAGAGTCTCAAAAACTAGCCGCTGAATTAGGTTAACTCTCCATGTTGTCGTCATACTGGTCTCCTGAACTGGCAAATGGGGATCAAACTCCTTAGTAAAATGGTTTTGAAAATTCAGTGAGATGATTCATGAAAACACGTAACACAGTATTTGGTTAAAACTTTATAATAAACGTTAAGCATTATTAAATCTAATTTAATTTGTAAAATTTGAGGACGATGATGCCCCTGCTTGCGTTGCTGTGCGTGGAGCGCCTTCCCATGTTGGCGTCGAGTGTTAGGCTGTGGGTTGAGAATGTCAGGAGGGTACCCTCCTTTCAGAAAGCCACCATTTCTTTCCTTGGTCTCAGTCTCTGGTTGCTAAACCTGACTTTTTAAGTTGCCTTTGGAATTAAATCTCATCATAATGATGGAGCTAGAACATCAGCATGTGTTGTATTTGTTAAACCACATTAACTCTTCCCGTTGCCAGAATTGTGTTGTCAGCCTCTTACAATGAGTCAGCAAGTTGGAAATTGTGATGAAACCTCTTAGAAGACCGGATTGTTTTAATTCGTATGAACACTTTTGTTCTCCTAAGGCCTAGCAAGTCTTTGTTTTCTTTTTTTTAAGACTTCATTTATTGACTTGAGAGAGAGAGAGAACGGGGTAAGGGAGGAGCAGGAAACACCAACTCCCATATGTGTCTTGACCAGGCAAGCCCAGGGTTTCGATCCAGCTACCTCAGCGTTCTAGGCTGATGCTTTATCCACTGCACCACAGGTCAGGTCTAGCAGGGCTTTTTGTTTCTTATTTATGTGCAGATTTTATTTATTTTTTGTTTGTTTATTTATTTATGGGTGTCTGCAAGCTTTTGTGGGTATAATGTTTGTTTTCTCTTGTGTTTTATTTTATTTTTTTAAAGCTGGTTGAGGTAGGATGGTGAAGAAAATGGACAGGTACTATGATTCTTGATGGCAAAATGAAAGCTGAATTACTGTGAACTTTCTTCTATAACTACTTCTTATAAAATTGGCTACTGTTATTGTATTGAAAGACTCCCCTGAAGGTTGGCTTTCATATCCATTGTTGAGTATTCTGTGTTTTCTCTAGTATGAATCTGATGAGCAGGAGAAAAGTGCCTATCAGGAGTACGACAGTGACAGTGACGTTCCCGAGGAGCTAAAGCGTGACTATGTGGATGAGCAGACAGGTGACGCTCCTGTGAAAAGGTAAACTTGCTCTCAGAGTGCGTGGTCATTTGCATGGTGTATTGTACATAGGATTTCCGTTAGAGGGTAAGTGAAAACAAAATCCCAAAATGAAAATTTTCTGTTGGTTATAACATCATGTGGCAGAAATGAATATGTTGTTAAAAAATGATTCTTGAAAGGCTAAAAATGTAGGTTGTTGTTTTTTTTAATATTGGACATAATCAGTGCTCTTAATTTACAGATCAATGGTTTTTGCAGAAAGAATACCAAACTGCTTTATACGGATCAGTGCTACCTTTGGAGACAATTTATGCTTCATATAGATCAGAGAAGTTCAGGGAGGAAAGTAGTCCTCTTTTTTTAAGTGAGAGGAGGGGAGGTGGTGAGACAGACTCCTGCATATGCCCGACCAGGATCCGCCTGGCAACCCCAGTCTTGGGCCAATGATGGACCAACCAACCTATCCTCAGCGTCCGGGGCTGAGGTTCGAACCAATTTAGCTGCTGGCTGCAAGAGGGGATGACAGAGAGAAGGGGGAGAGAGAGGGAGGAGAGAAGCAGATGGTTGCTTCTCATGTGTGCCCTGACAGGGATCGAACCAGGGACGTCTGCATGACAGGCCAATGCCCTTGCCACTGAGACAACTGTCCAGGGCCAGTCTTTTATTTTGTATGTGTAATTTCTGCCTGAGTCTAGTAAATAGTAAAAGTCTCCATTTATCTTGCCGTGTCATTTATGCTCACTGAGCCTTCTGTTAGGTTCTCTTTCTGTCCTTGAGTTCGCTTTATGATAAACTGTCCTCTTCAAAAAGCTTCTTCCAGTGAAATGCTCCGAATTCTGATATATAGATGAATTAATTTCATGACTATTAGGTACTTACTAACCACAAATATACTTTATCTTTAATGACAATACTCTTCTGTGCTTTACCCTCATAGTACCTCAATATATTTATAACTGATTTGAAATCTCCTCAGAAGTGAGCAACTGATGTAATTGTGAATATTTTAATTGGGAGAATTTGTTTCCATTGGTTTTTACTTATATATATATAATTAAATATCTATATCTATGATCTACTGTGAACTAAGTAGAACTATTCTGTTGGATGTTTTTCGTATATTTTATTCAGAAGGAAAACTAAATTGAAATGAACAAGTAACATAGTGTCTGTCAGTATATACAGTACTAGCATTATTTTTTCTTTGTATTTTTCTGAAGTGAGAAGCGGGTAGGCAGTCAGACTCCTGCATGCACCAGACTGAGATCCACCTGGCATGCCACCAGGGGGCGATGCTCTGGGCCATCCTCAGCCCTCAGGACAACTTTGCTGCAATGGAGGCTTGGCTGCGGGAGAGGAAGAGAGGGATAGAGAGGAAAGACAGTGGGAAGGGTGGAGAAGCAGATGGGCGCTTCTCCTGTGTGTCCTGACTGGGAATCAAACCTGGGACTTCCACATGCAGGACTAACATTCTACCACTGAGCCGAATGGCCATGGCCACAGTACTTGCATTTTGGATAGGGTTATACAACCTCCTATACTGCCTTAACTTACTCCTAAGAAGTATGAATATGACCTATTAACCACAGTCAATCAGTTAACAGTTATTATTAATTCCAACTTCTAAGTGTCTCTTAAAATTTATCAGACTTCCTTGTATTTCACTGTGTTATCCTAGTTCACGTAGAGGTAATCTCTGTGCCTGATTATTGACTCAACACCCTAACCTTGGCTTCCGGTCTCCAATCATGATGCTCATCTAATCCATTCTTGGATATAAATTTAGATTTCATTTTTATATACAGATTTGATTATGCATTTACCTGGTTAAAAGTTTAATGGTTCACCTCTGCATGCAATGTAAGGTTCATACTCCTTGGGTATTATTGGCCAGGTGATCTGGCCTTTACTTACCTCTTTTCTTGTCACTTGTCTGCCCACTCATTCTCTATGCCAGCCTTGTGAACTCTGGGCTTCTCTGAGAAAGCTTTGTTCTCTCTTATATTTAACATTAGTACATGTTGTCTCCCTTTTTATGTGTACTTACCATATCACATCTACTTTTCCTTTAAATCTAGACCTTATCTCCTAACCTCACACTCAACCATTGTGTCTTATACTTACTTCAGAGTCTAAGGATGGTATTTTTTCGTATTTGTGTGCCTGAACTAGGATGCTTGGTACATTTGATATGTAATTTCTCTAGGTCAGGACATCTGTTAAAGTGACGTAGCTTTTATTAATGGTTAATAATGTCTTGGAATCAACAAAATAGATTATAGTACTTTATTTGTTTATTTATTTTTGCTTGCTGATTTCTTTCCCCTCTGGAATGTAAGCTCTGTAAGGATAATAACCTATATCCCCACCTGATACATGGTAAGGTTTTTAGTAACTAGTTAGTGAACAGAGAAAGGGCAGATCCGAAGCCGTCTTAACTTACTGATTTACTACTTGACAACCCTAATTACAACTCTTGTTTCTCTCTGTTCAGTGTTTCTAGAGAAACCCTAAAGAGCAGGAAGAAATCAGATTACAGTCTGAATAAAGGAAATGCACCCATCTTAACAAATACAACACTGAATGTAATAAGACTTGTCGGTAAGTAGCTACATCTTTTTTAAGAAAATTATTATAGCAGTTAATTTAGTCTACTTTTGTTACCAATTTTAATTACAGTTTTTACTGTATACTCCAGTTCCCAGTGCAGTGAAAGATTTAACATAATCATATGTCAGTGTTTTCTTATCTTAATTGTGCCCAGTAGTAATATAGTACTGGTGTTAATGTCAGTTTTCTTTCCCAGTTAGCTACTTGCTAAGTATTTGTAGCTTTTACTTTTTCTAAATATCCTAATTCATTGAAATGTAATGAAAAATTATCTATGTGAGGTAGAGGTACATGTAGGATGCTGATAGTTCCAGTTTCACATTTACACAACTTTTTACCTAATTGCTTCATTGATCTTCAGTCTTCCTGTCAGATAGGCAGAATGAATTGTGGTTCTCTGGCATTTTCAGACACAACTGCTCTATAAGCTAAATATTACACCATAGGAAATGTAGTTCTTATTGCAGGTAACTCCTTTACTAATGGCTTTGTAGAAGGCGAAACATGAAGAAATGCCATATTTAAAATATTTAGCTTTGGAGATGGTGTGAAATTTTCGAGTCAGTATTTCAACATTGTATATGCTATTTCAGCCTTTAAATCTCACAAGTAGTTCTGCACATTTGACAAATAACTTCTAAAGGTGTCTTCTCAAATTAAGTCATCTATGTCATCTATACTGGTCTCAATTTTAGTGGTTTTCTATAAAACTCACTATTCTTTTTATGGAGATGACAACTCCCTGTCGCCCCGTTGGATTATGCTTGCTCTGCTAAAGTGGACTGTGTTCTAAAGATAACGTCTGAATGTTGTTAGCAAGTAGGGTAAAGTAGACAAAATGATTTTTAGAAGTCCTGTTTTCTTTAGGAAAAATAGTAGGAAAGTAATAATGAATTGAGAGAAAAAGAAAAGGTATATATTTTCATGACAAAGAAAAATGACAGTTTCTAAAAAGCTATTTTTATGGCTAATTATTGCCAGGGAAATTAGCTTTTCTTCTTTATCAAAGAGAGCTAACTAAACAGAGTCATGAGTTGCTGTCGAGAATTTATAGAATCAAAATTGGAAGAGTTCGGAGAGGTCATCTGGTATAAAATCTTAAAAGGATTTCTTTCTATAATGCCCCTAATATGTGGTAGCCCTCTAGTCTTTGTTTCGTGTCTCCAGTCACTAGAAGCATATTATTTTGTAAGACTACTCATTCTATTAGACTGATTCAATTGGTAGAAATCTCTTCCTTATGAAAAACCAAAATATCTCCCCCTGTAATTTTGTTGTCTATTTTTACCCTTAAAAGCAAAATGACTCACTGTACATTTCTTTCTTTCGTTTTTCCATATGGTCACTTTTCGGATGTGTGGTGGTAGTTACACTGGTCTTCCTTTTCTTATACCCTCCTCCCCAGCATTCCTCAGTGTCAGTGTGCTCAGTTCCCTTGTGTGGACCTCACTGATAGAGATATCCCAAAATTCTTGTCATCCTTCTCAGCCTCCTGGGCTCACTGTAGTTTTCACTGTCAACATGCTGCAGGAGATACAGTTTAATGAAGTCAACTATTGCTTAGTTATGTTGAAGTGACAAACCACCCTCCCATATCAGTGGCTTTCAACCACAACGTTTATCACATGTAATGGCTCCTAGTCATCTTAGTTCTGCTCCAGGTGTGTCTTCATTCTGAGATGCAGGCTGAAAGCAGCAATCTGCACATAGAGGGAAGAGCAAGAGCTGAACCATGTTATGACTCTGTAAACTTTTGCTCTAATGTGGCAACAAGGACTTCCTCTGACATGTCACTGGTTACTGGCCATAACAAGTCAGGCTTTGCCATGGGAGAGAGAAATATACTTTTGCTCTTGAAAGGCACTACAAGTGCTCTTACAGGGAATAGGGGGACATGGAACAGATAATTGGGTAAAATAATACAATCAACTATGTTTATAGGGTTGTTTATATTTATGAAAACTTACCTAGTTCAGAAATGACTTGCAGGCATCGTGTTGCTTTTTCTCTGAAAGACATACATTCAGTAGAGTCAAATCAAGGCCAAAATAGTATTGACAAGGGAAAAATTGATATTTCATTCAGTTAAAAATTCGAACAACAATTCAGTTAAATGCAGATAACAAATGCAAATCTTCAGTTCTTGGTAAGCATAAGGAAATGAAGAAAAAATGCATTCTGCTATTCTCATTATCTAAGGAAAGGGTAAAATAATGATAGAAATGTTCCGCATGGGTTGAATTCAGAAGACAGTAACAACCAGCTCCTATGTAAGGATTACTGATTGATATAGTGGCCATGGTCTTCGAGCAGTGAATTTATAGAAACTGAAAAAAATCTGCATTTGTCTGGGCTTTTGCTATGGCAGCCTGTAAACAGTGCAGTCCTGGGTGAAGCCTTGCTCAGTGAAGGGAATAGGGCCTCTAATTTCAGCCTCTCTACCACCAGAACTTTGACTCGAGTTGTAGTTAGGGACCAATGCCTAGTAGGATGATTTAACTTTCATGTCTTCCCATTTAGGGCCGGGATTAGATGCTGTCTTTATTTCCCCACTAGATCTTTAGGTCGACCACTTTCTCTGTCCCTGGGAGGGCTTTATCTTCAGTTTGTACATATTCATAAAATACAGTTTTAAAGGAACCACTCACTAAGGGGTTTCTGACTAGTAAATGCACTATCCATCCCCTGTAGTTATTGCACAAGGTGCTTAAAGATGATCAGTTGTCAAGGTAATGTCTCTACAAACTCAGAAGTACTTTATGCAAATAAGATACATTTTTGGTGCCTGGGAAGATGAAGGAACTAATTATTCAGTAGTTGGGAGACACGTTTGAGAACATTAAAGGCATATTTATAATGTCCTTTTCAATGAGTATTTATTTGGCAGAGAAGTAGGAGAGATTAAACGAAAGAAGGTTAACAGGCTTCCCAGCCCCAGGTGGTACCTGAATCTGTGAGAAGAGCTCAGGGAATGTCTCACTAGTTCAGAAGACCAATCCAAAAGTCTGACAGTTTCTTGTGGACTGAGGCCCACAGGTTTTAGGGAACCTGGCATCACTGAAATAGCCTTGGTATTAGAGGTCTGTCTCCTGGAGGTAGCTCTCACTGGAGTGGATATGATGGGGCCGAGGGGTAGGGACAGGCTGCCAAAATCTATGCTTGTAAAAACTACAGACCTTACAATAAAATTACTACTTTGGCAGCTGAAGGAAATACACTCCACACATGCACCAGGATTTAACCAGAGTAAGGGGTTGGGAGGCGTGGTGGGTCTGCGTGTGCATGCGTACTTGCGTAAAGCGGAGAGAATGCAGAGAGAGGAGGGCTGAGTCCAACTCTTGCTTCATTAGCACGTTCTTCTAGGTGGGGACGTCATTATTAGTTACTGTATCAAGAAATCTTTTACAATGAAAAGGTAATGCATGCAAATGGTTACAAATGAAAGTACCCCAGGATATAAACAGAGCTCCTGACCTGCACGTTTCCTTCCTCAGAGAAAACTACTCCATTTCTCCCATTTCTGTGGGAAATATTAATGTGCCTTTACAAGTGTACTTAATATGTGAGTCCTCTGTCCTTGCTTGTGTGTTGTTCCTGTTTTAGCACATGTAATAGTTACGATTTCATATACTGCATGTTTATCGTTGATGAAAAATCTTTATAGTGATCCAGAATGTTCTAGAAACATACTTTTCAAATATTTTTCAATTGTGATTTGAAAAAAGGATATCTGATTTTGTGAAATAATTACAGAAAGTGATTCTTAAGAACAACAACAACTTATAAGTAGGAGGAAAAGTAGAATCTGAGGTGGATGGTGTTTACTTTTTCATGTGTGCTTGGGTGTGTTTCTTTTCCTGACCATCCGCCTGTTATATAGAATCATCTCTCCTGTAATTAAGACAGATATGCCAACTTCTGAGGTAATAAAGACATGGTTGTGATAGGAGACATTTCCATTAGAGTAAATAAGCCATTTTTTTCTACTGCCGTTAATGTGCTTTCTCTCGAGTTATGGTGTCTTCAGTGGTACCAATTAAAATTTATAGCAGTTACATGAAGTAGAGCCAGCAACTGAATAATTTGCTCATTTGGAAATTAAGAAATGGCCTGTTTTAACATCTTCTGTAGAAGAGCATTTTTTGTAGATATTTTGCCTGCTGTTTTCCATAGAAACAAAACAAAATAACACAGTTGTTATTATTTGTTAGTTGATTCAGCCCACCTTTCTTGCGTCCTTTAAATACATTAACAAGTTTATAAATGTATAGATTTTGGTTTTTAATTTTATTTCTGTTACTGTTACATGTTTAGAGGAAAGAGAATGAGAAATATTGGCGTCTCCCAAAGGAAGCAATGGGGAGAATATGTTCGTGGCATTTTGAGGATATTGAGCTCTTGAGTGATATAATGATTCGGAAATGTTATTTTGTAGAACACGCAGCAGTATACAGTTTCCATGAATACGTGACAAACAGTAAAAATGATGTTCAAAAATCTTTGTAGATATTATTTAAATCAGTGCTATCCAAGAGTACTTTCCAGGGTGATATAACTGATTGTAGGTTGCTGTCCAATACAGCGACCACTGGTCACAAATGACTATTGAACACTTGAAAGGTAGCCAGTATAACTCAGTAATATAAATTTATTTAAAAATATTTTGGTATTTTTGATATCACCTCATGATTATAGACTAACAGATTTTGATTTTGTTCTACTTAACTTTTCTTTTCAGGTAAATATATGCAGATGATGAACATTCTCAAGCCAATTGCCTTTGATGTCATCCATTTCATGTCTCAGCTATTTGATTATTATTTATATGCAATATATACCTTTTTTGGTCGGAATGATTCAGTAAGTCAAACTTCGAGGGGAAAGTTTGTTTCTTTTAAAATCTACTTATTTTTTAAGACTTTATTTATTGATTTTAGAGAGAGGACAGCAGGTAGAGAAAGGAGGGTGGGGAACAGGAAGCATCAACTCCAGTAGTTGCTTCTCATATGTGCCTTGACTGGGCAAGCCCAGGGTTTTGAACTGGTGACTTCAGTGTTCCAGGTTGATGCTTTGTTCACTGCATCACCACGGGTCAGGCTAAAATCTGTTTGTTTGTTTTTTAAATATAAAGTTCAGTTCATTTCCTCTGTATAAAATACAGAGATAACATTATTTCAAAAATTATCTTTCAAAATTTCAACAAAATTATTGATATCAGCTTTCTGCCTACCTAATTACCTTATTTATATGTTAATTTTAAGCTTTGATATAATAAACATTGTTATTCAACTTTTTGGCAGGAAAAATATAGCATCTGTTTCTAACCTTGACATATTTTGGCAAGTGAAAAATATGCAGGTTGCCTTGGTTAAATCTGGCCCAGTGTATAATTACTGCATAGCAAATGAGACACTTTAAATATTGGCTAATAAACTTAGCAGGCACTATTACAATCAGAAGATGATGGCAAATATTTATTAAAATAATTGAAAATCTTTGAACTGAACCATCTCCCTACCAGAGAATGCATGTTTCTGCTCCTCCTTTATCTTTTCCTACTCCTGAGGAGAACACCACAGTTTTTGGCAGGTTACTGACCTGATTTTGGGGAATTATGTGGTTCACCCAGGTATTTGATAGTTTGCTATGTAAAAGCATACTGCTTGGTCCTATAAAATGTATCAGTACTTTTCATATACTATATTTTATACCTTTAAAACATTTTAATATCTACATTTATCATGTAAGTATTCATATCTTTGCTGTGATTACAAATATATCAAAGACATGATCTTTTTTTTTTTTTTCTTTTGTATTTTTCTGAAGTGAGAAGCAGGGAGGCAGAGATACAGACTCCTGCATGCACCTGACTGGGATCCACCCAGGAAGCCCACCAGGGTGCAATGTTCTGCCCGTCTGGGCCGTTGTTCCATTGCAATGGGAGCCATTCTAGGACTTGAGGCAGAGGCCATGGAGCCATCCTCAGTGCCTGGGCCAACTTTGCTCCAGTGGAGACTTGGCTGCGAGAGGGGAAGAGAGAGACAGAGAGAAAGGAGAAGGGAAGGGTGGAGAAGCAGATGGGTGCTTCTCCTCTGTGCCCTGGTCAGGAATCAAACACGGGACTTCCACACTCCAGACAGATGCTCTACAGCTGAGCCAACCAGCCAGGGCCTCAAAGATATAATCTTTTAATATGAGATCTGAATTGCCTGTGTTCTTAATTTTCTGAAATATTTCCTAGAAAGAATTCTAATATAATCAGAGACAAAATGTTAATGCAGATAGTGCAGAATTTATGTTACTATAAAATATGTAATAATTCATCACTACATTTGGAAACTCAGTAAATATTAAAGAAGAAAGACATTTGAGAGTTTTAGCTACAATAATTGTCAGAATCTTTCACTCTTCTAGAGGAGGCTTCCTCTGTCGTCTGGGCTGTGCCTCTAGACTAGTGCTGGTGAAGAGAAACTTCGCAATAGTAGAGTGTTCTGTATGTGCACTGCCTAATATGGTACCCACTAGCCACATGTGACTGTTGAGCACTTGAAATGTGACTGGTGTGACTGAGGAACTAAATTTTAAGTTGTATTTAATTTTACTTAATTTATCTTTATATATAAATGGCCATACATGGTTAGTGACTATCATATTGGATAGAATAGTTCTGGACCATTTTATTGATTGGATGTGTTAAAAATAGGGTCCTTTGGGCACTTTGGGGAACTACAGTGATTGCGTTTAGATGATACTTTCCAGCTGATGTACTGGCACAGCTTTCTTTACATGAGATTCACCAGAACCTGAGAGAGTTAGCAAGTGCCGACAGTTAGATGCTTGTTGTAAAATATCCTACATGTTTTATTTAAAATCTATCATGTTTTAAAGAACATGGTAATCTGACTATTTTTATTAAAAGCATTTTCAATCATGTAAGACTCAATAAAAGCTATTTCATTACATTCAAACGATTAGCTGTTAGTTATAAAGTTATTATCCTGAACTTAGGTGTTTACCTGTATTTCATATTAGAAATAGTTTGTATTATATTAATTCAGTGTTTTCAAACAATTAGCTGTAAGATAGAAGCTTCTATTTTTAAGCTGGGTGTCCACCCATATATTATGTTAGAAACAGTTTATATTATATGAACTAATACAGAATGTACATATGAGTATGCATGGGTAAATATACCATTTACCCAGCCTCTTACTTGCACTTTACTTTTCTGGTTATTATATTATGTTTAGTAATATTAGCTTTTAGTTACCATTAATTGGATATTGACTGTAGTCAGTGTATTGATTATTGAAAATATATACATTTTCAAATCAAACCACTTATAATTCAGTCCTTACTATTTTTAATTCTTAAAAACTGAAGGAATCTTGGGGAAAAATAACAGAGTCCAGAATCTCCAGAATGGAATTGATAATGCAGTCCAACTTTATCCAGCATACATAGGACCACAAAACTGGATTATATCCTTAAGTAAAAAGAAAATCAATGTAGTCTGACTCAAAGAAATAGGAACTAAGGGATTAGTGTTTTCAATGGACTGTTACAACTATCTTTAATAAAGTAAAATGAAATATATTTTAAATGCATGATTATCCCAGTAGAGAAATAGGAAGTTCAAATATACAACAGCAGTAATAATACTAAAAAGAAACCCTTGCACTGAAAAATACTACTTTGCAATAAAAAAAAAAATGCTGAATGTACTTAACAGCCAAATGGACATGACAGGAAAGAATTTGTGAACTTGAAGCTAAACTAATAGAAATTATTCAGAATGAATATAGAGAGGAAATGATTGCTTAACAATAGTGACCAGAGCCTTAGGAACGTGTGTGAGTTATAGGAAATAGTCACATATATGTGTCATTGGAATACTAGATGGAGACAAGAGAGATAGAATAAGGTAGAAAAAGTATTTGAAGAAACAGTGGCCAAACATGTGCAGATACAAGATGCTAACTGAACAGCAAGCAGAATAAGCACAGACATGCCGTGGGGTACATCCTCTTGAAAACTAAAATAGACTAGTTACAGCCTTCTGTACCTGCAGGTTCTGCATCCGCAGACTCAATCAACTTGAATTGAAAATATTATGGAAAAAAATTATGTTGTTGCTGCTATGTGGTATATAGTTAGGGCTACAGGGATGGTGTCTGTACTGAATATGCACAGACCCTTTTGTCTTGTCATGATTCCCTAAACAATATAGTATAACAACTATTTACATGACATTTACATTGTTTTAGGTTTTATTAGTTATCTTGATTTTATAAGTAAGTTGATTTAAAGAATAGAAGGGGTATATGTGTTATTTGCAAGTACTATGCCATTTTATATGAGGGACTTGAGTATCCACAGGTTTTGATATGTGAGGGGATCCTGGAACCAATCCCGGGCTGATATTGAGGAGTGACCATTCATAAAAGGGACCTGTGATTTGATTAACAGCTAACTTCTCATGACAAACTGTAGAGGCTAGAGGAGTATTAAATAACAACTTTAAGGTACTGAAAGAAAAGAAAAAATGTCTATCCAGAATTTTATATCCAGCAAAAATACCATTTAAGAATGAAAGTGAATTTAAGATATTTTTGGATAAAAAGGAAAAAAGTAAGAATTTGCCACCAACAGGCATGTAATATAAGAAATAATGAAGAAAGTCTTTTAGGCCGAAGGAAGACGATACAATATGAAAATACGGCCCTCAGAAAAGAGTGAAGAGTGTTAGTAATGGAAACCATTGGGAAATCCAATAGATTTTTTGTTTTTCCACTTACTATCTTTATAAACCATATAGTTGTTTAAAGTGAAATTGTAACATTCTTATCTGGAGTTCATAATACATGTTCATGTATTACATATATTGACTATAACAAGGTATGTGGGGGATATGGACTTAGAAAAGATGGCAGGATTTCTGCCTGACCCGTGGTGGCGCAGTGGAGAGAGCATCAACCTGGGACACTGAGGTCACTGGTTTGAAACCCTGGGCTTGGGCTTGCCCTGTCAAGACATAATTCCATTTATATGGAATTCTAGAAAAGACAAAACTACAAAGACAGAAAGTGGATGGGTGTTAAGTGAGGGTTGGGGAGGGAGGTGGAGAAGTGCAGAGGTGTAAGGACATCTTTAAAGGTGAGGGAACTCTTCCAGATCTTGGTTGTGTTGGTTCCAAGGCTGTATTCAATTACCAAAATTCATCAAACTGTACACTTAAAATGACTGAGTTTAACTATGTATAATATCTTAATGAAAAAAGAAGCAAACGAAGGAATGAAATTGTAAAACCTAGCAAAAATAAAATACTGTAAAGTCACCATATAAAATTAGATCATGTTTTACTACACCATGCCGTCACACAGCTATTTTGGCTTGAGACTTTCTAACATCTGTTATGTAAGTCATTTCTTATTCTTGTATCTCAGATAGGAAGAGATAAGGAAAAATAATGTGTGTGTATGCTTATGGACATGTACATGCATGTATATAATTTATATGAATCATAGGATCATATATTTTATAACTCAATAAAATTTTAAATTTATTGGCTTATATAGAATATTTTAACATTTTCCCAGATGATTGTATATATCTGTGATTACCTTTAAATTAAATTTATATTTATCAGTTGAATTGTCACTCAAGCAGTCAACCTTTTATGTCTTAGCAGTTAAGCCTCACCTCTTATTGATGTTCTTGTCTGAAGAATTGTGTAAATGCTTTGGCTTTGTTGTAGTGAGGAGAATTCTGTACTGTGAAGTGTTTACTGAGTATAACAAAATTTTCATTAATTTTTGAATGAAGATTTAGGCTGTGTAATTTGTGTTAAAAATAAGTTAACTGCATTTTATGCTTTTGCATAAATGCAACACAGTGTAGTGACTTCTGGTGTCTCAAATCTAAAGTTGTCTAACTAAAAATAATACCTTTGTGAACGAAATCCTGGTCAAGTCTCTCCTGGTAAATTTGTTATATTGATAGATATTATTGTATCCTGTCAGTGCACATGTGTAACTAGTTCTCTTGTTCCTTGAGGGCTAAGGTTTGAGTTCTTTGCTTGATGTTTTGGAATTTTTAAATGCAGTTTGTAAGCCCTGTAAAGGCAAAGTTTCTGATGAAAAACTCATCAGATGCTTCACTGTGGTGAATTTGAAGTTATAACATTGATGAGATCATCTCCACAGTGGCTAATTATGTCTTTCGTTTTTTTTTCAGTTGGAATCAACAGGGCTAGGCCTCAGTAGCAGTAGGCTAAGAACAACTCTAAACAGAATACAAGAGAGTCTTATTGATATGGTAAGTAATTAATTGGAATCAATTCTTTGGGGTGATATAAAATAGAAATCGGCCATCTAATCAACTACACAAGAATGTATGTCTATATGTTCTGAGTGCCTGAGTCTTAGTATTACACTAAGTGCCCAGAGGAAGTAAGGTGGAGGTTCCTTCAGTCTGATTGGAGAGAGAGACTAGTAGACATGGAAGACTCTGACATTGGCTGTACACCCAGTACATGTTCAAAGAGAGAAGAGGTCAAGAGGTATGTGCAGCATCCATGACAGAAGATGACTAATGGAAGAAGTGAGACTTTCCTAGCCTTGGATGGACAGGCAAGGGCCTCGTGTGAAAAAGTAGAAAGAAAGGCTTTCAGATCAAGAGTCCGAGTCTGAACAAGTGCTTTGTGTGGGGGAAGCAGCGTGGTCCCAAGTAGGGCGGGACTTGGTGATGGAGCACTGGTGTATGCGGAAGCGCTGTGTTGCAGAGTGTGGAGGATCGCGTTATAAATGGCCTTGAGATTCTAGTGTGGGCTAGCTGGTTGTGCAGAGTGAAGTCTGGATTCTTGGCTGTGTCACATAATGAAATGCATGTTTTAAGAAGATAGGTTTGGTTTCAAAACGGGGCGGATGCTCTACAGTCTGAAAGCTGACAAGCATTGAAGAGAAGAACACTTTCTTCTTGAGGCTGGAGATTTTTGTTGTTTAGTGCATTTCTCTAAATCTACATTAATCCCAGGATTCCCCAAATTTTCCTGGAACCACTAGATTGAAGTAGTATTTTTCCTTAACCTACCCAAACAAGCAATTATTTTCCTCTTTTCTTATAAGCTCTACATTATGTGCAGAACATACTTCTGTCATGATGTTTTTATAAAAATGTATTTTAAATGTTCTCCAAAAGTCCATAAATAGGAATTCTCTTCGTAGTAATAATCGGTGGCAGGAAAGGCAAATCATTCAGTCTTTCAGGAAGTACTGAAGTAACTATATGCCAGGTAGTGTTTAGTGCTGGGATTCATCAGTGCACAGAAGAGGGAATGTCTGTCTTCTTGGACTTGTATATTGGGGCGGAGAGACAGATGGACAGATAAATGATACGGTGTCAGATACTCACATGTGCTGAGGAGAAGGTGAAGCAGAGTGACAGGAGGGGGACCTTTGAGCAGAAGGTGAGTGAAGTGAGGGGCACGTGCCGTTCTCTCAGGTGAGTGCAGGAAATGACCTGTATCCATCTCACCAGCTCCCTTACCATTTGGTATCTTTTTGTCTTGTGCATATTTGGAAATGTGTAAATAAGAAAGTATGTATGTATATACTTTTTTCTTAGCACTGACTTTGGCACACAGCATTTTTTCAGTAATGTAGAGTAAATGAGTAAACTCCACAATCTTTGAGTTTTGTGTCTTCTGGCTTAACTTGGCTTGTTTTCTTGGCTTTCACATTTAATCCTGATCTTCATTTTCAGAGTCAAAGCTCCTGTTTGATGCAGCCTACTGTGTGCTTTTGTTTTCTGTATTTTTGTCTTTGAAAGTCCATTGGCTTTCAACCCCATTGGCAGTTATCTGTGTTTAGATTTTGTTTCTCCGTGTCTGATACTCAGTATATCCTTTATCATTGGATCTTAGTCTTTTGCGAACTTTTTCTTGTTGCTCCTTGAAAACCTCAAGATTGATGGGCTGTAATTTACCACTGGAGACATTTCTCCTGATGTTTTTCTGTCATCTCTACTAGTCACTAGCTTATGGTCAATCCACAGTTGCAGATTTGACCCTTAAGGCATAGATTTAATGCCTCAGATTTTGCCATCCAGTATATAATGAACTAGCATAACTGGGTGAGCATGAGACCACGTTAGGGGTTCTTTGAGACAAACTGCCACCCATCTTCTGATGACGTTTATCCGTGTGTCTGTCTGAACACTTCTGTGTTCATTGGGTAAATATTTTCCTGAACTGGTGTAGTAGTCAGATTTAGAAATGTTTTTAAAAATCAACTACACCTCCCTTACCAATAAATAAATATGCCTGTTTTTCTCTTTGGCAGTTTGTCTTTTAGAGGTGTCTTTTCTTTACATCCTTCTTCCTCCCATCTCTGAAATCAAAGATAGCACCTTGGATCAGAAGACTGTGTGTATTGATTCCAGTTTGTAAGGCGTGCTGACCTTTGACAGGGCCTCTTCATGATTCTTGTTCCTTTGGATGATAAGCCTCTATAGCAATATATTAGAAGTTTTTCTGAAATTTTCCATTAGTTTCCAATGTTTTACATGATAAATTATTACTCATACTGATAAGCATTGGTTTATTATTTTAGAAAATATATTTGTCATTCATTAGACCTTGATCTCAGGTTTTCGTAAGCTGATGTATTCTTTTTCTTTAGTTCATTAATTTGCATCTAGATTGGCAGAGAACATTAATTGACTTCTTGTTATTCAGTACATTTATTTGCTATTAAAATATAGCATAATAAGTCTGAGACCACTAGATTGAAGTAATATTTTTCCTTATATTTCTCATATGTGCTATTAATTTTATTTTTGCTATATTTATCTTCTGAGCATTGCTTAGGTAAAAAGCAAATGAAATCATTATGGTCTTAAAGATGCCACATGAAATCGTTTATCTTAAAAACATCAATGTAAAACTAAAATTTTGTTTGACACATCAAATAAGAGTCTAATAAAAGATGTCTAATGGGGAAGAGTAGGAAAGGAAGCTGGTCTGGGTGATAATGGCACTTTGTGAATTTCTCACTATCCATTTGGTGATGCTAAATTGCTTGCTTCAGACCTTTGGCCAACTTTAAATTTTTTATAATGAAAACTGTATTTTAAATGGTCCACAAAAGTCCATATGTATGAATTCTCTTAGAAGTAATAATTGGTGGCAGGAAATGCTAAAAAAATATGACTTTTGCCTTGAGAATAACGATTGATTAAAGTTTTCTTTCTCAGTGTCTTTAAAAGGTTTTATATCCTTTCCTGATTTTACTGGTATAATTGAAACACTGATCCATTTAAGTGAGCAATAAGCACATACCATTTATTTATGTCAGCTTGACATTTTTGTGACTCTCTTCTCTCTTCAAGCATTATTTCCCTTAATGTAAACACAGAACTTTAGCCTTTAAGCAGATAATTACCATATTTTTTATGCCTAAAATGCCAGTGTTAACTAGAACCAAAGGAAAGCATCTTAATGGAAACCTTTTGAAGTGGGGGCAACAATTCCAGTGATCTCTGCAGGAGTGTTTTTGTGAAAGCCTGTGTGAGTAAAGGAGGAGCGCAGGGCTCTTGCATGAGAGGGAGGAAGGAGGCAGTTAGGGAAGTGCTCCTGGCCTCTGCTGTGCACCCAGACAGAAACTGCACTGCCCTCGGGCTGCAGCTGCAGCTGCATCCTCTCTCAGCCTGCCATCACCTGTAGTTCCAGCTCCCTCTTCTCTCCTAAATGAACCGGCTCGGGCCTAAAGTCAGAGACTCTTCTAATTTTATCAGTATGCGGGATTATGGTGATATCTGAACAGAAAAGAGTGAAATTCAGACGTAGCTGTGCTATTACAAATGTGCAGTGTCCATGGTTATGCTGGAACTCTTTTGAATTTGAGATTGTGCACTTTCAGCAGAAAGCTCATGTCAGTTTTTGTTTAATCACCAAGTATTTTAAGAGTGCATGTTTGATGCTGCAGAGATTTTTTTGTACTTGTAGTGTATGATACTCTAGATTTCTACGCATAACATTGTGGAAGGAAGCTTATCTGTGCTCATGGAACCTGTAGAATAGTCACCCATACTGAGCATCTGTCAGCTTCTGACGGAACCGCCTGTTCCACCAGGAGCCCGGAATCCACCAAAGCAGCACTTCCTGGCTCGCACTCTGCCTGAGAGCCTGTGCTCTGTTTTGTGCAACCAGATTCTTCTTATGTTTATCCCGTGAGGCCTTTTGGGCGAGCCTAGCCATGTGGCCCAAGTGAGTTTTCTCTTCCCCCAATTCCTTTATTAGTTTTCTTTGTTTCAGGGTTTCAGGTCTCCTCACCATTCTTTGACTTGCTCTGAGATAGATATTCACAATTCTGAACTGAGCAAAGGTACCAAGTACATTAGACGATTCTAGAAATAGAAGGCAGAGAGCTCTCTGATGAGCAGACAAGGCTCAGGGGTGCAGATTAGTTGGATACCTATCTTTATTGTTTTTTTCTCTTTCACATGTTATTGTTTTATTAAATTTATTGGATGACATTGGTTAATAAAATTACATGGGTTTCAAGAGTATGATTCTATGACACATCATCAGTATATTGCATTGTGTTTACCACCCAGAGTCAAGTCTTCTGTCACCATCTAGTTGATCGCCTTTACCTTTTACTCCCCTCCTCCCCCGTACTTCTGGTGACTGCCATACTGTTAGCTGTGTCTACCAGTTGCTTTTAGTTTCTTTTTCCTGTTTGTTCATTTGTTGTTCACATTGAGTTCCGAGGTACTTTGTGGAAGACCAGTGGCCCTTCCAGAGGAGGAGGCAAATAAAGAATAAATGTCATTTAGTGTCAGATTGTGTTGAATTATGAAAAACTAGAAACGAAGGTAGGAAGAAGAAGAGCATGTGATTTTATTTAGGTGATCAGAGGTCCTTCTGGGAAAAAGGCATTGAAATAGATCCCTGAAGGAAATAGGAAAGCGAACCACCTGGATGAAGATTGATTTATTCAACAAACATTTAGTTAGTGTCTGTTTACTGAACAGGATGCCAGACGCTACTATTAGAGTTAAGGATACGGTTCTGTTGGGGGCAGGCAGACGGGACTCCCTCCCCATGCGCAGCTTGTTTTCTAGTAGGGAGAGGATGCTTTGGGGGGAAATGCTCTAGTTGAGGGAATATACAAGACTTTGGGGTGGAAAAATAATTGACCTGTTCCAGGAGCAGCAAAGAGGCCAGTATAATTGGAATGAAGTAATAAGCAAGGTGGTCCGCAATAAATGAAAGAGAGCTATGCAAAGCCTAGGCCACATGGGACCTTTGGGATTTCCTCTGAGGAAGGCAGGAACCCAGTGAAGAGCTTTACACAAAATTGACATGATCTGACTTGATGGTTTAAAAGAGAATGGCTTTGGCTGCAGTTTATAACAGTTAAAGAGAGAGAAGTAGGTTGTACCAAAGAATTAATGGAGGAAGCAGTGAGACATAGTCTGATTCTGGACCCGTTGAGATTTGTTGATGAATTATGCGTGGGGCATGATACTGACAGGAGTCAATGATGGCATCTAACTTCCTGAGAATGAAGGTATTATTAGTGGAAATGGATGCCTTTTAGGGGGCACATTTGAGGAGGACAGCAAGAGCTCACTGTCAGATATGTTGAATGTACTAAAGGTTAAAGTGAGGTCAGAGCTAGTATGTAAGTTTGGACTGTTGGCATGTGGATGACATGTTAAACAGGACTAAATGAAGTCAGCTAGGAAAGAGACGTGAGAGATGTCTAAGGATGAACTCTAAGGCTCTTCTGTATTTAAAGGTCAGGCAGAGGAGAAAGGACTAGCAAAGGAGTCTAAAAATTGGCCAGCGGTATAGGAGAAAAACCCAGAGGGTGTGTGGTGTTCTGAGGGCTAAGTGAAGAAAGTTTTTCAAGATCAGCCGTGTGAAATGCTGCAGGTCATTTAAAGAACATGGGTATTCAGTCTGTTGGATTTGGCCAGAGGAAGCCATTGGGAACCTTGGTATCTGTTTCTGTGGAGAGGGGCAGATGAAATCCTGGTTGGAAAGGGCTTGAAAGAGAATAAGAGGAGAGGAAATAAAGACTCATATCATCCTCATCATTATCATCATCTCTGTCAGTTAAACTAATCAAGGGCCTGCTAATGCCAGGAGGTATGCCAAGGTATTGAGTTACAAAGATGATGAAATTTCTCTCTGCCCTCTGAGAACTCACAATAAGGTGAGGGAGAACTGACAAAGTGTACTTTATGCCCCATGCAACAAATGAGTGTGTGTTGATAATATTAACACAGTAAGATACTAATTCTTCTTGGGAGACAGAACACTGTAGAATGGAGGTGAATATGAGCTCAGAGTTTTAAGTGAAGAGGAGAGAGCTAGGCAGACAAGGAAAAGAGAACTGGTAAGGCAAGAGTGTCAATAAGAGGAATAGCAAGTAGGCCAGTGTGGCTAGACCTTAGGGACGTGGAAGATTGCTTTGAAATGAGGCTGGCAAGGTAGCTGGTGACATTTGTAAAGGAGTAATGTGGTACAAGCTTACGCTTTCTCCTATACCAAATGGATAGTCATTTGGGACTTTTAAACTAGGGAGTGCTCTGGTCATTCCTCATTTTAGAAAGATCACCCACGTGCTTTAGACAAGCCAGTTAAACCTGTGGAAAGCATAGTAGAAACAGGATAAGCTAGAAGGAGAGGTATCTATTAAGGGACATTTCAAATAGTTCAAGTAAGAATGCTACAGCCTTGGTCCTGATGAAGTGGTGACACAGGAAGAAACAAACGAGAGGTGGGTGTTTAGGTGTGAGGGAGCTGAGGAGGAAGGGGTCAGGAGATTCCAGGCTTCCTCACTTGGGCAGTGTGGAAGGTGATGAGTAAATAGCCACCAAAATTATAATAAATAGCATAAGTAACCAGTTAGTACCAAACCATATGCAATTTTATTTTATTATTTTTTAGGAGTGGGGTGATTGTCTTCCTTTATAGTAGAAGGAAATAAATAATGGGGCTACAACATTGATTAACTTGCATGGCTCCCTTATCCTGATTCTCTCTGCAGAAAGCACAGTTGTTCTACAAATAACTTTTAAATGCTGATTAAATTATTAAAAATTGGAGACAGTATCTTTAGTAGAAGATAGGATATAAAAAAGAACTAACAGAATAAGACCATTTTCTAACTTGAAAAGCTTTATAATGTTTTTTCATTTTGCTATATTTATAAACCTAAGTTGTACTCTCAGAGCCTTATACATTTAATATATCTTTTATTCATAAGAAAATGTTGGCCATTTGTGACTATAGAATTGACTTAAAAAATAAACTAATTTTATGTTTACACTTCAGGTTTCTTTTTTTTTATTAATTTTAATGGGGTGACATTAATAAATCAGGGTACATTTGTTCAAAGAAAATATCTCCAGGTTATCTTATCATTCAATATGTTGCATACCCATCACCCAAAGTCAAATTGTCCTCTGTCACCTTCTATCTGGTTTTCTTTGTGCCCCTCCCCACCCCCTCTTCCTCCCTATCCTCCCTCCCCCCACCCCGTAACCACCAGGTTTCTTTTTGTGTATCTAATTTTTGTGCTATAATTTTTTTGAGGATCTTCTAAAGCTCCACACACGCTGCTTTTTGGCATTCCACTCACCATCTTCCTTCATATCAGTAACTTGCCCCGGGCAGATACAATACAGCTGGTTGGGTTTCAGTTTATAACTACATTCTAGTCTTTCTTGATTAGGTTTGGGTGTGAAATGGTTAATCACACCATGATTTTGATATTTACCAACTTTGTTTTTAAGAGGCAATCTCTTTTCCCTTACGTACAAGTTCTTGAAGGACGTCTCAGTATTGTCTCTGTGGAAATTTAATTCATAAAGATTCTTAATTCATAAAGATTTCTTGTGTTGGTCAACTTTAGGTCATCACAGATAATATCATATAGAGTTGGATCATTTTCACTTAGAATAAAAAGGAAAGTTCCAGTAATAAGAAAACATAAAAGGAGGAAGAAAAAGAAACCAGAATAGGAACTAAATGCAATTAATACATGCCTAAGAGTGTTTTAATCAGAGTTCTAATTTTGTAAAATCACATGGTTTATTGCTGTTAGATTCGCTTTTTCAGACTGTGTGTGTGTTATATTTCCAGGAAGTTTCAGCTGATCCTACTGCCACACTTGCAGCAGCAGAAGAGAGGAAGGAGAAGGTACCGAGCCCACACCTCAGTCACCTAGTGGTTTTGACATCTGGGAATACATTGTATGGGTTGGCAGAAAGAGTGGTAGCCACAGAATCCTTGTAAGTTGTTAAAAAGCACTTGCTGTGCCATTGAATATTTGAGAAACGTTATTAAAGTAATCATGTATAATTAGGCTTCTAGCTATATACATCTTCCACTTCTAAATACCACTTAATGTACTTTTGAAAAGTATATCGTAAACTAGATTACCAGTGGATTTTTAAAAACTGCATGGTCGGTTTTCAGTTATGTAAATGGAAGGAGGAAAATCTTTTAAGTTCTTATATTTAGCAACATAATCCTTGCTTTAAGTAAAACCTTTTAAAAATCATGTTATAGTATACTATTTTCCTATTGAATGGTGATTCTGGTAAAACTGCACTTTGTCAGTTTTGTGTTAAACATAGTCTATCCTTGACATCTGCAAGGGTGCTTCCTGACCTTTATAAATCCCAGTTTTTAATACAACTGAAGCATGTAACTTCTTCCATAACATGCAGTCGATTATAACTTAAGAATTTTTGTGTGCACAACAAAAGCAGAGAGCAGTGTGGCTGCCAGCCAATGGCTGACTGCTGGCATACCAGCCTCCTGACCTGAGGGTGACGTGTATGTCTCCGCCAAGTTAGCTTGTTGCGTGTTATGAATGTTTGTGTAACTTCTGAAGTTTTAGATGTTAAATCTGTGGTTTCACAGGTCTGTTGTATATAATTAAACGGGATCTTTAAAAGAAATTCTTTCAAATCCTCCTTTAGTCTTTGTGTTATCTGTGCTCATATCTTAACACACAGAACAGCGTCATTCTACAGCTTGGTATCCAGACCAGCTCCTTCTTCCACCTGAGCTCATGATCAGTGAGAAGCTCAGCTTTGATTTTTGTGTAGGTTGTAGTTCGCTAAGGTGGAAAATTATTTCAACTATTAGACTCTTGCTTAGAGATCTTCAGGATTACTTATGCGGAAATCTTGGCAGGCTTGCAGTCCTGTCCTTTGCTTACAGGGGGTTGTTTGTTCTCTTCAGGGTGTTCTTGGCCGAACAGTTTGAGTTCCTCCAGCCGCATCTGGATGCTGTGATGCCGGCGGTCAAGAAGCCCTTTCTTCAGCAGTTTTATTCTCAGGTCAGAGCCGTCTGTCTTGTGTATCGTTGCAGCTGGGGCAAGATGGGACTGTCACACGTTATGTGGTTCTTTTCTTTTTTTAACACTAAGGATCAGTTTCCAAATCCCAGGACAGCTGGATTAGAGTATTTGTTTATTCACCCCTGAACTCCTGGGTTGAATTCTTATTGAGCAGCTCCTATAACTTTTAGTCTTATGGAAGAGAAGGCCAATGTATTTGAAACATAAAAAGGGAAAAGAAACAGTGGCAAGTGTTAACCCTGACTGCAGGAGAGGAGAGGAGGCGTGGTTGAAAGTAGGTTGTCTACAAAGCCTGTGGATGAGGTGATGTATCGACTTGACCAGCCAGGCGAGAGGGGAGCATATTCCAAGTCAAGGGGCTGGCTTATCCGAAGGGCAGCAGGTGGGGGAGAAACAGCTGGGGACAGCGCACATCGTCAGAGCAGGAAGGGCCTGTGACGAGAACGTGCAGAGCCACGAGCAGGAGCCACACGGGGCAGCGCTCCCAGCCAGGAAGGAGCTGCACTTGACTCCCGTCCTGGGAAGCTCCTGGAGGCTTTGAGCCGGGGGGTCCAACGTGGTTGCGCATTTCAGAAGTGTGCTGTGGAGGCAATGTGGGCAATAGACTTTAGAGGGTGAGCCTAGACCAGGGGTCCCCAAACTTTTTTGCACAGGGGGCCAATTCACTGTCCCTCAGACCGTTGGAGGGCCGGACTATTAAAAAAACTATGAACAAATCCCTATGCACACTGCACATATCTTATTTTGAAGTAAAAAAACAAAACGGGAACAAATAAAATATATAAAATAAAGAACAAGTAAATTTAAATCAACAAACTGACCGGTATTTCAATGGGAACTATGGGTGTGGATGCATCCTGTGCTCCTCTCACTGACCACCAATGAAAGAGGTGCCCCTTCTGGAAGTGCGGCAGGGGCAGATAAATGGCCTCAGGTGGCCGCATGCGGCCTTAGTTTGAGGACCCCTGGTCTAGAAGCAGGGAGCCTGTCTCGAGGGCTGTTACAGAAATACAGTCAAGAAATGATGGAATCTTGAGGTGGGTAATGGGAGTTGAAATAGAGAGAAGTAGAAGGACTTGAGAAGTACTGTATGTGTTAGCTGGTCTCCATGAAAGTCTGTAGTTCTTTTAGAGTTATAGTGTCTGTTGTTCTCAAGTTTATTGAGTGTCTCAAAATTATGTTTTGAGGAAGACCTTTGCCCGTAAATTAAAGTATTTTCATAATATAAATCTCCAAATGAATAATGTTTTACTTTCAGATATGATGTATACTAGAAATAGAAGCAAAATAGCCTTTATAAATGTGATACTTTTAAAAAGCATTTGTTTTTCTTTCTGTGAAATTAATTCCAGACAGTCTCAACTGCCAGCGAACTACGCAAACCAATTTACTGGATTGTAGCTGGTAAAGCCATTGATTATGAACAGATGCTACTCCTGATGGCTAACGTGAAATGGGATGTAAAGGAAATTATGTCACAGCACAACATATATGTAGATGCATTGTTAAAGGCAAGTACTCTGGGAAACATCTTTGGTAAAAATAATTTTCTTAAGAGAACTGTTCCTACAATTGCAATAGCTCTGAAGTAGTAAGCTTATAGTTATAGTATCACCACATTTCTAATATTGTGATATTCAACTCCCTGAGTTAGATTAGGCTTAATTTCTGAATTTTGTGTTCTTTCAGATGCCAGAATACTTTGTATATTTTCTTTTTTAGCTTACTCATTTTCTATTTTGAGTTAGAGAGTTTGGTTGGCATGTGTTGGCCGACTCTCATACTATATAATCTCAGTAGCCAGGACTGTCATGACAAGAAGGTTTTTATACAGTTTTATATATTCATTAGCAAGAGACCATGCACCTGATCATTCTAAGTTGTTTTTTACAGAAATCACATGACCTTTGTAATTAATGATTTAATTATAAAGTTTCCTGGAAAGAATTCTAGGCATTTTAAAATATTTATGCATCATGAGATATTCCTAGATCACCTGCCATGTGCCAGCACTGATCCGGGTCCTGGCATATAGTTGTGAGTGAAGGAACTTACATGCCCTCAGGAACTGACATGGCAGTGAATGGCAGTGAGGGACAGTAGGACAGAGATACGTTAAGATCTGACATGTCAGGCGAGGAATAATAGTCCTGTGTGAAAATAAATGATCTGCAGAAGAGGATAGAGCGTGGCAGGGTGTGCGTGGGTGGGGGAGGAATCCCGCTTATTTATTCAGTTGTGGTCAGAGAGGGATTCTGATAGGTGAGAATTGAGAGGCCTGCAGCAAGTGAGAAAATGAGACGTGGATGTCTGAGATGAGGAAAGAGCATCTGAGAAAATGAGAACAAACTTTCAGAACAATTTTGTTTTTCCTATTTGTCAGTGAAAAGGAAATTGGCCCTTCTTAACTCCTGATTTTTATCTTATTTATTTACACAAATATTTTAATCTGCTTCCAAGGCAATAAATAATAGCCCAGAACACTTGAGAACCAGTAAACAAACCCAGAGATCCCAATAGAGATAGTGGTGGAATTCATGCAGTGTGCTGGCCCGCAGCAGTGCTGGTCCTCTGCCGGGTTTGGGTTGAAGGTGGGGTCTGTCCCAGACTAGAGGAGCTAAGGGTGCCTAGATCAGTTAGCGGCATCTAGGAGTTCTCAGCAGACCCCAGGACGAGTGAGTGAAAGGGGGCTCTATAATTGTCACCTTGAAGACTTAATTTCTAGAGTACCAATGGGATTTCAGTTGCAGTTGTTTTATTTGGAGTCTAATTTACAAATAATCACACCTCTTTTTTTTTTTAACAATTCTGTTTTTAAAAGTTAATTCTGTTTTTGCCTGACCTGTGGTAGCACAGTGGATAAAGCGTCGACCTGGGAACACTGAGGTCGCCAGTTCAAAACCCTGCACTGGTCTGGTCAAGGCACATATGGGAGTTGAGCTTCCAGCTCCTCCCCCCTTTCTCTCTCTTTCTCTCTCTTTCTCTCTCTCTCTCTCACTCTGTGTCTTCTCTCTAAAATAAATAAAATAAAAATTAAAAAAAAAAAAAAAAAAAGTTCTGTTTTTTACGACATGCTAACTATGGGACGTGTAGGGATAAAGAAAACGAGACTGAGGCACGCAATGGCTAAACATACTAGAGGGAGGCTGCTGGCTTCAGTTATTCTTAGTTCCAGGAAACATTAATACTATATTGTAAGAAATAACCAATGCTACTCAGATTACTAACCTGCACCCAGTTTTTGCAGCTTAAAACTTTTCATAAAGTTTTATGATAAGTTTTGTTCTATTAATTTTTCAAGTCCAAACTATTAGTAAAAAGCACTATGCTTTGTTGCCTCAAAACAGTCCTAAGTAAAATGAAATGGTTTTATCATTCTTTCTACAACATCATTCTTGTGCATGAATTTAAAAATGAATAGAATGACATTTTATCCAATAAATGTATAATTTTATCTTTAAAGTATTAATGAAACTCTTGAAATCCAAAGGAGAGTTCACTGTGGTGAAGCCTAAATACGGTAGCAAATAGCACTGCTTTGCAAGATCCGTGAAAGGAAAATGTCAAAGAGCAACTATTTATTTAACTTTTATTTTCAGAAATAAGCTTAGTAGATTGAAGATGCACTTCTTTTAGCAATTACCTGTCAAAAATAAATCATAAAAATATTGTAATTGGAAGTAGCAAAGGATAACACAATAATAATTATATGATAGCTTGACTGCTGATGATCAAATTAGATTTTTTCTTCCTGTGTGTTATTATTAAATTTGAACTCATGTCAGTCTTGACTTGTGAAGCATTGTATAACTTCTCTATTGAGGAAACTGAAGAAAAAAAAGTCACATTAAGCCTTCTTAAATTTATTTGAAATATATTGTCAAGGAGGATCAACAGCTTTTATTTATTATTTACTTATATTTAACAGCATTTATTTTTACAAATGAACATATTTAGGTGAAATATATTGTCAAGCAGGGTCAACAGCATTTATTTATTTATCTATTTATTTTTAACAACATTTATTTTTGTAAATGAACATATTTAGGTGATAACAGTCCAAAGAAACCAGAAATACATTTATTGAAGGGTGAACCAACTGTTGTTTTTATGTAATAGTTGGAATTGTCTGCATTAGTTACATATATGTTCATTTTTAGTAGAGTGGTATAAAAGTTACTTATAAGTAGTAAAGATGTGCAGTTATTCTGCAGGTAATAGAAAATGTTTTATTTTGACAGTCTTACTAAAAATTTGCAGCTCTTACATGACTTTTGAATCATTGGCTATAAATAACTTACTTTCAAAAATATTTAGGAAAGAGAATAATTTATCCGATTGCTCTCTAAGGAATCTAGATAATCACAAGTTACAAATAATTCACTCTGAATTGAAGGCTTATTAAAACATTTTTTAAATTGGGTCTCTTGAAGATATTTTTAAAAAATAGATTATGAAGCCATTTTAATACATACTGACAGTCATAGAAAAATTTGAGATGTAAAAACATTTGAACATGATTAGAATTGTTTAATCAGTTGCTGACACGTACTTTATTTGAGATGAAATGTGATGCACACACACACTCTGTGTTACAGCATAATGAAACAATATGACGGGTTTTTTAAGTATTTCAAATTGAATAAATTTGATGATCTCCATTTGTTTTACTTGATTTGATTCTCAATCTTTATAAATACTTTTTTCTAAGATGAGAAAGCAATGTGGCATTGTAATCATATTCACGTATAGCCATGACTTTTGTCTTCTTAGGAATTTGAGCAGTTTAACAGGAGATTAAATGAGGTTTCTAAGAGAGTTCGGATACCCTTGCCCGTGTCCAATATACTTTGGGAGCATTGCATACGACTGGCTAATAGAACTATTGTGGAAGGGTAAGTGTTTCCTGAAAGCATCATCCTATTCCTCAGTAATAAACCATAATACATGAATGACATCTGTTATCCTCCAGTGGATGGAGAGCTAGCTAGAGATAGTGAGAAGTAGCAGATAATCCCATAATAATTCACGTTTGACCTTGGGATCTAATGACACAGGAAGCCATAAACCTCACTGTGCCACCTCTGTGCTTTCTTTTCTTGCTGGTGACCTAGAGCCTGCTCCTGACAGAGTGAGGAATGCAGCAGCTAATGGCTGTCTGAAAGTTAAACCAGTAATGATCGTTACCTAACAGTAAGCTGACAGCACTGTTCCTCTCTGTTTTATGTCAGAGAGAAAGCCTAGCCTCAAATATCGAGGCTTACAGAGCTTAAATAACTTGTCTAAGTTCAGTGTTTATTTGTATTACTCATTTATTATTTATTCATATTATTCCCATTTTATTTCTTTTTAGCTGCACTTAATAGTCACTATCACTGTTTTAGGTGTTCGGCACGGTTGTTAGATATATAATTTACCAAGTGATCCCCTGACAAGTCCACATTTTTTTAAATACAGAGAAGACTTAGGAACTCCTGATTTGCTGATGGCAAAGTCAGTCCTCATAGCCACTGTATAACTGTTAATATTATTATAAACTGTATAATCTTTCATATGTTGACTTCAAAGATCTATCAGTAGTAGTTTTCTACTTACTCAGAGGCCATGCTTACTCTACCTATAACATCTAGAACACAAAAAAGAGGCAGTTATACATTTAAGGTATCCCTGAAAGTAGATCACTATTTTTATTTTATTTTTTTAACATTTTTGAATTTAGAAATTAAATTTAATGAGGTGACATTGGTTCATAGGAACACACAAGTTTCCTGAATCCACTCAGAGTGATCTAGTATTGCACATCAGTTGAACTGTTACATTATCATTTACCTGATTTCTCTTCAGTTCTTATTAGTTATAAAAAGAATGTACTGTATTAGAAAGTAGAGAAGTGACGGACAAGCTAACAACAGTCTGGCACTTGGTTTGAAACTGACAGTCTATAAATCACAACTGGCTCCATGTTACCGTCCTGACTGAAAAGCATTTTTAATAGATGTAATAAAGTAGAAAACTGAATAATAAGTGTTTATTATGAAGACTTTTATTTTTTTTTATTTAATTTTTTAAAATACTTGTTTACTCTAGATTATTTTTCCTGCAAATTTCCTTAGGGAAGTACCTATTCCCTACTGTTGGATTCTCCATGTTTTGTATGATTTAAGGAATGAGACACTCACTTTAAGGAATAAAATGTATGTGAAGGTTAATATATTCATTCTTATTCCTATTCAACCTTAGAACATAGTTTTTCAGTAATGTGGGATGCAGAATAAGTCTCTTAGGTGTTTTATTATTAAAAATATGTCTATGCTTTTCTATGTTTATTACATGCTCATTTTTCAGGTTTGCTGAATGTTCATGGAAAAATTATTTCATTTGTTCTCTCTGTGTCAGGTATTTACAATATGAAACTAGGATTACTTTTATGAAACTAGGATTACTTTGGAGTATTCATAGCTTAGTTTTTGAAATAATTTTTGGCATCCAGATTAACTGGAATACCAGTTTTACTTTCCTATAAGTGATCACGTTAACTGAGCATGGAAAACAGCATGTAGAGAGAGCAGCAAAGAACTTTAGAAGTTTTTCAGTCTCTTTGCTTTGCAAGTAAGGAAACTGAGGCCCAGCTGGGTAAAATGATTGCTGAGTAAAGGGGGCTGAACACAGTCCAGTCCTTCTGACACAAGGCTCATGTGCTTTCCCCTCTGTAAATGATGAGCTTGTCTAGTTTGGGATTGGAGAAACATTTAACTATCTACCATTTTCTTTTTCTAACCATCTGATCATTTATGGCTATATTTTTATTGTGTATCTTAGATATGCCAACGTCAAGAAGTGTAGCAATGAGGGTCGTGCTTTGATGCAATTGGATTTTCAACAGTTTTTAATGAAACTTGAAAAACTAACGGACATTAGACCCATTCCTGATAAGGAATTTGTGGAAACCTACATTAAAGCCTACTACCTGACCGAGAACGACATGGAACGCTGGATCAGAGAGCACAGGGTGAGAACTAGGAGACAGTTCATGACGTTTGTTCCTTTCCCTTTGTTCTCTTCTTGTCTGCTAGGCTACAGAATTCAAGGTCAGCAGAGCGAAATATAGAGGAATATTGGCTTTCTTAGCATGGACTTCTTGGGCCATTTCTTTACCACGTTCACACTGTGTCTCTGCAGTGCCCTTTGCCTAATCAAGCCATTTTTGAGACCTTTGTGAACTATAACAGTAATTATCTAGAAACACAGCCAGAGCTTGAACGTTAGCTATATTTATCCTGCAGCTGTGTTGTAGGGAACAGCTGAGGTTGGTTAACATCAAGACAAGTTGAATCCAACAGCACTGAAGTGATTCACAAGCTAAGGTCTGTTATTATATAACTTAAACTTTCTTGTAGCTTTCAACAATGAATGAATCAGTGACATCCTGAGCACTCTGACAGATAGTAGTGCTGACTGAATATATTAATACTAAATGGCTAGATGTAACTTCATCCTCCATTAGGTTTTACCTTAACTGTAGATGAGGTTATTTTTGTGTGTGTGGATAAGGAGAAAAATACAACTTATTAAGTGTTGTTTAGGATGTGAATTTTTGACACAGTTCAAATCAACATATATCACTGGAGCTTGCTTACCACAGGGAGCTTTTCTGTATGACTGTAACTGTGTTTGTCTAGATGGGCAGTATATGAAGGCAAATATAATGAAAGTATGGGAAGTTTAAAATTATCACTGTATTTTATTCTTCAGGAACTCTAGTATGCACATTTGTTTATGCTGTAACATCATTGGTGAAGGCTAGGTAAATTTTTAATTCATTTTACCGGGTAAGGACATAAGGAATTTTTATATTAACTTTTATCAGGCTTACCCTTTCTGGTTTCAGCGTTCTGGGAAAATGAAATGTCTGTTAGCCTGGAGCTAATTTAGCCTGAGCTTTTTGCACACGTGCCCACTTGTAGGTCAGTTTCAGATCTCTGGGAGCAAAGTAAAACGTATACTATTTTCAATGATTTCAGAATTGAGAAAAATGTCACCACTTTTAGTCCCACTGACCTCTGACATTTGAGAGTGAAATGCTATACCAGGTGCAGGTGGGCTGCTGAATGTTGCTAGGACCTGATTAGTAAAGGAAGCCGTAACCGCTTTCAAGGTTGGTGTCGCAGAAAGGTTGCCAGTCGCTGAGGAGAAGCAGCCCAGGGCTTGGGCACCCGTTATCTGGTGCAAGAATGGGGCCCACTTTCCGTCTTCCTCTTTTAGTATAGTGGGCTAAAGTTTTAGTTTAGTAATTTGGAAGGGCTTTAACTAACTGGCATTTGTAATTCAGTGAAAATTCCTCAGCAAGAGGGACTATCCTGGCCCTGGCTGGTTGGCTCAGCAGTAGAGTGTTGGCCAGGCGTGTGGAAGTCCTGGGTTCGATTCCTGGCCAGGGCACACAGGAGAAGCACCCATCTGCTTCTCCAGCCTTCCCCCTCTCCTTCCTCTCTATCTCTCTTCCCCTCCTGCAGCCAGGGCTTCTTGGGAGCAAAGTTGGCGCAGGCACTGAGGATGGCTCCATGGCCTCCACCTCAGGCACTAGAATGGCTCAGGTTGCAGCGGAGCAATGCCCCAGGGGGCCGAGCATCGCCCTCTGGTGGACATACCTGGTGGATCCCAGTCGGGTACATGTGAGAGTCTGTCTCTCTGCCTCCGTCCTGCTTTTCACTTTAGAAAAAATAATAAAATAAAATAAAGAACTGTCCTGTCTTCAAGGGCACTCCAGTTCCACAGTGTCTAACTGGTGCTCAAAGACAGTTGTCCTCGCTAAGTGGTAACTGGTTGTGTAAGAGGATTTACCAGGTGTTTACAGGTGCTCTGAGAGGTCAGATGTGCAAAGTGAGTGTTCTCATGTGTTGGAATTGCGCTGTCTTTAGTGGGTTGCCTCCAGCGAAGACACATTCTTTTCCTAGTAGGTGATAGGCTCAGCCCTCTCTCCTGTCTGAACTCTTGCTGTTCAACCTCCAGAACCACGTCAATGTGTAAACTTCTGTTGAGTTCCTGTTCTTTCTCATCTTAGCAACTCATTTTCTGAAATTCATAAACCTAATAGATTTGTACAGCAAATACAGTCTTAATTTCACTTACTAGCTAACAATTACAATATGAGGGTCTGAAATCCAATAATTTCTTGATCTTTGTTACCTTATTCATTTATTCTATCTGTAAAGAGTTGTTCTTTGATTAGAGATTTTTGTTTTTTACATACAGTGTTTGCAAAATACCGAGTACTGGAAAATACTTATTCAGTAGTATTTTAAAAATTTGAAATGTCAGTGTATTTTGATAACTTAATAACAAAGACTGTCATAGTAACAAAATGTGAGATCTTACACGTAAAAAGGTTAGTAATGTCAGATTATCTGCCATATTAAAAAGATTCTAGTGCTTCCTAATTTGAATGTATGCTATCCTTATTCCCTGTTGGTTCAGCTCAATAAACAGTTTGCGCTTGCTGTCTCAGCTACAGTTTGCTTTCCCCTGGCTCACAGTGTGCAGTGACTACCCACTGAGACCTGCGGGTCTGCCTGTCCTTGCATCACATTGATCAGGTACACGTCTTCCAGTGTGCTAAATTTGGATCTTCTTTTTTTGAGCAGGAGTATTCAACGAAGCAGCTGACCAATCTGGTAAATGTGTGCCTGGGGTCCCATATCAATAAGAAAGCAAGACAGAAACTTCTGGCAGCTATAGATGACACAGACAGACCCAAAAGATAATGCACGCAGTTCTTTTTCCTCCACACCACTGGTCTCTCCACAAGTGGGACACGAAAGCCAGTGCCATGCCCTCCTGACCACTGTCCGCCAAGAGTACCTGTGCATGTTCTTCCCAACCGACATGAAAACACTGACACTCCTTTCGTCTCCTCAAGTGACTTTTGTATGCTCTGATCTGCCTTCAGCTTTTGGTCTCATGTGTTGTATTCCTCCCTGAAATGATACTACTGCCTTGTTATAGCTATTGTTACATGATTACCGTATACATTTTACAGAAGAATGGACTGTAAGTATGTAATTATACGGAACTGTGACAGTATATTCTTAGGCTGCTTTTGGAGAATGAGTTTATGTTGACATTTTTCTACCCTCTGACTTGGTCCTTAATAAGCATAATATTAGAGGGTTCATGTACAGTATCCTAATTATGAGCACTGCATGATAATTGAGAAGTTTGTGTCAGCAAAACAGTTGAAAAATCAGTATGTTCTCTGTTTGCAAATGTAAAAGTTTGTCAGCTTTAATTTGGTTATAATTCAGTGATCATAAATGAATAAATTTAATAAATGTTATACTCCAACATGACCAGCCTTGATCAGACTCTTTTTTGATATTTTTCTATGGCAGGCAGAATTCATGACAATACAATGGAATTTTCTTTGTGTATTCGATTTTAATTATCTTACCTCCTGACACCGAGGGTGAAAAGTGATTTCATTAGGTCTACCTTTTCAGTGCCTGAATAGCACACAGAATTGTGATTGTGAGATTTTTGTTGTTGTTGTTAACATGGGATATTTTTTTGTATCAGTTTTGTTCTCTTTGAATTTAGCTTTTGTCTTAGGACAGCATGCCTTGCTTAGCTGCCTCATGGGAAGAACTGTTAGCCAAGCGTAAGTACCGGCTCACCTTTCTTAGCTATTTGCTTTGTATGACAGGTGTAAAATATTGTGAGTTTAGCCCGGGATAAACTTTGGAACTCAGTTAGTAGTTGTGTAATGTTCCTCTAAACTTAACTTGGAAGTCAGGAGTTTTCTACCAACATAGTATATGAGACAGGAAAATTTCCCAAGTACTCCTGCTGGCTCTCTGATAAGGAGTGTTTTGCATGTTCTTTCTGACTGGAGAGTAGAAGACGTTTAAGCTCACATGGTGTTGGTCCAGGATTCCTGTACATGACCTAGAAAGTAAATAGCTCACAGAATCCTGAAGCATCTCATGAAATGTGCCTTGTGCCCTGTTAGTCTTCTGGGAGCAGAGGTGCTGAAGTGGTGGCAAAGGGTGACCCAGCATGGAGATGATAAAGGGATGATTGTCACTCATTGTCCATCAGTGCCTGCAGCCATCCACAGATAGCACAGTACAGTATGCTATGTGTGGAACTAGACGTGAACTTGCAAGGTCGCTTCTGCTCATATCCATTATCTGTATACAGCCCCTTGAAGAAAACAGACATGAAAAAAGCTTGGTCCTATTTTCCATGTCATATTCGGCTAACCCATAAAGAGCTAACCATTCTCATTTATTTTTCAGTCGATTAGGAGCTGCTTATTTCTTTTGTTTACATGGATTGTATAGTTGTCTTTCTTTAATTTTTTACTTTAGTTCACTCTAGATATTATGAATAGCAGTTGCCTGCCTGGTAGGGTATTTTCCAGGGTGACAGGAATTAATAGACCTCGTAATCTACCCATACTTTGAATGTTCCTCTTCAAAATAAAAATGATAGCTCTTTTTGATGCTTTTTGCAAAAGTATTTGTGCATTAAAAGATAGCCTAATAAGTGCTAAAAAAAAAATCAAAACTATAACAGGAGATATGAATCATGAAATTATCTAATAGACATTTTAAAAATACTTTATGCAGTGATATTGAATTATAACTATATAACATTTTGTGAAACTGATTTTAAGATAAATAGAATTGAAAAGCTTGAGAATGTCAATGGAATTACACATATTTCAAAAACTTAACTGTTAAAAAATTTTTGTGTGTCTGAGGTTTCCTTAATTGACATTGTGTATGAAAGTGTCTCATAGAAGTCGATTATAAATTGATATGAGAGCACGGTAGTTTATTCCCTGTGCAAGAAATGATTATTGCTACCACTACATTGTCTCACATTAAAAGATACGTAGCACTTCAAGTGAACTAGTTTGCTTCAGTTTGTAAAACCTATAGAGACCTTATAAGTTTACTTGGAATAACAAGCTCATTTACTGAACTTAAGAAATGAAATAGAATTTCTCTTGAAGCCAGGATCTGGTGGTACTTGTATCTTTAAGCAGTGTTTTCTTTGAAAGTTCCTATTTAGCTAAGTGCTAAACTGAAACTTTTAAATTAAATAGATTAAATAACTAGATTAAGTTAGATTTCATTATTCACTCACTAGAATGTGATTATAAAAAAGGCTTATAACTTGACCCTGGCTGGTTGGCTCAGTGGTAGAGCGTCAGCCTGGATTGTGGAAGTCCCAGGTTTGATTCCCAGCCAGGGCACACAGGAGAAGCACCCATCTGCTTCTCCACCCTTCCCCCTCTTTTTTCTCTCTGTCTCTCTCTTCCCCTCCCACAGCCAAGGCTCCATTGGAGCAAAGTTAGCCTGAGTGCTGAGGATGGCTCTGTGGCCTCCACCTCCGGTGCTAGAATGGCTCCAGTTGCAACAGATCAACACCCCAGGTGGGCAGAGCATTGCCCCCTGATGATGGGCATACCCGGTGGATCCGGGTTGGGCACTTGCAGGAGTTTGTCTCTGCCTCCTGGCTTCTAACTTCAGAAAAATACACACAAAAAAAAGGCTTATTACTCAATTTACTTCGAAAGCACAGTTACCTTTTGTAATGAAAAATTGGACCTAGAGATGGAATATAAGTTGTGCTCAGAGCAAAAAAGAAGTGGCCCACGGGAAAAGTATTTTTATATGATATTCTTTGGAATAATTTTAATATAGACTTAGCAGTTAACAAAATGTTACTTTGAACTATTGACAATGACTAATGACAGAACTATTCTGAGGTAGTTTTGTAAATGTTAAGATCACAACTTTTTACAGATTTTTTTATTATGAAAAATGTTTGCTCAATTCTTTTCACCCACAAAATTTTAAAGACCATGAAAAATTTAAGCTGCCCAACTCTGTCCATGGACAAAGCATGTCAGATTTCAAACATGAGAATTCTTCACTCATTCAAAATGAACAGAGGACAGTATTTCATTAGCTCTGGTCATTTTCTTGATCAGTATGTTCTTTTGTGAATATTGCTAAGTAGACTTGCACCATTTTTTTAGAATTTGAAAAGAAAACCACGTCTAAATATTCTCTTCCACTTGGTAGGGATGTTGGGGCAGGGAACTTGGGAAAGAAGGACAACTAGTGTCCCTCAGTGATTTTTATTCTTTAAAGATATGACTTAGAACATTTATGTTTTGTTTTTGATGGGAAACGATTTTTTAAATCAGTTACTTTAGTGATCACTTGATCTCAAGACCGAGAAATCTCTGCCCCTGTAAGGATTTCCAAATTTGTTCCTTAAGGGATTTTTTTTTTCCACACAGACCTGAGCTGTTTAATCCACAGCAGGGATTTTCTTGGTCAACTGCCTAGGCTTTTTTTTTTTTAATTAAATGTATTGGGATGACATTAGTTAATAAGATTATGTAGGTTTCAAGTGTACGTTTCTATGATACATGATCTGTGTATTGCATTGTGTTCCCACCACCCGAAGTCAGATCATCTCTGTCACCATATTTCAGGTTCCCTTTACCATTTCCTATCTTCCCCTCCTTCCCTCTGGTCACCACTATATTATAGTATATGCGTTTCGTATTTATATACCACATATGAGTGAAATCACATGAATCTTAGCTTTTTCTCACTTATCTTGGTTAGCATAATATTCTCAAGGTCATCCAAGTTGTCACACACAAATGGTAGTATTTCATTCTATGACTGAGTAGTATTCCATAGTATAATGTACATCTTTATCCAGTCATCTGTCAAAGGACATTTTGGTTCTTTCCATGCCTTTGCTGCTGTGAATAATAATGAATTGAACATAGGGGCTGCAGCAATCTTCCCAAGGTCACACTGGCAGGGATAGAACGAGAACTTGAATCCAGTGCTCTTCCCACCACTGCTGTGATCCTTGTATTGGTCACTGATGGTCTTCTTCCCATTTCTTCAGAACACTGGATGCCCTGTATCAGTTTCTTGGCTGTACACCTGCCTCTGTCCCGAAGGATTTGTTGGCACAAGGTAGAAAGCATGCTGCTCCTCAGTGGGTCCCCCAACATTGTGAGCACCTCCAGATTGAGTAGCAGAGCAGGTGAATGCTGTGTCCTGATTTGGGGAAGGGAGAATCTGTTAACGCCATTAATGAATTTCTAAGGACATTCCAAGTGGAGAAGGCTTCTCTTCATCATCTCTATAACAAGATGGCCAGTCCTCCCAATTCCCCTTTGGGCTGGGTGGCCAACAGTGATGGAAATGCCCATATTTGGGGTACTGAGTCCCCTCTTCTCTGCTCGCCCATGGGGGAGGATCGCCTTTTCCCTTTTCTATGTTGCTCTCTGCATGCCTTCTTCTCTCATCTCAATCACCCCTCTACAGACCCATTCTCTAGCCCCAATCGGACGTTTCTGGGAACAAGTTCTGCAAGTGGGCATGACTTTTCCCCACATTTAGGTCAACAGTTTCTTAGACTCCTTATTTCAGCTTTTGTGAGGGTTGAAGTAGGAAAAACGGCCCTTGGATGCTAGAGAGAAACAAAGAAAAGGCATCCAGTTCTGCCACTTACCAGTATTAAGGTTGTCAGGAGAATACTTTCAGTTCTTTCAGTAGAATTCTGTGTAGTTTATACATTTATAAACACGAGGACCTAGTATTTTCCTCTCCTGGCCCATACGTTCCCTCATCTCCCTACACCCCAGCTACACTGACTAAACAAATGTACTGCCTGGTATCTGTGTCTTCAGATAATAGGATGGCTCTTTTAAAATTTATTTGGGCTGAAGTCCATCAGTTACCCCTTCTGAGCCATCAATCTTTGATACAAGCTTGTTGCAAGCATATTAGCAGCAGTTTTGTCCCTGAGATTTAAGTGTGTGTCAGTAATAAGATTCTAAGTGGGGTTATATTTAGTGCACACCCAGGGACTGAGACTTGGCCATACCTGGTATACTTCTTTCGCTAAATACTTTGTCTTCATCTTTAAAAGCTCACTTGTTGGAAGCTGGTTTAAGTACTTTTCTACCCATCTTGTAGAGAAATGCTAAGATGATCTTTATCATTGAAATTCCATTGATCTCATTGAGAATAAAATAGGGGTTTTCAACATATTGGCAATTTGAAATGTTGTTTGGCTGCTGTTTGACCATTATCACAGGAACTTGGCTCTTATAGTTTTAGGCATCTTGGGGGTTTTGGTTGGTTGGTTTTCTTAAAGCCAAAATAGATGTTTGTCTTCTGTTAAAGGCTAAATCACTCCTCTTTTTTCTTTCACTTTTCTTTTTGCTCTTTCAGCTCTTAGATTTCATCTTCAAGAGAATATGAAGAGGAAATTTGGAAAGAGATGATTAGGAAAAAAGATGATGGTGGCATAGAGGACTGTGCAGGGTTGGGACTGGTGGGTATTGAACAGGTGATGCTATGATCTGCTGTTCTCAAAGCTTCAGGAACAGTACATAAATAATATAATTGGGAGGGAGAAGCAAGATGGCGACAGAGTAGGCGGACGTACCAACTTCCAAGTCCCAGAACCAGAGTGGATTATAACGCAATTTTAAGAACCATCATCTGGATAAACCAACTTTGAACTAAACTAAGTGGACTCTTCAACCAAGGAACACAGAAGAAGCCACATTGAGACTGGTAGGAATAGCGAAAACGCGAAGAGGGCTGCCCAGCTCCCAGGAGCAAACAGCAGCCCGGAGAGACCTGCGTGGCGGGAGGAAAGTTTGGCGGAGAGTAGGGACCTGGGTCCCAGGAACCAAGCCCCAGCCTGCAGTCCCAGAGCCTAGAAGAGGCGTTTGGACAGTTTTGAGCTATGAAACAAGTGAGGGAACTCCCAGGCCTACAGTGTGGAGTGTTAGGGCCCTTCCTACTCTGCTGAGGATTGCTGAAGGGTTTGGGGTGGCAGGACGCTGAAACGCGGTTCTATCAGCGTGGGCAGAGGCCAAGCTGGTGTAAGCTTGGTCTAGCCCAGCAGGGTCGGAGGGGACGCGCGAAAGCGCTCCGGAAGCTGCGGGCCCGCCTGTAATGCCACCTACGGGGACAAAGCGGGAGGCCAGGAACGGGCAGAAATCTGCTCTGCGGCCCTGCGCAAGCCGGCCCTGACCGCGGGGACCGGGCTAGGACCAGGGACGGGCGGGAGCTCGTGGCTGAGCTTACGCTACCAGCCCCGCCCGGCCGGAGAAACCGAGGTTTGCCATTATACGTGCACGAGCGGACTCCGAGCACGGGAACGGGGTAGACCCCGAGACAAGTGGAAGCTTGCAGCTGAGCCCACGCTACTATCCCCACCCGGCAGGAGAAACCGCGGATTGTCATCCTACGTGCACGAGCAGCCTCCGAACGCGGGGGCGGGGTAGAGTCCGGGACAAGCGGAAGTACGCAGCTGAGCGGAAGCCAGCAAACACGCACGGCCCAATAAACCTGGGTTTGCGAACCTGCGCAGAAGGGCACTGGCCTTGAGGGCGGGGCTAAAGCTCCAGACAGGCAAAGGCTCACAGCTGAAAGCATGTCAAAAGCCCCGCCCAACCCGCAAAACTGTGGCAAGCAGGCTCTGACTGCGGGTTCTGGGCAGAAGTCCGGAAACAGGCTGGGTCTGCAGCTGAGCAAAGGTGCTCACCTCTACCCTTGGTGCTAAGGCTTGTGGCTTGAGTGACAGCCCCTTCCACGGAGGGGAGGCAGAAATCACAGCAAAAGCCACAGTGGGCCGGCGCTGGCAACACCCATACCCAACCGCCCTAGGCAGCGGCAGAGGGGGTGGGGGGCCTGCAGGCAGACCAAAACTAGAGAACACAAAGGCAACACCTACTGGACTCCAGTGGCCACATCTTGCTTATACACAGATAAAATGGGCAGGCAGAGGAATGCATACCAAATGAATCAAGAGAAATCCCCAGAGAAGGACCTGAATGAACCAGATATAACCAAATTACCAGAAGCAGAATTTACAATAATGATAGTAAGGATGTTCAAAGAAATTAGAGCAACAATGGATAGTCATTATGAACACCTAAATAAAGAGATAACAAGTATAAAAAACGAAATTGAAATAATAATCAGACAGAAATGACAAATACAGTATCAGAACTGAAGACCATAATGGAAGGAATTAAAAGCAGGATGAATCACGCTGAGGATCGAATAAGAGAGTTAGAGGACACAATAAACAAAGGCACAGAAGCAGAAGAAAAAGGAAAAGAGACTCAAAAAATGTGAGGAAACTCTAAGGGAGCTCTGTGACAACCTGAAGAGAAACAACATTCACATCATAGGGGTGCCTGAAGAAGAGGAGAAATGACAGGAAATGGAAACTTTGTTCAATCAAATCATAGCAGAAAACTTCCCTAAATTAAGGCTGGGAAACACTCCACACGTTCAAGAAGTACACCGAACTCCATTAAAGAGAAACCCAAAAAGATCTACACCAAGACACATCATAGTTAAAATACCAAAGCTAATGGATAAAGAAAAAATTTTAAAAGCTGCTAGGGAAAAAAAGGCTATCACCTACAAAGGAGCCCCCATAAGGATGACATTGGACTTCTCAACAGAAACACTTGAGGCCAGAAGGGAATGGCAAGATATAATCAAAGTAATGCAGAACAAGAACCTACAACCAAGACTACTTTATCCAGAAAGGCTAACGTTTAAAATTGAAGGAGAAATAAAGAGCTTCCCAGAAAAAGAAAGCCTCAAGGAATTCATAAAAACCAAACCAGTTCTGTAACAGATACTAAGGGGCCTCTTGTGAACAGTTTAAAGGGAAGAATGAATAGAGCAAAAGAAGAATACAGCTTTAAAGAATAAAATGGCAATAAACAACTACATATCAATAATAACCTTAAATGTAAATGGATTAAATGATCCAATCAAAAGACATAGGTAGCTGCGTGGATAAAGAAACAGGACCCATACATATGCTGTCTACAAGAGACACACCTTAAAACAAAAGATGCACATAGACTGAAGGTAAAAGAATGGAAAAAAAATATTTCATGCAAATGGAAATGAAAAAAAAGCCAGGGTAGCAATACTTATATATGACAAAATGGACTTTAAAACAAAGGCTGGAGTAAGAGATAAAGGAGGACACTACATAATGATAAAGGGAACAATTCAACAGGAAGATATAACTATTATAAATATCTATGCACCAAATATAGGAGCCCCGACATACATAAAGCAGACTTTGATGGATATAAAGGGTGAGATTAACAGCAATACTATCATAGTAGGGGATTTCAATACCCCTCTAACAAAACTGGATAGATCCTCAAGAAAGAAAGTTAATAAAGAAACAGCAGACTTAAAGGAGACACTAGATCAACTTGATTTAATAGATATCTTCAGAACTTTTCACCCTAAAGCAGTAGAATATATTCTTCTCAAGCGCTCATGGTACGTTTTCTAGGATAGACCACATGTTAGGACACAAAAATGGTCTCAATAAATTTAAGAAGATTGAAATCATATCAAGCATTTTCTCTGATCACAATGCCATGAAACTAGAAATTAACCACAAAAGAAAAACTGAAAAATACTCAAACACTTGGAAACTAAATAGCATGTTATTAAATAATGAATGGATTAACAATGAGATCAAAGAAGAAATAAAAAAGTTTCTAGAAACAAATGATAATGAGCATACATCAACTCAAAATTTATGGGACACAGCAAAAGCAGTTCTGAGAGGGAAGTTTACTGCACTACAGGCATATCATAAGAAGCTAGAAAAAGCTCAAATAAGCAACCTGACGCTGCATCTAAATGAACTAGAAAAACAACAGCAAATAAAACCCAAGACAAGTAGAAGGAAGGAAATAATAAAGATCAGAGCAGAAATAAATGACATAGAGGCTAAGGAAACAATACAGAGGATCAATGAAACCAGAAGCTGGTTCTATGAAAAGGTAAACAAGATTGATGAACCTTTAACCAGACTCACCAAGAAAAAAAGAGAGAGGACTCAAATAAATAAAATTAGAAAGGACAGTGGAGAAATAACAACTGACACAACAGAAATACAAAGCATTGTAAGAAAATACTATGAAGAACTATATGCCAAAAAATTAGACAATCTTGGTGAAATGGACAAATTTCTTGAATCATATAACCTTCCAAAAATCAATCTGGAAGAATCAGAACACCTAAACAGACCAATTACAACAAATGAGATCGAAACAGTTATCAAAAAACTAAAAAAGAAAAGTCCTGGGCCTGATCGATTTACAAGTGAATTCTATCAAAAATTCAAAGAAGAACTAACTCCTATCCTCCTCAAGCTATTTCAAAAAATTCAAGAGGAAGGAAGACTTCCAAACTCCTTTTATGAGGCGAGCATAATTCTAACCCCAAAACCGGTCAAAGACAGCACAAAGAGAAAATTATAGGTCTATATCCCTGATGAATTTAAACGCTAAAATTCTCAACAAAATATTAGCCAACCGGATCCAGTAATATATGAAAAATATCATACACCATGATCAAGTGGGATTTATTCTGGAGAGGCAAGGCTGGTTCAATATTCGCAAATCAACCAATGTGATTCATCACGTAAACAAAAGGAAGGACAAAAATCACATAATTTCAATAGATGCAGAAAAGGCATTTGATAAAATCCAGCACCCATTCATCCTCATACTCTCAGTAAAGTGGGAATACAGGGATCATTCCTTAACATGATAAAGGCCATCTACGACAAACCGACAGCAAACATAATACTAAATGGACAAAAATTAAAAGCAATCCCCTTAAGATCAGGAACCAGGCAGGGATGCCCCCTTTCTCCACTCTTATTCAACATAGTTCTGGAAGTCCTAGCTACAGCAATCAGACAAGAAGAAGAAATAAAAGGTATCCAAATTGGAAAAGAAGATGTAAAACTGTCACTATTTGCAGATGATATGATATTGTATGTTGAAAACAAAAACTACTGGCCCTTATAAATGAATTCAGCAAGGTGGCAGGATATAAAATTAATACTCAGAAATCAGAGGCATTTCTATATACCAACAATGAACTGTCAGCAAAAGAAATTAAGGAAACAATCCCCTTCACTATTGCAGCCAAAAAAATAAAGTACCTAGGAGTAAATCTAACCAAGGAGGTTAAGGACTTGTACTCAGAAAATTATAAAACATTGATAAAAGAAATCAAGGAAGATACAAACAAGTGGAAGCATATACCATGCTCATGGCTAGGAAGAATAAACATCATTAAAATGTCTATATTACCCATAGCAATTTATAAATTCAATGCAATAGCAATTAAAATACCAATGACATACTTCAAAGATATAGAACACATATTCCAAAAATTTATATAGAACCAAAAACGAACACGAATAGCCTCAGCAATCTTAAAAAGAAAAAATAAAGCAGGAGGTATCACTCTTCCAGATATCAAGGTTTACTATAAGGCCATTATACTCAAGACAGCCTGGTACTGGCATAAAAACAGGCACATAGATCAATGGAACAGAACAGAGGACCCAGAAATAAACCCACAGCTTTATGGACAACTGATATTTGACAAAGGAGGAAAGAACATACAATGGAGTAAAGACAGCTTCTTTAACAAATGGTGTTGGGAAAATTGGACATCTACCTGCAAAAAAATGAAACTAGACCATCAACTTACACCATTCACAAAAACAAAGTCAAAATGGATAAAAGACTTAAATGTAAGCCGTGAAACCATAAGCATCTTAGAAGAAAACATAGGCAGTAAGCTCTCCGACATCTGTAGCAGCAGTATATTTGCCGATTTATAACCCCGGGCAAATGAAATAAAAGGCAAGATAAACAAATGGGACTATATCAAACTAAAAAGTTTTTGCACAGCTAAAGACAATAAGAACAGAATAAAAAGACAAACCACACAATGGGAGAACATATTCGACAGCACATCTGATAAGGGGTTAATAACTAAAATTTATAAAGAACTTATAAAACTCAACACCAGGAAGACAAACAATCCAATCAAAAAATGGGCAAAAGAAATGAATAGAAATTTTTCCAAAGAGGACATACAGATGGCCAATAGGCATATGAAAAAATGCTCAACATCACTAATCATTAGAGAAATGCAAATTAAAACCACAATGAGATATCACCTCACACCAGTCAGAATGGCACTCATCAGCAAAACAACACAGAATAAGTGCTGGTGAGGATGTGGAGAAAAGGGAACCCTTCTGCATTGCTGGTGGGAATGCAGACTGGTGCAGCCACTGTGGAAAACAGTCTGGAGATTCCTCAGAAAATTAAAAATCGAACTGCCTTTTGACCCAGCTATCCCACTTTTAGGAATATACCCCAAGAACACCATAGCACTGTTCGAAAAGAAGAAATGCACCCCCATGTTTGTGGCAGCATTGTTCACAATAGCGAAGATCTGGAAACAGCCCAAGTGTCTGTCAGAAGACGAGTGGATTAAAAAGCTTTGGTACATATATACTATGGAATACTACTCAGCCATAAGAAACGATGACATCGGATCATTTATAACAAAATAGATGTACCTTGATAACATTATACGGAGTGAAATAAGTAAATCAGAAAAAAAGAAAAACTGAGAACAGCATGATTTCATACATAGGTGGGACATAAAAGTGAGAATATGAGACATGGACACGAGAGTGGTGGTTATGAGATGGGGGGAGGGAGGGAAGAGGGGTATAGCGAGGAGGGGGGGAGGGACACAGGGAAAACCAGATAGAAGGTGACAGAGGACAATTTGACTTTGGGTGATGGGTATGCAACACAATTGAATGATAAGATAACCTGGAGATGTTTTCATTGTACATATGTACCCTGATTTATTGGTGTCACCCCATTAGAATTAATCCTCAGTAGATCTGCTTGAAGTCGGTAAGTGACAGGTAGGTATTGTCAGGAATCTTGTGAACCCAAAGTACAGGAACATCTTGTTCACCCCAGAAGCACTGAATCCATTCAGGAAGGGATGTATGGGCTTGGCAGCAGGGCCATAGAAAGTAGCTCAGGAGACAACACAAAAAGGTGCTAAGAAGCTCCAGAGTAAAAGCTAACAGTTTTTGAAACTAGTTGGAAACTTAGAGGTTGCCTAGCATAATCCTCCACTAGGTAAGTTGTGATTGTCCATAACCACGGGGCATCTAACGGCAGGATATCCTTGATAGCATTCCCACCAGTCAGTCCTGGCTACTGCCCGAGAATTTCCAGTCACAGGAAACTCACTTCCTCACAAGCTGTGATCATCAGAGATCTTCCTGGATCTGAAACTGTGTTCCATGGGCCAACATTCCTTGTCCCGTGTTCTGACCTCTCATAGGAGAATGTAGACAGCTGTCAAAATCCCTCCCGTTGATGCTACTTGTAGCTACAATGACTGATGATAACCAGTCCATATTCAGAATGTTACTTCATGTTGAGCTGGTAGTCAATTAAAGCTCTTAAGCGTATTCAGTCCTGTTAAAAATCTATCCTCGTCAGCATTTGTACAGTTTTAAGTGTCAATTCAAGATATTACATAAGTCTCCTCTAATTGTCGGTTTACTTTTGGCCTTGTTGCAGCCTGTCTAGAGTTTGTCGGTTCCTGATTTTGTCATTTAGAATGTGAAGCACGTGCTACTCTGCTGCTGTCAAGACAAGGAAGTATTTCTTATATGTCATTGGTCATGTGCCTGGAAATGTAGGTGGAGCCAAACAAAGGAGGAGCTTGTAGGCTCCACACAAACACCTCCAGTAATCAGAACTCTTTGAATAGGTGCATAAAGTCAGGAATGTACCACATTTTATCACTTTCTCCATGTTTTCCCTGTTGACGACAAAGGTAATATGACATTTTGTGAAATTCTTTGCTGGGAATAAAATACTAGCAACACCCTCAAAATGGAAAGTGGAAACATTTGGGATTCTTTCCTCACTTGAATCCAGGCTGACTTTTGATGATGATCTTTTCTTTTTATAAGTGTTCAGAAATACTTTTAAAATATTTTATTCTTAAAATCTGCCAAGGTTCTCGTAAACTCACCAAGGTGGTTGTGTGGTAAACCTCATCCCGCCTGATAAATTAGGACATTATTCACCTAATCCCCCACTTCAGACATCTCTCCTCCCTTCATGTAATTGTGCAAAAATTTCTGCTCATCCTCACTTCCTTTATAACCACAGGAAGATTTGTGTCAAGGTGTGCGTTTACTTACTGAAGTGTTACCTGTCTCTGACTTCCATTCATCTTAATCATGCTTGTTCTCTTTCTAGCTGTGATGAGCGTTCTTTTTGGAATTCCTGATTAATATCCCTCCATGTGCCTCAAGAAGTGAGTGGTGTGTTCTCCTCCTTCCTGTTTGGAACACAATGTGTGCAAACCCTGCAGTTGTCCCGAGGCTTTTTCACCTCAGGTCCGACTGTGCTTTCACCTTTAGATAGGTCCCCTGTGGCTCTGGTTATGCACCCACCTCTTTTTTCATCTTTGGCTTTTTTTTTTTTTTTTTTTTTTTTTTTTTTTACAGTGAACAGAATGTTCCCTTAAGCAAACACCATCTTCAGACAGCTCTTTCTCCTCCCTTGGAATGTCTTAGAACTGCATAGTCAGAATTCCTTTCCTTCTCTCTCTCTCTTTAAATGTTCTGCTAGACATCTGCTAACTTCTTTTTCAGTATTCAGACACAAGACTGATTTCTTTTACTAACCATTTTCTAAAATCAGGTCTCTCTTGAGGGAGATAGATTATAGTGTAGTCATTAAGGTGACTCTGCTCCAGGGTCTACTGTGCTAGGTGAACTTGGGCAAATTACTTAACCTCCTTGTGCCTCAGTTTTCTTATCTGTAAAATTGGAATCATAGACTTTGTCATACTGGAGGATTAAATGTGATAAAATATGGACAATTTGTAGTCAAGTGCCAGACACAAGATAATATATATTAGTTATTAGTATGGTCCAGTGACCATTTTTGACCATGCTACAATGAGTCCTAGGAATTTGGTTTTATTCTTCCAACAGTATCGTCATCTTCACCTTGTCAATAGGTTCTCCCATACAGGAAGATTGTAGTGTGAAAAGGCTGCCTCAGGGCTGTGTGATGTGTACTGCGCAGGTGCAGGGCCGGCAGTCCCAGAGACCGCAATGGGAGTAGCGCCTCCCACAGTGGTGCAGGGCACGCTCCTGCTCCCGCTACTCCCTGTGATGACACCATCAGCAAGGCAGAGCAAGAATTCCTCTGGTGCCCCGCCTTTAGCAGAATAAGCTTGATAGAAGAAATCTTGAGATTTGAGGTCCACTTCTATAGTATAGTTTCATTGGAGGAAGGGGAAACCAACTTAGAAAGAGTTCCTGAGAGAGGGAGGGAGGGAGGGAGGGAAGAAAGGAAGGAGAATGAGAAGAATGGAGGAAGGGAAGAGGGGTAGGTGCCGATGCGTGAGCTGGGATGATGTGGTGAATGATAGATGTATAAATTACACAGAGTTGAATTTAGATACTTCACTTTCGTTGCCTAAATTGCCTACTCCCTGTGTGTACTTAATTAACACTCTTGGTCACCTCAACCTCTCACATTTGGCTATGCCATTAAAGACTAAAGGGATGCTACATGTCCTAGGTCCACCTAGGACAAGGTGTTCTTGTTATTCTACAATGCACCACTTCAAAGAGATGACAGATTAGAAAGACTAACCACGTTTGCTCTACAACTATCACTACAATTTGATAAAAATGGTGCTTTAGGATTTGTATTGAAAACAAGTCTTATCAGTTAATGAGTTAGTATTAACTCTTAATTGAATGTTGTTTCTTTTTCATTTGCACTGCTTACTATGTCAGTAAATTGGAAATTTGACTTAATCTGTCTATGAGTTGGTAATTTTAACCTTTTTAACCTACAATAGAGCAAACAGCACAAACCTCAATATCTTGACGACTTAGGATGTCTTAGGAGTTTTACAAAGCAGACCAAACCCAGCCGTAAAGTGCCTTTCTGTTGACGTGTTCCTAGAGCCTATTCAGGTTTGTAATATAGTTGTACCTCTGGCCAGGAAAGTTATACAATTTACATGTAATTTCTTCTTTAGCCTGTTGATGTGTGGATTGCATTGACTGCTTTTTCAAATATTGAACCAGCTTTACATCCCTGGAATAAATCCTGCTTAGTCATGATGTAGAATTCTTTTTATGTATCACTAAGTTCTATTTGTTAATATTTTAAGGATTTTTTTAGTCTGTATTTATGAGGAATATTGGTCTGTAGTATTCCTTTTGAACCGTCTTTATAAAGTTTTGATAGCAGGGTAATAATTGCGTAGAGTGAATTGGGAAGCATTTCCTCCTTTTTAACTGTCTGTAAAAGATTGGTTAGAATTGTTGTTGATTCTTTCTTTAGTGAAACAATCTGGGTCTGGAGATTTCTTTTTTTGGAGGTTTTTAATGACAAATTCAATTTCCTTAATATATATAGAGCTATTCACATGATCTATTTCACAGTGAGTTATAATAGTAGATGGTTTTTTCAGTACAGTATTTGCTTTGTTTTATGTAAGCTGTCAAATTTATATGTATAGAATTCTTGGTAATATACCTTATTATCCCTTTGGTGTCTGCAGGGTCTGTAGTGATACCTACTGTTCCATTCCTGCTATTTTTAATTTGTATCTTCTCTTTTTTCACTTTTAAGTCTTGTTAGAGCTTTTCCATCTTATTCATCTTTGCAAGCCTGCTCTTTATTTCATTGACATTCTTTATTATTTTTCTGTTTTCAACTTCACTGATCCTGCTGTTATTTTATTTCTTCTTCCTGCTTGTTTGGGGTTCTTGTTATCTTATTTTGATTAGAGACCTCTCCTCTTTTCTAATGTGAGCATTTAGTGCTACATGTTTCATGCTCAGCACTGATTTAGCTTTTCCCACATGTTTTGATATGATTGATGTATTTTCTCTCAGTTTGATTTAGTTTTTGATTTTCCTTGAGGCATCCTCTTGGACCTATAGAATGTTTAGAAGTGTGTTGATTTAGAACTGTGTTCCAAGTGTTTGGAGAGTTCCCTCTTATCTTTCTGCTATTGATTCCAGTTTGATTCCATTTGATTCAAGTCAATGGAGAAAAGATAATGCAGAAAAAGCATTTGAAAACATTCATTCATGATCAAAATGCCCAGAGAAAGGAATAGAGGGGAACTTATACAGCTTGATAAAGACTATCTACAAAATGCAGCAAGTAACATTATAGTTAATAGTGATAGGTTGAATTCTTTCTCCCTAAGACTGAGAACAAAGCAAGAAAGGATGTCGGCTCTCAACAGTCTTTTTCATTTTTACTTCAAGAATTATTATAAAGCTACAGTAAGCAAGATGATTTGGTAGTGCTGTCAAGACAGAGATAGGCAATGAAACATAATGGAAGTTCCAGAAATAGACCTGCATAGATGTTGGTCCATTTGATTTTCAGCGAAGTACGAAAGCAATTTATTGGAGAAAGATAGTCTTTTCCACAAATAATGGTAAAACCATTAGGTATCCAAATGCAAAAGAAACAAAAAAGAAAAAATAAAGAATTTATTCATAGCTTGCATCATATATAAAATGAACTCAAAGTAGATTCTAGGTCTAAATATAAAACCTAAAATCTTAAAACTTCTAAAACAAAGAAACATAGGAAAACATTTGTGACTTTGGATTAGGCACAGATTTATTAAATTCAACACTAAAAGCATGATGCATAAAAAAATTGTAAATGGGATTGCATAAAAATTAAGAATTTATACTCTTTGGAAGGCATTAAGAGGAAGAAACACCACATCATAGACTGAGAGGAAATATTTTCATATCGCATATCTTATTAAGGAATTGGATCTAGTCTATGTAAAGAACCCTCAAAACTTAGTAATTAGTAACAAATAATTAAAGACCAAAAACATAATCATAAAAAACAATATATGAACATATACTTCATTAAATATATATATATTGATTGATTGCCAAGAGTATACCCATATAAGAATTATAGGGGCTTCCATGGCTCCTGGAAAATGGGTGAGGACCAGGTGACTTTTGCCACTGCAGATGCTGAGGTAGTTCGTGGGCCCTCATACTTGGGTTTAACTCAGAGACAACCTACTCACTATTTCTTTTATTTTATTACAAATCAAAGACTCAGACCCAGAGACCTCCAGAACATACAGATGGCTAATAGACATGAAAAGATGTTCAGTGTTACTAATCATCAGAGAAATGCAAATTATACCACAATGAGATACCACCTCACACCTCTAAGAATGGCTATCTTAAATAAATCAACAAACAACAAGAGTTGATGAAGATGTGAGAAAAGGGAATACCTATGCGCTATTGGTGGGAATGCAGGTTAGTACAGCTATTATGGAAAAAATAGACTTACCTCAAAAAATAAAAATAGAACTGCCTTATGACCCAATGATTCTATATTTGGGACTTTATCCGGAGAAACCAGAAACACTAATACAGAAAAATATATACACCTCTATGTTTGTTGCATTGTTATTTATAATAACCAAGATTTGGAAGCAGCCCAAGCATCATTCAGTAAATGAATGCATAAAAAAAGGTGTGGTACACTTATACAATGGAATATTACTCAGTCATAAAAAAGAAGGAAATCTTATTTTTTGCCTGGACGGACCTGGAGATCATTATGCTAAGTGAAGTAAGCCAGTCAGAGAAAGACAAGTGATATGACTTGATTCATATGTGGAATCGAATGAATAAAATGAACTAACAAGCAAAATAAATAGAAACAGAATCCCAGAGAGCAGGCTAACAGCTGTTGGGGGTTGGGGGCTGGGTATGGGTAGGTGAAGGGATTGAACCAAAAACAAAAAAGAGAATAAATCTAATGAACACAGACAACAATGTGGTATTTACGGAGGGAGGAGGAGAGTATGGGGGGATAAATGGTGATGGATGGAAACTTTACTTGGGGTGTGAACACACAATACAGTGTGCAGATGATGTGTTGTGGAACTGTGCACCTGAAACTTTGTATAATTTTGTTAATCAGTGTCACCCCAATAAATTCAATAAAAGGGGGAAAATCAGATCGAGTTATTTATACCATCCATGGAAGAACAAACTAATTGCCACATATGTCCTTTGTGTCACAGGCACAGGAGTTATCTTACTCTACCTAGTTCTTCCCTACGAGGTCCAATAGCAAAGAAGGAACTTTTTCCACTATTCTTCCCATGATGATAGTCTATACCTGCTGTTTCAGAGCAAGGGGCACATGGTATTCCAGAAATTGAACACTAGAGGGTATTGAGCCATTTATTTTGAGACACAGGAAAACCATTTGGACTCTTGAACATCTTATTGGTCTCAATCTATTTTTGGTCTCAATCTATTTTTATTATACTTGATCTACCACTTGAAATGAACATGGAATATTCTGAAATATTTTAGGTGAAAAATAAACAGCTGCTTCCGTTAAATGAAATCAACCAGTGTTGCACTTTGGCAGGGAGTGACTTGTGATTTATTTATTTATTTTAAAGAGGAAAAACATTCCCTGCCAGATCCATTTAGACAGACTTTTGTCTGATATACTTTCTCCTTTATAAATAAAATTTTTATACTCGTTCACTGATGATCAATACTATGTTCAGCATCTAAATGGCACAATTTATAAGCTTTTAAGGCCCAGCAATTACAATTTTTTTCTTTGTCACATCACAGCTTCTTGTTTTTGACACTTTTCTTTGTGGTTATAAGATCTTCTTTAATGAAGGTGTGTTTCCTTGCTTTTGGCAGCACGTTTGTACTGGTGGGTTACATTGCTCTGCCTGGATGGATAAGAAGGTGTTTGTTTATTTGCTTGTTTGTTGTTTGTTTACAGAACCAATGAAAATTTTTTTCATGGTTTACAGAACCAATGAAAATTTTTTTCATGGTTACAATGCACATAGAGTATTTTCTCATTTGTAAAGCAATCATTAAGACCATATCCCTTTTGAACTCACCATCTTCTTTGAAAAAAGATTTTTTATTGATTATTTCACATTGCCTAAAGATTCTAAAATTTTATGAACTTCATAATTTAAATTGTCAGGAAGAGAATAATTACTCTTAAATCTGGTACACTTGAGAGCCTCTTTCCCTGACAAAAAATTAGAAGACTGTAAATTGCAAAACACGTTATTGTTTTGATGCTGTGTCAAAGCAAAAGGGTAATTCGAAGCCCTTTCATCCTGTTTTTAAAAAGAAATCTGTAGGAATTTATGTAACTAGATTTCGTCTGGAGCTCTCTAAATAAGACAATTTCAAATAGAGTAACAAAGATTTTACTTTTTCAAAAGTAATTTTCACTTAGGCAAAATATGGGTCATGTTCAGATTGAAAAATACCTTTTCTCTCTCTCTCTCTTTTTTCTTTCTTTTTCTTTGTATTTTTCCAGGGTTAGAAGTGGGGAGGCAGTCAGACAGACTCCTGCATGCACCCAACTGGGATCCATCCAGCATGCCACGGGAGATGTTCTGCCCATCTGGGGCATTGCTCTGTTGCGGCTGGAGCCATTCTAGCACCTGAGGTGAAGGCCACAGAGCCATCCTCAGCACCCCGGCCAACTTTGCTCCAATGGAGCCTTAGCTGTGGGAAGGGAAGAGAGAGAGAGGAAGGAAAGGGGGAAGGGTGGAGAAGCAGATGGGCGCTTCTCCTGTGTGCCCTGGTCGGGAATCAAACTTCGGGACCTCCACATGCTGGGCCGAGGCTCTACCGCTGAGCCTACAGGCCAGGGCTGAAAAAATACCTCTTTAAAATAGAAAATTTTAAAGTTAAGCATATTGAAATGATACAAATATTAAAAACTGAAACTAGTCCATCTAGAGAAATATTTTCACTATTTTGGAAGTAGATAGAAAAATGCAGGGGACAGAAATGCAATCAAAGTTATTAGTAGACTGAAAATGATACTCAAATCTTAAATGAGAGATGGGTTTTAAAGACTTATTAAAAAGCATAGCCCAAGGAATTCTATCATAATTTTGGGAGGCAGTATGTTCCTTGAGTTCTACTCACCAAGTAATGTACTCAGTCCTGACCATCTCATTTCATGAGAAATGTGGGAAAAATGAAAGGAGTTCAGAGATAAGTAGCAGACATGACCAAAGGCCTTGAAAATCTAATTTATGGGGGAAGATACATTGAAAAGCTGACAGCCTGCTTGGAAAGACTGGACAATCTGTTTGAGCAGACACTGGGGGGCTAATCAGGGTCGTAGGAAGCCGAGCATGGTAGAGAAAACCACTAGCTGTATCTCAGGCTGGGAACTCACTGGGATTGAGAGAAGCACAAGACTGAGCAATTAAAACTGGATAAATGAACTCATAAACACACATCAAGGACTGCTAAAAGGTAAACTGAGGCATATTAAAAAATATCACGAATTTATTTGAACCAATATTCCTCATAAATACCAATCAGGCAGCTCCAAAACCACATTTTGTTAGGAGCGCTTGCTTCCTATGTCAGGGGAAAAACACATGGAGAAGAAGCAAATAAAGGAAATTATTTGATTGACTATAGCTTAAAGCCTACTTGGCTGTGATTGGTCATCCTTAGCATTTCGATTTTATAACTGAGGCATTTACAAGCTTAGAATTTGGTTTGCTCACCATGGCATGAGAGCCACCATAAGAAATTTACATATACTCCCGTTTTCTGGAAGTGAAACAGAGTAAATTTTATAGCATGCTTTTAAAAAAATACCATATTCGCCATAATGTTTAAGTTATAGGCAATCTTACCTGTTGTTTAATATCCAATATCCATGTGTCAAATAATTGTCAATTTTCTGTCTTTTCTGCCTGCTTGGAGTCAATTCTGTCCATTTGATCACTGTTAACATGATTAAACAGGATTCTGACTTTAAAATTCCCATGGACAGTTCAGGCGCTCTTCATGGTACCTTTGAAATCAGAACAGGAAGTGAAGCCCCAGCTTTGTCTCTTGGCTCAGCTCCCTTGATTGACATCCACCCAATTCAGGGAGATATATCAACAGTTTTCTGCTCCTTCCTTGGGATGTGGGAGACTTGCGTTAACTGGACATGGCATCTCTTCCTTCTCCTTCTCCTTCTCCTGAGGGCTACCCCATTTTTTCTCTACATGCAGCTACAACCTGGCCAAGAAACAACCATATGGTGACTCCTGTGGTGATACCCCACTGGGTCCTAGCCTTCGCAGAATTCTTAAAAAAAAACCCTTGTCTTTTCTTGTTCTTTCCTGCCAAATTTCTCTGTTCAGAATCCCATTTCTGGATCTAGACCAATGCTCAGAAATTGATGAACTATATGTGTAAATATATGTATTGTTTTATATTATGTTAATTTTCTAGTTAGGAAATTTGCGTTGGACAATAGTCTTTAAAAAATTGAGACATGGACAAGAGTGTGGTGGTTACGGGGTGGGGGGAGGGAGGTGAGGGTGGGAAAGGGAGAAGGGTAGGGACACAGGGAAAACCAGATAGAAGATGACAGAGGACAATTTGACTTTGGGTGATGGGTATGCAACACAATTGAATGATAAGATAATCTGGAGATGTTTTCATTATACATATGTACCCTGATTTATTGGTGTCACCACATTAAAGTTAATAAAAAATAAATTAATAAATTTTTTTAAAAAATTGAAAGTTAAGCCTGACCAGGCAGTGGCGCAGTGGATGGAGCATCGGACTGGGATGCGGAAGACCCAGGTTTGGGACCCTGAGGTTGCCAGCTTGGACCACCCAAGGTCGCTGGCTCCAGCAGGTGGTGGCTTGGTCTGCTGAAGGCCCGCAGTCAAGGCACATGTGAGAAAGCAATCAATGAACAACTATGGTGTAGCAACGGCAACGAAAAACTAATGATTGATGCTTCTCATTTCTCTCTGTTCCTGTCTGTCTGTCCCTCTCTCTGACTCTCTCTCTGTCCCTGTAAAAAAAAAAAAATTGAAAGTTTAAAGTAATCTCAGTAATTTTATTAAAATGTGTTTTATTTTCTTGTTTTTGAGGGGAAAAAATGTAGCCAATTTCCAGTCCAAACAGAGGGAAACAGTTGATAAAATTTTGCAAAGTGCTGATTGCATATATGAGCAGTGTATGGTTTGCTTGCTTCTAGAAATGAACATTCTGTAACTTGAAATTCTTTACTGTTTGCCCGGCTTTGAAAATATCAACAATGGTAAGGGAACTTAAGAGTTGTTTGGTTCGAATGGCTGAGAAAATAAATACTCAGGGTAGCATCATAGCTGACAGGGTAGGGTGTATTTCCTTGGGGGTGGGTCTTTGTGTGGCTAAGGACTTGCTTTCTATGGTTGTCTTCCTCACTCCCTCCCTTCCTTCCTTCCTTCCTTTTTTTTTTTTTTTTTTTTTGAGAGAGAGAGGCAAGGAGAGAGAGAGACAGCAACATCAAGCTGCTCCTCTATGTGCTGTGATCTGGGAATCGAACTGGCAACCTCCATGTTCTGGGACAATGCTCCAACCGAGTTATCCAGCCAGGGCTTAATTTTTATTGATTTTTAGAGAGACAGAAAAGAAGGGAGAGTGAGGGGGAGGGCATTTGTTCCACTCAGTCGTGCTGGGTTTTCTTTCTTTCTTTCTTTCTTTTTTTTTGTTGTTGTTGTTGCTTTCGATATGTGCCCTGACCCGCAATCAAACGCGCAACTTTGTTGTTTCAGGATGATGCTCTTAACTGACAGGTAACCAGCCAGGGCCTATGGTTGTCTTTGAATGAGGAATTTGGTTTTTTTCTATTGGCAAGGCTTAGATGTCCTCCTTTTGGAGACAGAGATGACTTTGTCCCTGAAGTCTGACAAATTTCCTTGCTAACCACAGGGACATGGTCTTTCACCTGAAGTAGTTACGGTATAGGATTGCATTTAAATGACTGGTTCTTGGGCTTGAGTTTTTACCTTATTACAGTATTACCTTCACATTCTCCCAGGGCCACATTCCCACTGTTCTGACACCTACTTTTCTGAACACTGAAGGAAATTCTATACACCCCACAGAGAGAGTAAGGTCTGTGGAATGCTCAGCCCAGTGAGGCAGAAGTAGGGAAGAGGGAAACCTGAGCACTTCAAGAACTTATGGGAGAATTTGAATGCTTTCTTTGCTAGGCCCTGACAGAGGTCTGTCTATCCTTAATTCACTGTCAAGAACAATTTCCCCTTCTCCTTTTCCAACCTGCGTGTCAGAGATGTCTGTTCCATCGGGAAAGAGTTGGTTCTCACTGATGGGCTTTCCAGTTCTGCTGAGATTTGTACCTTTGCCAAAACATTTACCCTTGTCCTATGGGAAGCTGAAATCCAAATAGAATTAACAACCCAATAACCTTATTTGCTTTCATTCATTAGTTAAAAATGTGAAGTTATTTGTCAGGCTTTCCTTTGAAAGCAGTAGGAAATTTGCAAATACATTTTTGCTGAGAAATTAATAAGACAGCATCTTAAAGGTATAAAGGTGATTCTGTCCCACTAACCTGGAGAGTTTCATTATAGTGATCCTGCCACTTGTCAGTAGCCACATTAATGCAACAGTAACGCCTGTTACAGATTTGTCATCAAAATGCATACAGCTAAACCCAGTAGAATCACCTAACCAAATGGAAACAGATGAGGAATCCACCAAGATATAAAAGGCCAAGTTGTTTCCTTTGAGCTCTTTCTTCCTACTTTTGCTGATTTCTTTTAATAAGTTTAGAGATAGAGACTATTTGTGCTTAACTTTATGTAAGTTTCTATTCAATGTGGTTTGTTGTGATGTAGGAAACATTTTATTTATTTATTTATTTTTCTATTCTGTGAGAGGAGGGGAGGCAGAGACAGACTCCTGCATGTGCCCTGATCAGAATCCACCTGGCAAGCCCACTACGATGTGATGCTCTGCCATCTGGGGCATTGCCCTGTTGTTCAGCAGGCTCTTTTTAGAGCCTGAGATGGAGGCCATGGAGCCATCCTCAGTGCCTGGGGCCAACTCGCTCCAATCAGGCCATGGCTGCAGGAGGGGAAGAGAGAGAGAAAAGCTAGAGAGGGAGGGGTGGAGAAGCAGATGGGCACTTCTCCTGTGTGTCCTGACCAGGATTCAAACCAGGGCCAAGCAGAGACATTCTATCACTGAGCCAACCAACCAGGACATTTTATTTGTTTTTTAATTTCAGAAATATTCAGAACTGAAATGTGACAGAAATCAGAATAAATATTAAGATATTTGGTTTTAGTCATTGTAAAGGATAATGTTTTCTACCTGGAGTCTTAGTTTGGTGGCATTGGAAAATCATGAAGACAAGAAGACTGAATTAAAGACATTTTAACTAGACACCTCAAGAACAATAGTCTCAGAATGAAAAATGTTTTGCAAATCAAATATTTGGTAACTTTACCTCAGGTTCATTTAACATGAAGTCAAATAGACAGTCAAGTATGTATAATTGGAAAATATCCACTTTCTTTCAGTTTGTGGGTACATGAAGACAGTCAACATTAATCTTCAAGTCTCACTATTTGGTATCTTTCTGGTATGTAATGTAAGCCACCAGTTCCCAGCACTATTGTCTCCAAGAAGTGACCCACAACCTGTGCATGGTGTGGCTGGTCTCTCAGCACTGAGCACCATCCCCTTGTCTTCTGGTGATCAGCCTGGCTTTGTGGACATCTCCTGCATTTGGCCATGTCCTCATGGGGATCTTCCTAGATGTTGTCTTCTGAAACAGCCCCAAATATCACCATCTTCAGTTGCTAAAATGACAAAACCCTAGGATATAAACCGTGCTGTTTCACCTCTAATGAGTTCTGATTTTGAGCTTCACTTTGGACCTGAACCTGAGCATTGCTTTTTGTGCTCTGAGTCTCAAAAAGTCACTGTTAAAACAGTTCTTTGATTTTCTACTTGGAAACTGCTTCCTCTTAGAGGCTGAAAAACTGGCTGGTACTGGACCAGATGCACTTCCCTTCCAGGCCCTCCTGGTATTCAGGGAATAAATCTACTCCCACAATTAGACCCTGGAATATTGTCCCAGAAATAGCACTTCATTCTACAAGCTCTGAAAGGACTGCATTTCTTTTAAGGCCAGCCAGGATCACTCACGATGCTTAGAAAAGCTAACTCTATTGTAAAGATAGGAGAGCCATTAAACTCTGCAGAATTCACACATCAAAAATTGTTTCTAGGCAGACTAGAATCTTTCAGATCATCCCGTCTCTTCTCACTGCAAAGAACTCCTCTTTGACTTAAAGTTATTAAAGTGGAGAAAGACACTGATAATTTTAGTTCTCTATAAATTGGTCCAGAGAACTATGGGACAGAGAGGACAATAGAGTTATCCTCCCTTTAGATTTCAGAAAATAACTTCATTCATCAGAGGTATATACCAACTAATGGACTCTGGGACTGACACGATTTCTTTTTTTTTTTTTTTACAGGGACAGAGAGAGAGTCAGAGAGAGGGATAGATAGGGACAGACAGACAGGAACAGAAAGAGGTGAGAAGCATCACTCATTAGTTTTTCATTGCCATTACGACACCTTAGTTGTTCATTGATTGCTTTCTCACATGTGCCTTGACCGTGGGCCTTCAGCAGACCGAGCAACCCCTTGATGGAGCCAACGACCTTGGGTCCAAGCTGGTGAGCTTTTGCTCAAGCCAGATGGGCCCACGCTCAAGCTGGCGAGCTCGGGGGTCTCGAACCTGGGTCTTCTGCATCCCAGTCCGATGTTCTATTCACTGCGCCACCGCCTGGTCAGACATGATTTCTTAACTTTTTGATGACTGGTTCTACCTGAAAATACTCAAAATGTACTGCATTCTTTTCCTTACCTAGAGAGAGAAATTGTATCTACCTGGCATATATCACTTTAGTGACAATTTCATGTCACAACTAAAAATTGGCCAGGTGAACAGAAAACTTAATATTTTGATCTTCATCTTAAGGGATTTCCTACCGATTGAATAATCTTTAAGGAACACTCTATGAATTTTATTGCTTTAAGTAAACAGAGACCATGTGGTCATATATGTCAAAATAGATGATAGATAGATAGATAGATAGATAGATAGATAGATAGATAGAAAAACACTAATGAAAGACCTTTGGTTAACTTTAGGTCTTTTTAAAACTGAAATGGCACTTTATGAATATAGAGTAATATATGCTCAGTGTGAAAGTTCAGAAAAAACAAAAGTATTTAAAGAAGAAAATAAAAATCTCTGAAGAGTGTAGTCCAGGGGTCCCCAAACTACAGCCCGCGGGCCGCATGCGGTCCCCTGAGGCCATTTATCTCATTTATCTGCCCCTCCGCACTTCCAGAAGGGGCGCACCTCTTTCATTGGTGGTCAGTGAGAGGAGCACAGGATGCATCTGCACCCATAGTTCCCATTGAAATACTGGTCAGTTTGTTGATTTAAATTTACTTGTTCTTTATTTTAAATATTGTATTTGTTCCCGTTTTGTTTTTTTACTTTATAATAAGATATGTGCAGTGTGCATAGGGATTTGTTCATATTTTTTTTTATAGTTGTTGGGCAGGTAAAATATAATATGCTCACTTTGTTAAAGATGGCGCTGCCCACATGGAAGTTCGTTGATATTAATGTGTGTTCTGGGACAGGCTGTAGGCAGGCTATGGGCAGGCTGGGTCGTTATAGCCTAAGGCTTAGTTTTAAGAGTAAGCTTTTCCCCACACCCTTGACTGGTTGGATGATGTGGGGTGGTGCGCTCTCCTGAGGAATCCCATTATGTCTCAGATGGGTGACTTTGTATCAGAGACTTTCTTGTTTGTAGATTGGATTAAGGGTTTGGATTTCTACACTATAAAGTGGGACAAACCAGTAGCTTGCTCTCTCTTGGTTCCTGAGGTTAGCATTAGAAAGGAGAGCAGATTAAGGCCACGTGGAGGACAGGAGGCAGCCAAGATGGTGGAATGCTGAGGAAGAAGCCAGTTTGTGCAGAGTTTGTGTAGAGAGGAGATGGGAAACAGGTGAATAAGTCTGGTGAGCTAGAAACTTTTGATTCTAGGAAACTCGGATAAGTCAGTAGCTTTGTGAGCACTGAATGTGTGGGTTTTGGAGCCCAGTGTGTGTTTTTGCTTGCCCACCGGGTGCAAGCTACAATTAAAGCTGATGGCTCACCAGTTCTTGGCTCCGGTGTTTCATTACCGACTGTCCGAATCCAATGTGAACCTGCATTGGCCAGGCGGCTGTGATTGTGGCCGTGACTACTGGCTTTACAATAAATAGTCCAGCCCTCCAATGGTCTGAGGGACAGTGCACTGGCTCCCTGTGTAAAATGTTTGGTGTAGTCTGTCAACTAGGGGTAATCTGTTAAATTTTGGTCACCATCATCTCAGTATGGTCTGCTATAAAATGAACGCAATAAAAAAAATGAATGCAATCACCACAGTTATTTATTTTAATTAAACATTTATTTAAAATAAGACAAACTTATTGCAAAAATAAATAAAATTATTATAAAATAACTATATTTTAATAAATTTTACCATGCCCCCAAGAAAACAATAATAATAAAAATTGTATTATTTTAGATTTTTGCATATCTCTATTGCAACTGGCTTAATGATAATGGTGGATTTTTATATTTGCTTCTGTATTCAGTTTGTTGAGATATATTGTTCTCATCTGAAGTATACAAAGAAAATCTGGCTTCACACAGATACATACTAGAAAAAGGAAGAGTATTTGAATAGCTATGATTTGAATGATCATAGATATTCTTCTTTGATTTATAACTTAACCTCTTAAAGGTTAGGCACAATGCATTGGCTGTATTTATATTTTTTGAAGTTCTATCATGGCCAAGAAAATTCTTTACACAGCCTTGGAACTATAAAGCCAGAAGGAGTTTCACTTCAGATCTGCAAAGTGAGACATACATTGCAACAGAGCTGGGGTGAGGACACTGATATTCGGACTCCGAGTCCATGATCCTTTTCACAGGTCCCTCCTCGCCTCAGGTTTATGGATCATTGCTTTTCCCCCAAACAAACAAGCAAACAAACAAACACCCCCAAAACAAAAACAAACAAAAACCCCTTGGTTTTTCAAGCAAATGAAAATGTTATTTGTAAACTGTCTTTTTAAAAATTATAAATACTAAATTTCATTTTTCCCGCCTGTTTACCCTATAGGATTCAGTGTTCTGAAGAAAGAGAGTAAAATAGTTGATTGGCTATTACAGGCTCTGGAATCAAGCAATCAGCGTGCAGGACCCTCCATTTCCCCCACAGGTGAGGCCGCTCGCACGGTGCAGTACTGCTCTTTAACCACTAGTAGGCGTGCAAGTATTTGCCCAACTGAGTAGGACTCGTCTTAAATAACTAACAGGCTGAAATTACCGTCTGTCCAGTGGGTTCTTTTTTAAGTGATTCTGAAATTTATTTTTTAAAACTCTATCAACTAGTAATTAAGGTAACTAAAGCAGAAACATTTTGTGGAATCAAAAACTACTTTTAGCCGTACTGTTGTTCAGGCCATTAAAAGCATCTGGATTCTGCTTTCTTGGGTCAAGGTCCTAGTTTGTATCGTGCTTTTTTTTTCTTGTCGGTGTTAAGATAGGGATTCAAAGAGTGGAATAAAATATAAATGTCTTCTCTTTAGGTCTTTACTAATAAAGAAGGAAAAGAAATCTCTTCTAGATTTTTTAAAGGGTTGGATTATTCAACAATTTAGTAAATATTTAGGATTCAGTATAATTCAGTTTGGGTTTGGCAGCATACTTATATTTAAAATACTTAACGCTGCATTCCTTTTAGGGCTAATGTGATGTGTATGTTTGATTCTTGAGCACTCAAAATTCTACAAGCATTATAAGTGAATAAAGAAGTCAGAATTTCAAACATGAAAAGGATAAGAATTTGCCTTTAGTAACTGAAGTATGACCAGGGTTCACCTCCCCTAGAACCTTTACACAGGTCCCAGGATTTGAACATTTTGTCATTTCCTTTTTCACTTCATATTCCTTTTGGGAATATTTTTTTTCTAAAGGAACTGAGAAGTGGACTGGTCCTCTCAGATTGGTTATGCTCCCTCCATTTAGCTGATTTTCAGACTCTTAGCTGGAAATAAGAGTAGCTGCTCTTTCCTGGTCAGAGTATATCTTACCACTTATAGGTTGTGTGACATTGAACAAGGTAACTGGCTGAGCCTTACTTCTATGATCCTTTGAATGAGAATAGTATCTTCCTGGATATAGTGTTTCAGGGAATAACAAAAGATAATGTATGTAAAGCACTTAGCATAGTGTATGACCAAAATACAATCTCATTTCTTATTATTGAAGAAACTCTCCTGATTTTCTAGATAAGCCACATTCTTTCTTCCCTCTGGAAAATGTATTAGTGGAAACCATGGCATGCTGAATGCGCCAGGCTAGAATATATTCAAGGAGGCGTGGTTGAACATTGGTGTCACCTCAGTGACCATCGGGTTCACCTTGTTAGAAATGCAGGATTTTAGGTCTCAACTCCAGTCCTACCATATATTAATAATTCCCAGGTAATCTGTAAACAGATTACAATTCAAGAAACACTATGACAAGAATACACGCTTGATATTTATTTGTTCCCTAATCATTTGATGCCAGTTGCTCTTGCTTTTGTGATTACATAATTTAACAAAGAATCGCATAAAGCTAAATAAGAGTTCTTTTTAAGAAAACTAAGTTAAATGCTTTGGAACAATAATGATGAATGAGTTCTAAAAATTGCTTTTTTAAGTAAGTATGGGGGAGTCAACTATGAAGAATGAAAAAATGATAAAAATCTTAGGATTTTGAGTTCTACTCTTGCATGTTTTATCTTCTTAGACTTTACAGTGAAGTAATTTAATGCCATCTAGTCCTTAGTGGGCGCCACCCTGAAAAGAGTGGGTGCTCAGCTCAAAAGGTGAGGAGGATGTGGAGTTAACAGCTGGTGACTGCAAGCTAACTGCGCATCTGAACTGCCTGTATTGTTTTTCTTTTTAAAATTTTATCTATCGATTTTACAAAGATAGAGAGAGGAAGGGAGATAGAGCGAGATAGAGGCATCGATTTGTTGTTTCACTTATTTATGTATTCATTGATTGATTCTTGTATGTGCCATGACTGGGGATTGAACCCAGAACCTTGGTGTATTGGGACAATGTTCTAACCAAGGCCCAGATGGTCTTTTCTTAAAGGAAGAACCAAATGAAACTTGCAATGTCTGCCACAGTCGCCATCTTTATTTTTAAAAATTTGCAAACCTATATGCATGGTATAAATAAGTAAGACCATGAGGCCAATGTCTTATTTACTTATTTTGGATAAAGATACCTACAAATGCAAAGGCTTTGAACATCCTGATTGCAATAATAGTTTATACATTTTAATGACGGTGTTTGGTACTTGTTAACACTCAATCATGTTCTCTGCACACCAGTCTCTATAAATATAGTCATCAGCAGCTGTCCCCGGAGCTGCAAATTGAATCTTAACTGATTTTCAAATTATTGTGAATTTGCTAATGAATCCAAATACTGAATAGAATAGGCTCATTCAGGATGTATAATGCATATCTCAACCACCATGGAAAATATCCAAGCGAGTTTAGGAATGTGTCTCTCACCGTCTCTACAAAGTTTTATGCAAACTAGGAATAGCCAATGGAGAAGGATATATATATATAGAGAGAGAGAAGATATATATATAATATATATATAATATATATATTATATATATATTTTTTTACAGGGACAGAGAGAGAGTCAGAGAGAGGGATAGATAGGGACAGACAGACAGGAACGGAGAGAAGTGAGAAGCATCACTCATTAGTTTTTCATTGCCATTACGACACCTTAGTTGTTCATTGATTGCCTTCTCACATATGCCTTGACTGTGGGCCTTTAGCAGACTGAGCAATCCCTTGCCGGAGCCAACGACCTTGGGTCCAAGCTGGTGAGTTTTTTGCTGAAGCCAGATGGGCCCGCGCTCAAGTTGGCAAGCTCGGGGTCTTGAACCTGGGTCTTCCGCATCCCAGTCCAATGCTCTATCCACTGTACCACCGCCTGGTCAGGCTGGAGAAGGATATTGATCTGATCTATCTATCACAATCTTGAGGTTGCTCACATAAAGGCAAAATGCGTAATAAAAAGAGTGACATTAGAAGTGAGAAGGCCCATGGTTGAGAATAGTCTCTGTCAGTAAGTTCTTGATGTGATATCTTTAGGACATTGGCGATCACAATGTCTATCTCACAGAAACTTGGGAGGGGATAAGGAAGTGGATTTGTTGACTTCTTGTAATGAGTCAGTAATGACATATTATTATCTAGGCCAGTGATGGGCAATCTTTGAGCTTAGTGTCAAAATTAGCCAAAAAAAATGAGCATAACTCAGGTGGTGTTTCACTTTGAGAAAAACAGCCTAACCGGAAGTCCCAGAACCAGACACTCTGTGCCCGAGTTCTGTTGTTTTGGCCTACAGACCTCGGGCACAGAGTGTCTACACTACAGCAAGTGTTTTATCCTCGCCTACTGCACCTGGCCATGCAGGAGCCGAGGATGAAACGTCCTTCTCGGCACGTGGCCCTATACTTCTCTGGTATGCGGCCGCATGCGGCTGTGTGTCATTGAAAATGGCTACATGTGTCAGTTCTGACACGCGTGTCATACATTTGCCATCACGGATCTAGTTTAATTCTCAATATGCTGTCAAGTTTACTATCCACATTTAATAGATGAGGCATCTGATATAAAGTTACTAAGCAGTAGAGATCAAATCTGAACCAAATTCTATCCATTGTCAGACCTGTGTTCTTTTCTTTATACCCACCTGCCTCCAAATAAAAAGTGCGTGAAATTTATGTGCATATATGTTAGCTAGTATTATAAATAGAAAATCAAACTAGCACTCATTATGTCTCAGTTTGACTGAATACAATAGCAAGAAAAATGTGCAAGGTGTCCAGTTTCCCCACAGAATATCTTAAAACAAGAAGTTAGCCCACATGGGAGGTCTCACAGACTGTAAATTAGATTTCCAACATTGTCCTATCATGCACTTAGCATGAAAGAATTGAAGAAAATAGGCCTTTGGAAAAAAGATTTCTTAGGAAAGTCGTAAATATTCAAGACCTCCAACTTTCCTCTCTTTCCCACCAATGGCAGAAGGAAGGTGGTTGTTTCCTCCCCATCAGAACCAAATTAGAAATGCTGAAAGACCACACAGAGAAGAGAACTTGAAGCACTTCAAGAAGCTTAAGAGAAGATGTGAAATATGGCATAGGGAATGTAGTCAATAGTATTGGAATGACTGCATAGGTATGCCAGCTGGGTGCTGGACTTATGAAGACATCACTTTGTAAATTATATAAATATCAACCACTATGTTGCACACCTAAGACTGATATTATATGTCAACTTTAATTTAAAAAACAATAGAAAAAAATTTTACAGCTTAAGGAAAGAGAAGGACTAATATTTGACCTTGACCAAGAAGCCTTCCATTGTGAGGCTGGTCGGAGCAGCCCTGTCTAATGGCAGTGTGGAAGAGGTCTCTCCGCTTCCATTTCTATAGTGGCAAAGGCACATCCTCTCTGGGGACCAGAAGTGCACCTTCTTGGACGAAAACCAGCTTGAGTGAAGATGTGACCTCACCAGAGAAGGTGGGTGGTGCAAAGCTGAAAATTTCTAGCTTATCCTGAAGAATAGACTGAGATGTAATTTCATAAAAGTAACTGCACTTTCTTTTACCCTCATCCTGAATTCTGATGGTGTAACTTTTGGAAGATACTGGCTCAGGGTAGGAGGAAAAAAGTTATTTTTTCTGTGAGTTGTGTGTCCTCTTTGTCAACATTAAGGTTCACATTGGCAAGTGCGCTCAGCGTGCTGTTGCCTTTCTGAGAGCACTTTCTGGGATGTTATTTTCCCTTCCCTTTTGGTTTTGTGCTTTGCTTCATTCTTGATTTCACATATTTTTAGCTTGATGGTTTTAATAGTCTTCAAGGTTTGTAGTTGTTTTATGAGAGAGAATTAATCAGGGTTACCTAGTCAAATACTAATAGAAAGAGGAATTCCAGCTGTGTATATGTCTTCATAATGTCATAATGTGCTCTATCTTGCTACCATGCTGGTTTCTTTAAGTGCTCTATTCCCTTTCCTCATCAGGCCCACTACTGATTGTATAGGTAAATCAGTGATTTTTTTGTATGCTCTCAGTATACTATTCTAGTCTTTCACTTCTTCAATAGTTGAGCTTTAAAATATATAGTAATAAAAAGCTGTGGTAACTTTATACGAAGAAATACTATGCATCTGTAAAAACAAGGAAATCTTACCCTTTGTGGTAGCATAGATAGAGCTGGAGAGAGTCATGCTATGTGAAATAGGCAAGTCAGAGAAAAACAAATGCCATATGATCTTACTTATATGTGGGATCTTTTATTTTCCATAAGAGATGAAAAGCATCAACTCATAGTTGCAGCATTTTAGTTGTTCATTGATTGCTTTTCATACCTGCCTTGACTGAGGAATTCCAGCCGAGCCTGGGACCCCTTGTTCAAGCCAGAAACCTTGGGCTTTAAACCAATGACAATGGGATCATGTCTATGATCCCATACTCAAGCCGGTGACCCTGCACTCAAGCCAGCAACCCTGTATTCAAGCCAGCAACTTTGCACTCAAGCTGGTAAGCCTGAGTTCAAGCCAAATGAGCCCATACTTAAGCTGGCAAGCTTGGTGTTTTCAACCTGGTACCTCAGTGTCCTAGGTCGATACTCTATCCACTGCACCACCACCAGTCCATATATGGAATTTAATGAACAAATTAAACTGATAAACAAAATAGAAGCAGAGGTATAAATGCATGGAACAGACTGATAGCTGTCAGAGAGGAGGGATGTTGGGAAACTGGATGACAACGGTGAAGGGATTAAGTAAAAAAATATATATATATATATTTACACACACACATACACAGTATGCAGATGGTTTTATTAAGTTGTACACCTGCAACCTATACCCAGTAAATTCAATAAAATAATATATATGTATATATAAGCCACCAATGTCTCCATACTGCTGTGGTGTCTCCAACTTTCTGTAACACTCATGTGACTACTTCCCTATTTGTGTTAGTATTTCTGATTTACTTTGTTACTCTCACACCACTTCACAGGGTTATATAATCTTTGTAGGATATAAGAATTAGCTTCTGTCTTCATTCCCAGATAATTTCCCATAAAACATACTCTTTTTCTCTTCAGTTCTACTTCATCTACCATGCTGAGGTCCAGAGAAGGTTCTGGAGCGACATCTGGGTACTATTACCCTGTCTTCCTCATTTCTCAGTTCAAAGATTTCTTGATTTTACCGGTAGGTTTTCTGCCCAATAGAACCCTCTCAGCCTCTAGGATGGGCAGGCAAGTCCTCAGCAGGGGCTCGATGTACTGTTGTAATAAGATTCAGAAGACCACATTGTATTTTTCACTGATATCCTCAGATTGAACGCTTCTCATTCTATTTGCTTTCTCTGACAAAGCTACTAGCTTTATTTGGAAGAAGAAATGAAAACTGTCTGTGTTTCCATGACCCTCAGCTTTTTACCTAAACCCTGACAAAGAACATTTTTTCTGACATTGCTACTCATTCCTATGGGAGTAAGAAGAGTGTGTCTGGTGCATTTAATGAAGCCTGACAAGCTTTTGTTCAGGGCTTAGACATATACTGTAAGAAGCCAATTATCTTATGGCACATTGTAATATTAGGACAGAAATCCATTGAAATTATTTCAAGGGAAAGTGGAATTAATTGTAAGAATACATAACAATATTAAAGAATCCAATTGTTGGAAGTACAGACAGGTCTCTTGAGAGATAGAAAGACTCAGGCGGCTATCCCCCCTCCAACCCCCCCCACCCCCAATCTCTCATCACGGTCAATTGTCTCTATTGTCTCAGTGTGTCTATTTTGTTCTCCTGATCCTCTGTCATATTTATCAGTGTATATATGGCTAAAAGTGACTGCAAACTCAGAATCTTTGTGGACTTATATCTTCAAAGTTTTTCACCATATAATGAATAAGGTCTATGTCTCTTAGGTAAAATTTCTGTGAGAGACTTTGATTAGCTCAACTTATATTAGGTGTGTATGGCCTAATGTGATGTGGCTAAGACAGTGTGGTCATCTGGTCTGAACATAGGAGTTGAACATAGGAGACAGATTCACTTAGATGATGGTGTGTAGATGGAGATGTTGCTATTGGGTTATCAGTGCATTAACATACTCACTGTTCTAGAACGGGGAGACATTCATCCACTTTTTAGTTGTGAAGTACCTCCTTGATTCAATTATTTCAACTCATATACTAAATGTAGTGTAGGCAGGTTATTTCTTGTTTTTAATTGACTTTTAGATTGATAAGGTTTTGGGTTGTCATTGTGTTGATTAAATGCTTCAGTTTCACCTTCCTAGCCCACATGGCTGTCACAGGAATTAGATCTAGTTATCTTTCCTGTGTGTGTTTTTCTAGTCAGTAAGTCCCACATGTTGGCTTTGATTCCTTTCTAAACTTTCAGAATACTTTCTTCTAATATTTCTAGTCTTCCAGTGAACTGGAGGAGGGTTGCTTTCCCCAAATAGGAACTCCTCTTTGTTCCTAAAATATGTATCACCTGTGAAACTTTTGAATCAGACAAACCTAATGCCCACTTTGCAGGTCCCCGTCTCACAAGATGAAGCACAGATCTTAGTGGTTCTCCCCGAAAGTAGTTTTGTGCGCATGTCCAATATCAAGCATCATTGTTCTGGTAAGCAGTTCTCTGCTAATAAGTCTGTGTATCTTCATATGCTTTTTAACTTTTGAACGACCTTTTCTATAACATGCCTGTGCATAGCCCATGCCACTCTTTTTGTTGTTGACTCGTTGGAGGTCATTTTATGTTCTAGATGTTAATTCACTGTTATTTTTATTTTCCATTCTATCATTTGTCAACAAAAGATATCTATTTAACTAGGGTCACTATTCATTGTTGACCAAGTATCTCTATTTTATTATAAACAAATTTATATTTTCTTTGCCTTTTAGTTTAAGAAATTTTTCCCTTCCCTCAGACTATTTGATTACATATTCCTTTTGTAAGTGCATATATTTATCTTTTATAATTAGATCTTAATCTCCCCAGACTCCACCTTTTTTTTTTTACAAACTTTTAATGTTTTTTTTTAATTTCTTTTTATTTTATTCATTTTAGAGAGGAGACACAGAGTGAGAGAGAGAGAGAGAGAGAGAGAGAGAGAGAGAGAGAGAGAGAATGAGAGAAAGGGGGGAGGAGCTGGAAGCATCAACTCCCATATGTGCCTTGACCAGACCAGTGCAGGGTTTTGAACGGGCAACCTGAGTGTGCCCAGGTCGACGCTTTATCCACTGCACCACCACAGGTCAGGCTTTTTTTTTTGGTGACAGGAACAGAGAGGTCAGATAGGGACAAACAGACAGGAAGGGAGAGAGATGAGAAGCATCAATTCTTCGTTGCAGCGCCTTAGTTGTTCATTGACCATTTCTCATATGTGCCTTGATGGGGCTACAGCAGAGCGAGTGACCCCTTGCTCAAGCCAGTGACCCTGCTCAAGCTGGTGAGCCTTGCTCAAACCAGATGAGCCCACACTCAAGCTGGCGACCTCAGGACTTTGAACCTGGGTCCTCCGTGTACCAGTCCGACGCTCTATCCACTGTCACTGCCTGGTCAGGCCAGAATCTACCTTTTTCTGTGGGATTAATAAGAGACACAGTTTTATTTTTCTCTCAATTGTCCACCAGTTTTTCCAACTCCACCTCTTAAACAACTCATTGTTCTCCCCCAATATGTGGTGCCATCTTAATTATATATTCTGGAAAATCTTCATCTGGGTATATCTGGAAAATATTTTAATATATAATTATTCCTCAATAGATTTGGTAAAACTTATCTGTAATACCATCTAAGACTATGTTTTTGATTCAAGTTCTATTTCTTTTTGCACAATTTATCCATTTTATGTGCTGTATATTTTTCTAAAAATTTAGTTTTTTAAATTTAAGTTTTTAAATTTATTCATGAATAATTGTACATAGAACATATACATATAAACATCATAATAATCTTGCTGTTTTCTAAAACCCAGGGGTGTCTTAATTATTCACCATTTTATTTTGTATTTTAAAAATAAGCATGTCTCTCTTTTTTCCTTAATTAGTCCACTAGAGGCTTTTTTATTTAAGTTTTTTTCAAAGAACTAAATATTTAGTTTTGTTGGTCCGTTTAAACTTCTTTATTTCATTGATTTCTGCTCTGAAACTCAAGGTCCTCCGCTATACATGTTTGATGAGTTACTTAACACATTGAATTCTGATGTAAAGACAAGGAGAGTAAATGAAAAGTATGAACAATAAGAAGTTAGTAACCTGTGGGATCTATTGGACATAGAATAAATTGAAGAAAGCATATTCACTTCATGACACCCTAAATATACTATAGCACAGGATCCCCAGATTTTCTTGATACTCTTCATATGCATGAGGCTTCTAAAACAATAGTAGTAAGATCTTAAATATGTCACCCATTCTGACATCTATTCTAATTCTTGTATCCTCTGCCCAAGAAATTCAGAAAAACTCATAGCTGTTCATTTAGCTACCACTGCAGCCAGAAGAAGTTAGCCTTGTATCTCTGATACAAGAGTGAGTGTCAAATGTTGGCTCTCGGCATCTTCCATTTTCTGTGTCCATGGATCAAACGTAACCTTGGTCCCCACAAGCACACCTTTAGCAGGAAATATGCAGCCCGGGGAGGACATGTAAATGCTATACCTAAGGATTCAGGTGGGGAGGTAAGTCTATCCTGCAAGTCTCTATCCTAGATGTGCTAACCTATCCCATCTTCTTCCCCAGGCTTCTCACTGTTTTCAGTTGATTAAATAAACTGCATGAATAGAGCACCTAATTTAGTCCGTGAACGTTTCTGGGTCGTGACCTCTGAGATAGCTTGCCTGATCATGTACCTGGAGGTTATCACTGCATCCAGGCTATTTCTCACAGAACATCATTTCTCTTTTACTTTGTTGCTCACCTTCTGTGTCTTCTTAGGTAAATATACCTTAGGTTTAAGTGTCCTGAAAGGAACTGGTTTAGGTGTGTCCTATAAATTTAAAGATGTGGTACTTTGTTTATGTAAATGGAATTAGTATTAAAGACTAATATAACAGTAATATAAAACAGTCACTGTTCAATAATTTTTAATGTTTAAAAGTAAACATTATATAGAAATGCTTATTGTTTCCAATAACAGATTGTTTCAGCTACAATTTTGTTACTGATTTTTAATTTCATTATGTTATCATCAGAGAGCTTCTGAATGATATTAATCCTTTAGAATTCATGGAGGTTTTATTTATGGTCTTAAGTTTGGCTCTTTTTTAAAACATTCCGTGTGTACTCAAAATGAATGTATGTTTTCTTTTTGATATATTTTTAATTCCTTGAGTTTGATAGTTTTATTTTCCAGATATTTATAACACTTCTAATATATTACTTGTGTGATCACTTAGATTCTGAGACAGTATATTAAAATAATCAATTAGAATTGATAACTTATCTCTTTCTTCTTAAAGTTCTCTTAGTGCTGCTTAAGGTAGTATCTTTTTAATATTTTTATATTTATTTTTCAATTACAGTTGACATATAATATTATATTAGTTTCAGGTGTATAACATAGTGATTAGCAATTTATATAACTCTCCAAGATTGATTTTTTTTGAAGCTGTATTTTTAGGTGCATATGAGTCTATGATGGTTTTAATCTTCTTGTTCAATTTATTCCCTTTATGAGAACACAATTTCCTTCTGTTCTTTGAAATTTTTTTTTTTTGCCTCAAATTCTATTTGGTCAGATATTAAGTGATAAACTCATTTTTCTGTTCATATTTCCTTAGCATAACTTTTCCCATCCATTTTCAATCATTTCTGTCTCTTTATTTTTGGTCTCAGTTGTGTCTCTCATTGCCTGTACATTGTGGGGCTTTAATATTTTAACCCAACATGAAATTCTATTTTTAATTGGTGACTATGGCCAATTTATTAAAGTTAGTCTTATATCACAAGGCCTGTGAGCAGGAGCTGTCACACTTCCTGACGGAGGGGCTGGAGCAAGGCTTGTCTCCAAGGTGACAGCAGGTCTGACCACTTTGAAGTCAGTCAACAAAACGGATAATCAGACCTTCCTGGCTACTTTTGGGTCTCCAAGACAACTCATAGCTGCATCTCTGGAAGTCCTTCCTGTCCCCAGGCCCAGGGCCCCAAAAGGAAGGAAGAAAAAGGTGAGGGAGAGGGAGGGAGGAAAGCAGAGGCATTGGACACCCTTGATTCCAGTTCTGAATGACCTCACTTACTGTGAGGCGGTGGTGGACACATTGCTCCAACTCTCTTCCACTTAGTTTTCTCATCACTAAAATGGGGAGAAAACTAGTTTGGTTGTTATAAAGAGTAAGTGAGCTAATGTCTCTAGATCTACATTAACTGCAGTGTTTCAGTGATTGTTTTTTCTATTTGTTTATTTATTGTTCTCCAATTATCTTTATTTAAGGGATGTTTTCTATAACTTTAAGGCCCATGATTTCCCCCTTGAGGACAGCACAGAGAAGCTGTAGTGCAGAGGTGCATGGGGGTGGGGATTGCTGAATGCAGAGGAGGGCCTGCTGCCCTGAGGCTAGCCACCTACAGGGCTGCGCAAAGATTTGAGTGCTTGCAGCTGGGCATATGCTTAGCGGGAGGGCCTCTGTGTAGGGAGACCGGTGTGCTGGCTCTGATCAGCCCGTCTGGCAGGGTTAGATGGAGCCAGGCTTTCTGATCTGTTCTCAACATTTTTTTCTTCCTTCATTAAAGACATCTCAACTGGTTTTATTGAATTTCTATTCAGCACTTCACTAGTAATGCCCTGAGATTTTTATTTGGAGGCAATTTCTCCAAATTAAAATAAGATAGCAAGTCTGTTAAGTAAAGAAGACAGCAGTGACATGCAGTGACATTGTTGGTCAATTGCAGAAGAGCAAAGCACAGTTTGAGTCTCAGTGGGAGGATTTCTGGTAGCATCAGATAGAAGACATTGAGTTTCCCTAAATAGAAAAGAGCACTAATCAGTGACCTGAGACTGGCTGGTCAATACTGAAGATAATGGAAAAATCTTTGCAATTTTTTAGAGATGCTTGCTAATCGAAGTGGAGGAAGATACGATATTAGAAAATCTTTTTGACTTAAGCTAGTTTCCAGTTTCAATGGCTGTGTTTTCTCTTCTTCAGTATTTCATATTATTCAGATATTAAGCAGAGGTTAATTCTATGTCCAGAGAAATAAAAACCATCAGAAGCATAGCTAGTTCTTTATTTTCAAATGCGGCTTTTCTACCCTCCTTTGTGCTCACATACATGTATTATTATCTTTTTTCCTTATGACTTCACTTATTGTTTCCCCAATCTCCCCATGCCACACAAGTTACCTATAGATTAGTTAAGTAAAATCAATTTTAATTAAGCTTAAGTTAAGGGTGAGACACCTTGTCTACTCTCTCAAAATAACAAATGAGATTTGCTTCTGAGTTTACCTAATTGTTTCTCTAAATGTGGCTTCTGATTTCCCCTCTTCCTGAATAATCTTATTTGAAATTCTGAAGTGTTAACTCCTCTGAGGAGCAGTTGAACTGTAATCTAGCCAATGGAAGAACCACTATTTTAGACCTTGTTGTCATGAAAATGAATCCTTGCTCAGCCTTTATGCAGAGATCTTGTTCTGAGGGTGTTTCTTAGACCTTGAGCTGCCTCCGCCCCCAGGCTAATGAGGAGGAAAGAGTACACTTGGCTACCACATCCAACCGCATGCATCACTTTGTTCTTTGGTGGAAGAACACCTCCCAATGTATCAGTGGTTGTGGTTTTAGGATAATGGTTCACTTAGCAGGTTTCAATTTTTACTGTAACACAGAAAGGAAGCAGTTACTAGTACAAAGAAACTTTGCCATGATAACCACTATTGATAAGTATTTGTTGTATAGCTGAATAAAAGGGATATGAAACATCAATGAAAATGAATGAAGAAATGAATGAGACAGGTTGGAGCTCCATGATGATAGTGTTTCCATCATGTCATTTTTAAAAAACATGTTTCCTTCCTCAGGACCCCATGATATCCATGTGTACCCAAAGGCTCATTTTGGATCACTTTGTAGAAGGGAACACAGCAGATGGGCAGCTGAGTTTAAGTTACTCTCTTGAAGAATCAGATTGTATGGTATGATGGAAAATTACTTTTGTTCTTCAAGATCACAATGGTGTATCGCCCACTGGAACATAAAGGGGAAATTGTTCTCCTTCTGTATCCTTTATGAAAAAGTTCTCCAGCTCTAATGAGCCCAACACTTTTGAATGAGATTGTGCAGTGTGAAAAACCTACAGATTGCTCCTGTTCCCCTTTATCAGTCTCTCACAGCTCTCCTTTAACCTTCTTTTTTTTTTTATTTCATGCTTTCCAAGATCTGAAAGTATTTCCAATAATGGCCTTTATGCATTCTAGTGATATTAGTTGCCTTTTATCCAGCCTTAGTCTCTCTCTCTCTCTCAAACTATATTAAAAACCAATAATTACAACAATTCTAATGATCTGATGTGATGTTGGACAGTTTGGTCCCAGAATAATGAAAAACCAAACAAAAAACCCAAGAACAATAAAAGAATATGATACTTTCTTGCCTTAGATTCCTTTGCTGTGCTTCCCAAACTTATACGATGTTCATTGACAGTTGTGTGTAGTTTTTGTATTATCAAGGAGATGAGAAATGTGCCACAAAGTTTATACAGTAGTTAGATTGAAGACTCGAGATGCTTAAACCGACCAACATAATATCCTTAATCTTTCTGCATATGGTTTTCTAACCTAGACTTCTGGATTCTCCTCCCCACTCCTGCAGTACTAGCCAGATAAAATGTTAGCAGTCCCTGACAAAGATGAAAAAGAATATGGAATGAGAAGCAAACAAAATGAATGGATGACAAAATGAAGAATATATTTCTTTAGAAAAATATGCACATAGACACCATTTTGCTTATCACATACACTGTATTAATTTATACATATACATAGCATGCAAGTTTCACATAATTTTGGCACAATGCACAATTCTACAATAAGCAACTTTGTTTTCTTCAGCCCCTATTATATTAGCTTAATACCATCTAGAATATTTTAGCAATATATTATCACATTTGGACTAGAGCTGCCCGAAATACACTGTTTTCCATGTTTGTAAACAAAAATAGAACAATCACTACATAAACACTGTGACTGGAAAAATACCCTCTTTTTAACTCCTCTGTTACAGTCAGTAAAGGAGACTTAAGCTACTTTAGTATCCAAAATATTTTCTGAAAGAATATATTTTTGAGGTGTGGGGGTACACTATATATATAACCAGAACAAATTAGTTTTTTGTCTTTACAACTGAATCACTTCTAATCACAGTTGCTTAAGCTGTCATAAATGAGACTTAAGATTTGGAAGGTTTCAATGTATCTCCTCATTTAGGATACAAATTAAGTAATTATAACTCTCATTACTGCTGCAAATTTACAAATTAATTTTAGGTGCCAGTAATGATACTGGTTGATTTGGGGAGTTTTGTAGATTTTAAACTGAGGAAGTAAAGAGAGACACGGGGCTATAATTTTGGGCTTCAATGAGAAACTACTTTCATTTTAAATGAATTGGTATATGGTTAAACTTGTAGTGGTTACATCATTTTCTTCTTCTTCTGGTTTTGCTAATTGCATCAGACAAGAGGTCAACTACAAACTGATTTCTAATTAGCCCTACTGAATCTTCCAGGAAAACATTAAGATCTTGTTAAGCTTTGAAGCAGGGTGGAAGGCAGTTAATGGACTTGTGTGGAGTCCTTTAATTACCAGTCTGAAATTTGTCTTTTACTGCTAGATAGCACCCAAGGGCAAGAGGTAATCGGCTTTATAAACTTTGTAGTGGTTGGCTTTATAAATCCTGGTGCTTAGGAAAGTAGAAAACTCTCTTTAAAGAGAATATTCTCTTCCACTAGGAATTATATTTTTGGCAGTTTTGTGAAAATTTTAGCAAAGGATACTTTGTGACCTCCCAATTTATAAAAGTCAGTGACCTGAAGTCAACCTGACAGGTCAATTCCTTACAAAAGTTAGCGCTGCCCAGTGGACAGAATAATCCAAGACCACATTGCATACAAAGTTAGTAAACCAATGAACAAACTGGTCAATCTACTGGTTCAAGGAAATTGACTCAATTTCTTGTTTCATGTAAAGCATGATGTCTTCCTGCCAAGCACAGGTCTTTCTCCACATTCTTAGTCATACCTGTGTTAGAAAGCCGCTTTGTCTTACAAAGGTCACATTGTAATCTGTGTGGTTTACATTGTGTGGATGGTAAACCATCTGAGTAACACCAGAATTGAATGAAATAAAAAAATTAAAAATCAGATTCATAGCCAAATACAGAAATAGTCTGATTCAAAGTTTAGAGTTAAAAGAAAGTTATCAATAGCAATTTTAATTTTGAAAGGTATAAATGGCTCAAGATTAACAAGGAGCACCCTGTATCTGAACTAGGTCAATTTACTTGTGTTTTCCTTGGATACTTTGCTCGCATTACACCTGCATTTCAGCACTGGATGAAAGATGGAATTTACAAGTGTCGCAGTGGGAGACTCCATTCCTTAGACTGTCTCCCATAGCAATAGTACCAAGAAGAACATTCTTCAGATTCACTATGGACAAAATCACTGAATAATTCTTCACGAATGATATGTTTGGCACCTGGGGGCAGGGGATGGGTATCACTTTAAATGCATGGTTGCTTTTTCTCCCAGGGCATGAAGAAGGCTCAGAGATCACGATGCTGTATTGGCGTCACATTTAAGCGTATGACTCCTGCTCAAAGATTTCCATAGGGATGGCCTCAAAATGCTCCTCGCCCAGGTTGATGGCGACCGCGCGGTTCCGGTTCCGGGGCTCGTCGTGGCAGATGTAGAGAGGGAGACCGCTCTCCTCTGCGTCAAACGCGGCTGCGGCGGCCGCCACAGCAGCATTGAATTCAGCGTGCCTGGCGTTGTGGCGGCGCCCGTAGCGCTGCTCCCACTGGATTTTCATTAGTTTCCACTGGCGCTTCAGGGTTTCCTGGACCTGGAGGAGAAAAGGGAGTCTTGTTTTCATATGATTGTCAGAAATGACCCGAGTCAGGTTTATGAACACAATTCTTGAAATTGATTAGTTTAGGTGGTCGGTTGAATGTAATTCTCATCTAAGGGGCCTTGTGATCTATGTGCTGCTGGCCATACAGAGAAGGGTTTGCAAATTGGAGCCTTGAGTTAGTTGCCGAAGCCACCGTGGGCAAGGTTCCCAGCTACTGTGCAAAGGGTTCTTCTTCAGCTCTTAAGTCCAAGGAACAAAATGGGATTTGGTTTCACACTCAATATATAGCAGACATACCACCTTAGGGAGAAAGAACTGGAAGACACTTTATCTGCTACCACCTTTGATACAGCAGACACTTTTGTCTAATTCTCCACATTATTGGTCATAAAAATATCTATGTAAACCATGGGCCAGTTCTGGGTTGTGACAGTGGCCTCATTCTGTTGATGTCCTCCTGTATCCAACAAGGCTAGACGTGGGCCGTGCCTGAGAAAACTCTGGTTAATAGAGTGACAACCTTTTCAGAATAAAATTTCAATCTCTTTCTATTGAAAGACTTCTAATAAGTTAACAAACTTACCAACTTGCTTTATAAACACAATGAACTGTATATAAAACACAAGAGGAGGAGAAGATGCTAAAGTCAGGAAGCTCCAAATACGAAAACCACATGAGACAAGGCCCATAGAAGCATGTTTTCAATAATCACACTTTAAGAAAGGACATTATTCCCTGCACTTCCACAGATTGAGCCTAATGCGGCTTTGATCCAAGAATAAGAGCACATAAATCCGTTTAAAAAGACAAACAAAACCAGATTTCTGTTGCTCCCAAAGCACCAGAAATGTCAGGATTTGCCAAGGGGATAGTTAATTTAACATGCAAAGGTTTGAATTACTATATAAGTTCATCACTCATTATAAAAGCAATTAATGCAGGTCACTTTAGAGTGTCCTCTGATTATTTCAATTTATTTAATGCTCACTTTACAAAGCAGAGCCCTGGTCTGATGGTCCAGAGACAGAATTATTGCACCCGACTCTATTATTAGCACACTGTGTAAGGTTGGTATATTTGGGCCTCAGTTTATATACATTTGTAAAAAAGAAAATCAAGATGGAATAGAATATTTTTGTTTTGGCCTTTGTTTTCCTGTTAAGTTCTCCTTAAGCACCTATGATACCTATAATATACTATTTATTATATACTATTTACTAAATTCTAAGTGATATTTCTGAATATAATACAGAAAGTTGTTACTGATATTTTTCCAGCGTTCTAGAGGACGAATCAACAATGGCTCTACTGGTCTTTACTGTGCAGAATTTATATGGTCTGTAGTTTGAGTTAATTGGGACCTTGATGATTACAAGATCAGGGCTTTCTAATTTCCTTTCACTACCTCCTTTCCTATGTTTGGGAAGGGTATCTTATTTAAAAGACAATGATATATAAATATAATCTGTAAATAAGGTTAATATTTTTCAAAATATTTAATCATAATGTTTCTTAAATATTTCCCTGCGTCTCCCTATTCATTAAGTCAGGGTCATTCATTGCGTGGACAGCTTAGATTCTGCCTGGAATACTGATTCTCAAAGTGCAGTCTTCAGGGCAGCAATGGCAGCATCACCTGAGAACTTGTTAGAGATGCAAATTCTCATGCCCCATCCCTGTTCTACTGAATAGGAAACTGCTGGGGGGTGCCCAGCAATCTGTCTTTTAACAAACTTTCCAGATGATTCTGATACACAAGTATGTTTGAGAATACTGAAATCATGGCTTAGCTTTCATTTCCAAAACTGACCTTTCTGAGTCTACTCTAAAAAGACGTTAGTTTTAAAAACCAGGTTTTATTGAGTGAAAAAAAGACTTTCTAGACAGAAAAACTTCTCTTTGCATATGCAATGAAAATCTTATTGGTCTAAAAATAGAATTTTACTAGGAGCTTTACTATAATATAATATAGAGAACCTGTAGGACATGACATAGGGGGAGTCCCTCACAGACAGGAAGGGGGAGTGGTGAGTGCAGTGGCCCCTCCAATCGGAGAGAAAGGAGAGAGAGATACAGACAGAAACCTTGCATTTCCCCTTCATGGTGGGAATGCCTGGGAAGACGGGGAGAAGAAAGAAAGCAGGAGATGATAGAAATACCCCAATATAGCACGTCTGGCTTTCTGATTCTGAGAGCAGAGTCCTGTAAATTGATAGCCCAGTAAAAAAGTCCCATTTTGGTCTGGTGCCACGTCCCACATGGTACCCATGCCATGGCGTGGCCATGATATATAGTGAAGACAGATTCACGGGGTAAAGACAGGACCCAGAATTCCTGGATTCCTCAGGTGGCTTGGAAGAGAGAACTGCGAATCAGAAGAGGTCCGGGCTTGCCCAACAGAAGTGAGTGAAGCCACCATGAATTTCAGCCGGGGGTGTCAGCATAAGACTGGTAACCAGCTGCACCTTTGAACAAAGCTCTTGGACTAAGTATTTTGTAGATAGAGACTGTTGTAAACTACAAGCATACCCTGGAATATTGTGGCTTTGGTTCCAGACCCCTGCGATAAAGTAAGTATCGCAATAAAGCAAATTGTAATCTTTTTGCTGGTTGCAGGGAGCGGGTCTTGCTTTTAGTTTGTAAAAAACACATATCTGTGTCATGCAGTAAAGCATAATAAAATCAGGTATGTCTGTATTATAGGCTAGTACGATGGGCACTGCAAAGCGGCATGAGGGAAGCTACAGCAAATCACCAAAATTTTAGTTTTCACACACTCTAATCTGTGACCAATATGTTAAGATTCTTCTGATTGTGCTACTTTCATCTGCAAACGATTTTATCCACCATGCACGGGCAATAGAAGAAGCATGAACAAGGGAAAAAATCTGCTGTGCTGTTAGTACTCTGTCAAGTTTTAAGCTACTGCTTGGGAAAAAATGGGTATCTGTATAGTCATCATCATCTTTTTGAGGTCCCTTTGGTACTTATAATTTAGTGAAGTGTTTGGATGGTCCATGTCCACATACTTAAAAGATTTGTTGTAGGAAATGTTTGATACGTAAGCATGCTCTCATGGTCATCTCCTGATCTCTGTGACTGTAATTCTCCAAATCCCTTTCCTACTTCTAATTGATCCACTGATTATCTAACCCACTTCCATAATAGGAATCTCTTATAACATACCACTAAGAAGTAATTAAAACCTCCACCTTCCTTGTACAATTAGCTCCCGAGGTCTTTGCTAACACATTTTAAAAAATTGGATCTATTGAGGTGACATTGGTAAATAAAATTATTTAGGTTTCAGGTGTACAATTCTATAGTGCATCATCAGTGCACTACATTTTGTGTTCATCAGCCCAGTCAAGTTTTCTTCCATGCTAACACTTACTATCCAACCAGGCAAAACCCAGTCACAGCCCAATCTCACATGCAGCTAAAAATAATGTCTACCACGTATGACTGCCCTGCTGTGTTTAATATTGTAAGATGATATGTTCACACCAGACCCAGATACCTAAATCCACGGGGCTATGATATTACATTTGACACAGTACACAACTTACATATTATTAGAAATGTCACACTTGTACATTCTGTCAGCAGAATGGGATCTTAATTAAAATGGGACTGGTTTCTTTACTTCAAAAAGCAGAAATAACATATGCCAATGAACTAGACACATCCAATTGTTAGGAGTACCGCTGGGTTTGCTTTCCATACCTGACACTTCAAAAACAGCATCATAGTTAAGACACAGTGAATGTTGATGTATTATTACAAACGCATGCAATCTTCTCATGTTTTCAAGATATGCCTCTCCTGACCTGATTTTTATATTCACCCCATATTAATATTATTTTTTATGGAAAATATTTATTTTGTATGCCACTTGAAACAACTCAAAGGCAAGGAGATACATTTACAGAAAGTGATATAAATATGGAGTGACCTAAGCCCTTCTTATTTATTAGTTTTTACTGTTAAAAAAATAAGAGACACTTTCATAGCTGGCCACAGATGGTGTCTTTTCACTCCTATCCCAGGCTTCAGTCTAGCCCCTAGCAATAGTAAATGCACAATATGTTTTTGTTGAATAAAAGAGTGAATTGATGAATGAATGGATGAAGGAAGAAGTAAAATGTACCAACTAAAAGGGAGGATAGGAGCAACAATAATCTTGCGATGTTGGAGGTAATAGGTCACAGAGCAGCAAAATAGTTTCAGTCCTTAGTAAATAGTGTTCCACTGAAGAAATAACAAATAGCGAATCAATCAAATATCAACTGATTATTAAACAAGCTTTCTAATTACTAACAGGAAAAAATAGGTTGATCTCTTAATCAAATGAGATTTGCCTTGGTATAGAATTATTTTTATAGGAATTAATTTGATACTATGAAAAATACTTTTACATTATGTGGTCTATAACTACAGCAAGTTTACTAACAAAACTTTAAGGAGGAGTCATAGCTATCATACAGTGCTGTGGAAGGTTTAGTCCATTCAATTAAGAATCAGAAAACTTGGGTTCTAGTCCTGGTGATTCACTATAATGATGACATTGGGCAACTCATGCGATCTTTCTGGGCAGTCATGACTTCATGGGCAGAAAGGGAACTCTCACTAAAACCTCCCCCCAAACACTGGCCATCAGCATCTCTAGATTTTACTGATCTAAATATTCATATAATACATTATTGGAAAATCCTTTTAAAGTCCTCACTTCAGGGTGATTTTCAAAACGTTCACTAAGTGACATGACCCTGGCAGCAAGCAACTGAAGAGGAGGCAGAGAACCAACACAAACAGGCTGGGATTGGCTCCGCCCTCATGAAGAACTGGGTCTTTTAAAGGGAGTGGAACATGGCTTTTCCTTCCATTCACTGCTGCTGCTCAGGGTGCAGTCCAAGGAAAGCACTACTGAGCTGCCTGTCTGATATTAGCGACTCCACCACATAAGCATAGGAAAGCTTTAGCATGCAGTGGTGGAAACACACAACCCTGCTTGTCATGTAACCCAGTAAGGAAATATGCAGGAGTGGGGACAAAAGAAAAGAAGCCCATTGGAAACTGTAAGGGGCTGGTCTTATGATACCACGAGTAGTGGTGTTATAAGAAAGGCATGCTTACGTTGCTGTTGTAGAAGCAGTAGATCACGGCGACGAAGAATCCCTATAAAGAGGAGGAAGGAGAGAGTTGAAGTTACTTTTGTGAGCATGACATTGATTAGCCATCAATATAAACAGACAGCCTGAAGAGAAGCATGTTAATATTGCGATAGTAAGTCAAGGCTCGATAAAAAATGACTACCTCTCACATTCAGTGTGATGAGCCCCAGGAAATTGATCATGGTGCATCCCCTACCTGAGCGAGCCATGAAATAAACACACCCTTGGCTTCTTACCTGGAAATGAATCAGAGTGTGCATCACGTAGTCGTAGATTTTGCCAAGAGTCTGGTTGGATGGTCTCCAGGGAAAGACGACAAACTGGACTCCCAGAAGGGGCACCAGGAACAGAGTGGCCCTCACCGCCTTCAGGTACATGTGGAAGTCCGCCTGATGGGCCTGCCTCATCTTCTTCACGAGCACACGGACGATGTTGAGCAGAAAGAAGAAGTTGATCTGCAAAGATAGGATGTTATGAATGAGCAGCCCGTCCAGATCAGTACCACTGAAGGACACCTACTGTCCTCAGTTTTTCTATATCTAGGGTGGGGAGTAGATGTCACCTACATGGGATGTGAGAATACCCAAAAGGTCGTTCAAGTTGCCCAGCATTGCTGGGGCCCTGAGCATCCGTGTAACACCCTTGCAGACTTGAATGAACATTTCCTTCTTTTATCCTAACTGAGGAAATATTTTCCTGTATATGTAAATATATTAGGTCAACTGTAAGGAGGGTTGATTTTTACTTTTACAAAGGGGAAAAGTTTTGATCTTGCTTGCTTGTCTTTTCATTATGAAGATTTTCTCCACAGCCAGGAATACTTAATTAACAATGAGAGGAAGACTGAAAATTTTATCTGCACAGTTTATACAGTGGAGACAACTAACCCAGCCTTCTTTGTTTAAATAACATTTTTAAAAGAAAAATAAATCCATAAAGGTATGATGCACATTCTATTCATTTTTATTGATAGGGATGGAGTATTATACACTAGGTACTCTTTTGTGCCTGGCTTCTTCGGTTAAACATATTCTGTGAGATTTATCCATGTTATTTATAGTAGCATTTCATTCATTTTTATTGCTGAGTAATATTCCATTATATGAATTATACACATGATTTGTTTATTCATTTTCCTGCTGATGAAAATAGTATGGTTTGCGCAATTTCACTGTGGTGAATAAACATACTATGGATATTTGTATAAAAGTTTTTGTGTAGACATGCATTTTCATTTCTCTTGAATAAGTAGTCAGGTATGGAAATGCCTGTTCATATGGTAAGTGTATGTGTAATTTTACAATAAACTTCCAAACTGCTTTTCAAAGATGTGGCTTTATTTTATGTTCCCTTCAGCACTATATGAGAATTCCAGTTGTTCTTCACCTTGCCAACACTTGTGTGGTCACTCCTTCTCATGTTAGCCATTTTGCTGGGGCACAACTATTTTCTGGTGTGAAAATAGATTTGAACCAAGTGCTTTTAGAATTTAATTGATAATATATTTAAAAATAATTTGAAAAGTTTCCACTACCTGAAACATAAATAAATATTACTGTTCAAAAACTTAAAGAAAAAGACCTTTAATAATAAATTCTTATGGAGCATTTTAAGTATTCAAGAGCCACGTCAGTGGGTCTTTATGAAGACAGTTGAGCTAGTATGTATGTCACTACCCTGAAAATGGGCAAAAGGAATAGAATTTGCATTGGAAAGGCCAGGAAAGCTCAAAGACAGTTTGGATGATAATCCAAATTAGTTATAAATGGAAGCTTCTTCAATGCAGGAGCAGAACATGGTCTTTGCCTCAGACTCTTTTTTATCTGTTCCACTCTTATTTGAACAAAACACTGTGGTTAGTGAGAAAAATAATATCTAAATATTAAATTTGATGGTTTTGATGTTGGCTAACACATGGTAAACCATGGGCATAAATAGAGAACTTGGGTAGCAAGTCAGGCAGTCATAGTCTCCCCGAACCCAAGTTCTTACTAGCCATGTGGTTTTGGGTGAACTTACTTAAGTCTCTGGGTCTAGTTTCCGAATGAGTAAAATATCCTGAGATGTATATATTTGGAGGGCTGCTGTTAGAAACAGCATGGCCACCTATGCGAAGTGCATGAAATCTTTTAAGTGCATTGTTATTGGTAGTTAGGATAATGGCTCATTCTCAGCTGAGCCAGGGGGAAAGTGCAGGGGGACGTGGTGGTCTCTCCTTTTCTTATTAGCAACATCTGTATCATTCCTCAACCCTTGCTCTTTACCTTTAACCGGGAGAATTTAGTTATAGTGTTTTTTTTAAAAACATACAAACAACTATATTGTTGTTGAGGGTGTCTAGAAACAAATTATGCACACTCCCCCCTGAATTTTATTCCACTAAAATATTTTTTTCACTTAAAGACTCTCAGATCAAATTGTTTTTACTATAGATTATCATTAAATTAGCTTCATTGAAAGTTATATATGTGATATAGAACCGTTTTCAAAGCATTCCCCAGAGACAACATGGCTAATGCTAGATTTAGGAAGCAATGCTCACCACCAGCGCTGCCATGACGGGGCCGTGGATGATGTACAGCAGGTGGGTCTCCACACTCAGCCAGCAGCTGAAAGGGGGGGGGAGTATGTCAATACAAATGCACATTATTTACAGATGGTAACTAAAACCCACCACAACACTTACTTGTCGTTGAAGTACATTGTCCGGGTAACAGCATGGATAATAGTTGGCACCAGTGGGAACCCTAAAAAACGTGAAAGAGTACAAATTACACCTGGTTCTTTGTCAATAGCCTTAACTAGTGTATTTTTCTCTCCATAAGAAGCACCTGACCATAAGACACAACTAGGGTTTAAGGAGGAAAATAAGAAAAAAAAAAATCTGAACCAAATAGTGCATTAAAATATTTAATAAAATACCATATTTTTTACTCCATAAGATGCATGGGCATTTTCCCCTCCACTTTTTGGGGAAAAAATATATCTTATGGAGCAAAAAATACAGTACATTTGCACGGAAAACAGTAGTTTACTTTAGAAAATAGTGGCAAATATAACATCTCCATCAAGATATTTCCCTGATGTCTTTGCACAAATTTTCTTTGGTTAAACCAGGGGAAATGTCCTTTGTTGGAAGAGCATCGTGTGCATTCAGAGGGTTTGGTTAAGAGCACCCAGATCATTCAAAGCCTCTCACAAATTATCCAGTGTGGTAGGTATGTCATTACTCTCACGAGGCCTATTGGAGACAGACCTCCTCCCAGCACCTGTGTCTCATCAAAGGACCTGGGCCCCTGACTGTTCTCTGAGACCAACACTAGAAGGAGAGGTAAATACACAGACAGAGGTAAGGGTGGCTTACAACTCCACTGGAGCAAACACGTACCCCAGCCCAGGAGATAGTACCACTTCATGTGATGCTTGTCAGTGAACACGGCCACCACGATGAGTGAGTGAAGGTAGATCCCTTCACAGAGCATCCAGAAGTAATTGCACGCCATCATGTAGTGGTTGAAAAAATGCAGAATCTTGCAGCTCAGCTGTTAGAAAGAGAGGGAGATGCTCAGTGGAAGACATGGTCAGGGATCTGACAGTGAACAGAGAGTAAATGTGAAAATGAGCCAGTGTCTGCATTCAGCCTGCACTCAGCTTCCCCAAGCACCTGTTAACATGTGTCGCCCTCTGTATCCAAAGATCAGAGTGATAGTGTGTCGGGCAGATAAAATATAATATGCTCACTTTGTTAAAGATGGCGCTGCCCACATGGAAGCCCGTCACCCAGGTGATATTATTTGCCCTTATGCTTGGGATGGTGTGGGGGAAAGACTGTAATGTAAGCAGGCCGGGTCGTTATAGCCTAAGGCTTAGTTTTAAGAGTAAGCTTTTCCCCACACCCTTGACTGATTGGATGATGTGGGGTGGTGCACTCTCATGAGGAATCCTCCCATTATGCCTCAGATGGGTGACTTTGTATCAGAGACTTCCTTGTTTGTATAATTGGATTAAAGGTTTTGATTCTACACTATAAAGTGGGGCAGGCCGGGAGCTTGCTCTCTCTCAGTTCCTGAAGTATTAGAGAGGAGAGAAGAATAAGTCCACGTGGAGGCCAGGAGAAGCAACCAAGATGGCGGAGTGCTGAGGAAGAAGCCAGTTTGTGCAGAGTTTGTGTAGAGAGAAGGAGATGGGAAACAGAGTTGAATAAGTCTGGTGAGCTAGAAACCTTTGATTCTAGGAAACTCAGATAAGTCAGTAGCTTTGTGAGCACTGAATGAGTGGGTTTTGGAGCCCAGTGTGGGTTTTTGCTTGCCCGCTGGGTGCAAGCTAGAATTAAAGCTGATGGCTCACCAGTTCTTGGCTCCGTTGTTTCATTACTGACTGTCTGAATCTAATGCGAACCTGCACTGGCCAGGCGGTTCTAATAATGGCCTTGTCTACTGGCTTTACATAGTGCATAGGTCATTAGTGGTGCATAGAAACAGCCATCTAGGGCAATGGAAACCTCGTCCCTAAAATGTTCTTTCCCTGTACATTCTGGTGACTTATAGAGACTGGACGAGCTTATTTTTTTGCAGTGAGCCTGAGACCCACAGTTTTTTAGAGCAGACAAGGATTTGTCATGAGACTTTGATAGCCCCTTTTTGTCATACATGGTCCAGGAGCTATGCTGAATCTAACTGATGACTCCTGTTTTGTTGCCTGCTGGCCCTAGATCTAGTGCTGGTAATCCTCCCCACCAAAGAGCTAAGCTTCCTGTTCCAGCAGTCACAATGCAATGGGAAACACCCTGACTTTGATTCACAGGTATACTAACACCTCACGAGGAGGAATACTAGATGTTATGTTACATCAAGATGTTAATGCAGTTGATAAACTAGGGACAAAAAGGTTCTCCTATTAACTGGAAAACTGTCCAGTTGTACATTTTTTTAAAGCTAGCTGAATGAAGAAGAGAAATCCTCCAGCCAGAAAGTCTGCACTGACTCACTGTAGGGTACGACTGAGGTTCCTCCGGAGGACTCTACAGGTACAACATTTTCAATTATACGTGAGTCTGTCATGCAATCCATAGCTGATGATTTCTGATACAGCCTTAGAGAAAACGAGCTTGAATCTGTGGGACTGTGGTCGTGATTTGGTGTGACTGGGGCGAGGTGGGGAAGCACGAGAGACAAGTCCCATCTGAGATAAGCACATTGGAAGATGATCCAAAAATTGGCAGAGGAAGCAATCTGGAAATGTTCAGCTAACAACACTACACTAAACAGGAAAGCAGGATACACACACGATGGGTAAGAAAGTCTGTTAGTGTAGGAGCAGGGGAATAAAAATTAACAGCTTACTCCGCTCCAGGGCCTTTCTCTGTATGTGTAATGAGCATATTATATCACTCTTCTCGGGGGAGTCTCAGGCCATGACTGATTTAGTTTTCGATGCTCAGACCACAGCCCTTTGCTTATTTGTGATTGATAAACCTCTGAGTATACTTTGCATTCTTCTATTACACTTAGTCCCTTTTGGACTGAAGCAGTATTTTACAAACTCTCTGAGTTCCCACATCTCCTATGCTGTTTAACAGACTTGAAACTGGGTGTCACAGTTAGAAAAGGACAAAGGCTTAAGGCCTAATGACAATGACAACAGCTATAATATGAATAATAATAATTAACAATTGTTATGTGCCAGACCCTGTTTTAGGTGTATCTTTATTTAACCCTCACAAACAACTCTATGAGGAAGCTGCTATCATTACCTTCACTTTACACATCAGGAATGGGAGGTACAATGACGGTAAGTAACTTGCCCAAATTTACAAAATAAACTGTAAGGAAGTAGAAAGGCTGGGACTTGAGACCCTGTAGTTCAGCGAGAGCAATGCCTCAGTATTTGCAGCATTTGGAGTAACCCAGGGAAGCCCAGCAAATACCAAGTTGGCTGTTGCTCTGTAGCTAGTTCTAGTAGTGATCCAACATATCCCAAAGGAGTGCACAAAGCTACTTGCATCTCAGAGGGAAACTTCTCGAGAATGCAAACAAATCTATGAGAAGTTGTGCACTAAAGTCATGATAGCCTTTGCAAAGCAAGGGAACTAGCTGCAAATGCTGAGATGAAGTCTCCCCACACAAGCCGGGCCTCAAGACCCCTTTGGTAAGTAAGCTACTACTTTCCGCAGTGCAAGTGCTGCCCAGGGTGACCAGATAGTCGGAACTGGAAATTCGGTTGGTACCTATAGCCATGTTAGGAATAAATTCTTCAAAGCCATATGGGAAAGTGGTGCATTTAAAGTAATAACATTTAAAAAGAATAAAGAAATACTCTATTTTTCTGCACTATAGGGTCTTGGTTGAGATACTGTTTGCTGGTTTTGACATGTACGTAATGTGAAGCAGCATGAATGACCAGACTGGGATACTTCATCCCATGGCCATATTTTGGCATTATTCTCTCTGCATTGCCCCTCAAATCCATCGGACTTTTTCACTCCCTATCTAACTTCTTCCCTAGGCTACCAAATGGATAATTCCAATTTAGTTTTATCTGCCATGGGTCTCCTAAAGACTCTGCTATCCCTGTCCCCTCCCTCACATTTCTATGCCTGTCCATGTAGCTGCCCTCTGGCTCGGGCAACCTGAGCCTGCTCTCCACTCCAGGCTCACAGTCTCTCGTCCCTCAGTCCTGAGCATCACTTTGGAGTTGATCTTCCTGTGATGAGGGTGCAGTTCTGACATAATTTGGTGGCTCAAGTGTGTCCTGAACCAACAAGAATTAGAAGAAATTCACTTTGCTTTTCAGATCTTGGGACTTGTTTGACTTTACTTATACTGGAGGCTATAGAAAACATGACTTGGTTGTTTGGGCCTCTGAGGTGCAAAGTGCTCAGGTTCCAGTAAAAACTAATAATCTGCCTGCATTGTCCCTTTCAGACCCAGATACAAAGTTCAGAGAGACATTTCTCTCAGAAAATGACAAACAAGTATGCTGCCAGCTTCCTTTAGATGTAGCAAGAACAATACTCTTAATTCTGCCTCATGACTCTATGTGAGGAAATAAGCAGATAGATTTAAAAAATGAAATTTTAGATGCTATAGAAATAAAATACTCAAATGACACAAATGACAATGGACAATTTTCACATCATTCAATGAACTGAGGATCTATTCAGCTCTTATTTACGCTATGAGTTATTCTCAGTTTAACTTTAAAAAGAAAATGTGCAGGAATAAAATTCTCATGCTTGGTTTTACAGGAGACATTCCACTTAACCAAAAAACTTCTAAGGAAGGAAACTGACTACTGTGACAAGAAAGGGACCATGAACCCATAGGATCTCCTCACTGAGGAGTGCGAACATCGTTTTAGTTTTTCCCCAGCAAAACAGACTTTAATAGAAGTAGTGCTGAGACAGGTCTGGGTTTGAATCCCATCTCTAACTACCCATAGTACAAAGGACATGAGCCTTTACTCAGTTAATAATGGAGATGATATCCACTCTTTCCTGGGGTCCTATGAGAGTTAAATGAAATGAGATTACTTTTATTAAAATCAGTTGACATTGAGGAAGAAAACTCATCAAGGTAAACCTACTGGGTGTCATTCTGCAGGTAAGACAGGACTGTCTCAGATAACAGAGGAAGATAGATCATAATCCCTTTTTTGATATATTCACACTGCAGAAATGCTTAATACTGTAGATCCTATGAAGCCAAATTAAGCTGCTTTCCCATGCCGTGCCACTGTCACACAGGATGCATGCTCTGGGCAGATTTCACGCTTTTTTGTTCATTGGGTTGGCAGAGCTGTCAAATGCCGGTGTTGAAAGATGAAGCTATCTACAGATGCTTGTGTAACAGTGAAGCAGAGAAACCAAACTGAAAATGTCCCCCAGCCGTTCACGTTGTGCTCCGTAGCTTCTGTTTGTGCTCTCAGATGCACTCTCCGCCCTGTTCCCACTATTCTGGGCCCAGGAAACGAACCTATGCATCCCCATCAGGGCTTCCTCACCCTCTAGGTTCTGGTTGGGCTCGGTCATCAGGACCATCAGTGGAGACTGGGAGATGAGAGTGAGTGAACTAGGGATAATTAAATTTTTATCATGCCATGCAGATATAGACCATGATGATAGTTAGATGGCTTCCTAGAGTCAATGCATAGCTATTCATAGCTGAAGTAACCGGGCCAAGCCCAGCTTGATGCCAGAATGCTGAGGGGATTAATATTTAAGTACATTTGTAACCCATTAGTGACACACAGGGCCTAATGCACTACCCTAGTGTACTAGTACTGTCAGTGTACACAAAGTATGCTCAGTAAACTTTCCAAAGATGTTAATAAATGTGTGATTAATAATAAGAACTCATGATTTGTTGTATAATTCTTATGTGGTTCTGACTGAATTACTTCCAGCCTTTTACCATAGCATATAACAGTTACTCCAATAACTCCACAGCAATGATATGCCTCACTTAATGCAAAACTCAACAGTAAAACTAAATATGGTCACCTATGTGAAGAGCTGTTTAAGTCAAGAGCAGCAACACCATGTTCACTATTTACAAATACTACATCATTAAAATCAAGTTAAAAACAAGTAAGGTAGTGCTCACCGGGTCCATCTGCACAAGGTCTCCATTGGGAACCACTTCTACCAGGTGGATGATGACGATCAGAGAGTTCAGAATGTAAGTCAGGAACATGTGCTTATGCATGGTGACCCTTTGGCAGCTAAGGTTCCTGGGAGAAAAAGGAACAGCATTAACCAGTGCCAAAATGTTGAAGTACCTGGGGAAAAACAAACATTTTGGGAATATTTTTAATATGCCCTTTAGCACTAGATGAGAGAACATATAGAAATAAGTGAGGCTGATCCAATCTATAAGACTCATTAGATTTTTCTACTTGAATTTTAAATACAGTTTTGTGGTTTCAATAGCTCATAGTTTTCAGTCCTCGGGTGACTTCGTTCAACAAGTGAAAGAGTGCACGATAAAATCACTTTTAATTATAACAAATGTTGTAAAATTAATTGAGAAAATAACTCATAAGAGAAACCATTATGGTTTGGAGTGTGCTTCAGACAGAAAGCTGACTGACTATTCATGGATGTAATCAGGCAGAAATCTAGTGGCAAATGGGATTACATAGCATGAAGTCAGACCCAACGTGGCCTGTGACAGAATACTGGGTCCATGTCCTTGACCTATGCCATATCCAAACTTTAATAAGTTTCCTGTCAACCTTCTGTTCTGACATTTCTTTGAACATTCTTTTATTTCTGGTATCCCAACCGGAATCAACAGTGTGGTTCCTCCTCTCCACATCCTCCTGATGGTGGAGCTCAGACACAGGCAAAGAATTTGAAGTTGCTCAAATTTGATCTCATGATGAGGCATATTGTGGTTTGAATCTGATGACACCTACCCTCACTGACCTAGCTATTTCCCACCTTTTGGGTGCTAAGCAATGTGTTGGATTTCTTTTTATTCCTTTGTCCTTCACTTCAAAACTTGTAATATGTATTTGTGTGAATGTTCACATGAATAAACATTAGATTCAATAACCTATTTCACTTTTTGATGCAGATGAATGTAGCCTATAGAACGGCTTAACAAAATTGGAGTGATTATCTTAGATAAATAAAAACCTTGTATTTACCATATCTAGTGTAGTTAAAAAATATTAAACATCATGTGAAAACTTACAGCATTTGGTTAATGACGGTAATGATTCATTATAGTGGCTATCTCTAAATAGATCTTCATGAAATAAAGTTTGAGTCCCAGGAATTTTGATAAGAAAATTCTGAAGAAAGATGAAATATGAGAATGGTGTAGGCTTATTTACAATGCTTTCCCTATATTTCCAAATCAAAGGAAAATGAGTTGTCAATTATCTGTAGTAAAAAGTCAGTTTGAGTATTGAGGGCATGTGTTAGAGCATAATTTAAGTGTTTAAAGAAAAATAATTTATTTATGTGAAACATCATTCTGCATACCCTCTTCCCTAATGCACTGTTAAACTGTGACCTTCCACTTGTCATACAGTCGTAGTAGCGTTTTACAAGCCTGCTCACTGGGAGGCGAGGATCTGTGGTCTCATTATTAGATTCAGCCTAGCTGAAACCAGGACAGCTGACATTATCCAGAAGGAAGGAGTGTAGATGGATGCATCGTACAGTGCTGCTATTCTCATTCCTGGTTTCTTTTTGATCAGGTAGTGTACAGTAATTTGCTGATGTACAACATTAATTTAAAAGACTGGTTAGTGTTCATTGTTCTGTGTAAACCAGAACCGTGAATAAAATATGCTTCCTCCACCTCTCCTTGACTCTCAGGCACCTTGTATACCTGCTTGAGTTTTCTTCCCCCCTCCTGACATATCATGTATTTGTTTATTGCCCATTGTTTTCTCCATTTCTCTCACTAGAATAAAAGTGCTAAAGCAGTTTGCTTTGTGCATCTAGAACAGTGTCTGATATATTGTGGGGCTTAATACTTACGTTTTTGAATTAAAAATAGATAAGAACAATTTGTTCTTTGAACTGTTTTCTAGTACATCAGAGAATTACATTAACAGGTAGAGATCCCATATTATATACTTTGAATCATACTGAACATTTGCCCAATTCTTAATATAAGTATTAACTAATAATAGTAGACATTATCCTAGTAGCTCAAACCTAGATACAGTACTGTATTATGTACATAGGAGAAAGTGATGTCCCAGAGCTAGATAAATCATTAGGCTCCAAAGGAACAAAATGACAAATATATAATTTGAGTTTTTGTCTCTAGAAGGTTTTAATATAATTTCTGCTAATTAAGTTTTAAAAATTTCATTACACTTACTTCATGACATTTACACTAAGCTTTCTGAAATGAGTTAAAGGTCCTTTAAATTTATTAAAACTCATTCAATAATTAAACACATATTATGTGTACCTCCTAAAATTCAGACCTTCTGGTAGATGCCAGGGATATAAAGATGAACAAAATAGATAGCTTGTGCCTTCAGAGACCTTATATACTAACTACATCATTGTTTATTTATTCTTAGTATGATAAATTCTGAAGGAAAGAAATAAGATGCTAAAGAGGATTAACTGAATTTGACATAATGATGTGTTTAATTTTTTTCAATGGAAATTCTTGTTGCTTGGATGAACATGAGAGAAGCTGAGAACACTTTTTTTATGTCAGATATGAATGTCTTGAGTGGAAATAACACAGACCTGATATTGGCCATGATTTATTTCTCTTGATAAAAAAATAGGTATGTAGATGGACAGAATATTACTTTTTGAGTGACAGGACCTTAAGTATTATAGAGTCCCCAATAATGGGAGTATAAGACAGTATAATTTACTTCTGTCTTGGCCCAATCAAGGTGCCACTCAAATGTGAAGAAGAGATAATGATCTACTTGATAATGAATCTCAAAATGTCATATTTTAAGGCTAAAGTGAAATGTCACTTCCATGGTTTTAGTTTATCTGGTACAAATCTTTCATATTCAAAAATTAATTTTAAGTTCTTAGTGCACTATGTATGTATATGTATGCTTTCGGAGAATGTTTAGTTGCATAGAAAGCATTTAATTTATGCCTTAAGTTTTGTAGATTGCATTTATCAGTTTGATATCATAGGACAGAAAAGAACAGTATTTACTTCTTTATAAGACTATTTATAATCACATTCAAAGCAAACAAGGCAAATAGCAAATAAGGAAACAGGTAGAAATTGTTATACATTTCCTGGTGCATGCGAAAATATGTATTTGAAATAATTGTTGCGATTGGTACAAGTGAAGTTATATCTTTGGTGGGACTCTGAGTTTTCCTTTACTTTACCATACTTTGTTCACAATGGACAAGAGAAGGGAGGGCAATGGAGGAAATGTGTAATGGATTGCCCTAAAACTCCTAGAAAAACTCAAAACACGATATATATATATATTTTTTCATCTGACATGGAACTTTAGACCTTTGATTTACCACAAAATTTTTATCCTTAAGGAACTCCATTTTGATCATAACTTGTGCTTCTTTTTAAATTATTCCTTTTCTATTAGTGAACAATATGCCAAAATATGACCAATGGTTTTCTTTGGTGTCTGGTCGTGTCAAGGGTGGGTTGGGAGAAAGGAGGGTAGCTTCGGTGCCATTGATTTCATGTTTTCTCTGGAGGAATAGAAAGGTAGTCAGAAATGTATAACGGAGGATACTATATAAAATAAAGTTATCTATCTATATATCAATTCATTGCTGATGGAACAAAAAATAATATGGAGTACTGAGTGAGTAATACAGTGTGTCCGTAAAGTCATGGTGCACTTTTGACCGGTAACCGGTCAAAAGTGCACCATGACTTTACGGACACACTGTAGAGGAATCAGTATTTCTTCTGGAAGTCCCAGTGGAAACCCTTTTCCTTGCTGATGTAGCCAATATAATGTAATATAGACAATGTAATGCCATAAAGACACTTTCTGTTTTCAACATATATCTCTATTGACATTCAGAGAAGAGTAATTGATATTTAGAATACTTAATAATCAGTAAGGCATGGATATTAAGCAGTTAGAATAGATATTAATGAACTATGATTGTGCTTTCTTGAGAGAGATCATTGAGATGTTTCAGTGTTTAGGATTATTACACAGAAATGTTAAAGATAAATTGTAACTGGAACTAATGGAATAAGTGAATTTATTGTAAACTTGCTTAAAATGGCCAGAAAACAAACACAAATAAATGTCCACTTAAGTGACTTCTCAAGCCAATTTTCCCTAATGATATCTTCATTGTAACTCTCCTGTGGACATTTACTTTTGATGTCTAGTAGTGAGGAGTATTGCTGAACTAATTTGATGTTTCTATGAATCCCTCTTCATGTGATTGCTCCTATTTTCCCTGAAAAGGACATAAACCAAATAGCATTCTTCACCCTTAAGCCAGTGGACCAGAAGTAACCTTTACATCATCCTGAACATTATTCTAACTCTGCCACTTTTGCACAGTTAAGATAGTATTGCCTTTTCTTTGATTTAAAGCACTGAAAATTTTTTTCTGTGTCTTGAAGAGGTCATAGAAGCTCAACGTTCTTCTTTAAAATAACAAAAACTTTATATACATTTCTACATCTCTTTTCTAGTAGTGCAGGGAGCATGATTCTTATTTGTTTCAGTGTTATATAGCCCTGCCTGTTGCCTTCCCCGGAATACTCAGAATAAAGTCATATTAAGATTCTGACTAATATCCCAGGACTTTTAGCAGCAAAAATATTGGCAGTCCACAGCCTCTTATATATATTCAGTAACTTTAAATTCCTCTGCAGGCCTTTTTAACTTGATGGTTTGAGGAGGGTCCCTATACGGTTATTCCTTTTATTGACCCTATAAGGCACATGTTGTGAGTTTAGAGTGAGATTTCAATGGGGTGATTGTGAACGGGCCATTAGATATCATAACTGGAGCTGGGTGTAACTTCTCATTTTGGTTTCATAAGATTTTATAAAATTGATTGGATTTTGCAGAATAACCTTAGAAATGTAAAATTACGCAAGGGAGTGATAATTTTTGTTCAGGTTTTACATAGATGATGCCGTTTAAGTGCATAAATCATGAAACCTTCCAATGTAATGTGCTCAGTATTTGACAATTTTGGAAAAATGCTGCTGATTAAAAGATAAAATCCAGTGATGGATCAGAATTACCTTTCATTTTTCACAATTACTCTCAATATTTCTGAAATGCAAATGTAAAAGAAATGTAGAGAATCAGAAAGTTACTTTCAGAAAATGGTGCCCTAGATATTTTAAGTTTGTTTAAGATTAAATTAAGAACATGTATAAATATCAGATATGACTTCTTTAGGATTTGAATATTTAGCATCTCAGCATGTGTGGTTTTCATATCCTATTTGTTACTTGCTGTGTGTGCTCTAAAGAACCAGCTATTTTATGTCTTCTCATTATTATTTTATAATTTTAAGTCAATACGACTTGTTTTTCCCCCCAGGATTTAAGTCATTGTTTGGTAGGTTCTTGGAATAATAACATGGAACCTTTACCATGTTAACACAGTGTACTTAAGGGCTCACAGGGTTGTTTCTTTTTATGAAGGAAGCGTATTGCCTTTAAAGATTATATAAATCTATCTTATTTTCCTCAAAGATAGGGTTAAAAGCATATTTTAATTAATATCATTTTTCTTGCTACTTCATGACTCCCATATGTCTCTTATGATTTGTGGAAGATCTCTCCTTCCCCTGCCCACTTCTGCAGACTTTTCCACTATTCCAGTACCTTAAACAAGGGGCAGGGGGAACAGAGGCTGAGAAGGTACGTACTTGAAATACGTGAAAATCGCCAGTGCAGTCACCAAAGTGGAAATGGAAATAGAGTGTCCCACAAGAGCCAGGTAGTACAGGATGTACGCGTTCTGGAATAGCGACAACAGCAGTTACAAAAACAGAGAGGTGACACCTGCTTGTGGAAAGGGGAAGTCGGTTTATTTTTAAATATCAGTGTACATCCACTACTGTTTCCTTCCTTTAGAAAGCCTACTAAAATTATAAATAGTTTTTCAGAGAATGACATTATATTCAATTATAATAAACTATAAGAATAGGTTGAATATTATAAATAGATTAAGAACCTGCATCATGTTGTGGGAAGAACATAAGACTGGGTTTATCAGAGCTGTTCTTTACTCAGAGTATTATTATTAAGTCTGTACATGACTTTCATAAACTCAGTCAATTCACTTCTATAGACCTCAGTAGTCTTCACCTATAAAGTAATTTGGTTGTACTAGATCATTTTAAAAGCAATTAAATGCTGTTTTTAAGAAATGCCATTAAATACTGGGATACAGAAATACTGAATGAAAAGGATAGGGAAGGATGACCCAGATTGATACTATCCATAAGAAAAATGGTAGAATATCATATAGGTGCAGATGTTACATCAGGAAGACATAACATTTTAAATTTCTATGCACCTAATAATATAAACTCAAAACATAAAGCAAAAATGACACCTCCTACTAATCAATAGAAAACACAAAAATCAACCTATAGAAGATTTGAACAATATGATTAACCAATTTTACTAATTCATATATAATAAACACTGTGCCCAACAACTGCAAAATTTCCATTCTTTTCAAGTATGGAGTCAATATTCAAAGAATATGTATCCAAAATGATATACACTAGTCAATGAAGCAAATCTCAACATATTTCAAATAATTAAAATCTTAAAGACCATCTTCACTGACCACAATAATTTAGAAATAATTAATAAGAAGATATCTTAAAAAATACTTTCGTATTATTAAGAATTAAGCTTTGGATCAAAGAACTCACAATAACATACCAAAGCTTTTTAGATGCAGGTAAAGCTGTACATAGTGGGAAGTTTTAAGACAAAAAGGCATATGTGAAAATGAAGAAAAATAAAGTCAATGATCTAAATTTCCAGATACCTAAGTTATACAAGAATTCAATAAAACTCAAAGAATGTAAAGGAAATGAAATGGTAATGATAAAGAGAACTTGAACATGCAATTGAGTGGAACAACAAAGACAAAGCATAGTTCTTAAAAAAATTAATTTCAATTACCCCTTGAAAGAGTAATCAAGAAAAAAACCCCAGGAGAAATGCAAATATGTGTCAACACAAAGATTTATAGCTGCATTTTTCATAATAGCCAAACATTGGAAACAATGTCCATCAACTGGTGAATGTGACTTACCTACAGAAGGGAATACAGACACATGCTAAATAGCAATAAGGAGAAAGACAAATGGGGCTTCAGTGTCCATTTTCAGCAAACTAAAATGCATGTTCTAAATGGAAAAGAATGGACTATCCAGGTTATTATCTTATTTCCTTCTATATTATTGGTTAGCTTCTTGGCAACAAATACTTTACAGTTATGCATACATTTCTATGTATAAACAATGGCCTTCTACCTAAATACTGAAATTTGAAATAGAACCTACCTGCAGTTTCTCAACGGTGAAAGCATTGCACATACTATAGTTAGATTCGGTTTCATTTTTCTCAGGATTTTTATACCAAACGCCATTTTCATCACAGTACTTTGAAACCGATTCTGTGAATTAAACAACAGTTATTACATTACCATTTCAAAATAACAAGATGAAAGACTAATAAATTAAGGCTTAAAAATCACTCAAAAGTGTTCATCACTATAGAACTTAAATGTGACTATCAGTAGAGACTACCATGAACTCATTAGGTTATAGAGATGTTTTAATTATACAAAATGTTTTAATATGTGTTGTCTTGTTCTATCTCCAGCAGAGCCCTGTAAAGCAGACATTGTTACTTCTGTTTTAGAAGCCACACAGAGACAGTAGAAGAGGTTATGAAATTTAAGAAGTCAATGGGCAGTGGGTGAAGTAGAATTGAATACCAGGTCCATCAGACTCCAAAGTGTACTTTCTTTTTTTTAATGGAGTATTATTGCTTTATTTCTAATTTAACTGAAGTTTGGATATAGACATTTTCTGTTCCAACTGTTTCGGCCATCAAGAGTTTGTCCCCTGCCACCTGGCAAATCTTGCAATATTTAAAGAGGGAATATGTCCGTTCTAAGTCCTCATTTACTTACACCACACACACAGCTGGCAGTCCTCTTGGGACCTGGAGCCTCTCTGCATGTGCTCAGATATTGGCATTTCCCTTTAAAATGGTCTAAGTTTGGACTGCCCCATGAAGAGGACAGCATGCTTCCCACCCTAGATTCACACAGAGGAACTTTTTTACAGATTTTAAGCCCAATTCTTAGAGATTCAAATTTGATTTTTCTAGAGAGGTACCAGGCATCAGCATTTTTAAAAAAGCTCATTCTTTCCAAAGGGTCTCAGGGTTGAGAATCATTGTCCTAAACCATCTTAGCTCTATGTCATTAATGTTGATTAAGTGTTTGACTCCAAGGCCAAGTCCATGCACACCTATCTCCTTGTTAAATTTGCTTTTTACACTCTAGCACATTCCTTCTGATCATTAGCCTCTTTTGAATTTCAATACTGTTATTCACTCTTTTGTGACCTATTGATCTTTTACCAAGCACTTTGTCTAAAATAAGATTTCTGTCATTTAATGAAACTGTCTGGTGTATTATCAAGATGTAGTTTTGGGTTAATGGTAAAATCCTGAAGAATTTCAACTTGTTGAATATAGGTATTTTTAAGATGTGCTTTTCTTTTGAAGTGGATTTGTCTCTCAGCTGAGGAAGTTCTATCTAAAAACCAGGCTGAAAAGATGGATCTGTTCCTGGAAATCTCTCTTTTTCTGACCAAAAACTGGCCTTTTAGTCAATAACTATAGCCACTTTGGCAAGAACCCATGGCCACTTTGGAACTGGCCTTTGTAGCCTCAAACTGCAGAACAGTGCTTTGTGCCAGTCAAATTACCTCTAATGCAGTTGCCCAATCAAAATGAATGAAGCATCATTTATTGAAAAGAGTCAATAAAGACCTGAAGGATTACCATCAAATAACATTTAGTTAGAGTTTACAGGAATGTAATTCTGCATGGGGCATGAGATGAAGCCCTTTCTCTGTTCACATCCCAACTTTTTCATCAAAATGAGAATTCCTGGAAGTGACTGGCCTGAGCTGGTTTTAAAAGTGGCCCCTTGTAATCCCATTTCTATGATCTCTGTCTTACTGGTGTAGAATTTAGGATCTCATCCTTAAAGAAAACACAGAAAGCATCTCCCAAACATTGTCTTGGGGGTAGACAAATTTCACTGCTCTAATCTGGATTCCAGAAACTTTCTTGCCTATATTTGCCATCTGACTGCTGTTTTCTATCTTACACTGATGTCCTCACTTTCAGTCTATGGCCAGTAACCTCTTGTCATTAATAGTCAATGAATGAGACTAACTATATGGACTGGTTGACCCTGAAATGTGGTAGAAACTCTGACAAAACAACTCTAAACTCAAAGTTGATTTTCCATAGTCACCTAAGTGTGAAACAAATACTTACTTCAAAATGTTATTGCTAGTCTGGACCAAATAATTCAGAGATCCTCCTGGCATTCTTTTTCACTGATTGGATGTTCTAACTCTGTCCATGAAACCATTTTTTGAAGACACAGATGGAAGGAGGAGGATGAGCACTGTGAGGTGTGGAGGGATTACTGGCTTCTGTCATATCACATTTTCTTAGAAGAGATATGGAGCTTGAGATAGAATGGTGCCCTATTCCAACAACCATCCAGTTTCAACATCAGGAGCCCCTTAAACACCCTCTGTAAGCTCAGGCTCAGGCTCACTCTACTGTCAAGAACAAATCTCAACCCTTAATAGGGACTTCATGATATGTCTATAGCTAGACCTACTTACTTTCAGCATCTGGGTCTCCTTTATAACTAAGATTTATACCCCTTTTCAATATCTTAATCCCAGATTTACTCTATTTCAATGAGATAGATTTTCTATCTAGTTCCTTGGAACAAAACTTTCCTGGCCATGATACCCACAACCCTGACACCAGCTACGACTTTCACTTCTCTGGAACCTACCTTCCTTCATGGTCCTTATCAGTCTCATCTGATACTATGCTCTGCTTGCCACTGGCACCACTACCTGGCTCCCTGGTTGAGCTTCCCTGGTACTGGCCACTTTCTTACCTGAACTTTCTTTGTTCTTTAAAAAATTTTCAATTTAGTGTCACTATTTTACTTAACACACATCTGTCAATTGCTCATGTGCAGGACACAGAGCTGGGTGTTAGTATAATCTATTATAAGAGTATTTGTTTTATTTTCTGAGCATATGTTAATAATCTGTTAGAACAGAAATATGGTATCTATACTTAACACCTTCTGATTTATTTTTCCTTCCATATCATGATTTTATATAATTTTCAACATTATATAAAATTTCTGTCGTGCATGTTATACCAGCCTGGTATTTACAAACTGTAGATCAATCAAGCATTTACATAAGTCACCAAAATGTGAGAAAATAAAATTTTCTAAACATCCACATATTTTTAAAAAAACATTCACAGTTAAAAAAAATTGATTTAAATCTTTATTAATACTTAACATTTAAAATATATAAATACTTGTATTCAAACTATAATGAAATTTATGAGCAGTGCACACAACTGATCAGTAATTTGACTTAAAAAATGACAGCTTATAATATCCATACGACTGAGTAATATTTTATTGATGGAAATGCTTCAGAGCATGCTAAAATATATAGAATAGGACTAGGTAGGTATAGTTTATACTTGATTTTCTGTTTAGGACCATGAAAACTCCAAAGCTTCATAGCAAAATTTAAGTAAGAATAACTTTTCTACCTGTTACATCGAAGTCAGGAAAATAATCCGGGCATTGCTGATGGGATGTTATTCCAGCGGGTGTATCGTCCCAACAGAGCCATCCGTCCCAGGTGCGGTTGCAAAACGGACCTGGCCATTTAGAAAGAAATTAACATCGCTGTTGTCAAACCTGCTGAAGCCTCAGCCGGATTTAATAGTGCATAGGCCGTTATTCCAGGGCTCTTCACTTGGACATATATTTATTTTAAAAAAAATAACAGTAACTGCAGCAGCAATAAAATAAAGGCATTAACTTTACCAACTACAAATGGAGATTACATTTTTGTAATGTTTTCTCCATTTGTTCCTCAAAAGACATGTGGAATCTCTCATCCAAAATCTTTCCTTTAAAACATCTCTGGAAATGCTATAAGAGAACACTTGTGGAAGTATATGCAAAATCACCCTTGGATGAAGCTTACCTTGATAAAACTATATGGTTTTGGGATATATGTACCCTTCTAACCTCTAACCTCCAAAGGGGTTGCCTGAGTGGTTCTATTCTTAATTCAAGTGGGATGCAATTGTTCAGAATCCTTACTGAAGATGATTGGCAGCCAGAGGGATCACACATAAACAGTCTTATTCTTTAGAATTGCACTTTATTATTGGCTAAAAATAATAATCAGTTTGATCGCTTTATGTATTCATCAACATTGGCTTCAAGTGCTTTCAAAAATTGAATCTACCCCCAAACACAAAGAGTGATCTCTACAAAGATATTAGAAAGAGTAAACCTCAGGTTCTGATGGCAAGTCTCAAAATAAATAAAATAACTTTTAAATCATAATCAATAGCACAAAAGTTCAACCTCCCAAGGTGACTAAGACCAAGTGAAGGTGGCTGCACTTACATAGTCTTTGAAAATATCAGTTTTGTGTTTCTATTGTTCATGTATGGCTTCTTTTTGGTGGTGAGTTACATCTAATACCTTTAAGGTTCTTAAAAAACACTGAAAATGCTCCAAGAGAAAAATAACATCTACTTATCTTTTAATTGACTTGATTTTTTTTTGTTGTTTAAACAAAAATGGGAACTATGAATTAAAAGCTTAATGACTGAAAGGCAAACCATGTATCATAATATAGTATATTTAATAAATTCTTCCCGCCCCTCAAGAGTGTTGTCTTAGAACCATGATGGCGAACCTATGACATGTGTGTCAGCACTGACACGCGTAGCCATTTTTGATGACACACGGCCACGTGTGGCCGCATACCAGAGAAGCATGGGACCCCATGCTGTGAAGGACGTTTCATCCTTGGCTCCTGCACGGCCAGGTGCAGTAGCTGAGAATAAAACGTTTGCTATAGTGTAGACACTCTGTGCCAGAGGTCTGTAGGCCAAAACAACAGAACTCCGTCACAGAACGTCTAGTTCTGGGACTTCCGGTTAGGCTGTTTTTCTCGAAGTGACACATCACCCGAGTTATGCTTGTTTTTTGGCGAATTTTGACACACCAAGCTCAAAAGATTGCCCATCACTGTCTTAGAATATACAAGTGTGTACAAGATCTTGTTGTGTCTTTTCAATTGATTTAGGGGAGAGAATTTAAATGGATGTAGCAATGCTTGGCCAGTCACATCCCCTGTTGTGTTTTCCTGTGGGCCTTCAATAGCTGATCAAATATGCTTGGCCCTGAGAATATTTGGGCCATCTCATAGAGCATTGTAGAGAGGATGATAGATAAACAATTCTGCCTAGGAGATATCTTTCTAATTCATCTGGGAACTGGAAGTAGAAAATAAATAGTATGAGCTACCAACCAACTGACAGGTAGGGGATGATACTGGCTAATTAATCCAAATAAGATCAGGTTTTGACAGGGTTCACCTCAGGCAAAGTCTCTACCCACAATATTCCAGTTCCCTTCCTGCCATTTTCTAATTCCTTTCCCTCACTTAGTCCTGTATTGTTTCTGCTTGCCAGGTATGAATACTGAGTTGTTATAGTAATTTTTGTCCTAAGTGTAGATATTAGTCAGAAAGTCTTTGGATGAACTTAAGCAAAGAAACTAGGCATGTCTGCTGCAGGAAAAACACATATTATGGTATAAAAACCACTGTTAAAACCGCTGGTACATTATCGTGTGTTAATTTAAAATTAGTCAATACAGTACATATTTACCCACAGAAGAAAATAAACCTTCAATGATGTTTGAAACATGTTTGCGTGTACTCTCTGTTTACCTTTCCCTTGGTATGGGGGCATCTCCCGCATTCGTTTGTAGCATCTGGCCTGTGCATCCCTCAGTCTCTTCCGTCCAACAACGTACAGAAATGGCTCAGCATCCGTTGTTGGAGGATAGGTGTTATTTTCAGAGGTAGGGCGAACCTGTCTTGGATACTGTATCAGAAAGACAAAATCCAGTTATTTATAGAATGTATGAATGGGTGTGCACATAAATAAACAAAACAATAAGAAATTCAAAAACACTTATTTTTCCTCTGAAAAGCAACAATCGTGCATAGATTCCAGGTAGAATATTTTGCTTTATAATTAATAAGTGTTTATATTTCATTTACAAATTCTACCTGCAAATTTTATATTTGTATTCATCCCATTCACTATTGAAAACGTATAGCAGTCATACAAACTCATCCACCTCTTTATCACATAAGATTGTTTAACATTATTATCGCTGTAAAGTTTAGATATAAACAATGCAAATAACCTGATTTCCAAAAAATACTAATGTTAATTAAATCAACTTTGTTTTCTTTGGAATGCCTAAGAATTATTAATTATGTTATTAAAAATAGATATTTTAGTGCACCAAATAAACTTTTTTATTAGATTTCTTCAGCTGATTTTTTATTTGTGCTTAGATTGTGCACACTGCCAAATATTTGCCCCATTTTTTCCATAGAACAAACAAATATCTTCTTAGATACTCTTCCTTGAATAATTGGCCCTAATCTCTTTAATTGGTTTACTAAACATTTGACCTATACAGGATCATTCATTTTTATTATTGCAAATCAATGTAAATCTTGACTATTTCTTTCAGATATTTGTATTTGGGTACAGGCTGACAGTTTTGTCATTTTCAAGTAATCCTCATTACCACCATAGGTCCTACTTATCAAAGTTGATGTATGTGTGTGTGTGTGCACACATCTAAAAAATATCACTGCCTGATACATCATCCTCAATTGTGTAAATAGAGATGTCAATTTCTTTTGTGGCTCTGATGTTTTAGTGGTGTTTGAATCTGTGATTTTAAACATCCAGGTTCTTCCTAGAGACTTTTTTAGAGAAGACGTGCAAGCTTCAGCCTGCACTGACTTTTCTTCTTCTGAAATTAGGAATCCTCCTTGCTCTCTTTTTAGTATATCTGTTGAAACACACTTTTATTTAGCTTTACTCTGTCTAAATTAATCTAACAGTGAAGTTTTCCCAAATGTATTGATGACAGTATGTAAGTGTTTTATACACTTTTTCTATTCTCTACAGCCTCTAAAAAAATCATCCTCTTTAGGTTAATTTATATACCCCAGACCATTCATGGTAGAGCCTCCCTCATTGCCAGTGTATGTCGCTGTGTAGATGGGGCATCCTGAACTGCGAGGCAGCATGTCACTAAATGCTAAATTGTACAGTGCATAATAAAATTAAATTTCCAAGTGGGAGAGGACATGGGGCAAGAATAGTCAGGGACTGCTATAGAGACAAGGTAGAATTTGAATTGGACCTTGAGCATATGCAGTGTCTACATAGACACTGTGGTAGGAAACGATATGTCTGAGACACTGTAAGGAAATCATCGGACTGGAGCAGAGCTTATTTGAGGGTTACTAAGAAATGGAGTCCAGGGAAATCGGATAATACAGATCCTGGCAAGAACAAATACAAAGTGCTGGGATAGGAAAGGCTCAATACATTTTAAATAATATTATTTAACAAGATAATTAAATAAAGATATATTGTAGCTTTTTTATCAGTGAAGGTTGTGAATGGTGAGCGTTAGTAAAATTCTTGTGGTGTGTATCAGATGTCCAGTGATTAGTTGGAGAGGCCAGCCAGGAAACTGAAGGTATGGACCAGAATCTAGATCATCTCACGATAGAACAAGATAGAGCAACTCCCAGCACTTTCTCAAATAATAAAAACATGAAGATATATTTGAATATAAAGAATGGAGAATAGTATTAGTCAAATAGTCCAGAAATTTTAGCCTATCTTACTGGGAAAAATATGGTAGGGCCTGGAGAAGGGAATAAGTTAGGAGAGGAAAACCTTACTATAAGGAAGAAAGTAAGTTCTCTTTTAGACTTGTTTCAGGATGCCAGCAGGCTATCTGAGCAGAAATTGCTTGCAAACAGGAGAGAAAATAATTATTACTGTTATGTTATAAATGTAGGAGGACACTACTTTTATATAAAGTAAATATAGTTGACACTACTTTTTAAATACTAAGATTAGTTTAATTCTAATGTGTCTTGATTATTCAAAGTGTGCAAATCATTTACCAATGTAGTGCACACCATTCTGTTGTCATATGACCCTTTTCCCACTGCTTTTAGGATCAATGAGCAAGTAGTCATAGAACTTGATGAGCTAAGCACTGTACTAGTGAAGGAATGACACTGTACTAGATGCTGAGGATACAGTGCTAATAAAGCAAGCATAGATCCTGCCCTCATAGAGTTTACAGATTAGCAAGAAAGATCAACTTTATCAAATATTTCCTGAAACCAGACACCAAAGGATAAAAAAACTATCAGTCGTTAAGTATTCAGATATTTTATCAGGAATTGAAATATGGTTGGGTGTAAAAAAAATAAAAGTGTTTAAAGAGATTTAATGTTAAGTCTTCTTTTTGGATTTTATTAGCCTAACATTTCTATGAATGTGTACATGTGTGTTAATAATAAAAATGTGTAAGCATGATCTTTAATAAATCATGGTGTTTTCACAATAAAAGATATTAATGGTTGATTCAGCTTGTGTATCTATTTTAGATCCTTTGTAGCTCTATTATTAGAATTTTTAGTTGATATGAGAATTATCATTTGGTATTTATTTCTGGGCCATTCAAACTAGAAGATGGAATATGTCTTATATAAATCTCTTCTGTCAATTCTATTAGGTACATTAGACTGCGGGGATTATTTTGCTTCAGCTTGGCATTCTTTCCAAAAGTAACATTCTGAATTCTACCCTTAAATGGACTGGGAAACCAATTAAGAAATGTTCCTGCACTAGTTGGAAGTTCATAGAAGCCATGGGAAGACAGTATATGCAAAGATATCAAGGGGAAAGCACTGTACTTGTATTTTCAATTACAGCATTATTTGGTTTGATACAATTTTAACATCAGTAACAGTGGATACAGGAGCATCTGAAAAAGCAGGTGTACTTCATGCAGATGACAGTAGTGTTAATTCTGTCCTTCTTGCGATATCAAAACAATCTCCAGTGAACTTGGTTTGTAGTCGGTTCCATCAAGATGGTTTTAACATTGAAGGAATGACTGATTAGAATCTTATTGTTAAATGAGCCACAATAAACTGAGTCCACTCCTGGTCTAGTTCAGAGTTGAGCATAAAACTTTTGATGATGAATTTTTCTAATAGTAGTTGAATGTTTCAGTGACTTTCTTTCAAAAATAACATACATATCAAAGCATTCTGTTATATATGTATATATGGCAGATATGTTGATGTAGACATGTATAAAATTATTTTTATATGTACATAAAATTACTTATATATAAAATAAATAAGTATATATGATCATTTACATATATAAAATTATAGAATCACACATGTAACATTATTTAATATATATATATAATCATGGAATTAGTATTGCTTAAAGATAACATAAATCTCAAAGTTCATTAAACTTTTTGCTGTTAATTTAATATAAATTAAAGTTGCTAGTGAGGTGGTAAAATTTTCAGCAATAAAGAAGCAGATTAGAAGCAGTAGTGATGCTAAAACTACCAAGCAATGTATACTACTTAAAAATATTCTACTTATTATGTTATATTTACACTATATATTTTTGGAGTTGTAAATAAATATACTATTTTATGCTCACATGTAGGTAGAAATGTAACAGTAAGCATAAATCAAATCATTTTTTGAGTGGAGATGGTGTTCAAAGTTTTGCGTGCAAGTCATCTCCCATGAATCTTCCAAAACAACACAAAAACCAACCTTTTAATTGTTGTCCTAAGTAGCACTTCCATGGCCATATACATGATGTCATTCCTAAAGGTTCAAGAAAATGGCGCCACACACGCATCCACCAAGCCGCCACTGACAACTGTAGTTCGCAACTAAAACATTGCTGGCTCTTTCAATAAATAGACACTTCAAATGTCTCCCACATGCCCAGTACTGTTCTAGGCTCTGAAGATTCGGCAGGGAACAAATATAGGCAAGGTCCCTGTCCCTATGGAGCTTACAGTCTAGGGGTCTTCATTCATACTAATCATGAAGTCCAGAAGAAAGCAATCTGATTGAATGGTCATGTACTCAAGCAATTCCTATTTTGATGTGAGACAGTCAGCCTACTTTTGTGTCTTAGGTGGCTTCTGGAAGAAGAACAATTAGAGAGCTGTCTGTATAAAACCTGGAGAAATAGCGCATCTCTGCAATAGTTCAAACCTACCGAATGGGGGACCCTTGCAACTGCACTGAAGGGAGAGATTCCCATTGCGCCACAGACAGAACTGTCTACAAGGAATGTGAATCCAGAATCCACAAACCGATATAACCTACAGGATTTCCATGTCACGATCCTTAACAATTCTGTATGTGTAAGAAATATTTGCATTTTTCAATTACTTATACTTTTCAAAGTAGCAAAGAATAAAACAGAACTCTGTGAGTGTTAGTCCTGCTTGTTCCAGGTGGGATCAGATGCCTGGCTGATGTCCTGTTTTCTACTTAACCAGTAGATAAACACCAACACTGTTGCATATATGATAAATTCAAAGCAAATAGGGAAATACAGCTAAGGAAGCAACAATAAAATACTTCTCAGAAGGACCTAGTTTTTCTGTCTTCATCATTGCTGTTGTCATTGTCATCATCATCATCATCAGCTAAGCACAGTTCTAAGCCTATTGCATTGCTGCAGATGAGAGAGAGAAAGTGGGTGGGTGCTTCTGATTAATGTAGATGAGGCTAATGGAATGTCCTGACTCAAACCAATACTTTAAAGTCCATTTGGAAATCAGGTTGGTAAAATAAATATACTGGTAGTGCTTTTTCATAATAATGTATCTAAGAAGTGACATTTTGGAGTAATTAAAGTTCAATGTCATTATGTTTAAAAAATTTACGTTTCTCTGAAGAGTATTAAGGTGGAACATTATGAATATTGTAAAAGGAAATCGATGGAACAAAAATGTTTTATGGGCAAATCTTTCAAATCAAATATACAACCTAAATTCAGACAAAGAAACAAATATCTGTATTCAAAGAGAGAGCAAAACCATTCAAGTGCCCTATGCAGCTATGGTTGCTAGTAAAGAAATGCCCACAAACCATAAAGCATTTCTGTCCATGGCTCATGCAAATATATGAAATTCTTTCAATCTTTAAAGTTTACTATATAGCAGGTAAAAGTTCTGAATAAAAGTGACCTACTTTAGTTTTTTAACATACCAAAAATTATCTCTCACCTTTGTAATAATAAAGGTGATGAGATACTATTCAAACTATCTTGTTTTTAGTTAGTTTTTAATCAAATACACATACATTTGAGAATCAATAAACAGACTGAAACAGTTTAAATGTTTTAATAAGACAGAAGCCCAGAAACCAAATTTATATGTCTCACATGAAAAACATTTTATCCAAAAGAATTATTAACCTTCAGTGTTAATTTATGAGATAATAAGGTTATGTCTCAAACTAATGCTAAATTTTTATAAACCAAGAAGGCTCACTTTTCTGGGAAACCTAACAGTTAAGTTAACCAGTGTACATTCTGAGGAGAGATTTTTTTTAAACAAAATATTAAAAAATTATAGTTTTGAGGAACTTAATTTGGGCTTCTGAAGAAAATATCTACTCTTACTAATGTCCATTCACGCACACCAAAAACATTGCTCCATAGTTTAGCATTCTTGACTAACAGAGCTTAGAATAATTTTGTTTTACTTACATTTAGCAAGAGGAGCAGTATAAAGCACCAGGCATTAATTTTCAACCTCATTTTTGATTCTGCATCTGATTTCTAATTCCTAGAAAAATATAAAAATAACAAAGGCATTTAAATTAACACAGCTTTAATATTATCTATAGTCTTTCTCTTTGACTTGAAGAGGATCAATATCCCAAGACACCCTAAATAAAATTTATGTTAGTAAAACAGTATGCTTGTGGCTGCATGTTCCATGGCTTTTCCTGCGAACCAGAAAAGATAGTTGTTTAATTGTTGTCCTAAGTCCTCCATGAGGTATACTGGAGCCACCTTGATATATCAAGACCAAAATAAAGAATTCAGAAAAATTAAGAGCAATCAATGTCTACTTTAATTAACACGTGGGATCAATAGGACTGTTAAAAATTCCAGCGGACACATGGACAAAGACCTCACCTCATTGTGCATGAACAAATAAAATCTGTGGTTGGAACAGATTAAAAGTCTTGCTTAAATAGGAAATTAAAAGGCCAACTTTTATTTAAGGCGTCTTATTTAGAGCTTTGAGTATTTTTCTTTCCTACACAATTTTCTTTAGTCAGTCTTGCTATTAAGAATCAATTTCTTCTACACCAAAGACTGAGTATATCACTTAACAGGTCACCATTCTTCCTCAAAACCACAAGAGTCACAAATATCAACAGGTTTTCATGACTACAGATAGTTTTACATAGAAAATATAATAAAGGGGTAAAAGTGAAAATAATATATATATATATATATATTTCTTTTTATCAGTGGGATATTCTTTATAACACTGTTTACTGTATTGGAGTTTGGGAGTAATCTAAATGCTAAAAATAATGAATTTGTTAAACTCTGGTGCATCTACACTTTTGAATACTATGTAGCCATTAAAAATTGTGTATTAGAATATTTAATTACCTAGATAAAAAACTTCATGGTAGGTTATATTAACTTATGAGAGACAAAAAATTAAACACAGAGTATATTCTTGTTCTGTAAATATGTATTTATATCTATACAGAAGAAAGACTTAAAGAATAATAACATTAATTTTTTGATTTCTTATTATACAGCAGGCACTATCAATTTATTATATTTTAATTCTTCCAATAACCTTTCTGTGTAGGTACTATTACTGTTATTGTATTTTGCATATGTGGAAATGCAACCTTAAAGGGCTAAGTAAAATACTAGTCAGATTTGCTGAATAGTAAACAACCTCCAAATCTTGTGCCTTAAAAAAATAAATATTGATATTTTGCTGAGGTTGCGTGGATTCCTGGGGAAGCTGTGGCTCCCTGTGTGGAGCTGCTCCACGTGACTTTCTTTTTCTGACCAAGGCTGAAGGAGCAGCAGTGACCTGGAGCGTGTTGCTCTCATGACCAAGGACAGTTATGCTGGAGGAGCTAAACCACAAAAGGCATTCCCAGCTTTGCTTAGGTGGGGTAAGATGCACTACTCACACCCCATTGACTTAGCAAGTCATATAGTTGAGCCCAAAGTCAACGTATTTGGAATAAATAATCCTTGTTTTAAGAATGGGAAAATGAATAATTGGAAATACACACACACTCAGGAAAATCACACAAGTTCCCATAGCAGAGTAAATGGCAAAGACGGTATTAAAACCTCTCCAGGGGTGGAACTGTGATTTTCTTTTACTTATCTGCATTTTCTAATTTTTATAATATACAGGGATTGTTTTTGAAGTATAGAAAAGAAAAGAGAAAAAAAAGAGATACACCAACTTGCTTTTATTCTGGGTTTTATTTAGTGTCGCTCATAGAAAGGTTCCCTGTGGAGTAGCTTTGCAGTCAGAAGAAAGCTGTAGGGGGTGGGGAAGAAAAGTCACACTCATCTCACCTTAATTGTTTGGACTTGCTTGCAATCTGCCTTCCAGTAACTGCAAGTGTACTTTAAAAAACAATATACAGAGGATGTATTATAGAAGTGTACACCTGAAACCAATATAATTTTATTAACCAATGTCACTTATAAATTCAATAAAGAAAAATTTTAAAATGTTTGACAGTAACCCCCAGTGAAGAATATCCTGCAAATTAGAAGAAGGCACGTAAACCAGTGGGAATGCCATTTCAGCAAGGACCGTTCTCTGTAATTAAAAGTCATTTGTGATACTAATAGCAAGTTGTAATAAAATAAAATGAGTTAGTACTAAGTTAGCAATAGATTTAAGACAGGATGTCTGATGATTGTTCTAATTACATCTCTTAAGAGTGACTTGAAGGTGATTAGGTGTTAAAAACATATGAAATGTAATTACAACACTGTAAAGGGAAATGAATCCCAGTGGCCAAAGAATAGTCATAACACACCCTCAGACAGCTCCCAACAAAACACAAAGGCAGAACACATTCAACGGTAGGACAGATAATCGCCCAAGTTTTCCATTTTACTTCTTATCACTGCTTTATATCTTTGGAAATTTCTACCAGCCGGGGAAAAGAACAACAAATTCTATGTTACATTTCACATTTGCCTTCCCTAATATACACTATTACTGTAACATAATTTAAATGAGGCTAAAAAGAGTTACGTTTTACTACATCCATGCTTTAAATAAAGGTAACCCCTGACTGAAAAATAAAAGAGCCTAAGATAGTTACAGTATCTAACCTCAGAAGTAACTGGTGTTCAAAGAATGCCAGCAGAGATACTTCAGCTATATTATTTCCTCTGTTCAGCAACGTTTTTCTTTCTCCCATTGTGTATGAAACCTGTGATCTGCCATCTTGGGCAGATGCTCCTATAGCATTTGTAAAGAAGATAGGTCTCTGTGTCTACAATCCTTAAGCTTTAAGACCTAAGAGAGACAGATGTTTAGAATGTTCCATGACTAGCTCTGTGATATATCTTTGACAAAAAAGGCCAGATAGGCAACTCTATGAACATTACACACATGTCATATCTTGACATGTTATATTTTAGCATAACATTTTTCAGAAGAGACAGGTATTAAATAAGCTATTAAAAAACAAAATAAAAAATCCACAAAAAATAGCAACCCTCAACAACAACAATACTAAATTAGAAAATGGGCAAATGACTTGAATAGAAATGTCTCCAGAGAAGAGCTAGAGATGGCCAACAAGCACATGAAAAGATGTTCAACATCACTAATCATAAGGAAATGGGAATCAAATATATTTTTAACAGAAACTAGTGAGGTGGCCAGAGGTCATGAATGAACAACTAATAATTATCACAAATGTATTGCTTGTGTGGGAGCCAAATAATGCTGAAAAGTTTATCATATGGGACAAATATTAGATTTTGGAATGAGTTAGAGATTTCTATGTTAAATCATTCATCTCTTACTCAGTGTAGAAACTCCAAAATCAGCATCATTTCCTTATGTTGGATTTATTTGGTTATATGTGTTAGTGAACACAGTTAACTTTGGGAGTCACAAACTTAGTCAAACAAAAGGATATTTGTTGGGTATTTATTTTGTGCCAGGGAGTCACTGGACCCTGGCGATATTATAGTAAACAAAAGTCTATGAGATTGTCAACAACATGGCATTTACAGTGATGCTGAGGAAACAGTAAAAAGTTAGCTAAATAATAATCATGATAAGTGTTACAAAGGGGAACTTGAAACTAATTAAATAAAATTAAGAAAAATAAATACAGTATTTTATCCAGAAAAAAAGGGGGGGAGGGAACTTGAAGTTCTGAGGGCCATTATAAAGGGACTTGTAAGGAGTGCAGACAGGGAGGATTCGCTAATCACTCTAGATTGAAGTAGCTTGGATGGAAGAGCTGGAGTGCACCAAGCAGAGGGAGAGGACGTTTGGGTAGCAGAAACAATATGTAGAATCCTGTGGTGTGGGGGGGATAAACTAAGCTGAGGCAGGGGGCTAGAGGCGGAGTTAGGGACAGATTACGCAAAACATGTGCCCCACCCCAAGTACATACGTGGGAGTTCTCATTCCTAGTATCCCAGAATTCAACTGTATTTGGAGTTAGTTCTTTTAAAAAGGTAATTAAAATGACATGAGGTCATTAGAGTGGGCCCGAATCTAGTAAGGCTGGTCTCCCTATGAAACAGGATGAGGACCAGAAAGAAGATCATGAGAAGGCAGAGGGAGAAAGTGGCCATCCACAAGTCAAGGAGAGAGACCTCAGAAGGAAATCAATCCTGTTTGCACTTTGATTTGGACTTCTAAACTCCAGAACTGTCAGCAAATTAATTTCTCTTGTTCAAACCACTCAGTCTGATGTACTTTGTCATGACAGTCCTAGCAAACTAATCTACCATAAGAACCCCAGGAAGGCTTTGACTCTGTAACCTAAGATCCATGACAAAGTCTTTATACTGTTTTAACAGGGGGCAGAAGAAGGGGTGGTGATATGCAGAGGCAGATGAAGGTTGGTTAAGGCTCCAGACGCAGAAGAAAATATTGGGCCCCTTGTCATTAGAAAAAAGTGTAAGGTTGGGGTTTTGCGGGGCCCTTCAGAAGTTGGGGTTCAGGGCACATGACCGGTGCACCCGCTGTTAGATCTGCCTCTGGTGACATGATAAATAGACAGCTTGGAGGAAAATTTGGAAGAGGGCAGGAATAAAAGAAAAAGACCAGTTAAGGAGAGATTGCAATTGACTAGGAGAGAAACACTGCCCATTTGGAAGTGATTTAGGAGGTAAATTGACAGGACTCGATTGTGGATTGACTTTGGGGATTGTGAGTGTGAGGACAGTGTGCCGGAGAACTTCTAGGTCTCTGAATCTTATAACATGACTGATGGGTGTGCGACTTGCTGACAGAGGGTAACCGGGAGGAGGGTCATAACACCCCCTGGGTCTCAATTTGGACTAGATTCTTCCAGTCCTGGGATCCATGATTCTGTGATGGGGAATTTTAAATAAGACAATATCATGATGTATGCCCAATGGATTGTTGTTAAATGAATAAATTAAAAAATTAAAAATAAAATAGTCTAATAGCCATTAACTAAATACCTGGGGAGCTTTAATTATGACAGAATGAATGGAATGAAAATCATATTGATTATCCTAATAACACTGATGCACATTTACAACATACTCAAACAGTGTGAGTTGTTATATAGAAAATAAATGAAACTTTTTCATAATGAAAAAAAAAAACAAACCCAGAGCAGCTGTCACCACTCACCACCTCTACTTTACAGACACAAAAAACGGTACAGACAGTATTAAAAGCTACACAGATTAATATGTAGTAGCAAGTATAAACTGGGTACAAGAGAAGCATTCAGTATTGTTTCATGATTGGAAACTCATGCGCTTCTCAAGCTTGGATGCTTTTTAGAATCACTTGGGGAACTTTACATGGCCTCATTCAAGATTCTGATTCCCTGGGTGTGACCAGATGCTGGTAAGGAAACATCCCCTTCAGTTTCTGGGTGGAAGTCTGGCTAGAACTAACATCCACTTTTGGCTCTTCCTTTTACTCTTGACTTTCACTGTCCTGAGCTTTGCTTGGAGGGAAACAGAGAAGAGAGGATAAGGGAACTTCTCTATTAGGAGGCAATTGGCATGTTGTGTTATTTTTGTTTTTTAAATTATTGGAAACAAAATGATTCTTTTTAACTGATTTGAGGGAAATAGTTTTTTTAAGGGAAGGAAATTATATGAAAAGTGTATGATTGCTCTCCCATGATCATAGAAAAACCCAACTTCTTTGTTAAAAATCCTACATGGCAGGAATAAACTGTGGACATAAAGAAAAAAAAGTGTGAGGGTGTGACTTGACCGAACTATAATAAAGATTACGCCAAGTAAGCGGGCATCAGTTTCTCGTTCTCAGAAACCACCAGCCTGCCTGCTCAGGAAACATGAAGGTACCATTGGCAAATTAGATTGAATGTTCTCACTAGAAAGGTGGCATGGTTTTGATGAGAGAGGAGGAAGTTTTGTTTCTAAGACTTGAAGTTGGACTCAGCCTTTGAGAGATCTGTGACTGAGCTGGGGGCAGAGGAAGGCACAGAGGGGTTGCCTTCGTTCAAATAAAAGCATGACAGAGAGGGATCCCATAAGATTCCCAGGCAAAATTCTTTTCCTCAAATCTCTTAGATTGTCTTCAACAATATTGGTTTTTAGACATGAAATGATGAAGTCTTATCTTGCACATTACTGAAAATCTAATTTGTGAAGCTATTCTCTCAAGAATTGCTGGCAACTCTGAGACTCAAGTTATTAGAAATGTGATATTGTTACCTTGAAAAGAGAAAATCCTTATAGGCTATTTAAGAACTAACCAGTTTTCTAATCTCGTATCATATAAATAAACAGATGCCCTAGGTCCTTTTGGACCTTGTAATGCATATGACAGAAACAAAATAAAATGAGAAAACTTTCAGGACAACTCAGCAAAAAAATTCCAATTTTAAATCAATCTACAACTTTGGAGGTCAACTGCAGAAACTGGCTTTATTTTCTTTCTAAAGACTTTGGCCATAGCAACTTTTGGAATACTCACATTTGGAAGTGAAGCTTCTGCCAATTACAGAAGTTCTCTATTTATTTTCTCAATGGAAATAATTTCATTAAGTGAATTTTTTATTCCAGGGATACCGTTGCATTTGAAGACTATGTCCCTGACTTAGGACTCAGCAGCAAGTAAATTCCAATTCCAAAATGAGGATAAAGATAGGCTGAATACATAAAAATGCAGCTTGCCTACATCAATCTAAAACTACCCTTTAATCATATTAGTTACACATTATAGTTATAATGTCTTGGCTATTTTTAATATAGAAGGGATTTTCAGAGATGACTTGAAATTACTTATATCTTAAAAAAATATTTTCTATGGGCTTTTGAGATTATTTTCTCCCTATAAATTTTCCTGTTGTGAGCAAAGACATTTATTTATATTTCACCCATCAGAATGAAAGTCAGAATAGTAAGTATTCTATAATTATTTGCACTGATGATATGAAAATGTGTCTTCCCCTAAAAACTGTATTTTAAAGTCAGAGTAGGCCCTCATTTCTCTGCTCCACATTTTCCTGGTTCAGAGTAACATGAGGAACAGAAGGCTTGTCCAATGGCTATGGGGGGAAAGGTTGCCAGGAAATATTAAGGTGGGGCTTATTATTCCCTGCTGGAAAGCCTCCAGGCCCCTCTGGGACAGCTCTGTGAAGGCTCCATCCTACCCTAGTGGCCCAGAAGGCATGCATCTGGGAGGACAAGGCTTTCCCAAAGGAGCTTTAATCAGTCTTTTAAGAAAAGTTAGGATTAACACTGTAGTTGGCAATGTTAAATCCCTCATCTGTAAACCTTAGAGAGCTTATAGCATTAAGATAATAACATTTATGTCTTTGTACAATAAGATTATTAGAAGAGGTTCACACATTTATGGGAAAGTTTCTGTGTGTTCTTGGTAAGCTTTTTCCTTTCCTAATCAAGTTGGATCCCAGGTGAACGACTTGCGCCCCTAGACAGACAGCCATCCTATCAAGTGTAGATGGTATTAATAGCTATCTATAATGCCTCGTCATGTATTTGGAAAGTTAAATAATTTATTATAAACCATAAATAATTAGTGTATATAAAAGATTACTATTTATATCTTTCTTTGTGAAAGACCTTTTAAATATAGCATTATGATAGTTTGTAACAATGTTGCCATCTTTTGAGAATTCTTAAAGATTGCACTAAGAACTAAAAGCAAATGACACTATATAGAAAGGAAAGAAAATTTTATTTGTACGTCCCAGATACTTAAACTTTAAGGATCTGAGCCTTTAAACACCTCCCACCTCGGACTTCTTTGTGTACAGTTACAGTGAAGGCCACCCGACTCATCACCCCTTTCTCTCTCACAGTCATAATGAGGACATATTTTCCAACCAAGATAGCAAAACCTTGTTGAGTAAAATATTGACCCAAGAAGACCCTTTATTAATTCAGTATAACTATATAGAAAATCCAAAACTAAGTCCGACTCCTCATGGGAACTTATTATAGGGTAAAGGTGGATTTTATATTGATAGGAAAAAGACAAATTACTTAATAAATGGTGCTGGAACAACTGCAAAGCCATATGGGAAAAAAATTGGGCTTCTTCTTTATTTTCTATATCTAAATTAATTTCAGGTGGATAAAAAAGTAAATGTAGAAACATGAAATATTAAAAGTAATAGATAAAAATATAAATGTTTTTTCATCTATTAACCAACTTTTTATTTTTTTTATAAAATTACACTTATTGGAAAAAAAAATTACACTTATTGGGCGTAACATTGGTTAATAAGATCATATAGGTTTTAAGTGTACCTTTCTATGATATGTTATCTGTGTATTGCATTGTGTGCCCACCACCTCAAGTCAAATCATCTTCCATCACCATATATTTGGCCCCCTTTACCATTACTACCTCACCACCATCCTCCATCTGGTAACTACTAGACTGTTGTCTGTATAAGTTTGTTTTTTTCCCCATGTATGAATGAAATCATATTTTTTTTTGCCTTTTCTGACTTATTTTGCTTTTTCCTTTTTATTAAATGTATTGGGGTGACATTGGTTAATAAAATTATATAGATTTTAGATGTACAATTGCATAGTACATCATCTATATATTGTATTGTGTGTTCACCACCCCAAGTCAAGTCCCCTTCCATCACTGTTCATTTCCCATGCCCTCTTCTACTTCTTCCCACTCACCTTTCCCTCTGGCATTCACCACACTATTGTCTATGAGTTAGTTTTCTTTTGTTTGTTTGTTTATTATTTGTTTTTAGTGAGAGAGACAGAGAGAGTGACAGATAGGGACAGACAGACAGGAAGGGAGAGAGATGAGAAGCATCAGTTCTTCGTTTCAGCACCTTAGTTGTTCACTGATTGCGTTCTCATATATGCCTTGACTGGGTGCTCCAGCTGAGCCAGTGACCCCTTGCTCAAGCCAGCGACTTTGGGCTCAAGCCAATGAACATGGGGCCCTTCATCCATTCCTTCCTTCCTTCCTTCCTTCTCTTTCTTTCTAATGTTCTTAGAAACATCTTTATTATAAGTGTTCTTAACACTTCTCTACACACATTGCAGAATGTATATAACTTCCATTCACTGGCTCTTTCTTTGGCTACAGAATATTTCAGTAGTGGTTTCAAATATTTTCTTTTGATTAATATTCCTTATGTAGCTTAGAGTCTTGTTTTATATTAAGTGAGTTAAAAAGTGGCTGAGTGTTCTTTGGAAAAGAATTATTGTGTGCAGGGAAAATCAATGCATGATCCTAGTGGGACATGTGAGTAAATCAGTAATCACCTCTTTTCTGCCATTGTCACTTCTAGACACAGGAAATAAACAAGAACAGATTACATGTGATTAGAATCAATGTATTTGTATCAATGAGCTATTCTGATGAGGAGCAATATAAAGATGAGAAACCACTATTACCAAATGATTCATTCACAGTAAAATAAAGAAAGTCTAGCATCCATCTATGTGAACTGGATTGCTTTTTGATTAAGTGAGGAAACTTGGACTCTGAGTGATGAAGCAATGTTCCCCAAGAAAACACTGCTAAAAAATAGCAGATTTTCATTACAAAGTTAAAGTTTTTGTTACTCATTGCCTCAAAGTATGAACATTTAAATTTAATTTAGTAAGCTTATTGAAGAAGCATATTAATCAAATGGCTTATTTGTGGTGCCACAATATAAGATATCATTGTCACCAGCTCTGAAGTATTAGTTGTTTTTTTTTTTTTATCAAATGCTCAGTAAATGCTTGAACACCTCTGAGTAGTCCAAAAATTAAGTCTGTGTCTAAATAAATTTTGTACTTTAATAATAAAGATTAATATTAACCTGAAGACTTTCAGCTCTACCTCTAGACTACTCATTTCTGCAGTACCAGAGACTTGCACAGTGTTTGGTTCAAAGTACATCTTTGATAATGTTTGGAAAATTGCTATGGAATTCAAAAAATTATGATATAATACAAATAAGCTCTAAAACATTATTTTCCATTTAAATGTATCAAAATTATTTTATTTGAACATGTAATATGATTTTAAAAGACTTAAAATAATTAGAAGTGTTCTTAAACACTTCTCTGCATGCATTGCAGAATGTGTATAACTTCCATTCACTATTTCTGTGTATCTTATTAGTATTTAGCTTTTGAAGAATAAATTAAACACAAAAAACTACAGTGAAAATTTCTAAAGTATGTTCTATAATACTAATGTTCTATTTTGTCCCAAAATACTTGAATAAGGCTTCTGATTTACCACCACTCAAGTTGCTAATTTAGCCCAACACTGATGTATGTACAGTATTTAACCAATTTTATTGGAGATTTTGTGAAGAGGAATGTTTGGCTTTCCTGCTAGAGTCAACCTTGGTCTTGAATTTCTCTTAGAGCATTGAAGTGGTCTTAGCTATAAATACTGTTCTAAAATATGATTATTGAAAAATGAACTTATTTTAATACCTGTTGCATACATAGATGAATTTATTAATGAATGAAATTTGACAAGTGAACATATGATATAGATATAAGTATTATTTCATATAGGTGCAAAGTAAAGCAGTAATTTGAAGAACCACAAGACTGCATATTTGATGCTATGATTTTTCATTTATTTTAAAATCACTTATTCCATAAGTGCCAGATATATTTCTATTTGCTGTCTTTATTTCTTTTAATTTTATGTTTGAATGTCTTGTATCTTGCATTATATAACTTTTATTAAAATATAGGGTCAAGCTACAGTCCCAACCACAGTTCAAATAGAATACTGGGTATTAGTACTTGTTGAATGAATGAATAAACAGAAAAATGACTAAGGTTTGAGCAAAGTCATGATTACGACTCTAAAATACAGTAGTTATTGGAAAGGTAGGACAGTAAAATTAATGTTAATATATGTGGAGGCAAAATTGTCCACACTGTAATTTTTACTTCCTTTATAATAGCAAAGCCTCACAAACTTCACAACCCAGAATTACATTTACATTCTAATTCTGTTTCTACATTTCTGTATGTAAAAGATAATTCTCTTTTCACTGCTCTCTATTAGTTCTCATGTTCTACAGCATGAACTGTCAGGTAAATTGGTTAACCAAACTGAGCAAAGATACACTAATAAGTACTTTGACCATTATTGATATTTTAGAAAGTGAAGTTCTTAAAAGAGTTCTTTCCCAATAATAGCATTCTCACATAATTATAGGGCAGGTCAACATAATTGTCACTTTTATTATGGAACTGAGAAGAAATAGTGAGAGGTTAAGTGATCTTCATAGGAAGTCAGTGGCAGACAGAGGTTGTAAATTTATAAATGACAACATTCAGATTTTTACTTAGTCTAAGCTAAGACTAATTCTGTTATCTTTAAGCATGGTAGATATATATGTGTGATCCTGATAGTGGAGAATACCTATTAGTCCTTTCCTGACAACCTGACCTAACTGGGGACTCAGCTGGTGGCCCCGTTTTCTTTCTTTTATTTTAGAAGTTGTTTAGATTATGTAACTACAGAGTTTATTTTCATCTTTCAATTTGACTTTAATGTCACATCACACAAAGGAGTTGGCTTAATATCATTTATTTGTATTAATGCAATATATTAGACAGGAGGCCCATAATTTCCTTTACATAAAAAAAGTGCTTCCGATCAGCCATAAGTGGAACATTTTGAAATTCATTAAAGATCTTTGACATGCTCTCCTATTAGCAAGGTTCCAGAGAGCACAGATGGCAATTAGTCACACAGGTGCTGATGTGATTAACTTCTTTGAGGAGAGCAGCAATGAAAATAATCTCTGAATTTCCAGGAACAAACAGTAATATTAGATGATATTCAAAGCATCGCCCTGTCAATGCTCTAGCTTTCTTAGATCATTACGTAAATTCTTTGCTCACAGATCAACATGTGGTACATCTTAAATGTACCACATGTTATAGGTCAATTATATCTCAATAAAGCTGTGGGGAAAATAAATTCTTGGCTCATTTTAGAGCTTTCAAAATGGCTCAATGATGGAAAACCCAATCCTAGCAAGATAGATGGTGATTTAAGCCAGTGGTTCTCCAAGTATAGACCCTGGTCCAGTAGCATTAGCATCACTTGGGAGCTGTTAGAAATGCAAATTCTTTGGTATCACCTCAGATCTAGTGAAACAGAAACACAGGTGGTGACGCCAGGAATCAGCGTTATTGCAAACAATCCAGAGAATTCTCAAGAAAATTAACATTTGAGAACCTCTGCTGTGAGCTATTTGGAGTGGCCTATTAAAAAGGCTCTCTAGAGGAAACACTGTGAAATGTAAAAGTTATTGAAAGCATTATTATAAGTTATATCTCAATCATAAATTATATTATAAACAGAATGTTTGATTTTTATCTTTAATTTCATTTTGAATTTATTACCATTAGCATGTTTGAATTAATAACTCATTGACCTAGCATTATATGGATGCCAAATGTGATTTCACTCTGTGAAAAAAATTTGCTTTAGGCATTGGTAAAATGGAAATTATGGAGTATGGCAACCTAGGTGAGTTGCTGGTAGAGGCTTTGCATACTGGCAGGGACCTGAGATGCTAAATTATCATTTTTGGATTCCCATAGGTCCACCTTGCATGCTGTCTGACACCAGGAATATTTATTGTAATTATACATTGCCTTTATATATTATAAAGCTGAAAAGTTACAACCTATCTTGCAAGGTGGAGAAATTAACTAATTACTCATCAGGGGAGAGAATATAAAAAAAAAATATTCCTTTTTCTTGAATTGATTTTTATATCCTCTTCAAAACAATTTCAGAATTTCATGGAAATATGATTATAGGTGGTCATACAATTATATATACATTTTAAATTCTTATTTCTTTCATTATGGTCATTCTTTACTCTGTTATTTATGTCAACAGTAACTTTAACCATGGAAGTCACTGCTAATGGAAACTTTAGCATAATTGAAACAACCCAAAGATTTGGTGACCAAAGTCTTAGACAAAATTTAATATGTAGCTAAGATTTTAATACAATAAACTCATCATAAAGGAATTATCACAGAAGTTGTGTATAAATGATGGTTGAAAAATATTTAGTATACTGAGTAAGTCAACAAAGCTCTCACTGTGGTTAACATTCATGACAAATTAAAAATATTATTTTTTCTGGTATTAAGAAAAGAACTTATGCAAACTGAGAGAACATGATTTTTGTTAGTATGAACATTACTGAATACTCTGAAGTACTATCTATAGATAGCCATGCAGAAAGAATTGTCATAATGGTGTTGACAGAAATAAAAGAAAGTGGTGGTAAAATAATACAAGTTCTCACTGTTTAAAAACTTCCTTCCTTCAGCAGCTTCTAGGAAAGATGCTGCATAATAAGGTGTATCTAAAGGCAAGTGCAAGCTCTGTAACAAATAGCTGTGCCCACAAACCCCTAAGAGATTGCATTCGATGTTGGGAGGGTCTGACTCCGAGTCGGATGATGCAATGTCTCCTCCACTGTGTACTCGTCACTAATCTATCTTTATTAGTCCTTCTGTTATATGTGCTGTGTGCTGCATCTTTTTTTTTACCTTAGGCAGAGTAGAAACATATTTAGGGAGCTAGATTAAATAAAGACACCAAGCAGCAGAGAATGTAGTTTATTGACAGGATGCTCTACAGATGGAGGATGATAGCAATGAGAAAGCTGCATAATTGCTCTTCATGGTGGGCCAAAACTTTGGTCAATGGCTGATTCACACGGAACAAAATTATTAAGGCACTTTATTTTAGAATTGAAATCATTCCCGAATTAGAACAGGCCCGTTAACAGTCCATCTGGCTAGAGTTTGGAATAGTGGACAGATTGTAGACTATGGGTGCAGTTCTTTAGCATAAGAATGGCTGGGGTGCTCCTTTGCCAAAAGGCCCAGAGGACTTTGTAGGAATTCAATACATATCTACATCAGAAAGCCTTGATTGCTCAAGTCCAATTTAGAAAAATCTCAAAAAAGAAACGAGTGTCAATGTTATTGGTGTGAAAGATAATTTCTCATTTCCTGGTCAAGGCAGAAATGGTTGGCACACTAGATGTAGCATCAACTTGTTCGCTTGATAGCTTCACAAAGATCAATGTACTACCAAATGAGGGGGGGAAGAGTGGTCTGTCTTTCCTTCCTATGACGGGTGTACACAGGAGCCATAGAAGACCAAGGCTTTTTAAAAATTATGGTTATAATTAAGTGCTGGCCTTAAATTTAGGAAGAAAGTGATCGTATTTTCCAGTTGTTTGGCTATCAACTTCTTTAGTTAGTTTTGACATTTTTAAATACTACTTTTCCTGACCAAAGAAAGATTATGGGATAAAAGCCTCCAAAGAAATAATAGTGCTAGATCAAAGAGAAGAACTTTGATTTTTTTTTCCTCTTAGGTAGCCTAACCCAGGGAACACAGTTGGGATAGCCATAGTTCAGTATGGGTTGGATCATCAAGGTGTTACTGTGCAATGCAAGTTGGAGGAGCCAAACCCCTCTCTCCTTGCTTAACTCATGGAATTAGCATAATATGTTGCATGGCCCCTTTGCTCTTCCATACCAAGGTCAAGCAGAAAATAAATCTTGAAATACCAAAGAGGAAAGCTTAGTAAGATTGGGTGGTAGGAGACCTTGCTCCTAATAGGCATTCAGTAAAGAGTCTATTGTGTAGGATAAATTAATTCTAGCCTCAGCTCTGCTGATCTGATACTAGTTCAACCTTAGTTACTTTTCTCTTCTGAGTTTTCAAAATACAAGGGTAATAATGGTGCTTGCCTCTCAGGACTCTGGCAAGTATTAAGAGGAACAATATCTAGACACATGGGATTAAAATACTCTGAAATCTAAGAGATTAGATAGTTTGTCAAGAGATGCCTAGGGACTAACATTTTAGTGGATATAAGTAGTGCCAATTTTCTTATGTTTAAACTTGTTTCATATAATAAAATTGATAATCTAAATAGAAGAGAACGCCTTTTTTCCATGGCTCTCAGTTACGTGATTTTCATTTTGAATAAGCCAAAAGTGTGTCTGAAGGACACTTTTATTTTTTCTATATTAACCACAATGCCCAAGAGATGGGTACCAATGATCTAGCTTGACTTCATATTTACAGAAAGTTCTAATCATCTTCTTAATCTGGCACCCTTTCCTCCAGAAGCTTGACTTTTGTTTAAAACAAATTATGCTTCAGGTTTTTTAATTGATATATTGGCCTTTGAGCTCTGTCAAAATGCAAAGACCAACAGGGATCATAAAGCACAGAGTTTTGGTTTTTTTTTTTAATGTTTTTGTGTTAGTGAAACTACAGAGATGAGGTTTCAGTGGGGAAGATATTAAGATAAGATCAAAGACTTGGTATGGCTGGATATTTAGATATGAACTAAGAAGGAGTTAAGGTAGAGCAGTCCACTGAAATAAAAGTCAGTTCATTTCATTGTTTTACCTTGGGTTCATGCTGATTGAAGGAGAGTAGAGAGATGGGAACCTTTGCTCATGAGGTTTAGTAGCTAAGTAGATCTAAAATTTATAAAGATAAACTGACAACATTTTACTCTCTTTTCCCCTTGCCCAGTAAATTCAGAAAGTACTCAATTTTTTTTTTCTGCCATGAATGGGTTTTCTTTGGGAAATAACCCTGGGGGAGCTCATTGCTCATGAGTTTGGTAGCAGTCTCCTTTTACCTTCCTGATGTTTACTTAGCAGATTGTATAGATACTGTTATCACCCTAGAGAACAGCTCTCTATCCCACATTTTCCTAATCTGGCATTTCCAAAGTGGAAAACAAATCAAGCACCATTGGTTAACAAATGATCCCTTTTATCTAACAGAAGGGTGATATTGAAAAAGAATGATCTAAAGGAGAAAGCTGACTAGGAATATTTTATCAATGTCATAAAGTTCTGTATCAAAGTAGCTAAATATATAACTACGAAACATGATTTACTAAACACCTGTCAAATGTTTGGCAAGTACAGTGTGTCCGTAAAGTCATGGTGCACTTTACGGACACACTGTATTGCATATTTTCTCCAATATGTCCAACAGCCCTAAAAGTAGGTATTGGTAATTCCTGTTGAAAGAGTACAAAGTAAAGCTTAGTGAAATTAAGAAATCGACTCCAAATTACACAGGAAATAAGAGGATGAGCTGGAATTTGTAAACTAGGAGAATCTGCCTTCAACGCCCATTCATTTCCTACTCTACCATGCTGTCCCTTAACGTGTGGTCTCTGGTCTTAGGTGTGTAGATGCACTCAGAGATTAAAAACCCAACTCATTAAAAAATTATTTTAAATAAGATGTAAATGTAAGTAGATATTATTTCTGTTTCTGTCCATGTTAACACACCTTCCAACAAACGTCCAAAGTCTTACTAACTACAGTATCAAAAGAAACCATTCTTGTGAAGGAATTGCCTTTTTAATAGTGATAATAATTATCAGACTTATATGTAACACTGGTTGCAGAACTGAGGACAGTATTTTCATGAAACATTTTATTACATTTTCTGTTTCTCTATTTTGCAGTAAAAATCACTGTATCATAAGGCTTTACTCAGGAGAGACACAGATGCAATAAGAAATATTTACCCCGACACAAGTCTAGAGAGGTTTAGAAACACAAAAAAATCCCATAGAGAAGTATTCAAATGCTCATACAAAAGAGATGACATTTACTGAGTTATACTATGCTTTATGTATAATCTCTCAATCTACTTAAAAACAAAGAAACTGATTATTGCCTTCACCTTATACATGAGAAAACTAAGATTCAGAGAATTAAAAACTTGCCTACTACAAATCGGTCAGTGATAGAGTTGGCGATGCTAATCTTCCTAACTCAGTTAAGTATACTGCCTCTTAACACTATTGATTGATTGTTTTATGGCTGTTTATAACAATTACCCTATAATTTTTCATGAAAAACACAAAAAATGAGTGAAGTTTCACTGTCACTGAATCTTGTTGACCTATGATTGTTAATTCTATGCTGATGCCATATTTATCCACACGGAATCAGCATTTCTTTTAATCACAGGACATGGATTCTAGAAGACCCTGGTAATTGCACAACTGAAATCTGTTGGATAATTTATAGCAAACAAGCTGCAATACAAATTTTATTCTTTATATTAAGAAAAAATTCCACCTAGCTGGGCAACTCACCATGTAAGCCTAAATTACTTAGGTGTGTGGGCCTATTTACATTTTATTATCAGCACTTAAGCACAGTTTTGTATAAAATGAACACACTGAGAGCCTCTATCTTTTGGCAGTAGGTAAAAGAATTATTTGACATTATATATGCTAAAATCTTTCATAAGCTGAAAAGCAATATGTAGATGATTATTATCGTGCTGCTGCTTCTATCAATAAACTCTATTTCAGTTTTTGAATGTGTGAATGAATGAATGTTCTCAGAGACCAAAAGGGATCTCCCTCGTTGACTTTGTAGTTTTCACTTGAGCTATAAAGAAACTTGCCAGAGAACTTCAAAATGAAAAGAGTTTTGTGCTGACAAACAGAAGTAAACAATCTTGGCTTATTACTCAGGGCTGTATATTTACTTCCGGCACTTGCTCTTGACCTAAGAGGCAGGTTGATAATTTCTCTGACTTAATTACAAAGTTAGATGCAGACTGTACCACAGTGTGTGACTCTGAGAACTATCAAACCAGACTGAACTCTGTCAAATACCACCATGATATTTAAAGTTCTTTGAATAGAAATGGAATTTCAATATATATTTTTTAAACGTTAGTATAGTTATTTGTGTCCTCTCAAATCTCTCAAGGTGCCTTCTTAACCTTTGCTGTATTAAATTGACCTATTTATTTAATATCACATGTGTTTTTGTGTATGTACCGAGATTGAAAATCCATCCAGGTGAATATTTTGCTATTTTGTTTCAGAAAAAGAAAATTTTAACTGACAACGCTATCTAGAAGTTTATTTTTCGCTACTAGCCATTGATTTGAGGCAGAGAGTGCATCAAGGAAGTAAAGAGCATTTTTGAAGTGCAAAATAAATCCTGGGAGCCATTTTCTATGCTAAATGCTTTTTGCCCCAGACCGACACATGCTATTTCTTGGAAGTAAATGGCACACTTTGTCAACCAATGCCACACATTATTTTTATTCCTGCTCTACCGATCATCTTAAAAAGATCTGTCTTAATGTGCCAGGAGCTTCTATTTAAGAAATGTTAATGTTTCGTGTTAACATATTTTGGAAATAAAAACTAGAGCCCTTGCACAACACTCAGCCCTTCTGAAATTATGAAGAAAATGAAATCTCTAAAAATTATAGAGAATACCAGAGAGTATCCTCATTTATTTATTTTTTCCCCTAAGAGAAAAGCATTCAGTTTTTTTATTGGTTTGGTGACTTACTAATTTTCTTGCATTTTTTTCCATGATGTTTCTTTAGGGCCATTCTTTTTTTCTTTTCTTTTTACAGGGATAGATAGGGACAGACAGACAGGAATGGAGAGAGATGAGAAGCATCCATCATTAGTTTTTTGTTGCAACACCTTAGTTGTTCATTGATTGCTTTCTCCCATGTGCCTTGCCTGCATGTCTTCAGCAGACTGAGCAACCCCTTGCTCGAGCCAGCGACCTTGGGTCCAAGCTGGTGAGCTTTTGCTCAAGCCAGATGGGCCTGCGCTAAAGGTGGTGACCTCAGGGGGTCTCGAACTTGGGTCCTCTGTGTCCCAGTTCTACACTCTATTCGCTGTGCCACCACCTGGTCATGTTCGGCCATTCTTTTCTTTTTTTTTTACATGGAAAGCTTGAGAATCACAGAGAGGGATAGATAGGGATAGACAGACAGGAATGGAGAGATAGGTGAGAAGCGTCAATCATTAGTTTTTCATTGCCATTGCAACACCTTAGTTGTTCATTGATTGCTTTCTCACATGTGCCTTGACCGCGGGCCTTCAGCAGACCGAGCAACCCCTTGCTGGAGCCAGCGACCTGGGTCCAAGCTGACGAGCTTTTGCTCAAGCCAGATGGGCCTGAGCTCAAGCTGACGAGTTCAGGGTCTCGAACCTGGGTCTTCCGCATCCCAGTCTGATGCTCTATCCACTGCGCCACCGCCTGGTCAGGCTCGGCCATTCTTGATGTAAGAAATTAATGGTAAAATTTAACTATGGATTGTGGATTATTAAATTGTATCATCATTAAATGTCTTGAGTTTGAGAACTCAGTCATGGTTATGTAAGAAGATATACTCATTCTCTATATATATGCACTGAAGTATTTCAGACTGAAGGGTCACAGTGTTTCAACTTATTCTTAAATTGTCCAAAACATTGTAAAAAATAAGAACGCAAATTAATTGGTATATCTATATAGTAAGGGTTATATAAAAATTCTTGGTACTATTTGTGCCGTTTAACATATTATGACAATAAGTTAAAGAAATAAACTATATTAAGAAAAAAATGTGAAACAATATTTTTCATTTTAAATGAGCATTCATAAAACATCAAACTGTGAAATAATAGATAGTTTAGTGAACTGATTTTTTTTTTTTTCTTAGACTCTGTTCCAGGTCTCAGACTAAAGTGAAATTCCCTTATTGACTCCATTTTCTAACATGTTCAGTGCTTTGGAGAAGAATATAATTTAGTACCTTGAGTGAGAAAATACTCGTTTGTTAGGTTACTCCGTGGAACTGCAGGGTGTTGGAACAGATCAAGACGAGTTGCTGGGAGAACTGGGAATAAAACCCGTATTTCTGAACATTTTATTTCCCCTGTATAAACTATACTGAATTGGACAATGTCCCACAGGTTTGTAAATATGTTTGTAAAGTTTTCCATTAGCACTTGTCTACTTTCAATTTCTCTTTTTGGTATTAATTCAGTTAAATGTTTTCATACCACAAACATAAATACTTATAGCTATTACTATATGTCTCATCCTTTTCTTAACTTTATGAAATTTCATAGCTTTCCAACTCAGTGAAAATATTTTCTTCAGTTTTTCCCTATTATTATTAAGTTTAGTCTATATAATTATCAATTTAGATAATTTAATTTTAAAAATTAACAAAAATAATTCTGATATTAATCATTTAACCAGCTTGTTACAATTCTTTCCCTGGATTACTTTCTACAAACTTCCTATCTTATTTATTATTCTGAGCTATTTTAAACCATTTTACCATACATATACATATATTTAATGTGTGATATTACTTATTTATTTATATTTTTCTGAAGCAAGAAGCAGGGAGGCAGAGAGACAGAGTCTCGCAATTGCCCAACTGGGATCCACCTGGCATGCCCACGAGGGAGTGATGCTCTACCAATCTGGGGTGTTGCTTTGTTGCAACCAGAGCCATTCTAGCGCCTGAGGCAGAGGCCACTGAGCCATTCTCAGCGCCTGGGCCAACATTGCTCCAATGGAGCCTTGGCTGCGGGAGGGGAAGAGAGTGATAGAGAGAAAGGAGAGGGGGAAGGGTGGAGAAGAGATGGGTGCTTCTCCTGTGTGCCCTGGCTGGGAATTGAACTTGGGACTTCAACACACCAGGCTGATGCTCTACCACTGAGCCCACCAGCCAGGGCCTGTTTAATATATATATGAATGTAACATATAATATTCAAATGATTTAGATGAAAAAAAATCAACATTTTTATTCTCTTACATAAGTCAAACAACATGTTTGACAGCGTTTTTTTCCTTACCAAATTAATAAAATTGACTAATTATTATGAGACTGTTTTAGCCAGGATCCAATATGATCTATATGATTTCATTTATAATGTAAATTTATTTTATTTTGACTAGTTACTGTTAACTATAAAAACCTGTCACATCTTTTGTCAGTAGAAATTAGCCTGACAGTACGTTCCCAATACATGACTTAAAAAAAAAAATCACCAACTGATCCACAATGTTGTAGCAATATTTTGCTGTGGTAATGGATAAGTATGAACATAGAAATCAAATAAAGGACTAAGTTAAATTTAATTTTTAATAATACTACATATGAAAATACCTTGAATACCATAAAGTTTCTTCCTTTATTAGGATCATTGTGGTAATCATAATAACAAAAACAACCAAGAATATGTAATTATATTTTCTACTGAAGAAGCAGACAGACCCACATAATCTATCTTATGGTATGTCTGACTTTCCAGATAGGTGCTTGTCTAGTTTATTCTCACCCTCTGGGGCATTCCCAGCATTGTTAGTGTGAAGAAGTGTTTATGCCCTGTCTCAATTTATACTGCTACAGTTTTATAATAGTTATTCTTAGATAGAGGAGGCGAAGCTTGGTCAGCATTCCCATCCATTTAACATCATTGTATGCTCCATCCACCTTGGGTTAGTGTTTCTATCCCGAACTAGAGAGTTCTGATCCTTTTAACATTGAAAACATGTTTTTCTTTAAAAACACTTTAGCTTTCTCTTTTGCATTATAATGATTTTTAACTTCTTTTTGGTTTACAGACCCTCTTTGAGAATCTCATGGGAGCTATGCGGACAGGCACACGTGTTCAAGGGTCTGTACACTGTGTTAGGGTGTGCAACGCTGCAAAGCCTGCACGTGTATCCTCCAGTATAGCAGTTATTAAAATAAGAATTTCCTCTGGCAGTTGTCTAAATAGTGAATACACACTCCCTGAGATATTAGTTAGAGACAACTCAAGAGGCACCTAGAAACTGCATTTTAACAAACGCTAGGTGACACTCAGATTGGGTGACCACACTGCCCCTTGACAAAGATTCCTCTGGAGTTTAGGAGCCTCAGATGAAGAATTTCCACTCCATGTTCTCTCCAGGTTTAGTGTTTCTTAGCTTCTAGAAGAATCTGAACTTATATAGCCTATGCACATTATTTAGTATATGACAAAAGCTCCCCCGATAATTTTTTCTATATATTAGAGGTTCCTCTAAATTCTTAGGGTTTAGGATTTATGAAATCCCAGTCACACATCAAAGTCTCATTTCCTCCCTGAGGTTTTCTGTGAATTTTAAAGCTCATAGTGGTCTATATTTATTGATTTGGTAAAACTGTGGTGGGAAGGATTTTGTGCTGATTCTCAATATTTTTTATAAGTGGAATCATGAGATAAAATTTTGTTTGAATTGAGATCCAGTAAAATGTTTGTCTGTGGATCCATTTTCTAGCTATTTTTATTGTTATGTAACTCAGTTTCTTTATTTGCATTTACTTATAGAAAGATTGAAGGCAAATTTAGTGCCCAGTAGTAATCAATTTCTTTTAAATGTGTAGTAATGTTTTTGTTTCTTTTTAAACAATTTGTATTATTCCCAATTGTTCTATTTTTAAAATATGCTCAAACTTTAAGACACCTTGAAAGAAAAGATAAACATCTTTATTATATGTAAGTGATATAATAGAGAATGGGAATGTAGAAACATTAGCATTGCTCTATAAATCAACTTAATTCAACCTCTCTTCATTTAGAACCAATTGGGAGGGTTCAACAGAAAATAGTTGATAGCAAAAAATTTCATTTCATTACAAATAAATGACAGCCGATTTGGTATTAAAACTCATGGTAGCCTTATATAGGTGGAAAAATTAGTTGTGTTTTGAGTGTATAATTTGTAGCCTTTCGTTGCCATGCAAATTCACTCCACTGGGCTGAGCAATAGATACAAATTGGATTACAAACTCCAAAGTAACAAAATCATAGACTTTGTAAATGAAGCATGAAACTGAGCACTGAATTCTTTTAAAGATAAAGAGCAACTGATTTGAAATTAAGTGATAGAAACTGGGGAAAGAGACACATGCTGCTGCATCTGCATTAAATCTTGACTTCAGAAGAATGCATCAAGTATTTTTATAATTAAAAATATCAGTTACTAGAGTGTTTTGATTTTTGTTCTTTTAGTACAATACATGTTATGGGCTAGTGGGTGTCTCAAGGTTGTGACTTGTATGGCAACATATGAAAACAGTTGGGCAGAGTGCAAGTCCAGTTCCATTCCACTCATTTGTCCATGGACAGATAAGGAGCTTGTGTGGTTGGAACTAGCCACCCTTCTTAGAGTGCGTGGCCTTTGATCTTCTACTGCAAACTTGGTTTTTGGACTTCGAAATAATCCCTATAATCTGCTATAAGGCATTTGAAGAGTTTCTGATGTCTTTGCTTTCTGAGAAAGGTCATTGATAAGCATTAAGTTAAAATTCACTTTAGTGGTTGTTTTTGGATTATTAAAAGTATAAACTCATTACATAAAATTTGGAAAATTAAAAAAAATCAGCAGAGAACAAGTTACCCATAACATAAATAGCTGACAATCATTATAGCTATTTGATATATTTACCTCTCAGTCTTTTTCCTATGAATATTGTGTGTGTATGCATTTGTCCAGTTTTTATTATATTATGAGATTATTTTCTGTCATAATTTTTTATAAATAAAATTTTTTAATTAAAATATTCTATCAAGTTGATAAACTTATATTTAATATTTCTTATTATTATTTGTATATTTTTATGTAATGGTCTGCTTTTAATTATTATGATTAGTAGGTTATATCAATATGTGATAATAACTGTTACAGGACTTCCACATTTTAAATTTCAGTAGAAATTAAAAGTAAACTAAACATAGACTGCATAACTAAAAGAAATGCAGATCGAAAGGAAAGTAGAAAATTTACAGCAAAACTCAAGATCAATCATGCCGATATGACAATAAACATAGTTGGAATATATTTTTTCATTAATAGACTGTAACTTTTAATTTGGTTAAAAATTCTGCTGTATCCTGCTCACACTGATAAGAATATAAAACAACATGATGCAGAAATGAATAAGTAAAATATATAAATAAAACTTGGTCTATACTAAATAAAATAGAAGAATTTAAAATTGAAATCAGATGGTGTAGTCTCCTATTTCTACACTCCTAGCTAAGCCTGAATGTTACAATTAAAAAATAAAGTCTTCAAGCTTCATAGGCAAACAGTATATTTATTACATTAATTTACATATATCCTATTATTAGCCAATTTGAATACTTTTCATATATTTTATGACTTTACTCTTCCTTTGGTGATTTGTTTTCCATTTTCTTTGCATATTTTTATATCAGGTAAACTAATGTTTTGGAAGTTAAACTCATTTTTTGAAAACATTTTACATAGTTGCATTGCTAATAATTCGTTCTATAAATTAGGATTTTGCCTCTATTTGTCATTGTACATTTTGTTAATGGCTTTTTAAAAAATTTAACACAGACAATTTTAAGTGCTTGTGGTCAAACATACCCAGCAGTTTTATACTTTAGGATTTTTTCTTTTTCTCTTTTCCTTAGAATGGACTCAGATAAGTATTCACGCACATCTTTTTCCTAATGCTCCTTCCTGAGTCCTTTCCTTGGAGGTTGAGATGAGACTCACCAAGCTCCCAGGCAACAATATGGCCTAAGTGACCATTTCTTTATAAAGCAGACTTGGCCAGGAGAAGCCTGTGGCAAATCTTCCCACAGCCTTCCTCCAACTGCTCAACAGCAAATAAATATATTTATGTCGCTGCGACTCTCTACACCTGTGGTCAGTGATTTCATGCTGCTCAGGGCACATTTCATGCCGAGCAGCAGGAATGGCCGCTGTGTAGCTTTCCCAGGCCCAACATGAACTCATCCTTTGGTGAGTTCTCCCACATTTTCCCTGCACTGCTGGAGAAGCGCCGAAAGCACGCTGCGTGGCACTACTGCCTGGCCGTTCCCCTTAGGCGGCTTCGTGCACGAGATTGGACCTGCTGCGTGTTAAATTGGTGGAACCGAGAGAATAAAACACCCATGAGATCATCTATCTTGGCTTACTGTGCAAAATGGGAGGCCCTGTACCAATGCTATTCCTGTTCGTATTATTATCAGGCAAAAAAGAACCTATTTAGATTCTTCAATACATTGTGCATTTCATGTATGCTGTTGCTTTTTATGTCACATACATTAAAAATCCTGTCCTCTTGCCAAGTGTAGAGTGCTAGCTAAGTTTAGACTTAGAAGGGCAAGGTAATTTTGATGGTAAATATGAAAAGAATTTGAACTTTGCAATGTAAAGTTTGCTGCTAGACGCATAGGCTGAAAGGAAGCCAATGTTGATCAAGAAGTTGCATTTAACAGAAAGTTAATGCAGTATCCCCTAGTACTGGGATTATAATGAACTGAGAAACACAGGTCAGAAGACCTTGCTGCTGGACTTTGATGATGTTTTGCCAAAGAAATGATGGAAGTCCCATCTTTGGGGCAGCTGACGCTAAGCTGGCCAGGACCCTGAGAACATGTGTTTAAAAGACCCTATGCTGGCAAGAAGTATAGAGATGACTTCATGGGACTTCTGAGTCTGGAATTTCTTTGCTTCTATTACCAATTATTTTTGCTGGATTTCTGACACAGTGTTTTTTAATTTTTTAAAAAATCTGAATGAAAATAACTGTCCACTTCCCGAAGTTAAACTTCAGTCCGCCTGCTACTGTGTGGCTGACCTCATATCACCCCGCTTTCATTATCAGATGGGGGTGGGGGTATTGGAATGAACACAGGACCCTCCCTGCTACACTCCATGCTTGGATTTCTTTTGCACAAAGTGTGTGTGGGGGGGTGCTAAATAAGTAAACATTTGAGCACCCTTTCTTTCTCCTTATTAAAAAAAAACTCTGAAAATGCTAACACGGAAGGGAATGCTGTGCTTTCAGAAATGCTTTTGAGCCTAATCCCTCAGGAAATATTAATAGGATATTAATAGCTCATTCTAACAAGGTGCCAGGCGTCACGCAGGGCACGCTGCTCTGTCTGTCTCCAGCAAACAATGAGACAAGACGAATCACGTGGGCGCTGTGATTTGCTTGGAGATTGATGTCAGTGCTGCAGACTGAATGATAATAAAGTACTCTTAGACCTCCTGTTTTTTTATATGTATTTAAGGGCAGTAACATTTTTTTTCAGGTGTTTCTCATAAGTCTCAATTCTATGCCCCTTTCAACTAGGGAAGGTGGAGAGGGACAAGGGAGAATTTGGTGGAAAAGATAGAATAAGGTCTTCTCAACTACTGAATTTCACTGTGTGTTTTCTGAGCATCCTTAGCCTATGGACCACTTACATACGCAGCTTTGGAAATTGACGTTAGATGGAATGGAAACAATTACTCTGAAGGCTGAAGTTACTCATTTTTCACATAAAGTTTCCCATGAAAATAATTTTAGGTTAAGATGTGTGGATAGGGTATCAAGATGAAAAGGTTAAAGTAAAAAAAAAATTAAGAGGTTGGCTTTAAAATTTATTCAGACCAACTGACTGGGTAAACCCTCTGGTTTATTGGTTTGGTAAACACCTTATTAAGAAGAGTTCATGGGAATGTAAAGCTAATGCAGTTCTGTATCCTTGTAACTCAGCTGAGGTATAAAGACCATGAGCAGTGTTTAAACATCATTACAATAACAAGGACATTCAAGAGGGGCTCTTCAGGTCTTATCTGTCCCAAACTACCATATGCTGCTGATGGAGCAGCGCTTTATTTTATTTTATTCTATTTAAATTAATTAATCATTATTTTATTTTTCAGTTAGGGTCGACATACATTTTATTAGTTCCAGATGTATAACCCAGTGATTAGATATTATATAACTTACTGATTGTCCCGATAAATCCTGTACCCATCTGACACCATACATAATTATGAGAATATTAATGACTATATTTCCTAGATGGTATTTTACATCCTAATGACTATTCTGTTACTACCAAGTTGTACCTCCTAATCCCTTCACCTTTTCCACCCATCCTCCAAAGCCCCTTAAACAATGCAAATAAGCAATTCATTTTAAATCACTAAAAATCTTCTCTTCTGGAGAGATCAGATGGGCAACATAATTAAATACAATGATTTGCTTCAGAGCACAATGATGGAGTTCATCATTTATTGCACTTTAGTTAAATACAACATGTCAACATGTGAGGTGGAATCTTTTTAATTTTTCCCAGTACAGAACATTTGAGCAGCTTTGCTTCTTGAAATAATGACTTGGTTAAATAGTGTTCAGTACATAGTATATTAGATGGCTTTATCTCCCCCTTAAAGACAAATGAGTGGAGAAATTTTTCAACTTGATCAAAGTTGGCAGATTTTAGCATCTTTAGAATTTACATTTATTGTAACCAAGAATTTCCATTTAGGTTAAGCACACGCATTCACACACACATACACACACAGAGAGAAGAAAATAAAGATGTAGAAAATGGGACAATTGGAAAAAATTATTAGGCAAGTACAGTATCTGGATAGATTAAAAATGACCAAAAAAAGTATTTGTTATAATCAAATAACTGAAATGTATTGATGCTTTTGGCTGAATTATCTGCACAATTCATAGGTGTGACCTTCCTGGGTTTTTGCTCACCTGCTAAGACAGGTCAGTTGCAAAATGCAAGATGGCAGTATTAGCTGCCAGTAATTCTTAAACCAGTGATCTGATGCTGCAAATTCTCACTTGCAAGAAGTTTGCCAATAAATATTTGTGATTTGGAAAAATCCACTTCCAATTTATATCTGCTTCTACTTATTGCTCAGAACATGAAATTTCTAACAAGTGTATAATAGAAATAATTGGAGGAAGAAGGCTTAATAAATGAGTAAGAAGTTAAGAAAACCCAAATGAGATATAAAAGCTCAAATTTTATTTAATCTCAAAATATATTTCTAAAACTAAAATAAATATGCTGCATGTATGTTTCAACACCTTTCATATAAATCAAATCCTTCCTGAGATTGTTTTCCAACCAAGTTTAAGAAAATTGCTTTTAAAAGGGAAAGCCATTCATAGAGTGTTAACACTCTGCCACCTACTGGACAACTTGTCAACTCACCAAGAAATGCACTCAAGAACTTGAAACGTGGATTTCAATGGCAAGGCCTCTAAGAGGCTTTGGAATTTTGAATAAAACTCTGGAACTTTTCCAACTTATTTGAAAACAAGCTATTTCTCATTTATTAGGGGAGTCCTTTTGCAAATATGATTCATATGCTCAGAATCCTATAATGTTCAAACAATAACAACAAAACAACAGCAACAATGTCTTTCTACAGGTTTTTTAGTACCAGGTATTTTAGAGCTCATTTGCACATATGAATTAACCACTTTATTTGTAGGCTGTAGGCCAAAAGTGATATCAAGAATGAAAAGGCTGTAGGCATTTCTGTCCTCCTACCCTTTGGGAAAACAGATATGAGGACCAGGATGACATCTGCTGAATGGAGGGAACAAAAGTTGCCAGCACCTCTACTTTTAGTAAAGTATACCTGTAGCTTCAAAATGCAGGAGTCAATTCTGCAATATTTAACTGTATTTTACATATATACCAAATGTAAAAATAAATCACAGTGCTATGGTATATTAAGCCAATGCAGGTAGAGATGAATGTTTACTACAGATAACACAAAATAAGAAGCAGTCAGTGAAATAGATAATGGGTAATAACAAAAATAGTAATAATAGAACATTGTTATTCAGTGAGTGAATACATGTGAAGTATTCATTTGAATAGTGCCTGGTTCAGAGTAATTCTTGCCCCCACTCCCCAAACGCCAGGGCACTCACTCTCCCTTTCTACAAAAGGCATAAAGGAAATGTATACATAATCCAAAAACAGGCAGGGATGATAACTGCTAATCCCATCCCTTCCCACTGCTGTAGCCATGGTACAAGTTAATCTTATAATGGCACTAGCATGCCTAGGTGTGACCTCAGCATACCTCTCAAGTCAGAGCTCTAGAGCAGACAGATGAGAGGAAACCCATTTGCCATTTCTGCTTTTGTTCATTTGTTGCAGACATTTGGATTTAAATGTTAATTGTGAAACTTGTCAATATTAGAGATAAACCTCAGGTTGCCACAGCTACTCCACTTCTAGCTTTGGTGTGATATTTCCAAAGTGGCTTTGGTATATTGCCACAAGATTTTGGTTTTATCTCTTTATATTTTTATGAGATGCACATTTTCAATAAACCATTATGAGAATTGATGCATAAAGTGCGCTTTTTTTTTGCTTTGTTATAGGCATCACTTTATTAGTTGTCGTTTGACAGTATATTTCTCATGATATTCTATTTTTTAAAAAAATTAGCAAAGAAAGGTTTTTTACACTTGCTAGAAGAGACTGTTCCTATACCTTATAAATTACAAATGCAAACTTTCCTCAAAGAAAGGACATCTACATGCAAAGAGATCAAAGGAGATAGAAGTTGGCACAAGTGACCTAACTTATAAAGATGACCCTGTTATAACTTCTTCCCCAAAAGGGTTAATATTAATCATTAACCTTTTCTAATAACAAGATGTCTAAACCTAAGGGAATAAAGGATTAAAGATAACTATAAGGATACAGGGTCCAACAGTTTGTTGGGAGGGGCAGAAAGTTTAAGACCAAGTAGCGGCAGGTTGTTTCTAGTCTAAGCTAAGCACTATGTTCCAGAGGGGAGTCTCAGCTGCAGGAACAGGGCAAATGCAGAATTCTAAAGGCTGAGACAGTGAGCCCTCCAACTGCCAGGCCACATGGAATAGAATGGATTATGATAATATAATAATAGAATAGTGCATGCTATTTTATGTTTTACATAATATCATTAATATTGGGGCACTTATTCTGCACCAAGCACTGTTCTAAGGTCTTTCTCATTCCATCTGTATTGACAAAATAACTCTGGAAAGTAGCAACTAAAATCCTTATGGAATGGATGAGAAAACTGAGGCATAGAAAGGTTAAAGAGTTTACCCCAGGCCAAGTTTCCAGTAATGGAGGGGCCAAGCATTGATCTTAGAATCTCTGATTCTAGAGTCTGTACTTAACTACTATCCTGAGGGTCCTTGGGGTTCTGGGATAACTTTCAGGTTCCGTCCCCCTAGGGCTCAAGGTCTAGTGGGAAATCCTACATGGGCAGATCCCAGCCAAATAAGAGAGAACGTCAAACATAACTACTACTCAGCATCAATACTCTGCATAGGGTTGGAGAAACTTCTGGATAAATAGAAAATAAGGAGCTTGACAAATGGGTTTGAGCTGATAATACCCTATCTATGCTCCAAAGCAGTGTAGGTGTAGTTAACTCAGAGCCCTTAGAACTATAGGTAGACTAGAGGAAGACTGATTCATTATCCTCAAACTGGCAATGAAGATGACAGGCCTGCATACTCCTGGGGTCATTTGCAACAGCTGGATGGGACATGGGCTGGTAGGCCAAATAAATTTGATAGTGGTTTAAACAGCTAAAAGACACCCATGGAGGAGATTAAATGCAAGCATTTAGAATGCTGTCTCCCTTCAAGTTGATTTGAAGGGATAAACATTTATCAATGCAGAGATATTGAATTCAAAACTTGTTAAATAGTTTATTGATGCAGGTTAATGACTATATTAAAATGGCTTGGATTAAGCACAGCACTGAACCAATCACAGGTTCATTATAATAGGTATAAACATCAAACTAACATCTAATCTGAAATCATATCTTTAAAAACAGGTCTTGATAAACAAGAACTTGACAACAAAGAGATAAGACTAGAGGCTAATTAGTGGGCAGATGAGTTTATCACATTTATGAATGAACAAATATTTCTGCTTAAATTTTAATCTTACTCTAACATGTCATACCCACTGAGGTGCTTTTCACCTACTAGGAAGAGATTAAAATTAACCCATAATACAGAGGTGACTAATCCAGATGGCCAAATGAATGGAGCAGATATTTCCCACTGCATGGTTTAATTTAACTTAAATACTACATACTGCAATCAGTTCTAAAGTAAACATGGGTATATACTCCCTTCTGAATCCATTAAGGTTATCCTTAAGTCACCAAGATACTACTTGAGGATACTTGAATTTGTTTTTCCAGGGCAAGTTCTTGCTTTAAACAGCAGAATAGGGATGGAGAATGCACACAGAAATGGAATTTGGATGACTTTTGTTATCAGTGGCTTGGAAAAGTATGAAAGCAAAGTTTGGCACTCAAAGGTATTCATATCCTTGAGTCAGATACAAACGTGAAGTATTTTTCTTGCATTTAGAGATCCTATTTAGGAGGAAGGGGTCTGACCGTACTCTTTGATCTAAAATGTTTTGATATGTTCTTTACTTCTTAAAATGTTTTAAAAATATTCTCCATTGTATTTTTCCTAATTGCCTTTAGTAAAATACATTTTAATAAAATGATAATATCTGAACTGGTGAGAACTTTGATTTTATTTTATAATTTATTTCCTATTATATAAGTTAAAATTCTCCCTTATACCCATCTTCTTGAGTATAACTGCTCAGAAGTAGAAGCTGTTACCAATGTGAGGCTCACCATCCTAGATATTTTTCTATGCATATAGATGTGCATAGAATGTATACTTTTTCAAAACAGGATCTAGTAATATGTCTAGACATGTTCTCATGAAAGTTTGTTTCTTAATATCTGATGAATATTTTCTCCATATCAGTACATATACTTCATTCTTTTTTATTGGCTGTATAGTACTGCACAAGAGGGGTATACCATAATACATTTAAATACTCCCCTGTAGTCTGATATTAAGGAATGCCTATCTTTCAGGCACAAAAAGGCCCTAATTTCTTTAGGGTAGATAATAAATAAATATGCTGGGCCAGCATATATGAGCATCTGTAATTTGGATAAGTAATCCTAAATCACCTGCTTTTCCTCAGTTGTTCGTGAGGCTGAATGTTTTATTATAATCACCTTGGCCACTTGGTTTATTGTCAATGGATTTATAACTTTTCCCCATTTTTAAAAAATTGGGCTATTTCCCTTTTTTCTTTTAGATTTATAGGAGCTCTTCATATTTCAGTGTTTAGTAACTTCAACTCAAAATCCCAGGTTGCCTCTTTTTTACTGGATGATTTTGGCACTTTATCCAAAGTCTCCAATCCTCACACTGTTTATATATAAAATGAGGATAATAAGACTACATGCTTGATAGGGTTTTCTTGAGTCTTAAGAACTATACAATGTTTGCTAGTTTTTCTGATGCCAATTGGCACATAGTATGTGTTCAATAAATATAGTTTGTTTTATACGTTGCAAATACATTTTCATGTTATTAATTGACATAATTTTATTTTCAGAAATCATCACTTTATAGAAATTTTACATTTAGATATAGTCAAATCTTTCATCCCACTCCCTTTTTGGAGTTTTTAGGCTTTGTATTATGCTTAGACTTATAAAATCTGAATTATAACAAATATTTTCTTTTATAGTTCACCTCATCCATATTCAGTTTTAATTTTTACACTTAGATACATGTATTTTGAATTTCTCATTATTTCAGTACTTATTCAGTACTGATTACATGTAGATATGTACTTTGAATTTCTCATTATTTCAGTACTGATTCAAAATGCCAATGTTATCATTTACTAAATTCCAAGGTGTTTCTAAAATCTATGTTCTGTTCCATTCCTCTATTTATCTTTTTCTTTGTCAATACCATGGTATTTTAGTTACTTCAGTTTCATGGTATGTTTTGACTCTTGACAAGGCAAGACTGTACTCCCTTAGATCTATTGGTTATATTTATTTGTTTATCACTTATCAGGGCATTAGAATGCTTCCAGGGAAGCATGGCCTTTTATTGCTGTATCTCAATTGCCTGAAACACTGTCTAGCTTAAAGTAGCCACTCAATATTTGTGATTTGAATAAATAAACTTGAATCTAGTAATCATTTTTACACTCATTGCTTTTTTAAAAAACTTTTTATTGTTAAAATAAACAAATACAGAAAACAAAAATGTATACATTCTTGGACTACACCCTATATCTAATTTTTAGAAAGAAATAAGTTACTTCTTGACTTTTATATAATTATTATACCATCAGTAGTAGTTTTAAAAGCAGTCATATTGATAGGATATTTATTTCTTTGTGTACCTAGATTTGGCAATTGTTTATTTATTTTAACTTTTTAAAAGAACATTATTTATTCTGTCATTTATTTTAGGAATTAAAAATAGCTACATGTTGGAATTTTCACCTTTATTTAGCTAGGAGAATGCCATTAAAATAAAATGAGCGCTCCTCGCTTTCAGGGGAGTGGATAAATTGCTAGCAATCCACTTAGCTGCTTGACAACAACCATTTTGAAGATTCCTATTCACCACTTTTGATGGAGCTAAAGTAATCTTTGAAGAAATAAGCTGGTCTTTGGATATAAATATTTTCAAAAATCAGTGCACAGGTGAAATTCTCAAGCATTATCTCCTGCTCTCTTTTTACTCTCACTGGTGTCCCTTCCTAACTCTTAAAACTTTATAACTTTTAACTTCCCTTGGATGATCCAGTCTTGTTATCTTCCCTGTCTGGTGGCTCCTACATTATATGACAAGCTTTGAACCCTAAGTTACAGGAAGGTACAAAACTTATCTGTGAAGTTCAAGATGTTCATTCTCACAACACAGTGTATATGGATTATAAACTTGTCTCTGAATAGATTAGAGGCAGCTATTTAAACTCCAGATCTCTGATGAGCTCAAGAGATGGAACTCTAAATTAGAGTGTGCTGTATTAAGAGAAAACCCTTCTGAAAGAAGAGATGGGCTGGCTTTCCTTGTTCATTTGCTTGCTATAAAGACCAATGTAGTCCTATTTGTCTTTTCTCATTAAAAAGACAGAAACTTCATATTCTTTAAGATCATGATGAAAATAAAGCTTTGACTAAGGAATCAGTGAGATGCCCACTTTTTCTAATCTTCCATTTCCAATTAAAGCCACCTTTTATGCTAGGGAAATGAAGTCACTATTCAGAAAATTTAAATTAAAAAAGAAAAGAATACACTACCAGTGTCTTTAATTTAGGAAAATATATCTATTAGCATTCACTAGTCAGTGAAGTCTCTGTTATAAAGTTATGGGTCTACTTTCAAATTTTATCTTCCCATTAAACCGATGACCTTCAGTTACTATCTCCTTTATGCACTGGATTATCTTACCTTTCATTATCTGGTGATCTTTACAATTTCTAATCCTACTTGCATTTGTTTTAATGTTATTTTATTGGATAGATATATCCAATAAGTCATTTCCATGTCATCCAACTATCCTACTGAGAAGTTTAAGTGCCGTGCCCATATGGACAGCATCATTTAAATCACATATCTATAAAATGATGGAGGCACATATAAATTGATGGGATTTTTTAAGGTTTTTACTATTACTAGAATTGTGGTGTAGGATAGTGAAAAGGAAGTTTGGGATTCAGATAGAATTGTGGGTGATGGAGTAACCAGAAGCAGCTTTGGAATGTGGACAGTGTTAGATTCAAGGCCCAATATCATCACTTAACTAGATGGGCTACTTTAGCTTGTGTTTTAATCTGAGTTATAGTTTTATCTTCTGTAAAATGAGTATTATAATAATTATAATAGCAGATAGCAGTTATTGACTGCTATATGCTTTGTACCATTCTTGACATTTATCTTCCTTTATTTAAAACAGACTCATAGATACAGAGAACAGACTGATGGCTGCTAGAGGGGAAGGCAGTTCGGGGACTACGTGAAAAAGGTTAAAGGATTAAGAAGTTTAATTGGCAGTTACAAAATAGCCATTGGGATATAAAGTACAGCATAGGGAATATGGTCAATAATGTAAAAACTATGGAAGGTGCCAGGTGGATGCTGGAAATATCGGGAAGAATATTTTGTGAAGTGTGTGACTATTACCACTAGGCTGTACACAGGAAACTCATACAAAATAATATTAAATATACACTATTATTGAAAAATAAGATTTATGAAATATTTTAAGATAGAATAATTTCTTCTTTAAAGAAAACAGGTTGAGTGGGCAAACAATACTAGTAAGTCATGTATTTCGTTGTGTCCTTGAAAGACAACACACTTGCCATTATGGCAGCAGAGCCTGGGGGAGCGCTGGGTGCAGATCAGGTGAGAAACCAGATGTGGAGGAACTTCCTGGACTGTGGGCACATACTCTGCAAAGCTTAGGTGTATTCTATCTGGACAATGCTACTCTGTAAAAATATATTTATACACTGGTAGAATTTTCTTCCAAGTGCAACCTTGCAAATTCTTTAAAAAGTATGAAGTGGTGCTTGCTGGTATAAGGATTAGTCTTAGACAGATTTGTAGATTTTGCTTTGTGTATCACTCCTCATTCTCTGAGAGCATTCTATTCCTTTTTAACAAGAGCCCAGAGTTTTTTTAAACTTTATGAATAAATACAATTCTTTGTTCATTGTCCCCAGTGTGATATAGGGGGCACAGGGTTGACAAATTAATAGTTTTTAAATATTTTAAAATATAAAGTACAATCTTTTAAATTGAACACACTTAATGGCTGGAGAAACTCTTGACACTGCCTCTGACCTTTGCTGCCAGACAGTGCAACTCCATTTAAACATGCCTCCATCATTCTGCGCACATGTGTTTAAATGATGGTGTCTGTTGTGGACCAGCGTGGGTCATCAGACCACATTTGAGAACTACCATTTTAAAGTTCATGTGGGACCCTGAAAAGTCATGGACTGAGCAGCACAGACCTGGGTGAGAATGCACGCTCTGCTTTTAGTTGTACAAGACAGCAATTTAAACCGTGAGCTCTACAGTTAAGTGGTTTGCATTTAAATCCTGTCTCTGCAGCTAGTTATGTCATCTTTCTTTAAGTCTCTAAGCCTCACCATTTCCTGGAACTAAAATAGGTATAAAATGTCTGCGTTTATTATGAGAATTGAATAGAATATTTTGTTCAAGAACCAACAAGCCCTCAAATATGTTAGTGTTTTTTTTTTTTTTTTTTTTTGTGTGTGTGTGTGTGTGTGTGTGTGAGTGAGACAGAGAGAGACAGAGAGAGGGACAGATAGGCACAGACAGACCAGAAGGAAGAGAGATAAGAAGCATCAATTCTTCATTGTGGCACCTTAGTTTCTCATTGATTGCTTTCTCATATGTGCCTTGACGGGGGGCAGGGGCTACAGCAGAGTGAGTGACCCCTTGCTCAAGCCAGCAATCTTGGGCTTAAGCTGGTGAGTCTTGCTCAAACCAGATGAGCCCGAGCTCAAGCTGGCGACCTCAAGGTCTCGAACCGGGGTCCTCCATGTCCCAATCCGGCACTCTATTCACTGTGCCACCACCTGGTCAGGCTCAAATATGTTGGTTTTTAAATTAGCAAAACATATTATTATTAACTGTAATTATTTTATTCCTATTTCTCCTTATTATTATTTTTTGCTTCTTTTTCAGTTTTCCCATCTATAAAATGAAAATAAAAATATCTAACTTGTGTTGTTGTTGTGGGGCATAATGAAATAATGCATGTTTGTACATAATTCGATATATATAAGAGGCCACTTAATAGTCCTTGTTATTTTTTGTGACATTTCCAATCCCCACTCCCATAGTGCATTCACAGCTGCCAGACTGCCGTTGGCTCACCTAAACCAGAAAAGGAAGAATATATTCTCATTTGGCATCCTATTTGAAACTCCATTGGTTCCAGCCAATCCTTCTGTCATGTGCTGGAAAACTTACCTGTCCTGTGTATTTGTCCCTTAAGGTTCTGAATGCATCTGAAAACAGTTCTGTAAACAAATTGTTTTTAGAAAGTTTTAAATGTTATTTAATCAGCACACTGAGAAATCTTAAATGCAAAACACATGCATGCTTACCACTTAAAAACTCAGCAATATCTATTTTGGTGCTTTGCTTGAAAGTATTGTGAAGACAAAAGGAAAAAGAAGAAGACTTTACAAAAAAAATTTAGGTGGATACAATGAGTAATGGTTAAACCAGATAATCTTGCTTTCTCCCCTGCCTAAGTCCATCAGCTTGGACAGCTCAGGGAGTCAGCTAAGGTGCCATTTATCTCTACACCTACTGCCCACTAGTCACTATGGTGGTTATGTCAGGATCCCAACTCATTTTTTAATTTTATGTGGGGTGGAGTCTGGACAGCTGGAAGATTCTGGGCAGTGATGGAATCAAAAGGAGAATGAATGAATTCAGCTGATATTGCTGGAATCTTGGTTCCTCAATGGAGAATGTCCTATTTTTTTCTAGGATTCACCTCCAAATTTAAATGTAAAATTGTCTGACAAGCTATGGGATGGAACTGGAATAGTTTTTCCTTCCTCCAAAACATGTGACTGAAAGGAAAGAATTTATGACATGGAAGAATTCGTACCTCTTTCATTTCTTCACATATTTGATGAAGGAGTGGGGTTAGGACCCCTAAGATCTGCTCTAACTATCCATAAGAATGAGTGGATTAAGCAGTGCAGAAAGGTAAAAGGTTGTTTTAGAAGATTTACAAGTAGCTGAGAGGAGAAGAAACTTAATAGGGAGATGTTACATTCCTTTGAAAATTCTTCAAATACACAAGTACGTCATGGACTAACATAAATTAACATTAGGACTTAAGAGTCTGGCCTGACCAGGTGGTGGTGCAGTGCATAGAGCATCAGACTGGGATGCGGAAGACCCAGGTTTGAGACCCTGAGGTCGCCAGCTTGAACGTGGACCCATCTGGCTTGAGCATAAGATTGTCAGCTTGGACCCAAGGTCGCTGGCTCGAGCAAGGTGGCTTAGTCTGCTGAAGGCCCACAGTCAAGGCACATGTAAGAAAGCAATCAATGAACAACTATGGTGTCACAATGGCAACGAAAAACTAATGATTGATGCTTCTCATCTCTCTGCATTCCTGTCTGTCTGTTCCTATCTTTCCCTCTCTCTGACTCTCTCTCTGTCCCTGTAAAAAAAATAAAAATAAATAAATAAATAAATAATAAGAGTCTGAATGAAAGCGGGGAGTGTATATGCATATGTAAGATTGATGATGAGAAATAACTTTTATTGACCAAACTGAATCCTTTATGTGGGGATTTATAATAAACATGAAGAAGAGCTCAAATATGTTTTTCATGTCACTTTAAGAGGTGGTACATAGAAATAATGAAAAGTGAGTTAGAAAAATCCATTAAATAAGTAGAGAAGTATCAATGAAAGTAAGATCTGTATCATCTTTGAAGGTTCAACGTGCTATCACCAGAGCTACTCTGCTCTCAATCATGACCTTCCTAACTCAGTCTGTAAACTGATTGGTTTTTGGCCTTCTGGGAGAGAAAATTTTAGGCAGGATCTAAATGAATTCTATAATGCAATGTTTATAAAATTTTGGCCTTCTGCTCAATTGACGTGACTAATTTTCTTATTTAATGGTTACCTAAACTGACTAGAATGATGACTACTCCTCTTGTATTAATGACACTGATCAATCTTCAGAAGCATTCAAGATGAGTTTCTGTGTTAAAGATCAAATGATCCCCCCCCCAGGTCCTAAGAGAATTTTTGGCATTTCCAGCGGGGGGCATATAGTTCTTGTTCTGTAATATCTTGAAATTGACAAAAGGCAAACAAGATCATGAATTATTTTCTTGAGTTCTTAAAATATAGCATCATATCAAATTGACTGAAGAAATATTAAGAGTAGATATTCTTTTCCAACTAGACTGAAATAACCGTTTTTCTTTGTGTTGTATACCTGTGTTTTCCTCCATTATTTTTCTCCATGAATTTGATGACACTTTTACACAACTTTGGAGGACAAATCCCCTCACTTTCTGGTGCTTCCATTTCCTTGTCTCTAGAATGATAACATACAACTGGAAATATGACCCGATTCACAGGGAAACTGGATAATCTTGATGTAGCACAATCAGGTTATTGATCAATATTCTGTGAAAAGCCCCTGAAACATATTTCTCATTATTTTTATTACTCTTAAAGTGAGATGTAACTGTGTGTGTGTGTGTGTAAGCTTTAGATTAAAATGTATTATACAACAGAATGCATGAAAAATTTAAAACAGTAAATAAAAGATCTAAAATTAATATCAGCAAAGAAAATAACCACAGAAATGGTGAATAAATTAAAAATGTACAGAATGGTAAATAAAAACCACTTGCAGGAGGCTCAGCAGCTTGCACGTGGAAGTACACACAGAATTTCCTTTGGGCATCTGAACACATACCTCCCTTTGCACAAGTCCTCGGCAAGCCAACGGAGTCAGCGTTTAGGGAAATGAGACCATTCAGAGAACATGGAAAACAGTAGCCATGCTCTGAAATAGATCTTGGAAACTTTATCATCTCCAAGTGAGTAAATAGGAAACTTGACCATTTTTAGCCTAATTAGAATTCAATGTATTTTTATTTGCAATTTTTAGGCCACTTTTTTCTTCCATGTCATTGAAACCATACATATCATGGTTTTCAGATGAATTTTCATGTAAGTAATCAAAATATAGTTTTAAAATTCTATTCAAAACCATGTTTTGTAAAGAGTTGTGTTTTGCATGTTTTTTTCTACGTAGAAAATATACCTTTAAAATAATAAAACAGTTTTTGTATTTGACTCTGCTTTTTATGAATGAAGTGTTGACTTGTTGGAGCACAATTTCCCCTTCTGGTCAACCACAGGGCAGAGTGGAATACTATTAGCACGGGCACATCGGTGACAGCTGTGGAGATGAACATTTACAACACATATAGAAAACAATTTTCTAAGAAAAAGAGAGAAATCCGTAGATTCGCTGTTGAGAGATCTGCAACAATGCAAAACTGGAAGACATTTTACAGTATAATAACAACACTTTGCTGTTAAAATACATTTCTACTAAGCACACGCCCCTTTTAGAGTTTACTTACTTGCTGGAGCCAGACCTCCTTGGTTTCACTTCCAAATCTGTGGTGGCTTGGCTGTGTGTTCTTCCAGAGGCCACTCACCTCTCTGTGCTTCAGTTTCCTCTTTATGTAACAGGGATAATAACAGTACCTACCTGAGAGGATTGCTGTGAGGATTAAATATATTAAAATCTATAAAGGCTTAGAACATTACTGCTTCATAGTAAGTGTTATGTGTTAGCAACTGTTGTCATTATTACCATTACCATCATTGAAATATTTCAATAAATGTATTTTATATTCAAGTTCCCTTAAAAGTTTAAAAATTTACTTTTCTTAGAAACCGGAAATTATACTTTGCTGAGGGACAGATACTGATCAAAGTTCCACATTTGGCTCTGTTTAGATTATGGCTCCGTCACTCCCAACACCATTAACTTAATTTCTAAGAATCTACCATGTACAAGTTGGTCATAATGCTTCTATTTCAGCTAGTTTTGTATATTGTCACTTGAAATACTTATTTTAAAAAATCCCATTTGAGCCAAGTAGGCTGTGGAAGGTTCTTTAGCATTTAGACTAAAATCACCTGTAAACTTGGGTGCAGTTTTGCCTTGCCAGGTCCTAGACCTCTTTTGACTTGTGGATATGACACTCAATGGCAATCCCACCATGAAGTTACATCTAAGGGGCGATTTAAATGATCAGCAAGACACACCTATCAACTGGCATCAGTATTTAAAATTCCTGTTATTATTTAACTTTATTTGAGAAAAGGCCAATTTCCCAAAGATTTTCAGCAAAATATTAAGAGTTGGGGTACCCCAAAAGGTTACTACGGTCACATACATTGAGAAATGCTGTAAATAGGACTAGATTAAGTCATCATATTTCTTCATTCATTAAGCGGACATTTACTGAGTGCTATAAATGAGAGTCAGCAAGACAGACATCATGAAATATATATTTCGATGTAGGTGATAGAAATGAAAAGAAACAGACACAAAAAATAAAATGATTCCAAACTGTATTAATTATTATGCAGGACATAAACAAGGAGTAGACAGAGAGATTAACAGGGCAAGAAATACTTTCCAAGTGCGATCGGCTCTGAGGTATTGGCATTTAAGCTAAGGCCTGACGTAGGAGATGCAGCTAGACAGGAAAATGCATGAGGCGGAGGGAAGCGCACTTTTGAAGGGCGTGAGAAGGAAAGAACGTGATGTCTCCCAGTGACTGGATCCTGATCACTGTGGTGGAATGAGTGGCCCAGGTAGATGAGGTTGGAGCAATAGGTTGTGACAGCTAGGTCACAGAGCAATTTGAGGCTCCAGTGAGGGGCGTGTGAGCGTGGTCAGAAGCTGTTATATAGTGTGAACAGAGAGGAAACCTGGTCTGGTTTACATTTTAGGAGTTCACTTAGGGTGCTTAGCAGAGAATGAGTCCGGGAGAAGTGCAAGGCTGGTGAGAAGGTCAGATAGGAGGCTGTTGGAGTGATCCGAACAGAGGATAGCCATTGGGCTACATTGCAGGTGGTGGATATGCAGCAAAACAGACTTCTCACAGCTTTTAATATGCTTATGTGTTGTACAGAACTTTGAGTTCGGGAATAAGCATCTGGAGTGATTTGATCAAAGAGCACACATCAGGAAACGCAAGTTCAAGCATCACCACCTGAATCATTAATAATGCAAATCTTTTTATTTTCCTCAAGGGAATAAGGGCTCAGTCACCTATTACATTATTTGCAGGCAGCTGAGTTTGTAATAAAGGGGTTTAAAAAAGCAATTGATTTTGGTGGGCAAGGGGAATTGAGGTAGCGATTGTAGAAAAACTCAGAGGAGCTTTGCCACGTAGGAAAGCAGGATTGTAGAAGAAATGGGAACACTATCAGTGGCAGGAGCTTGCAAAACTAAGAGAAAAAAAGACACCAGAGATAGACTCTGCCTCTTGTGCAATGTAGTCCCACGCAACCCTTATTGATGTGTTCAGCTCTCCTTCTGGTCATTTATAAGCAAATTCATACAAATATTTCTCTGCAAATGCTCCCGATTCCCTGAAACTTTGCAAACCCTTAAGGGAGAGATGGATGTGGAATCAGAAGGTTGGAAATTCTCATGACAGAACTGTCACCGGCTGGTGGGGAAATATGTCATCTCTGCCTCAATCTACTCTTTAGTGCAAGCATTGGACTCCTGGTCAATAATGAGGGTAAAATACTAGTTACCAAGAAGACATATGGCATCACCTCAGGTACGAGGAATACCTCTTTAACAAATTAAAGCCCAGCTCAATGAGACGATAATGTCTAGTTTTGCTATCTGTTGATTCCAAGTTGCTACTTCAGAAATTTGCTCAGATTAAAATTTTAGTAGCTAAAAAGTAACCCAAGCTTCTCATTAGCTTTCTATTCACTAAAATAGTATATCTGGGTTCTTTTTTTAAGGATATGTATTTTCCTCATTGGAGGCAATAAAATTGTTTTTATTTTAAGTGGGAAACAAAGCAACTCAGTAAAATTCTTATTTTTTCTGAACTGTCTCAGGCAACGGCCATGGCTCTCCACTTTGCTGAAATTCTGCCTTATGCCATCTTTCAGGTCTCTATTACGTTAGGAATGGAATAGCGTTCTAATACCATTCTGACCTTTTAGCTCTGTGGTAGGTCCAAGGAATGAGGTGTTAAAGCAATTTACATGATTGTGTTCTCTGGGCTATGAATCTCTTCCTCTTCAAATCTCGAGCTAAAGAGGATCTGTAGACACTGATACCTCTTCTATAATATGCTTTTGTGCTTGGAAAAATTCTGTTTGTCAGATAGAAGGTGAGAAACAAATAATTATGCCAAAGTTTGGGTTACTTAATGTATGAGCCAAGTCAATTTCAAATTTAAATTTGGCTTTCGTTCAGTTTGCCTCTCCGTTTCTTCACTGGCCCGGTTTGCTGGTGCACACCCTGCGAGAGCGGCCATTTCATCCAACTGCAGAGCTTTCCTTGGAGCATTATTCTCATCGCCGGGAGAAGGTTTTTTGTCCAGGGATAAAGTGCTGTTACTTGTAGGTCACAGGGAAAAATAAATGCAGTTTTCATATTAGGCTGACACCAAATTCATATCTGTTTACAATAAATTCATTTCCTATTTACTTAATAGAAATAGATTTTGGTCAGAGATGAATGCTTAGAAGAATTATATAACATTTTACGGCCATGTAGGAAGTTCCTGCTTATGTGCATAGCTACCTAGAATGTCCACTTGAGGTACAGAGCAAGCCTGGACTATTTTGAGCTATTTCAAAAGGCTGAACTCTTTTTTCTTTTTAATTTATCAGTATTAGTTATGGCTCCAATAGCCCCATTGAGTTGGGAAGCTGAGCTTAAAACCTTCAGAAATATTGTCTAAAAAATCCACAGAAATTATTTAATAAAATCCATCAAATCATTTAATATAATATATATCAATTATAATAAAAATATCTCTAAGTCACTATCAAAATGTCATTTGACTGCAGTAGCAGTATGAGCATAGCCGTTTAGCATCAGGCAGATTTAGATTTGAGTTCTAACTCATTGTTTGGAGAATAACATAGCTTTCTGAGTCTCTGTTTCTTCATCTCTGGAATGGGCTTGATAACATCCCACAGGGCTGTCAGAAGTGACTAAACATTGCTGCATCCAGGGCACAGTAAAGGCTCAATGAATTGGAGCTGTTTTTGTTATTATTTTAGTTATATTTCTAAAACCTAGGAAGTATTAACTTGCCGATGATCAGTAATTCAAACAATTTAGAATTAATTGCTTCCAGGTCCATACTGAGAATATGAGTATGAGAAGGAACGTTCTGTTTGTTTGTTTCCTACCTATAAATACCACCTAAGTAGTTTCAACCTAGTGCAAGAGGCAGGGGAGAAGTAGAGGTCTATACTTTGTGATTAAGAAGGTATCAAGGGGTTGATGAAAAATTATTCTGCATGTTTAAACTGAATGCTATGTTCTGAATATGTAAGCCATATTTTAAATGCTTGCTCAAGAAAACAGAGTTGGCTCCTTAAGCCGACACTGACTAAACTGGAAATAAGAGTTTGGTATAATAAATGTGAATGAATTATTGATTTGGAAGAAGTAGCAGAGAGAAGGGGCTGAATTCTCTGAGGCAACAGCTAGTGGATATCTTAAAAGAGGAAAAATGTAATCCTCAATGTGACAGAAATGATTTCAGGGGGAAAAAGCACAATATCTATGGCCACATTTAGGAAACTTTAACTCATTTCACTATGAGAAGGTCTCCTGTATATGAGGCTCCTGGAATATGGGATAAATAAATGATGTCCTTTTTGATGTAGTAGGAATATCAAAACGAACAAATATCCACAGTAAAGAGGGGAGGATAAAGTGCCATAAAAGAAGCATACGATGGTATTATTTGTGATCCAAAATTGGTTATGTTTACCTGAAAAATTCAGCCGTGCAACTTCTGAGTGCACAGACATTTTGAGAAATATTTGGACGCCATAACACTGAGATTTCAAGATTGCAATCCTTGGAGGTAGGGGTTTATAAAACCCACATTTCCCCCAATATACTATTATAATAAAGAGATTAAGAGCTTGTTTCAATGAATGAATGACAAAAAGGAAAAATACTTTATTATACACACACAGGTGTACATGAATGTATCTCTGGAAGCTCTAAGGAAAAAGATATCAAGATGTGATATTACATCTTGCTTGGAGGGGTCACTGGTTATGCAGGTAAGGCTAAAAGAAGGAAGTGGCATGTGAGTTAAACTTGACAGGACAGTGAGATTTCAAAAAGAGGAGATAATGTTAGGGCACCATGTCCCACTGATTGGAATTATTGTGTACAATCAATGTCTCCATTTCTCTCACTCCGTATCTTTCTTGAATTACTTGTAACATACCATTTAGATACCATTTAGGTGACTACTTTCTTCTCCCTGGTGTTCACAAAACTGCTCTCTCTGTGTTTTTCTTTTCATTGAGGTTTTCATCATGGCCTCTTTTTTTTTTTTTTTTCAGGCTTGTTTTCTAATTGTTCCTTTTAAAAACATTGATGTTCCCAGGGTTCTGTCTTAGATGTTGTTTCCTTTTTAATTTTCTGTCTTTCTTTTCTAACTTTTTCAAAGGTGAAATTCTCCATTCCTACATACTTACATTTCCCAAATCTGCATCTCTATTTCAGAATTCTTTCTTGAGCCATAAATTTCTGTATGAACTTCCATCGAGCATCCTCCCAGGGGTAAGACTAAATGCATCATGTTCTAAATAAAATGCTTTACTCCCCTTCCCTAAAATATTCCTTGTCCAGATTACGTGAATGATATTCATCTCTCCTATTATTTGTGAAAGAAACCTGGAGTTGATCATCTATCAGCCATTTCCAACAATAATCTGTTCTTTCCTTTCTATCTCTAACAGGGCGATCCTAATTATTTCTCCCCTATGTTACTGAAAAGGTACCCGGCTTTCAGTCATTTGTATCTATCCTTCTTTCAGACTAATATTTCTCCTACATTTTCACTCTCGTAATCTCCCAGATTGGAAGATCTGATTATTTCAGCCCCTTACTTTTAATTTCTTCAAGGATGCCCATTGTCCTCATGATTAAATGCAAACCTTTCAGCCCTGCAGACACACAAACCCCCTTGTAATCAGTGCCTTGTAGACCTCAGGGCCAACTAAGATACCTGTTATTTCCCCAAATCAGCATGTTGTTTCAAACCTCCATGGGTTTTTCTAGACTGGTGTCCTACCCAGAATACATTTCATCTTTTCCCCTCCTCATCCTGTCTTGTCATTTCAGTACTAAGTCATGTCTCCTTTAGGGTCACCTTCATTGAAAAGCTTTTCTAATGCCTAGCTTGGTGCTGTTCCTGCTTTCAGTACACGCAGGGCATTTCTCTGTTGCAGTACTTACCCCATATGGGTGTGTAATTGTCTTTACCCCACACGGGTGTGTAATTGTCTATAGGTTTGTCGGTTTCATGCAGTCCTCATAAAGCCAGGAGCTGTAATTTGTCACAGTATCTCCTGACTAGGACATAATAGGAATTTAGTAAATTTATTGAGTTTTAAAATATGAGTCCAAGCTATAAGAGTGGAAATTTGTTGGATGCATCATAGGTGAGTGATGAATAAATTTAGAAGAATAGAGAAAGGTAAGATTTGAAATGCTGAATTCTGAACCACCCGGCCAATAACCAGGGTTTGCAGGAGAAACTGGCACTCAGGCAAACCAGCTCTGCAGCTGAAGCAAAGCCCTTTCCCCAGTCATACGCCCCAATTTGGAGGCAATAGAATACAGGCAGAGGTTGACGGGCAAGTGCATAAAGGTTGAAAGAGAAGGGTGGATCCCAAACTTAGAGACAATTACTGTAATGTCACAACGGCTGCGGAACTGGAGTTAGGCAGCTGTTGAGGTTTTCTATTTGTCTTGGATAAGAAAAAAATGGGGATTATATCCTGAAACATCTTAGATACCAGGTTGAAGAATGGTTCTAAGTCTTCAGTCCCTGGGCAATCATGGTGAACTGAGGGTGACAAAATGGGAGCATGGAAAACAAGTCTGACCTTGTTGTGTAACAGTGCAGCACAGAGAGGCTGAAGGTGACTGGATGTTAGGAGAATATACCGAATATAAATATTTTGTAAAGGGTAATCAAAGCTTCAACTAGAGGGGTGGCTATGAGACTATGAGAATGTAGTATCCATGGGAAAAATTGGGAGTAGCCTTGAGACTTGATGAGAGAAAACAAAGACAAACATTTGCAAACAGAAATTTTAATGAAATAAAATGGTTAAATATTGATTACAAAAACAACATATTTCATGGAGCCCGGTACTTTATTTATTTTAATATAGCTCAATAGGTGTAGCGTATCTGAGCTATTCTTTCACCAAGAATAGGCCTTTTTTTTTTTTTTTAAACAACAAGAGGCTTTTCCTTTGAACAAAGACAGAATCTTATAGTTCAGCTATCACAGGTACTTGGGAGGGATCACGCAGTACTCGGCATGGCTCGGGGGAAAAGACATAGCCAGCTCCTGTGAAATCAGAGTTTGGCTGAGTCAGTCCCATATAAGAGACATTTTAATTGTATTTCTAGATGGACACTTCCTACCCTAAAATTATTTAGCTTTTTATTTTAAAATAATGTTCCAGACAATACTCTTTTTGGAAAACAATTCAAGAAAATCACATTTACGCATAAATTCCGAAGAGACTTTTTACCAATTCTTCCACCCTAAATCCATCTTGAAAATAATTTTAAAGACTGCAAACCTTTCCACATTATCAGTTTTCTAAACTCATAAAGCCAGAAGCGTATGTGTTATTTTGTGATAGAATTATAAACTAATACCATTGTGACAACACAAATTATTATCAATTGATTTTATAACCCTCATTATATGGACCTCTGGAAGATCATTTTAATATTGAAAAGCACACAGTTATCACACAAAATAATGCTTTCAATTATAATTAAAATAAAAGGAAGTTTCATTCCTGGGTGAAATAATTATTTATGGATTGGTCATTGTTTATTAGACCCAAAATTCTTGAAGTTTGAGACATATCTTATTTTCTATGTAAGGTCAGGCATAATACAATTTCTGGCATATAATAAACAATCAAAAATAATTTTGAATAAATGACATTTAAAAAATACAACACTTACATAGAACCTACTATGCACCAGTCACCTAGCCAAAGTAATTAATAAATATTAACTCACTTAATTTTCATTAGGAAAACCTCATTTTACATAGGAAATTAGGGCAGGCAGAGGTTAGACTGTTTGCCCAAAATCCTGCAGCTTCTTAGAAAATGATGGGGTCAGGCGTAAAACCTGAGCAAAGCATCTGTGCTGTTAACCAATGCTGCTTTATTTTAAAAATTCTGTTTTAAAATTTAAATACATAAAAATATTTACATATATTTTATTACAGTATTGAACTTAGAACAAAAAGACCTGGGTTCAAAGACACATTCAATTTACTTAGTTTGTGGCTTTGAGCAAGTTCATTAACTTAATGGGTCCTTAATTTACTCATATGTAAATCAGAATAATAGCTGGTAACTCACAAAGCTATTGTTAGCTTTAAATAAATAAATTATGTGAAAATTCTAGAACATAGTCAGCACTCAGGATCTTTTAGTTGGTGTGTCAAGGAGAATGGTATTATTTTTCTCCTTCTTCCCTTTCAAAAGGGTACATATTTACACATTACACACCATGCAAAATGAGGTCAAGTTCTGTAATTCATAAAGTACTATTTCCAACATCTCCTAAAAGTAGACTTAATTTACTAAAGCATTTTTCTAAACAGTTAAATAAGCTTAAATTCAATAGATTGTTTTCTGAAGAAAAATAATTTCCCCCAGAAGCTGTTATAGTTTAAATATCTACCAAAAAGGAAAAAATAAACACCCCTTTTTCTTTTAATTGTGAAATAAAGTTATACATTTTTTTAAAAAAGAAAAATCAGACCAACAATAGAACATATAGTATTTATTTTCACGAAGACCCTCTGACCTCAACAGGCTCTACCATATCCCATGGGAACTATCTTGGCCAGTGGGTCCTGATCATGGCTGCACATTACAATTATATTAAAAAATGTATCAAAATGTAGACCTCTCCTCAAGTATTCTAATTTAATTGGCTTCAGGTAGGGTCTGGGCACCCATTTTTTTTTAAAGTTCTTATCACTGATTCTAATTTGCAGTCTGAGTTGAGAATAGTGATTTAGGTTATCATTGAAAATATCACCAGTCTCCTATTTCCATTTTGTTTTTACTCTAATAAAAACCAACAACAGATAATATCTTCATTCATGTTGACATTGAAAGAGTCTGAGAAGTACACCAAGACAGAAATGCCATGGCACTTCTAAGCTAAGATTTAACTCCATTTCTGTAATTGATTGAAGCAAATTCTATCTTTATCTATCCATCATTCACTGTCTGGATTTTCAAAAACACAGGAAAATGGGAAACAGAAGTCAAATTTATATCAGCTAATGTCCTTCAACTCCAAGTATCATAAAACAACACAACTCTAAGATTACTTATATGTTCTCATGATTAAGTTATAACAAGGATTTTATGTTTTCTATGCTTAGTATGTTGGGATGGTCAATAAATAATTTTAGAACATTTTATAATATGTCTGAATATTACTGTTGTGGCTTGAACTCCTAAAATTCACTGTAGATTAGAGACATAGAACCAAAACAAATCCCGGCTGGGAGATGGTTTGAGCTATGTCAAAATACTGAATAGAAATGAATGCCCCCCCAACCCCAAGAATCCTAACTGCAAAGATGCTTTAAAAATCTAGTCACCTCAGTTCCTCTCATAGTGCTAATGAAGATAACAAGCAATTTTGAATTTTTAAAGCTGAGTTCTCTAACTGAACACATAGTAGGCTAGCAACATGCTATTACAAATTATACTTTATAAATTCCACAACACTAAATGCATTCATTCCTACTTCGTCTTTAATGGTAAGCCAAAGTGGTCGAAATGTATAGAATATTTGCTTTCTCTTATAATTTAAGACACACTCAAACTTGGATGCTCTGGTATTTAAAGATTAGTTTCAGGAATGACACGGTCACATTTTGGGTTATTTTCAATATGTCACCTTTAATTACCCAATGATTTCAACAAATTGCCTTGAACAGATAACTTGCTTCCCGTTAACTTCAACCTTGGTTATCATGAGGCTCTCTTGAAGGTCTGCAGGTGAATTCCTGACTTCCAGTCTTGCCTATACCGTATAATATTAGGGTATAGCTTTCAGATAGAACTTAAGTAGATTTGCAGAAGAAAGCCTAAATAATGGGTTAAAAGTCTATTGGATTGTTGATTTTTCACTTTGATCAAAACAATTTTTGGATCTCAAGAAAAATATGTGTTTTAGGAAGAGGAATACATTTGTCAGAGCTTTTCTTGATGTCTTTCACCCCGGTTTGGAAAGAGCATCATGAAAAAGAGTACCCTTTTGGAAACTACGCACACAACATATTTTTCCTAATAGGTGTGAAGAATGGCTGCTATGCATAAATGATTGTTGGAAAATAATTCTCTGTAAAACATGACTTAACAAGCAACTCCATTCACCACTGTGCTCATTCCCAATATCCAGAACAACCATGACACATCACATAGATGCCGACGATGCCGACATGATCTGTTTATTAAATAACACCTTTTGGGAGGAAAAATCCACCACTTTCAGTCCCATAATTTTTATACCCAATGAGTTGGAGAACAAAATTTATGAGGGGAAAAATCATATTAACAATATAATAAAAGTCACCAAAAAATCAGAAGACCTTTTAATATGAAACCTTAAATTGTAGCACCTTCCCAGGTAAAGTGTGGTGGCCAAGACTAAGCTGACCCTACATCAAATCTCAAACACTACAATCAAACAGCAGGTTTTCAACAAAAACGAGGTGGCTTGGGCACCACCACTGTTAACCATCCCTAGGAACACCTCAAAGCTCATTCCCAGACCCTCCTTACCTGGAATACTTTCACTGGGCGGCTCGGCACAGCTCAGTAGAAGCGAAGGGAACTCTCAGGTGGTGACTCCAGCCACAGGGACTCGGGCCACGGCACCGGTCTGCGGAGCAGGAGATGTTAGCTGCAGGGTGAGGTGCAGACGATGCGCACCTCCAACCCAGGACGGTCCGCGGGGCGCGCGGCGCAGCCCACCCAGAATCTGGGGGGCTGCCTTTCCTACTTAGACTTGAGAGCAAACAGCATTAGTCCTGAGCCCTTTTCCCCCTGCCCCCCTTCCTGATCTCCTGACACCTTAATTCTGCCTTAAGTGATGCTTTAAACCTCGTCCCAGCTGGCGTTACAGGCTACAAGGCAACTGCTTTCCCCCCATGCTCGGTTTCCACCTCCCCAGTGTCCAGGAGGCTCACCTTCCCGGCGCCTTCCTTCCCTCGCCCAGCTGGGAGCAGTGCGCAAACTTCTCCTGACTTCGAGTTTTATCCTTGTCCGCACTCCCGCTCCACCCCTCCCTCCTCCCCCTTCTCCCCACACTTAGCTGCAGAGGAGGTGGCTGCGGAATTGATGAGCGCCAGCCCCCCCTCCGCCCCCGCAAGCCCTTTTCTGTCCCTGGAGAGGGCGTGGCTAGCAGGAGAGCTCCGAGCGCCTCCACACCAGCCCCTTCCTCCCCCCTTCCCTGCCCAGAGAGTGGGCCTGAGCCAGCGGCTGCCTGCCCCAGTCCCGGCTGGGACTCTCCCCCCCCCCCCCCCCACTGGTCCTGGGGACCAAATCGCGGTGTAAACACAGGGAGTCGGAGGGGGACCAGAATTAGACCTTGGGTAGGGAGGGGCGAGTGGGCGGGGGGCGATAGTCTGGTCTGGGAGATTGGTACCATCCCCGGTGACAGCTTTCTCGGAGCCCTGTCCCCTCCCCGGAGGATGCAAATTCGGGAGGGAGGTGAGTTTCCAAAGAACCCACCCTAGGAGACTGTGCTATCCTAGCTCCTTCAGCCACTACTAAGGGGACGACACCACCTGGGAGACTCTGGAGAGGGGCGGTAGTGGGTGAGGTAGCGAAAGTGGGATGGGCATGGGTGGGAAAAAGGCTGGCTAGGAGCTGGGTGCTGAGACGAGGCAGGAGAAGGAGCCCGGAGGCAGGAGGTAAGAAGAAGGGGTTTGGGGGTCCAGCAAACCCTGGAGAGCGTCCAGAGTTAGGCAAGCTGTCCTGCGCGGGGCGGTGCAGGCTAGGTTTGGGGAAGCAGCACCCTCCACATAGGGGTCTGGTAGTGGGCACAGGAGCCTAGGGGGAGTGAGCACAGAGGAGGGCGTGGGAAGATGAGGGTCTGCAGTGCTAGACTTGGTGTTGGGGACTGAGACATCCCCCATTTCCCTCTTAAAACCCTTGATGCCAGGTGGATCCCGGGACAATCCGAGTCCAAACAAGGTGCAACCCGGGTTGGCACTAGCACCTTGGGAGGCAGGCAAATTGTTTCCAAGGATGCACAGTCCTTAACATCTGTTAGCACCCCCCGCACCCCCTGCTGGGTAGAGCAAGGCAGCAAAGGACACTTTTTTTTTTCCTAACTCTAAGGGATGTTGGGCTAAAGATGCAGCATCCCGCGCATCCTGGAACAGCATGTGGCCATACACCGTCCAGGTTACTGTACCCACACTGTGTGCTTAGCAAAATAAATAACAGCAACAACATAATAGGACTAGAAGAAAGGCAGAAGGCATGAGCACAGCACACTTCCCAGGCAGTCAGGAGACAGAGGTGCCCTGTGAATGAGACTGCAACCTGAACCCACCAGGTCTCTGATTTTTACCTGCAGACATCTATTACTATAGGCAAAAGGTGCATGTGTGTCTGCCCAAAGGGAAGCCCCCACTCTCATTCCAGGACGATCTCAGGGACCCCTAATTTGTGTGATTAGGGGCTTTCAGGAGACCTAACAGGACAGAGTCAAGGGACAGAGCAGCTCTCCCACCAGACCTTCCAGGGGGTTTGTTTTTCCAGACTCTGTCTTCCCTCCATAATCTCCCCCTTCCCTGCCACCTCCAGTCTGGTGACTTAGAGGACTGCTTGTGACTCACCATACATTCAAACCCTACAGCACCACCCCACTGCAGGGGAATATTCTACCCTCCCTGTACTCTGGAGCTTGAAGTGGGAATGTTTTTAGCAGTAAAAATTAAAAAAAAGACTAGGAAAAAATCTGGGCAATGAGGAGAGGATTTTGCAAAGAAACACACACACACACACACACACACACACACACACACACACACACCACAAACAAAACCGGTACAAGAAACTTAATTGTAGGATTTAGCTATGAATATTTACTCTGTGCTTTGACAGCGTCCTGAGTTCATAGCTCCCTGCTTCTCTGCTTCTCGGCTGTTGTTGACCAGCCAACACCTGATCATGCTGTCCTTTAAGAATTCCCCTTCAGAACATTAATTACCCTTTTGGGGGGCAAACCAGCAGAGAATTATTAACGTTCTTTGAGAATCTCCTAGGGTCGACTGCTGGGGGCCAAACATTGAGATTTTTCCTATAGTAGCCCAAATCATGGAACTGACATTGAATCAGGAGGTTTCTGCAGAGTAGAGGGTGCTGAAGTCCTCTGTGCTGTGGGATAGAGCTAGCAGAGGGAGGTTCCTCTGGGATGGAGGTTAATCCTAGGGCGTCCTACATCCCTGATTGACAACCAGGAATCTGAGAGCAGGATGGGCTTGGTTCTGTAAAGCTACTAAAGAAGTGTAGGACACAGCCCTTAACCTTTACTTAAAGAGACAAAACAAAGTCTCAAAATTAGTGAGACAAAAAGGCATGGGTGTATTATAAACCTTAAACTGTGTGTGGTATAAGCACAAGATATCCAGACTGATTAAACTGCTAATTGTGTTAGAGGCATCATTGGAGAGAAATCTCTGTAAGCAGAAGACTTCAGGGAAGGTGATATAGTAGAAGTGGGATCAAGGATGAGACTCTTTGGTCTCTTTAGAGGATAAAATTAACTTTGTCAGCAACAGACATTTATTGAACATCAAAAGGTTTCTGCATCTGTTAGAAGCACTTGGCATTTACAGATACAGTATTTAATTCTTGCTGTCTTTACACTATCAAAATATTTTCTATGTAAAAACAGTGTTGTAGATCCTTGGAATGTGAGTGTTAACCTGGGGTGGTCTGATAAGAGGAATTGGCAGTATTTTTGGAAATGAAGATGTATTCTGAATCAATTTAGTGGATACATGTATTCTGAATCAATTTAGTGGACACAAATACATTTAAAAAATGAGTAGAGTAGAATAGAAAATAGTAAAGTTTATTTTTTTTGTAACAAGTGTGAGCAGGATTTCGTGAAACTTGTGTTTCTTCTATATAGAGGTTTGTACAAAGATGCAAAGTATAGTGTATTTCTTTCTGTGACTCAATTTGAAAGCATCCTAAGATACCTGGTTATAACAAGCCACTCTTCAAATATAATGCCTTGTATTTGCAAATAAATCTTTCAATAAAATTAGTTCATCAAAGAGGCACTTATAAAATAAGCATCTTAAAATGTGGCAATTGTACATTTCTGATATTTTCAGATTTCTTATGACTAAAATTCTCTGTCTTTATGAGATTTTGCCCCTGTCCATCTTTAAAATAACAACAACAAAAACATTGCCTATTTGCAGATATTGAGAGAGAATTCTGTTGTAGAACTTGTCTCCCATGTTCGGCTACTAAAAAACAGCTTTTTGATGTAAACTCCACTTCGGTCCTCAAATCCTTTATTCTCTTTGCCGAGGAAGTAAATTTGAAGTTCTGAGACTAGCAAAGGGAAGGTTGAGTGACCTCTCAGCTCCGTCTCCCCAGAACAAGTTTTACTCATCTGCAAAGCCAGTATTTGAACCACTTTACTGCTATTTATGATCCTAGAATTCAGTGCAGTGAGTGGAAGGAAATTGTGTTCTTAAAAATTAACTATACTAAAAACTTGTCCTTTTTATATAAGATACTGTAAGGGAAGATCACATTTTAGAGGGACTTTAAAAAGTCATTTAGTTCTAGTTGGAAGAAAGTCACTTATCAGGTTAAATAAATTAGTTATTTCTCTTTTAAACAGGACTTTAAAGAAAAAATGCCTCGACTCAGTCAGAAATGCAATACCTATCCTTAGTTAATTCCCCAATCAGCAAAGTTTTCCTTGCATTGAAAATCAGGTCAATCCCTCATACGTATCTGTCAGCAATTTAATGCACATTTAACATTACCTTATGTCACAACACACTGTCCTAGTCACCCGAAGCGGTCCCAAAATATATAATAGGCAGGCCCTACCCTCAAGAAGCCCACAATCTATTTGAGGACATTTGTTTTTTCCTCTTGTAGCCTCCTTCCAAATAGACAACAGCTGGTGATTATCCTGTATATAATTACCCTTCACTGATTAAGAGACATCAATATGACAGGGAGAACAATGGTCTACTATGATGTAAAATGAATATTTTCATTTTGAAACAATTTGAACTTCCTCTTAATAGATCAAGCTCTCACAAGGGTAGTCTCCTGCTTCGATTTTGCACCTCCATTACAGAAATAGGAGCTGATGCACTTAGGAGTCTCTCTTCCATCGTCATCTTTCAGAAATGATGAGACATTCTGTAGAGAAATTTGTGTTTCTCTACAGAATGTCACCTAGCAGGGAAACAACAAGGTCTGCTTAAACTAGAAAGTGTCTTTCCAGATTGTACTTTCATAAACTATACTTGGGTTAACTCTTAACTTTATAAATAAATAACTCAGGCCCGGAGGGGATGGTGGTGGAATACAGTAGTGAGTGGCAGTAGAAACTAATTGCTCTCACTCTGATAAAGTTGGGAAATAGCCAGATATTCCTTAAGCTTTTAGAGAGAATTCTAGAGGAAAATCCAGGAATGAGGAGAAAAATTCCAGAGGCAAATTGATACATGCATTTATTTATTGCTTTATTTAATAAACAATGACTGACAGATTTAAAAGTTTACATTTTAGTGGAAGAATGGAAATAGGTGCTAAAGTAAGAAATAAGTTGTTAATTTCAGATATTGACAAGGATACAAAATCATGGGCAGAGGACGTAGAGGCAGGCATGGGTGTTATTGCCCTAGGTGCTTGGAGATGGCCCTTCTGGAGCTGAGATGTGAAAGAGAAGGAGCCACTGTTCCAAGGGAGCTCAGAAAAAAATCTCACACAGTGATACTTCACCCCCATTAAAGGAAAATAAATGTCGCTTGGCTCAGGAATCTATTCTTTTTGTGATTGTGTGTAGGTGTGTGTGTATTTATAAAAGGTTTTCTGTAATTTGCTCATGTTTATTTACTCTGCTCGGGAATCTGGGAGATGGGAGGTATCGGGCTTGCAGTAAGAGACAGGTAGTGGTAATTTTCATTACTTTGGGAGCTAGTCCATATAATGTTAAATTAGGAGAGAACTCTCACATACACTAGCCTTTCAGCTTGCATTGTCTCAGTCTGTTGGCAGAGTGCTAAAATCCAAGGCAATTTACAACGTTACTCAGAACTAATGTAAAACTTATCTTTAATACCTAGGACTCTTAGATTTCCTGTTTCTGATTAAAAATCAATAGCTTTATTGAACCCTTACCACCTACTATATTCTATGCATTTTACTAAGTGCTTTAATACATTATTTCATTTTAAGTCTATGAAGTAGGTACAATTAATATCCACACTATAAATGCAGAGAATGATGCTTAATGAGTTAAGTGATTTGACAAAGGAGCCCAGATTCTATCATATATAATATGTATTAGATTGACTCTTAATATATATATTATATATATATATATATATATATAATATTTAACTGACTTTGGTTTAGTAATTACTCAGCACAAATATCTCTATCTATTTATATCTCTATCTATCTATCTCTATCTATCTATCTATCTATCTATAGATAGATATAGATAATAATGAGACATAAGATTATTTCCATTGGCAATTTTATACAGATATACATATTTTTAAATGACAGCCAAAACAACCTCTCAAAACATTAATTTCTGTTTCAACCAATCAAAAACAGAACACTTTGCCAGCTATATTAAGGTGAATTTTTTACCTTCCAGACATAGTATACTCTAGTGAAGGATTCAAACTATTTAAAAAATTAATAATAATTCAAAGAACTGTGGCAGAAATGTGCTCCGGTGCGCTGGGAGGTCCGAGGAGAGGGGATTAATTCTGCCTGGGAAGAGATTTGTTTCTAGTACTAGTTATCATCTCTCTGAAAACTAATACTTAAGCACTAACAGACTCTGGTGTGATGCGTAAGTGTTAGAAACACCGAGCTTCATGTGCCCCAGAGGTGGAATTATCCCTTTTTAGCATAAAATAAGAGGGGACATTTTCAATTACATGGTAAATATGCCATGAATGAAATCACATAACACTAGAATACATTGTCCACTCAACATTTTCTGGATATTGTGTTTAAACATGTATAGCATGTTTCCAGTTCATAGTTTAGCCAACAATATTACTTGGATGATTATGTTTCACATCCAGGGCAATTAAAGGATAGAAAATAGACTGGAATAAATAGAAAACATATTTTAAAGGCAAAATGAAAACAGGAAGAGAAAAACTGACCCAATTGCTAAAACCGAGGCTTACACATATGAAAACATTTTTGTAGAATTTGGAATCGACCAGCCCTGATCTTGGCTGGTGGGAGGAGACAGGAGTGAACAGAGACCCCAGTACATAAGACATGACAGATCAGATGGACCACTTTACTTCAGGTAAGCTCTAATTTCTTAAAATCCTGTGATTCTAAATGATAGAACAGACCCGTGGTGGGTATCTATAAGCACTTCAAAAATGGATTTTAATTGCATACGTTCCTCAGAGAGGAGGAAGGTGATGAGGATGCACACGTGTTTCAAAGATGGGAACTGAAAAGAAAACAGAGACTTTCTGCATAGAGGGAAAGCAGGAGTCGGGAGAGGTTAAAGGAGAGGATGGGGCTATGGGAGATTGGGATTGCATCCCTGGGCTGATTCTAAAACTATTCCTGTCACCGTGGTTCTTAAAAATTGACTTCAGAGGACTAACTTGATTACAGATTACAATATAAAGAGAGGGGGCTGAAAAACGCACCCTCAGAACCTCATTAATAACCTCTGCCACTTCGCTTTAGCTTTTACCAGCTTTCCCCTCTCTACTTCAAAGGGGGGCAGCATTTTTCCATGTCCCCTTTATTCCTGTTCTATTTAAAGAAATGTTTTACTCTGTTATTGTTTCTTTCAAATGTCTGTTCCTATTTCACCTCATTTTTAACCCTTTCCTGAAATTCTTTTTTCCGTCTGCTCAGAATTCCTCCTCCTGTTATTGTAGCCTGCCTTCCCCTTTCTCAGGAAGGATTCCTGTTTTCCTTTTCATGCTCAGGGAGGAACAGGGAGATGTGCAGCTTTTTGAAAATGGCTCTAGACTATTATTTGAACGGAAATGTTATGTTTCTTATGCATCTGAGTCGAGTTCTTTGAACAAATGGACAAAAATTATCACCCACTGTTATATGCAGAGTAATAGATTTGATTAAAGGGTTTAGGGCAGTGCTTCTCAAATTTTCAAGTGCCACAGATCAACTGGATATCTAGTTAAAATGCAGATTTTGATTGATAAGATTGGGGGGTGAGGCCTGAGACTCTGCATTTCTAACAAGCTCCTGTGCCATTATGCTGGCTTATGGGTCATCCTTAATGTAGCAAGGTTTTAGAATCATTCCCCTCCAAATATGTATTTCATCTTATAAACATTATTCTTTTAAAATTTAGAAATACTCTTTATAAATAAAATGTATTACTTCATGACCATGGGAAATAGGACTACTTTTGGTCTTTTTGAGCTAAATAATATCTTTATTATTATTATTATTATTATTATTTGCATTTTTTGAAGTGAGAAGCAGGGAGACAGACTCCTGCATGCGCCCAACCTGGAATGCCCACCAGGGGGCGATGCTCTGCCCATCTGGGGTATTGCTCTGCTGCAATCAGAGCCATTCTAGCACCTAAGGCAGAGGCCATGGAGCCATCCTCAGCGACCAGGACAACTTTGCTCCAATGGAGCCTTGGCTGCCAGGGGGGAAGAGAAAGAGAGAGGAAGGAGAGGGGGAAAGCTGGAGAAGCAGGTGGGTGCTTCTTCTATGTGCCCTGGCCAGGAATCGAACCCAAGACTTCCACATACCCAGCCAATGCTCTACCACTGAGCCAAGAGGCCACAACGAGCTCAATAATATTTTAACAATGATCTATAGTAGAAATATTGAGGACAGTTGTCCTGGGAGAGGAATATTGTTGATGAAGACATGCCCCTGTGTAAGAGGAAGTTGAGAAAAAAATTTATTCTTGGATTTTGTTGGTATCAATTATTTTTCCCAGAAGGATATGCATTTTGTTAAAGGAAACTAGTCTTCCTTAGAAACAAAAGGGAGTGCCGGTGGTGGAGGTGCTAGTTATTAGTGGTGATATTGGTGGTGATGGTGGTTGTGTGTTCAATAGTGGTGACAGTGGTGTGAGGGTGGCAGTAGAGATAGATGGTTGTGGTGATGGAGAAGGTTGTGGTGGTGGTGTAATTGTTGTGTAGATGTTGTTAGTGGTGGGGGAGGCAGTGGTGATGTGTGATCTGATGGTAGTAATATTGGTATTTGTGGTGATTTGGTGATTGTGATAGGATAGTAATGATAGTGTTGGAGGAGGTGGTTGTGGTAGTCATAATGGTGATGGTGGTTGTACTAGTTGTTATAGTGGTGGTGGTGGTTGACATGTGGATACAGGTGGTAGTTAGCAATTTGCCCTAAATAACAGAGCAGCCAAGATTGGTTTCAATCCTGGTTCAAGCCATTTAACATCTCTGTGTACTTGGGCAAATTACTTAACCTCTATGAGTCTCAGTTTTCTCATTTGAAAAATGGTGATAATAAAATACTTGTCTATAAGTATGCTATGGGAATTAATTGAAATAAAGTATGTGTAGCCCTCAGCAAAGTGCAAGACACATAGCCACTTTTAAATAAAGTGTATGTTGAATATTTATTGGTAAAATTGACTTCACATTCAATGTTGACTTGTAAGTGGCCAATGAGATTGATTTCAGACTGTTTAAAAATTAGTTTATATTTTCTTTCTGTCTGTCTTTGTCCGTGGATTCATCCTTATTTGCTCAGAATGAGAAGTCATAGATCTGACATTGAACTTTGGATGAGAAGTAAATAAAAGCAGGTCAATCATTTCTGTTTTTAAAATTCCTTCCTATAATTTTAGATTATTTTTAGAAATTGTCATGTCTAGAATATAACAATATATCTTTCTATCCAGAAACTTTAACAATCCCACAAACTGGGAGGTCAGAGCCAGTGTTATAATGAATGGATATACATTATTTTCTATACAGTTTTTATATTTTAGCCCAGGATCCTCCTTCAGTACCATTTTCCTCTTGTCCACCAAGTGAGTGCTCAGAAAACTCAAACAAGCTTAATATTGGTTGTAGACATACAAAATTCCCTGTTTGAAAACTTTAAGTGTGAAAAAGAAACCCAACTCCCTAACCAAGTATTCAAGATCTTCCCAACTTGTATCCTAATTAACATTATAGCCAATTATTGTACAGTTATCACCTAAAACTAACATGTTTTGGCCAAATTAGGCTATTTATCCATTGTTAGTAATAGTTTCAAATTATTATATATCTACCATATACCAAAAACTGGGTTAGTCTTTAAATTTACTATTTTATTTCATCTTCAATTCAACCCTATAAGGAACATGTTATTATCCTTAATTTATACATAAATTAATAATGATAAGTTAATATCGATAAATGAATAAATATTCCACCTCCTGTATTTATAGTCAAAGACCTGCTCTTTGCAGGGCCCCACGTAGCCTCCCTAATGCTTTCTTACTTACCTGCTTCCCTGCCTTTGCTTGTGGTAATTTTCCATTCTGGCAAGTTCTCTTTTTTTAAATTATTCTTTTTATAAAATTCTAAAAACCTTTCAAGACTTCATTCAAATAGTACTGATTGGGGAGTTCCCCCATTTGAATCCTAATCATGTGACTTGGAAGTGATAATAATTGTATTTGTATCCTAAAGTTTATGTGAGGATGAAATATATGCGTGCCTTTGTACTATTACACACATATGCACATGCACACACACACACAAACTATTTTTGTATCTGTAGCTATGAAGAAGTTAGATTAGTTCTTGCACAAAACAAGATATCAGTATTTGTTGTAAAAGCAGAAGTTATCTTAGAGATCATCCGGGAAAATCCTCCTAATTGGAAAAATGATGAATCTGAAACTCATAGAGGGTTTTTAACCTTGTCCTATGTTGCATTGTTGCTGGAATAGCCAACTCTAAAATTCAGGATTTTCACTTTTACCAGAATGTTTCTTTACATTTTTACATTGGAATACTTTGCCCTGTAAAACCTTTCTTAACTTGCCTCCGACCTTCATTGTACTCTGTTCCTCTCTCATGAGGAACATTGCATTGTAACTATGTGGGTACATGTCTTTTGCCTCTAACTCGGTTGTGATGGCTTTGGGTGCAGGGAGGCTTCCCCATTCGTTTCTGTTCCCCACACAACACTGATGCTCACTGTGTGTACTCATGTAACATTTCATGAATTGATTGAACATCTGCTATTACAATGATAGGAATCGATTATTCATCTGCTGGAAATTGAAATCCAGGCACTTTCCCACCAATTTTCAATCCTCTCAGCAGCTCTGAGGGATGGGTACAATTTCAGAGAAGACAAAGCTGAGATTCAAGAGCTCAGAGAAGAGACTAGAAGGTTAATTGCATAGTGTTCTAAAACTAATCAAAGCAAAATTGAACACTGTGTCATTTGTGTTTTGGGGAGCAATATCTTTGTTGCCTTTCTTTAATTCACATAAATGAAAACTGTTGGTCTATTATTTGTTCTTATTTTTAGTCCCATGTTGACTTTCCTCATATTTTCCATTTTATGTGTTTTCTTTATTTAATTGAGTCTTGCAGGAACTTGAGTTATATATTTTCTTCTGTTTTCAAAAGTAATGATTATTGTAGACTATTTAGAAAATAAAAAGAAAGAAAGAAAGAAATCACCTATAACTTCATCAGTCAGAGATAAGCACCATTAGCCTTCTGGTTCTTTTCTCTCCCGTTTTTCTGTTAGAAATATTAATTGTATCTTCTTACCTTTCTCTTATTTTAAATAACATATAAATTGAAATTGTAATTTTATTTGCAACTTACCTCTTCCAGTCATCATGTACAATCTGATAAATAAAAGTTCTTCATATTAAAATAGATGTGAAATGAATTACTCCAAATCCAGGATGTTATATCTAGAGGGGCATATGATAAGAAGTTCAAAGTACAAATTTTATGGTTTTCATGCATCAGGAAAACTCTTTGTAGGTTTTACCCAGTCTGGAAGCTGTTTTCTTCCAGCTACAACTGTGGCAGCACAAATAACATCAACCACCGTTATAGAGGTGCCTGTGTAGAAGCAGTGTTTCTCAGTACAGCTAATGAGAGTCCATTATACAGAGTAAGAGGACAAAGCACATGGAAGCTTTTAGCATTTATGTGAACCTACTATAGGTATTAGTATTAATTAAAATTAGATAAATAAAAGTGATAAATTCTGTACACAACATTTTAAGTGTATGCTTTAAACAGCTGTCGAGAGGAGATTGACACTTGTATAAATATCTTGTATAACCTCCTAATGAAAGTTTGTAAAAATGATCAGTCCCCCAGCAGGTTATATGATAAAGAGAAGTGCGCAATGCAGAACCTGAATGAGGAGGGAGGAGACTCTGTTAAAAAAGAATGTTAGTGCTAGGTTGACCTGAGGGCTTTGCCTACTGCCTACTGACTAGATCTGCAAATTATATTAGTAGGAATTAGGGATGGCTCCAAGGACCCCAGATAACCAGGGATTTATAATATTAAACTATACTTATCTCATCAAAAAATGTACTGAGATGGCATTTGAGGGATAATATGGTTATAGGAACTGTTCCTACCAATTCCCCAAAGACCTGAACACCTTTCAACTCATTGCTGTTCTATTACTAGAATGAGGCTCATGTCCTCCCTCATGAGCTAAGACAGAGTTCCAGTGACTTCAGCCACATTTCAAGCAGCACAATGCAGGGAGCAAAGAATAAAGCTTCAAAGGGTGTATGCCACCTTTCTTTTGAAGGAAATTCATATAAGCTGCCAAGTGACTCTTCTAGTTATAACTCGTTGGCACAATGAGCATGGGAAAATATGGTAATACCAATTTTTATTCCAGACCACCATGTGCTGAAAACCATGTCAATATAAAAGAAGGGGGAATGGATAAAGCACATACTTTTGATCTTTTCTAAAAAACTTATTACAAGAACCACAGTGAATATTATTTATACCTTATTCTATATATAATTGTGTTTCAGGAAACTCTTTAATGAGATAAATAGTTTAATCTAGACTGTCTAGTGCAGGGGTCAGCAAAAAGCAACCTGTGGGCCAAATCTGCCATGCCATCGGTTTTTGTAAGTAAACTTATGTGTGAATACAGCCATGCTCCTTCATTTGTACTGTAGATGTCCACTTCTGCGCTCAAAAACAGTTGAATAATTGCAGCAGAGACTCGAAATTTTTACTAACTTGCTTTTCCTAAAAAAATTTCAATTTCTGCTCTAGATTCTAGAGCAGTGGTTCTTAACCTGGGTTCTATCGAACCCTAGGGGTTCGATGAGTCGGTCTCAGGGGTTTGGAGAAGCCTCTGCCGCGGAGGCCAGAATAAAGTAATACCGTAATTTGTGAGTTCATGCACTTTGTTGGTTTTGTTCTTTGAGCAAGGTGATGTTGATGTTCATGCACGGCTCATTTTGTGCACCAGTAAAGAAACATATACCTATGTCTTGAATTTGAAAAAAAACATTTTATTTATCACTAAAGAAGTGTTTGGTGAATGCGCATATGAAACTGGTGGGTTCGGTACCTCAAAAAAGATTAAGAACCACTGTTCTAGAGTATGGTTTCCCAAATTCTGAATGAATACATTTTTTTTGTAATTGCCAAGTCCCGTTATATTTTAGTACATTTAGATGCACCCATAAATCAGATATACTGCTTTGTTTGTATTGTCATTTAGATGAGAGAAAAGAAGAAAAGATAGGAGTGGGACTTAGAAAATATGAGTATAATTTTATTTCTTTAAAAATCATCAGGTAAGAAAAAAAGGAAAAATTATTAAGTAAATTGTGACAAAACATTCACACTTGTCAGATCTAGATGATAGGCACGTGGAAGGCTTTTAAATTATTTTCTATATTTCTTCGGTATGTTTAAAAATTTTATAATTAAATAGTTTAAAAATTATTTAAATGGAAAATTTTACAGCTCTCTCTAAAAAATAATAATAATAAAAAACAGACAATCGAGTTTCGCTGGCATTTCAATTCGGATGTCCAGAGGAACCCCCTACAGAATAGCTCTGGGAGAAGATTGGTTCCTAGTGGAGTGTGATATTTTGGTGACTAAAACTCCAGAATCACATCAGCAGTTCCAGAGCTCCTGCACATCTGTTAAATATGTCTGCCTCTGCTTGTGTACTCCAACAATAGCACCTGCACCCCAAAACAAAGAGAAAGGCAAATGTCTCTTAGAAAAGGAACACACTGTGTTGGAATTGGTACATTTTTGTGATGAGAACGTCTGAAGTAATAAGGGCTTTGCATTTTTTGTTGGCATGAAATGTAGATCATTTACTCATAGTAGGATGAATAATTTAGGAAGACCAAAAACTGTACTATAACCTTCTTTAATATTTATGTTTCTGGGTTTTTTTAAAAGGTACTTTTCATCTGTAAGCATGTAAATATGGAAAGGAAAAAATAAATCTCTAAATTATTAAAGATTTACCCCTTTAGAGGCAATAGTTTAAGTCTCATTGTTTTTTGGGGGGGAGAGCCTTTCTACTTAATTAAAGAAACAACGTTGACATGTATTTAAGGTGGGAGAGAAATTTGAACACTTCTATTGCTATAAAAGTTATATCTAGTCAGCCTTTAACACACATACACACACACTCAGGAAAAAGCTGTTTATCACCCAAAATTGATAGCTTTACCAAATGCAAGTTTAATTACCTGGAAAAGAGAGTTAAATTTTAATGAATAACTATGGTGATTATTAAGCACTATGGTGCACTTAAAATGTGCTGTGTAAGTGCACTAGTAGCATGAGTATTTCCCTGGTTTGATGCCCTGATCATTTTGTCATTACCTTTTGAGAATAAAACTAAAGTAATGGATTTTTTTTTCAGAGAGAAAGAAGACTGTATAAAACAAAAAACAACCTTTATTTGGGTAACATGATGGTACATTTTATATCAATTCAGAAAAACCAAACACTTACTGTTTACAAGATAGATTGTTGTGTATTCAGGATATAAAAATAGATAAATTATCATTTCTGCTCTCAAAACACTCAAAGCCTAGTGATGGGAAGGGAAGTAAAAAATTAAGTAGTCACACAAAATAGAACTGTTTTAATAGAAATGTGTACTAAATGCTTTAAGAGCACAAAGAAGAGAGAATGATTTATTTTGACAGGAATCACAAAGAAGGTACCACAGACTTACACATCCAGGTAATATGAACAGGCAGAGAAGGGAAGTAAAGAGGGCATCTCATGCAGGGAAAAGCATCAAACAAGTCATAAAGGCCTCCATTGCATCTCTTGTTGGAAGAAACATGAATTGCTTCATGTTGCCAGAATAGAAGGTCATAGAAAATCAATGACAGGAGTTGAAACTATAAAGGTAGTTAGGCTTGTAAGGAGAGCTTAAGTATGGTCAGATATAAATTTTAGAAGCTAAATCATCTTCAATTAAGGGGGAGTGGAAAAGGAAGAATGGAGAGCAGTTCCTAGGATATCCAGAGGTCCTAGTGAAAGATGGGAGGAATGGGAACGTATATCAATCATTAGCAGAGGCAATAAGAAGGAGATAAATAAAAGGAAACTTGCAGAGCTAAGTCCATTTGGGAATGAGAAAGTGTAGACAAAAATGAATAGTAAAGGGGAGGCATTAATCAAGGCAGAGAACATGTTTGCGAGTTGGAGCAGGACAAAGGAAAAGAGTTATTTTTCATTTTTTTTTTTTTTTGTATTTTTCTGAAGTGAGAAGCAGGGAGACAGAAAGACTCCCACATGTGCCCGACTAGGATCTACCCAGCATGTCCACCAGGGGGCGATGCTCTGCCCATCTGGGCGGTTACTCCGTTGAAACTGGAGCTATTCCAGCACCTGAGGTGAAGGCCATAAAGCCATCCTCAGTGCCTGGGCCAACTTTGCTCCAAAGGAGTCTTTGCTTCAGGAGGGGAAGAGAGAGATAGAGAGAAAGGAGAGGGGAGAAGGATGGAGAAGAAGATGGACACCTCTCCTATGTACCCTGACTGGGAATTGAACCTGGGACTTCCATATGCCAGGCCGACACTGGTACCACTGAGCCAACCAGCCAGGGCTATTTTTCATTTTTAATGTCTTTGAGTTACTGCTGTCCATGTGAGAATGACAGTATTCGGTTCTAGAATTTAGGGCAGAGGTGAGACCCGGAGATGGACATTGGGGACCCTTCTGTAAACAAGGGATGATGGAGGTTGTGAAGTTAGAGAAATTACTATGTAATAAGATGTAAAACAAGATAAAATGAGTGTGCAAGTGACACTCTCTGATTAGTGTGACCCTTTATGTGGATCTGTTCCTTGTGAAGACAAAGAGGCTGCATTTGCCCTTCCTGTCACCACTCCCTGGCAGAAACTGCACTTGATTAGCTATATCTTCTCTCTCGTTAATTTTTTTTTTCTCCCAATGAACAAGAAAAATTTTAAAGTATGTACAATGTCCCACTTAGTATTGTTCCATGGCCCCCTTTTCCCTCCTCCCTTTCTTCTGGAGGTACCCAATCTGTGATCAGTATCTCCTGATGTCTTCTCTCAGTCTGGAATTATCCTTTCAGGTGAAGAACACAACAAAGAGGACAAAACAGAAAATCATAGCCAAATTTTAGTGAAAATATGGGAAGAGATTTTAACAAGTATATTTATGAGTCTTCTACAATTTGCTATTTCCGTTATTATTTATTTAATGTCCATAGGGTTATCATAAGATTTATATTTAAGAATTATATTACCTTTCAAAATGTCACATTTTCTTCAACAACATAATTTAATGGAAAAGCATAGAACTTCAGGTAATATTGGAAATTAAAATGAATTTTTGCATTTCTGTTGATTTGCTCATTTTCCATTTATCACAAGAACAATATTTATGAAAATAGTTCACTTTATTGTCTTTGTTGCTTATACTCTGTGTGTGAAATTCTAGAAATATGGAAGAAATTCAAGATAATTTTTATGCATCATCACCTAACTTTTTCATTCCTCTTAGATCAACTTTCAAACAATTATTTTTGATGCACATGGACCAAATTCAGCTGCAAAGTCCATTTATAAATTTTAAATTACTCTAATCGCCTATTTATCAATTACTTTTAGATGATTTAGCATTTAACAACTACCTAAGTCAATCATGACTTAATTCAATTAGTTCATAATTGGTTAAGATCAGATTTTGTCATATAAAATGGGAAAACCCAAAGTCATAGGAGCTTGACATGTAAGGAACGTCTTTCCTCACTTGTGAAGGAACTTAGAGGAAGGCAGCTGCTGGCATTGTGATGATACCAGGAGGATCCTTTATCTTGCCACTCTGCCATCCTTAGAGTCTTCAGAGACAAACTATACTTTCTCAGAAGTCTCACAAGTTGTCTTACATCACATTGACTTGAGAAACACCTTTTCACAGGAAAATATGCAAAATGTAGTTTTTCAGTGAGTAAACTTGTCACCCAAATAAAATTGGGTTCTATCACTGAGGGTGAATGAAGAGAAGTGTTTTGAGAAAGACAAGTAGCAATGCTTTCACAGTCAGTATACCATCACACTGTCATTTTGATAGAAAACATGAGAAAATCACTAAGATAATTTTCAACCTAATCATGGGAATTTATAATATTCTGTTTTTCTACTTAGTGTTTTTTAGATTTCAGTTGATAATATAGATTCTTATTTGCCAATGGCAGAAACTCTACGATGTAATCAGTAAGATTATTTATTTCAGAAAATAAAATCATTGATTAAATGTAATATAGCAAGAAATCCCTGACTCTTTGGGAAGTTATTATTCTGCCATCAAGAAAAATAATTAGTCTTAAAAATCCCACTACCCACTTATAAAATCCTCTGCCAACCCTGTCTGCCTTTATCTAGTGATTCCTTCTAAAGGCTCTCACCCAGTGTTTTATTGCTGAGTTTTTTAAAACTTTGTATATTCAGTTGATGGTGATGATGATGATGATAGGCACAGTGCCAAGAACTCAACATTATTTCAGTTAATACTCAATACCACTATCAGGGTTTAATTTTAATATCCCCATATTATATCTGAGGAAACCAGGGCCTAGAAAGTTTAAGACTCTGCCCCAAGCAATACCCGGGCAGGGATTGAAATCCAGGCACTCTGACTCCAGAGTGTGCATTGTTAACCATCACATCAGACTGTTTTCCAGGTGATTTTTAGCTCTTAAACATCTATCTTCCTTTCCACTTCTATTGCCACCGCCTACTTAGTTCAAGGTTTCATTTCTTCTTACCTCTGAGTTTCATCATCTACTAGTGTGTATTTCCCCCCAGTTTTCTCTGTCTTCCATACTCTTTTCTTGGAGCTATCTTCCTGAAATATGTACTTGAACATGCCATTTCATGGCTGAAAAATCTCTGAATTACTATTTTTTAAAAAATAGAATCCAAGCTCTTCATCTTTTCATGCAAATCACTCTGCTATTTGGAACTTGCTAGCCTGACTTCCTACAAAATCTACCCACCCAGTGTTCATCATTGTTTTAACACCACGCACTGTTTTAGAGCCATGTGCCAGGCTACTTACAGGTGCTTAGCAGCACCCTCTGTTCTACTTTTGTGCTCTTGCTCCAGCTTTTGTCTCTGTCTGGAATTCAGTTATTCTGCTGCTGCTTCTCAAAGTTCCTGTCTTTGTGTTTCCCCAAAAGCTGAACTTGAGACAAGGAATTGGGTACAGGTTGTTCATTTGGAAGGTGAAATCAAGAAACAAGAGTAACATCGCTGGAACAGGAATATGGGTAGTCAGAAAAGCCAATGTAAGGACACTTTATCCACTCAGGGGATATATGTATAAATAATTTTATTATACATTGAATTAATAAATAGTGCTTCCAAATGCTCTTACTTTCGGAAAATCCATTAGCTGGTGATTGTATTCTTTTACCTTAAAACTTCCCAAGAATCCCAGGATTTACACAGTTCTAATGGAATAAAATTTCTATTTTATTTTTACATGCCAGACTGAGAGATAACCGGGAGCTCATCAGTCCTGCTGTTGCTGCTTTTTTCACCTAATGGCACTGTTGAAAATAGGTCACATGCAAGTCTGTGAATGCTAGCTCTACTCTGCAGAGATGCCCTTGCTAGCTCCGTAGTGACCACAGCACCAAAAGGTCCTGATTCAGAATAACTGACATGCTCATCCATTATTTTCCTAAGTAAGCTGGCTGGGTCCCAAAGTGCTTCCAGTCTCAGACTCACTGTGCTATAACCAGCCCTTGTTTGTAGCGAGTGGACATGAGGTTTTTCATCAACAAACCAAGCTCCATGTTCCTCATTCCCTTTGGGGAACTTCAGAGTTCATTTCTGCCAGTGGGCTTAGAGACAGCAACTCAGGCTGTTTGGCCAGGTTTCTTTCATTTAGATTCAGGGAGAGCAGAGGTTGGGTTCTAAAGTTCTTCCCTTTCTCCTGCTTATTGTTTATTCTTTACATTGATGAGTTTTGCATACCAGGGATGTCAGAAAAGACAGTCTGGATTGAATCCAAACAGGTTATTTTATACACTTTCCACACAACCATGTCCTGCAAATATGTGCCTAATTATTACCTTTTATTTGCATAACAAAGAAGGTTTATTCTAGTGGCTTCTTTCAGAACCAAGATCTTATCATGATTATATCAATGTTGCCAGTTTGATTAGAAACGCCCTCAACTGGCATGATATTTATGCTTTAATTGACACATAAATACACTGATAATATTATAATTTTCTATACTATTTTCATAGTGCAATGAAATAGAAAGCTTTTGTAAATGTCAAAATTGTAATTTATACAGAATTGTTGTGATTTTACTTTAATCATAAATAAAATACTTAGCAGAATTATTGCACACTGTGTGACCCCAAACTAGGGCATGCACTTGTGAAATGGACACTTGAATAGGTTATAATACACTGGCCATCCTGCTGCTGCCCGGAGATGGTTTTGGACGTGTCCAGAATGCTGGGATAACACGCTAAATCTGCTTCTCGCAACCTCGTATTTTACCAGGACAGGTTCTCAGGTCTGGTCAGGGGACCAGCCAGGGGACATTATTGTGAGGAACTCAGGGCCTGGTTGAGATAAAACCAGTGCCTGTTTTGGGGCCTGACAGCGTGACCTGCTAAGCCGTCCCTAATTATCCTAAGGCCTGGGGAGAAAATATTTTCACGGCATTTCTTTTATGACATGAGGAGAGCACCCTTTCATTTTGTCATGGTGAAGCGACACTCAGGTTGCCTGGCTGCCCCCTCAGTCTCAAAGCCAGAGTGCCTAAGTGAGGAGGAGATGGCACAGAGAGTCAGACAGCAGATGTCGCTGATATTCCTGTACAAAGCTGAGGGCTTGGCACTGTATTATCTTGCGGATTCAGTACCAGAACAGTTGAAGTGGATAGAAAAACGGTCTGTTCAGTGATGCAGGTCAGAGAAGAGCATTTTATAATGGCTTCACTGGTCAAAACGGATGGGTGCAGCATATAAATGTATTTTAGGATGCTGGGAGCTGTTGGTTGCAGCAAAGACCACAGTGACCTGAGACTGTGTTTTGAATATGCAAGAAGGTGGCAATTTTAACTACACATACAAAAAAAATTTCTCCTGGATGCCCAGCTTTGAGTTAGAGAGAAATGATTGAAGTTCCTGTAATCTATAATGTTAGAATAAGAGACAGGTAGACAGACAGGCAGACAGGCAGACATACAGACCGACACAACATAGTAAAGAAATATTCTTTATTTCTCTCCGTTGAAATTGTTAGGTCTAAAGAATTTGTTGGTTGTACTTAATAATACTTCAGTAGTCTCAGAGTTCTTTCTTGTTAGAGATACCATAGTGAGATGGTTAGGACTGAATATTCTGGAGTTAGCCTACCTACTCAGTTAGCTCCCTGACTCAGTGATCATCACCAGCACATTTAAATTTTTTAAGCCTCAGTTTACTTATCTGTAAATAGAAATGATAATAGTGCTGCCCTCATGGGCATTTTTAATGAGAATTAAATGAGATAATCATAAAATGAATTTGGCATATACCGGACACTCAATGCATACTTTTAATATATACTATTCACTTCTTTAGACTGACTAGAGTTTTTGCTTTTTAAAGTTCTTTTCTCACCAAACAGAAGATTTTATTAAGCTGTTACAACAGTGATAACTCTTGGGTCTTTCTTTATTCTCCCTTCTCTAACTGGTTAAATCATTTCACAGCTTATCAGCTATGACCCAGTTCCACAGTTCATACTCAGGCAAAACTACTTCCTCAAATAACAGAAACTACAGAATCAGGACAAAGAATGCAAAATTGCTATTTCCATGGTGCCTTACTTTGAACTGGACACTGGAATTTTACCTGATGTGACAGTGCCCAGTTCCTGCTTGGAATAATTCTGCATTTCCTCACATTCTAGAGAACTTTAGACTGACAATTTAACAACCAGATAGTCCAAATTGATGCCATTGTATTAATTTCTTAATTTGATTCCCCTAATTAATGAAAGGAAACAATTCCCACATTTTATTCTATAATTATCTATTAAAAAATTAAAAGAAAAGTGGTTAATTAGAATCAAATAACATCTGAACCTAACTCCTGCCTTCTTCCCTGAAAGGCCCAAAGATATATATTCACTGCTCACAAAAATTAGGAGATATTTCAAAATGAATATGAAGCGATACAAAAAGAAGCAAATGACAAGTCAAAGAAAGTTGTTCAATTATGCAAATGAGACACAAAACCAACTTTTATTTCATTGGTAAAAATGCACTATACATAAGGCTGAAAGTTCTGGAGTATGCACGTTCCCTGATTCCCTAATTTTTGTAAGCAGTATATCTATATCTATCTATCTATCTATCTATCTATCTATCTATCTATCTATCTATCTATCTATCTATCTACTATCTATCGATCTATCTGCACAAAGAAAGCAAAATGTTATTTTATTTCATTCTTGGCTGGGGGTTTTGCTCTGGAAGGCAATGGAAGAGGCTCTTTTCCCCCATACATGGTAGGGTACCTCCCCCCCCCCATCACAATCTAGCATCTTACCTCTGCTGGCAGGAAGGAGAAGAGAGGGAGGAGAGAGAAGAAGAAAGCTAGTATTTTTGTTTTGAAGGAAAACAAGTTCTGGGCTTCTCTCCAACTTGTGGATAGAAGAGAAAGAGTGGAAAGAAAGAGGAAAGTATGTGTGGCCTAACTCTGTCACCAAGGCATCATGGAAATTCTCTATCTAAATGGATCCACAGCTCTGTGTGCCGGATTTGTTAACCAGCAGTTTCTCCCCCAAAAATTCAGGCTAGTGCATGCTGTTTCTTGCTGGTAATTTTCACCTGATTCTGATTTATCCCTGAAGGATAGTAAAGAAGAGAGGGATCGAAGAGAAGTTTTCATATCTTTCTCCGTAATCCAAAATGATTGCTTTTGTATTAGTTCTTCTGTTAATTCCATGGAGTTAAAGGTCAGGTCTATGATCATCTGAGGGTTGGGCTGTCTCTCTTGGGGCGGATGACAGAGAATATCAGTAAGACCTTCCTGCATCAATATGGTGATTTTCTTGAGCACTCTCTGTATGTCTATTCTGTGTATCCAGGATTAATGATAGAGGCATTTGAAGGCTTGGCTGAGACTGAAGAATCTGCTTCCAGGATGGCTCATTCACATAGTAGTTGCCGAATGCCCCAATCTCTCACCTCATGGACCTTTGTATAGAGCTCCTTGAGTGTCCTTATGACATAGCAGGTGCTTCCTTAAGTGTGTGATCTAAGAGGAAACTAAATTGTCCTTACTTTGTACATGGCAAACCACCACTTCTGCCACACACTGTGCATCAGAAGGTGAGTCACTAAGTCCAGCCTGTACTCAAGAGGAGGGAAATGAAACTCTGCCACTTGAAGGAAGGGCTATCAAACAATTTGTGGGCATATTCTAAAACCATTACACCCTCAAATCTTTTATTATTCTCCTAGAAGTTTCAATTAGTCAAAATAAAGCATTAAGTTAACTCAAGCCACATCAAGCCAAAATTTGCCATCTCTTCTACTTCCTGTCTTGAATAATTTTTTTTCAGCCACACTCACCAGACAGTGTTATACATTGTGATATGGATACTATAGGCAAAACAATGCAATAAATTCTCTAATGATCAAGAAAATGTCTATTTCTACAGAAAAGGGCAAATTAACTTTCTTACTTTTTTAGGCTAAAGAGAAATTATTTGCTCACAAGTAGATCACTCTTTTTCTCACAATGGAATGATAATTCAAAGGAATACACTTTAATATTTCTTCTTATTTTATTTGGCCCCACCTAAAAGAATCTCACTCAAGTGAATGAGTGTGTGCGCACACAGGTGTGTGTGTTTAGCCTGTCATTTTGCATAGAACTACTAATATGCTTTCTTTACTAAAGAGAGAATATTCTCAGCATAATGTAGGCATATTGTTATGCTAATGGTTCCAGTGAGTCATGCTTCTAACTAGCCATTCCCTTGTTTGTTCCTCTCCATATTGATTCTGGGTTATCTTTGGGACTTACATTGTCTAAACATCAGCGTAAGTGCTGCAAGCAGTGGCTTGGTGAGCATTTGTGCATTAGCTGTGACATCTTAAAATCCAGCCATTGTGTGAGAATGTCTGAATTAGACATAAGAAAAGGTCTTGAAGACATTGAAAGCTTCTACTGAAAGCCCAGGCCAACTGCTATACATATGAGTGAGGTCATCCTGGACCATCTAGACCTTGACCCACCTGCCAACTGACCACAAACACATGAATGAGCCCAGCTGTCACTGCATGGAATAGAAACAAGCTGTCTGTCCCAGAGAGCCCTGCTTAAATTGCCAAACCACAGTCATGAGCAAAGTAGAGTTGTTTGGGGATTGTTGGTTGTGCATCAATAACTAATAAGACCAGTTTCTCATATATTATTTTTAAGGTTCCAGAATGTCAACACAACGCAGGACTGTAGCATTGAAATAATTCCTATATGACTTAACTATAAATGTCCCCAGAGTCTAACACAACTCCAAATCTAAAAGTAGCGATTTATATTCAAAATGTTGATTCTCTTATACAATAATAATTCCCAAACAAGGCAATTTCTTCAAATCTTTTTTTATTAAAATCTAGGTCCAGACAGAGGTTAATAGCTAAAGAGCATTAGAGATTATGTATCTAGTATATATAATATATTATTTATATAATATGTATATATAGCACAGAGAGAGAGAGAGAAAGAGAGAGAGAGAGATACTCTTGGTTTTAGCTTTCCCAGACTATCAATTATATGAGATATTTGAGAGAGTTCTCACAATAAGAGTAACTGTGCCATGGCCCACCCTTCTCTAGTATCTTTTCAAATCCTAAGGGAGCATGTCAAGTGTCCACTGCCAAAAGCTGTGCTCCCAGATGCTGCACTCAGGAGACCGATCCCTCAGGGCTGAAGGACAAGCCATGCATCCTCTGCCAGTTCTCATGCTATAACCCTACTTATTTTCTTCTCCTGAGCTCCTGTCTTCTCATTTCCTGAACTCATCTCAACCCTCAGGCTGAGCTTCATGACTTTAGCACATACCCAGTACTCAATAACGATTTATTGAATAAATGAAAAACAAAACATTTCTATTAGAATACAATATTCTTTTTCTACCACATCTTTTTTTTTCTAACTGGAACACAACCTGACTTCCCATGCAGAGATATGAAAGTTCTCATATTAATCTTTCTTTTTTAAACGAACCAATAAATAGGGAAAAACCAATGCCCATGTCTGTGTTTAGGATTAGTCTCCCTTGCTCCTAGAAACAAAGTACAGCCTTTGATACCCACTGAGGGTTTAGCAAGAGTGCTGCTGACTTTCTCTGAGCTTCAGGCCACAAAATAGCAGCTTTCCCTCTAGTCTGGGGCTTAAGAATAAGTCCCCTCCGTTCCCCTAAGCAATTCTTAGTTCTAACCATGGCCAGATGCCTATTCCCTTCAAATGACTCTCATTCAGCAGACTATTTAATAGTCTTATACCTTTAAAATTTCCAAAATTTCTGGATCCTCAATTTCATTAATATTATAAAAGTATACTTTCAATTTGAGGCGTAAAAAGAAGAAACCACATTTGATACAGGAATCTGTCCACATTGTAACTTGTTTTTTAAATGTCCATTCTAGGCATTCACTTGCTGCATGATGTCCAGGCTCAGTGCCAAATGCAGTATTTAGTCCAAACATCCCTACTGTGCATTTGGCTCCTGAAAGAAATCCATACACAAAGGAGACAAACTAGGTAATGCAATATTTCATATTAACTGGGGTTTTGTCTCAAAATCCAGGAATTCTAGGCTGGCCTGTATGAAAGAGTCCTTTTTTCTAACCCCATTGGCTCAAATACCTTCAATCTGAATAAGCTATGAGTCTTATTTTTGTCATTTCCTCCATCTTTTCATAGGCTGACATTACATTGTCCTGAATTGCCACTCTCACTGCCCCAATGAAAGACAAATCAGGTAAAATAGAATTTTAGAGTTTACTCTAATACCTATTAACTTGGGCTTTCCTAGATTCAAACAGGCTTCTCAGAGTTCATGTGGAAGTTCTGGATAGAGCTGCTTAACCATGAGTCACTTTTGGCAAATGGCATATGGATATTAATGCCTCCTGCCCACTCAGTGGATGTCTTTACATGATACTAAGAAAATGAGCAAAACTTATATAATTAGAAGCAGTCATGTTAGCAACAAGTAGCAAACTCAGGTTCTATCAAGCTTATATCATAAATACTTGCTAATGATTAAAGGTAAAGTTTTGCAGTTGGGAGGCTTTTAATTCTAATATTTGGCCTGGAATTCAAATATTAATAATATAGACCTATAGTATTTGGAAACAAGTCACACATGACTTGAAATGTCTTGATGAGAAATGATGCAGGGTCTCTTTCGAGATTAAAGTAATTAAGTTTGTTTTCACTAGTTGAGTCTTTGACTCAGTATTACTATTGGGAAGATTTCACTTCAGCAATATTATGATTGTGGATGCTATATTTAACTAAAGATGGCTTATTTTATGTTAAAAGGAGAAGTAATAGTGTCATTGTAAACACATGTGCGCGAGCACACACACGCACTCTACCATGAGTATAAATTCACATAGTTTAAAGTATAAATTCACATAAATACATATTTTTATTATCCAGATTAATTTCATTTAAGATTTTGTTTCTAGAAGCAGTAATTATATCTAAAAATCTAGTGTTATTATAACAAGTAGCTTTTATTCAAATCTGTAATAAAAATTTGTATGTGAGAGAATATAAAATAAAGATCAAGTTACTTGTTGAATAAGTAATTATTTAAAATGTGGTTTGGGTCAACTTGGCCAAATTATACTCTATTAAATATAAAAACTTAATCACAAATAAGCTATATTTCTAACTGAGAGTCTATTGAAATACTTTTAAAAAATTCCAGCAAAATGATTTTTTGTTTCTGCATCTTGCTGAAAGATAAGGGTATATTTATATCCCTATATATACCTCTTTTTCTTATGCTTTTCTATTTTACACCAAAGTGAACATAAGACTTTATGCAACAAAATGATGTTGGTGTGTGCACAGCTATTTTCAGTTGATTATAATATTAAGGTGTATCAAAATGTTTTTGTTTGTAACAACTGAACATGTCCGTATTAAATTCAGTGTAGCTGTATTATTGAATTGTTTTGTCTCCTGGTCTTTCTTCTCTACACATTAAGCCTGCTAGGAAGAGACACTCTTTTTTATTTAATATGGGTGCACTAAACCTTTGGGGATCCAAAGCTCTCACTTTAATTTGCATGAACACTTCAATAGCCTAAGGTAATGCAGTTCTAAAAAGTGATCCCTTTACTCCCTTTTTTCTAGAATATAACACATAGTAGGGTAATGCATAATGCCAGATAATAGATCACAGTGAGTAAACCCATGCCGCGGAACCCTCATGCTGACCCTACAATTAGTATTTTTCCCAGAAAAATATATTAAATGTGGGAAAATTTTTAGTCATGCTGTTTTGTTGTTTTTCTTTAAGAAAAGAAGGAAGACGTTGTGTGCATTTTTTTTTCTTTTGAATGGCTTCAGGAGACATAAAACTTTAATTTTTAACTAAAATATATGTATTGTTTAAAACATAATAAGAATATATATTCATTAAAATAGAGAAAGCATTGGAACTTGTGGTATAAGAATGCAGTGGAACACTAGGGAAAAGTACAAAGGCAAACTTGAATGAAGTAACCAGTTTTCAACACTAGAAAAATGCTCCAAGTACTTTTATTTATCATATCATAAAGTTAGTGCTGAGTATGTCCTGATGGGCTTATATAACCACGAGATCATTTGTGTGGCTCCTGTCTCCATCAGCCAGCTACAGTAACACCCATGCTGTTTGGCACTGACACTGATAGCACAATGTTGATAATAATGTTACAATACCAGGTTCATATTGGCATTTCACAATCCTTAAGATGCCACATGTTCTTTTGGTCTTTATACCTTTAATATATAACTCTCTCTTGAAGCAATAAAGGGAAATACATGGTGGATTCAAGTGCATTACTACAGAGTTTTCACAAAGTTGTGAAGTTCTGGACTTTCGCCATTAAGTTTTAGAGATTGTTTAAAGGCATTCAGCCAGACAAGTCCTTGTGCATGAAACAGATTTCTACTCACTTGGCTTTATAGGTTATTTCAGAGAAGAGCGTTTTTGTTTATTCTAAAGAATTTATCATCTCTAGGACAGAACCCCTTTTCTTGATTTTGAAACAAAGGTCTATGTTTTGAGATCTTTATAGCAGTGTTTCTCAAACTGAAGAACGCAAGGTATAGATGAATTGTGATAGCAATTTAGTAGGTGTAGACAAGAAATCGCAACAAACACATACTGTATGGCAGCTTAAGAGTGAGCCAACTACAAAAGAATAGAGAATATTAGCTTTCACTGTATACTAAGGGTCTTTGTTTCAGTTACATATATAGGCAAGCATATAAAAATGTTTACTGGATCATGGTTAAAAATGTATCCTTTTTACTACTTTGTGGTAAAAAAATCTTGAACAACAGTTATTTATGACAATATCATTCTATAAACATTACACTTAGGAATGTTTGATGATTCAACTCAAGAAAATTATCATCTTAACTGGATAGACACACACCTAAGTGGCAAGATAGTTGTAAATATGAGTTTCCCATCTGTAAAGAGTTTGATTCACCAAAGGGTGCTATCAAAAGTAACAAAAAGGGAAGAAAATGAAATACGCCATTATCTCAGAATATACACAGCCTTCTACAGGCCTATTATATAGAATGGGTTCCTTGGGATCTCACATAGAGAAATTCTTTCTTAGACAAAACACAGTCTCTCTTTGTAGATGTCTAGAGAGTTACTGGGAGTGATGGAAGGTCAAATGAGAAAGAGTGGCTACTTTCTGAAACAAGAGTTTAAGCTTCTGAGGATTCCCTGAGTGGCCATTTTCATTTATTATCCAGTTTTGATTTCCAATCTCATGACCTATTTTTATATAACGTAAAGCTTCAACAATTCTTTATATTCTTTTTATTTTGAGTACACAAGAGAAAGTTTAAGGCATTTATACTCTTTTGAAATAATTTTTAAATGTGTCTTGTTCCTCCATGGTCACTCTCTATTTTCCATTTTGAAATTTGGATAGTTTCTTGGAATTACTAAGCATCCCATGCACACTGTTCAAGGGGCATTGGTGAGTCCTTTTAATTGTGGTTCCTTTGCACAGTCAGAGATGTCACTAAATTAGCTATTGCAAGCAATAAACTAAAGTCAGTTTCCACATGCAACTCATCTTTAAGTCAATCCTATGATCTGACCTAGTGGTGATTACTGATGTGGGCCATGAATTCGCTTGGTGCATGTACTGCCTACAAAAGGAAATCTTTGAACATAAATTTAGAGAACTATAAATGGTGACTATAATTCCATGTTAGTATTTACAAAACATTTTTCTACATTCAATCAGTCAGAGATCTTATTATCTTACAACTCCTTCACATTTTTTTACAAGAGAATGAGGATCATAATATCTCTTACTCTACTCTTTATTCATACATATATGAGGTTTGCTGAGATATAAAAAATATACACACATGGCATCATTATTATTTATACAGCCTATCAATTTATCCTGGTGGCCCCTATCTTCAGATTGTATAGTCATACAGTAGGCATAGATATAGATGAACCAAATATTTGTGGCCAGTGTCCTAATTAGTCATTACATCCTTCCTAATTGGTCAGAGCACAAGCTGTGTTGCTTATCATACATTTTCAACATCCCCTTTAACTATGCTCTCATTCTCACTATAACTTTTTGAAAAATACATTGATTCATGTAAGGCATATTTACAATATTTTCTACAAGGGCTCTAGAGCCAATTTTTTAAAAAAACAACAAATTATATTTCTTTTTTTCCTTCCTTCCTTCCCTCCTTCCTTCCTTTTTTCTTCCTTCCTTCCTTCCTTCCCTCTTTCTCTCTCTCTCTCTCTCTCTTTTTCTTTCAAGTGAGAGAAGGGGAGATAGTGATACAGACTTCCACACTGCCTCAATTGGGATCTACCTGGCAACCCCCGTCTAGATTCAAAGCTTAAACCACCCAAGCTATCCCCAGAGCCTTGGGCCAATGCTTGAACCATTCAAGCCACTGGCTACGGGAGGGGAACAGGAAAAGAGGGAGGGGGACAGAAGCAGATGGTTATTTCTCTTGTGTGCTCTGACTGGGAATCAAACCTGGGACATCTATATGCTTGGTTGGCACTCTACCCACTAAGCCAGCTGGCCAGGGCTCTAAATTATATTTCTAAACAGTTCCACTTTTTCAGGAAACACAGAGAAAAGAGAATACTTATCAATATAATGTAAATAAAAAGTAAATTTAATGACATATGAAAGCAAAATTTCTGCGGTTAACATTTAATCTCCATACTTTCCTCATCTCTTCTTTGTATGCCATCTGTCATAAATCATAAATAGTACTTAAACATGATAAGTACTATTGAAAAGTGAAATCATAGTATGAAGAATAACCAAGGGAGAGTTGAGACTGTTGTGAATTTTGCTTCCTCAGAAAGAATCTTTCTGTCAGTAGAGGAAATTTCTAGTTGGCTAAAAATTATGTTTCCTGCCAGCCACATTACTTTGTTTCAAAGATTTAATTTTGTTTTGATTAGAGAAAAATCGTCCTGGTCCTGCCAGATTTTTGACTAATATCCCCACTTTCCCGTATCAGAGAACTTTGCTGTCTTTTACTATATTTTGATGATTATTTCTAGGGTAGTGTGGAGGTTGGTAATATCCATCTAGTCACACGAAATCACAGTGCTAAATATGTTGATGTAATTAGGCAACACTGGCATTAAGGAAATGTTCCCATTTTGTTTCTTTTTTGGTTAAAAGTCAAGACTTATACATGTAATTTGGAGTGATGGAAAAACTTAGGAACTCTCTAAAAATGCACAAAATAATAGCCCAATGTGTGGAAGAAAAGAAATAACTTTTATTCTGAGATTACAAATCAAAAAGACGACTGACAAAATATAATTACTTTCATTTGAATTGAGCAAGGCACTGGTGTTAGCAATGTCAATTTCATAGACAGTGTAATGAAATCTGTAATAATCAAAAAAAGTCTGAATCTTCACATTTTATTTGAAAGATACTCTACCACTAGTGATAGAAATGAATGGAATTATTAGAAGCTTTAACACACTTATTTCCTTGATATAATACATTTTCTGATATCTACCATGGTGTGGGAACTGGAGAATTTTATTAATGAGTTCATATTGGTTAGCAGAAAGGTAGTAAATAGCAGAAATGGTTTTCATCACTGTCTGGTACTTCCCAAGTACAATGGCTGGGAAAATTTCCTTTTCTTACTATCACTGTCTCTGTAGGTATCAGGAATGCACCCTGCATTATAGAAATGAGTCTACTCATCGGGAGTTCAGAAGAGCCTCAACAGAGTTTTAGACACTGCTTCTGTGGGGAAAGTGAAGGCCCTACAAGTTAGTGGTATGAATAAATAATGTTACTGATCAGATGGAAAAATGCAATAAGCGCTAAAATAATAATAATCTACAGGTGTTGAGTCAGGCCTTCTCTGACTCACTGGTAAAGGTGACAGAGAGATAGGAAAATACCCAGGTCTGAGATCTTCCTCTCAGACACTATAATGTCTAAGTTTATACATATCATCCCCTTTTCTTTGGGACCAGCTCCACAGGACTTTTATTTGTCACCATTATCTCTCCAATCTCTCACTGTGGCAAAAACTCTAGGCCTTGCTTTCTTCATCGTTAGGCTTTGATTCTTAAGAGCTGTGGTCATCCCCAGTTGGGGTTGCCAACCAGTTTTTTCACCCTCTGTTTTAGGTCAATGTTCCTCTTCTTGAAAAATGGCAAAATTGTACTTCTTTGTCTTAGTTCCCTTAAAGACGGTTGGGACGAGTAACTAGTCCTGAACAATGAATTGTGAGCATAAGTGATATATGACTGAGGTGAGCTGATGCATAAATGCTCTGCTCTCTCACGCCCACTCTGAGATGGATTTTCCCATTTCCCAGTGGTGTGATACTTCGATTGTCCACAGTGGTAACTTGGTAACATACTCTTTATCGAATCTTCTCCTTCTTTGTCTGTCTGTGTCACTTTCCTCTCTCCTTCTGGTATTTCCTAGGATTGTTTTCCAACCAAATTATTCACACTCAAATTCCTTTGTGGCGTGTTAAAATATGCCTATATCTCTTAAGTACTCCTTCATTTTTAAAAGGAGGAGCCAGATTTCCTCCTTAATTTGGCTGGATTTAGTGACTTATTTCTAACCAACAGGATAAGGTGCAAATGATGTTTTGTGTGTAGGGGTGAAAGACATTCTAGGTAACTCCTTGCAGTCTCTTTTGGATCACCTGCTATGGAGGAAGCTAGTTGCCATGTTATGTGAATGCTCAGGTAGCTGTATACAGAGGTTCATGTGTCAAGGAACTGGGGCCTCCTGCCAATAACCATGTAAGTCTGTCATCACAGAACAGATCCCCTGGTTCAGGCCATGCCCTCAGATGACTCTAGTCCCAGCTAACATCTTGACTGTAATGTTTATGGGGAGACCTAACCTAGAATCACATAGCTAAGCCACTTCTGCATTCCTGACTCTCAGAAATTATGTAAGATCATACATGTTCATTGTTTTAAAATGCTAATTTTTTGTTACACAGCAATAGATAACTAATCACCTCATCTCAGAGATAGTATCTAGGACACATCAATGCGTGGCTCTTTAATTTTAGTGAAGTATACTGAGCTATGGCCTAAGTCCATCTGGCAATGGGCTCAGTGGGTCCATGGATCAACCTGAGGTTATTTATTCAATATCTGTGTGCTTAAAAGGATGTAGATACTTAGTAGCTGATGGAACTCCCCTATTGATTTGTTGACCTTTGGAATGACATCTATTAGAGTGGGAAAGGCCATGTGAAAGCCCCATAAACTAACTCCACCACTCAAGACAGTATATCTCAGTGATGGGCAATCTTTTGAGCTTGGTGTGTCAAAATTCGCCAAAAAACCGAGCATAACTCCGGTGGTGTGTCACTTTGAGAAAAACGGCCTAACCGGAAGTCCCAGAACTGATGCTCTGTGCCGGAGTTCTGTTGTTTTGGCCTCCAGACCTCTGACACAGAGTGTCTACACTACAGCAAATGTTTTATCCTTGGCGACTGCACCTGGCCGTGAAGGAGCTGGGGATGAAATGTCTTTCTTGGCATGCGGCCCCATACTTCTCTGGTATGCGGCCGCGTGTCATCGAAAATGGCTACGCGTATCAGTGCTGACACGTGTGTCATAGGTTCGCCATCACGGGTATATCTGAAGCATTCTAGGTAAAATGGTAGAGATCAGTACCACTTTCAAAAACTAGAGATTGCAGATATTGCATCTGCATCTGCCATCTGGCAAAAACCAGATGGACTGTGGGGATAATGGTACACTTCCAAAAGCTTACCAAAGTGCTAGCCCCAATACAGTTGCTGTTCCCGATGTGATATATTATTATACAGAACAGTGCTGTTTCCAGCACCTTACATGAGACTGTTGATCTGACAAGAGTGCTCCTTTCAATCCCAGTTAAGAAAGAGGGTCAGAAAACTTGCACATTCACTTGGAATGAACAAAAGTAGACAGTTATAGACTTGTACAAGGGATATATTGTCAAATTACATACAGTCATAGTGCCATTTAACGATGCAGATGCATTCTGAGAAATGGGTCTTTATGTGATTGCGTCATTGTGTGAACATCAGAAAGTGCACTATTCAAACCTAGATGGTATAGACACTACACAACTGTGTTATATGGTGAAGCCTAGCTATTGCTCTTAGGCTACAAACGTGTGCAGCACTGTAACTTTTTAACTTTATAAACGTTTTAAATTTTAAACTTTTTGAATCTTTTGTAATGACACTTAGCTTGAAACACAAACACATTGTACAGCTATACAGAGCAATTTTCTTTTTTTATATCCTCATTCTATAAGCGTTTATCTGTTTTAAAAAATTTGTTAATTTTTTTTTTTTATTTTTACACTTTTATGTCAAAAAACGAAGACACAAATACACACATGAGCTTAGGCACACAGGGTCCAATCATAAGTATCACTGTCTTCTATCTCCACATCTTGTCTCACTGGAAGGTCTTCATGGGCAATAACACAGCTACCTGTTGGTGTTCTTGAACTGCTTCATCTGGTGGAAGCCAGATGCCAGGTAAGATATTTGACTTCCCTCAGATGGCCATCCTGGGGAAGGCACAAGTATGTACTCGGTTCAATAGCCCTACCTGAGCACCCAGGTGACTTCCAGCATCAACTGCCTATTAGGGATTGATACATCTTGATATCTAGTCCAGCTGAACCTCCCGATGACTGCTGTCCCCATTGATATCTTACTAGAACCACGTGAGAAAAAATAAGAGCTGAAATTTTTCTGAATTGCCATTAAGTCATAAAGCAAATCAAAATGATTACATTCAGGTGCTAAGTGTATGAGTAAATTATTATGCAGCGATAATAACCAGGGCAGGTAAAGAAGAGATATAAACAGATGGAGAATTTCATCAGAGAAATGTAAGAATACGAAATAAGTAGAAATTCTAGAAATGAAAAATAGATAAGAACTGACGATTTATTTGAAGGGTTTTGATAACTGACTGGACATAGAAATGAGAGCATCAATGGACTTGAAGATGAGTAAATATATATATTTATTATATATCATTCCTTGGGTGTATACTATTTTATGCCATTCCACAGACTCAGAGTTCCCCTCAGGATTGAGTTCTAATAACCCAAAGTGGTAATTTGTTTGCTAATGTACCTTTTCTTGCTAACTGCCCTCTTTATCTCATATTTCTACCTCTGATTAAATTACACTTGAATCCTTGTCTTAGGACCTGCATCTGAGGAAACTCAAACCATACATGTGTGTTATTTTATATAAGGTGGTGGACAAAAATCCTAGGAAATCAGTTTATTATTAAACCATCTCTCACTTTTTAAAGTTAAAAAAATGGAATATTAGAGAGGTTAAAGAACTTGGCCAAGTTCATATAGCTAAGGAGGGATATATGAAAGAGACACTAGAGTGTGCACTAAGCCATATTACAGTAATTCTCATTGTGTAGCACTGTATATAACACTGTACAACGTATAGAGTGCTCCAAATACATATCATATCAGTATTTAAAACTAATGAGTAAGATGAGCAGAAACCATTCTTTTCAGATTAAAAAAAAGTCAGATGAAGACACTAATTTGAAAAGAAGTGACTTATCTAACCTAACAGATATCTACAGGCTATGCCAAGACTAGAGCTCGGTTTTCAAAGTTTTAATTTAATTCCATGTCTACTGTACCATATTATATAGGTCTATAATTAAATAAAAATTGTTATTCTGTACTCTTCAACACATGCTTAATCTTTTCTCAAATACTTGTGAACTTGAATCCCAATTACCTGAAATTCTTTTTTAAAATCTGAATTATTGAGAATGTAATCTTTGATTTTCTTTTTCTCAAGATTGTTAGAAAATTCTAAGTTGGAATTGCTTATGTATATTTACCTACTGTCAAATCCAACTAAGTCCAGTGGATGTATGAGTTAGAAACTGAGAACAGGCCCTGGCTGGTTGGCTCAGTGAATAGAGCATTAACCTGGAGTATGAATATCCTGGGTTTGATTCCCCATCAGGGCACACAGGAGAAGTGACCATCTGCTTCTCTTCCCTTTCGTCTACCCCTTCTCTCCTTCTTCCTGCAGCTCAGTTGGTCTAAGTGTCAGTCCCAGGTGCTGAGGATGGCCCAGTTGATTTAAGCAGCAGCCCCAGATGGGGGTTGCCAGATGGATTCCAGTTGGGACACATGCAGAAGTCTGTATGACTATCTTCCCTCTTCTCATTTTAAAAAAAGTGAGAACAGAGTAAATAATGTTAATCATATTAATAGACAATATGTGCATGATTAAGAGACTCTGGAGCCAGAGTATCTATATCATTGGATTGTTGTGAATATTAGAAAAGTTTAAATACGTGAAAACAACTAGAATATAGTATTGAATATTATATTCTGTTTTGTTTACAACTGGTTGGACTTTCCATTTCACAGAAATGGGGACAAGAGGCCAAGAAAGTATTTTAGTGACCAACTCTTAGCTACTATTTTGTCTGAACAATCTTGAGAGGATATTTTTTTCTGCCATATGATTTTTAAAGATGTCATAAAGAGTTATAGAGGAACTTGGTCAAAATTTAAATAGAATGTCAAATGCAAAGCCAGGAAAAATAGGACAACATTGGATGGAAAGATGGATGCAACCAATGGTGGAGAGCTATGTAAGATTCGTTAATGGGATTTTTTTTAAGTAAAAAGATCAGAAAAAGTGGTAATTAAGAGATGTATTCATAAACTTTGGGCAAAATGATACAAAGATGTTGATGGAAAATAACTTCCTAACATTACTGCTATCCAGCCTGGAATGTTCACAATTCTACAACTACTTAGAATGAATGGGGACAAGGAAGGGTGGCATGAATGAAAAGTCAAGGATTGCTGACGAGAGCATGGGGATTATTTTTATTTTGAGATTTCTAATGTCCTACAATGTGGTAAGTGTAATTCAAATAGTCAAGACCACAAAGTGTATTTAAAACAAACTAAGACTTAATGATAAGGTTAATTGACTTACTCTAAGGAAAGCCACACATTGAATTAATCTAATGTAAATAATCACAGAGTAATCAATCAATTTCTCACCCTGTCTCCAAGGGGGAATAATTAAATATTCACAAAAAGATATGGGTACTTCTTACTTAAGAAACAATTCTAATGTTACCCTAAGATCATAATCATTAAGCCATACAGTAATGAAAGAGGCAGTGGTAACATTTTTACAAGTGTTAATACAAAGTTCATGTACCAGAGAATTTATTAGTTCAGTTTTAATAAAAAAATTTACTTTCAAGAATGCCCAGTACCATTTTACATTGACAAAAGTGCTTACATAAATAAAACATTGCAAACTTGTGTTAAATTTTAAGCAAATTTGTTTAAATTTAATTATTGAGAGGTTTATTAGTATTATATTTGGCAAAGTTGAGAAAAAGACCTCAAAAGATTTAAAAGGAGCTTTAAAAGATCCTCAAATAGTATGGTAAATGTATGCACAAGTTTGGAAGTTAGAAATTTGTTTTTTTAAAATCATTTGACAAGTTAATTGTTTGGTCTCAATAAGATATCATGGGTAACCACTTAATATAACTGTGAAGTTTAATAAGCATGTATTGAAAACATGAATGTAAAATATTGATTTTGACAGGCACTGATTAGCAAAGTCAGTCCATGGAGGATTGCAGGAGAAAAAAAGAAACCCAACGAGTGTAACCTACTCTCTTTGGAAAGTTATTTCTGCCATATATAATCTAATGCTGTGTTTGGTAGATCTTATTCATAGCTCTTTCATACATAGAGAGCAGGCTGACAGCTGGGGGGGGGGTGTCGGGTGAGGGTGGTGGAGGGATAGAGCAAAAAAAGAGGGGAAAAGAGTGATCTTTTAAAAAACAAACATTGTATTTTAAAATGATCATACTTAGAAGATAAAAATCCACATAGATTCTGAAAATAAAGTGGACAAGAACTGGAGGGTGGCATCAGTGAAAAAGTAAAGGATAACTCATTAAATTGTGGACAATTATTTAGAATTTTCTAACGTGCTATATTGAGGTATGTGGAAGATAGATTCTCCGGGAGCAGCTTTCAAAGTATGTACGTATCTATGGTCTTATGGGAGCACATGCACAGGCGTTGCTGAGAACCAGCTCAGGTGACTTCAGGGTGTCCCATCTGCGACTGGAGCGAGGCAGATGGAGAATTAAGATGGCATCCCTGTGCAGGTTTGTTCCCTGAGAGCTCCTCCCAGGGCCCTGGAAGCATGGCCCTCAGGCCAAAGCAACCTCCCCACCACTTCCCCGGGCCAATAAACTTGCCTCTTTCATGGAATGACACAGAAAGGGTGTGTGTCTCAGTCTGTGGTCTATACAGTGTGGGGGAGGGAGGTGTCAGCCTGCCAAGAACTATGTCATCTGATTGTCCCCATGGGGCCCAGGGATGCACCCGTGCTGGCCACAAGAACCAGGTGACCAAGAGGCATCGTCTGGATGGCAGCCAAAGAAATGGGGGCATTGGATGCATGTTAAAGCTCCCCTCTGGTGGATGCCAGCACTCTGGAGTGAGGCAGGGGCAGTGAGGGGAATGGCACCCATAGACCTGTCCCTGAGAACATCAGGCAGCCACCAAATGTGTGTCACATCAGGTGCCTGCCCCTCAGGCCCACACCAAGTCTGGGCACCCCGCCATCAGCTGCTTGGGGGCTGGTCCTCGAGGCTAGTGGGTCCAGAGCCAGCCCTTTAAGAGCCCAGAGTTTTAGAGCCTGGTGGGTCTTGTGTCCTGAGCCTTGTTGGTTTTACAAGCTAGCTGTGTGGGAGCTCATCTCCCAGGTCAGGTCTTAAAAACTGGGGGTGCCTGATGTGGGATTCACACCCTTCCCTCCTTAGTGAGAAGCTCCAGGTTTCGAGTTTTCTCCCCGCTGAGGTTATGTGGGGTGCAGTGATAGTGGTGATGGGAATTATGGCGAGATTGTGTCCCAGCCTTTCCTTCCCACTTTGAGGTGGACTTTCTCTTGTTTGGTGGACTTCAGATGTGGTTCAGACAGTTTTAGAGTTTTTTGAGGTGGTTGTTTTTTTAGAGGAAGTTATTTTCCATGTAGCTAGAGATCTGGCGTGTCTGTGAAAGGAGGCGAGCTTAGAACTTCCTACGTCACCATCTTGAACTGGAAGCTCATCAATCTCTTAACTGAAGCCAGTCTACCTGAAAATTGAGCATATTTTGGTGAAAATTAATCTTTGTTTGTTGTGAATCTGTGACAAAAGGGTCTTTATCTGAAGCAAACAGGCGATGGGAAAAACTGTGACAATTTGTAAGAAAAAGTTCATTATCTTATGGGTTCCCTGTCCTAACTTTCTTCTTGACCAGAACTCTTAAAAAATAATTGTTTTATTAAGAGAGTCTATCCCTGAATCTTTACTTTGAGATATAAGTTTCATAAGTAAAATCAATAAGCTGATGAGAGCATGGCTACACACAGAGCATATTTTTACAAATTTTTAAAACTTCCTCCTGTGGGAATTATTTATGATGTATTGTTATCTCTTAGCCTCCAATTTGAAGGTTCAAGAAAGGAAAGAACAAATTTTGCAAGTGGTAGGGAGAGAAAGCATTCCACTGAACATTTGTTATAACAAAGCCCAGCATCTATCAACATGGTTCTCATCTCTTGGCTTTAAGGAATCATGATGATAAACATGACATTAAAAGCCAAGCATTAATAATATATAGAGTGCCTTGAAATTATACAATATCAGTTATAATCTTTCAGCAGTTGGCATACAAGATGGGAGCAACCAGAGCCATGCTAGTGCCTGAGGAGGAGGCTATGGAGCCATCTTCAGTGCCCCGGCCAACTTTGCTCCAATGGAGCCTTGGCTGCAGGAGGGGAAGAGAGAAATAGAGAGAAAGGAGGAAGGGTGGAGAAGCAGATGGGTATTTCTCCTGTGTGCCTTGACTGGGAATCGAGCCTGAGACACACACACGCCGGGCCAACACTCTACCACTGAGCCAACCGGCCAGGGCCTATGACTGCTTGTCTTAACACAACTTTTTATCTGTTGCCATATTTCTCAAACCTTATGCTGTGTGCAGCTGGGCTTCCCTTCCCTATTGCTAGGTTCCTATTATTTCTATTTCTGCCATTGGTTTTAACCCTGTCCAATAGGTTGGATATATTTTCTCAGTAATGATTCTTCAGATTCCTCTACAACATTTTATCTTTTGGATCAATATAAATTCTCAAGACAAGAGAATGAGAATCTTAAAAATGACCTTGATTTAGGCATCTAGTACATGCAAATATACAACCAAAACTTGTTTTCTTATAATCAAAGCTTGAACTGTTTGGTGACTGTAGTGGACAGTACGCATCTGCAATCTTTTCTGGTAATAAAACTTTTATTTCTTGTTGAAAACTCTTAGTGTGTGAATAAGTGAGCATAGCTCTCCCCTTTATGATTAGTGAAGAACAGGGAATGTAGCATAGGCCAGATAAATTAGACTAACATTTCTCACTGACTGTTTGGATTGTTCATTGATGAGCATGTGATCTATTCAGGCTAATCAAAGCCTCTAGGATTTTTCACCCAGATATATTAAGGATGGCTCTAAAAAACAAATGAAACAAATTACAAACAAAACAAAAACAATAGTCCCCAAACAAAAACATATGGCCGAAGAGGTATTATCATATTTCTAGCCATCCTTGAAAACCCAGGGCCTGTTACATTTACTTACTTTCTGGTCCTGTGAATTAACGCATAAATTCCTTTTCTTCCTAAGCTTGAGTGAGTCTTCCAGTGCAGGCAATCTAAGGAGTCAAAGTTGACATTGTAAACACAAATTAAACAGTTTACAATGTTATTTTTCTCTCTGACACCAGAGAGTTGTCTTGCTTCTGATAAAGGAATATTATAGGAGACATGAATTAATAACTGATTGGCTAAGACAAACCAATCTACATAGCAAGAAGGTGTTTAAAAAATATTTTTTCAAAACATTTGAATTATAAAAAAATGTATTTCTATATTTATTATTCTAGTGACTTATTACAAAGTTTGGGAAATAATTAATTTAGTGGGGTCAACCAGGAGAGTCAGAATTGTTCTAGAAGTACATATTCACACTTGAATGGGAAAGGAGGTAGAGACGTACTAAGAAGAAAGAATATGGAACCTGTATGAATAAGAAATTCCAGTATGTTAAGTAGAAAAAAGAGCCATTTTTATTGGCTCTTAGGATTTTCAGTGTTCTCTATATGCACCACACAAACAACATACCTTACCTTTATTCCTTGCAAGAAGTCTGCAAGTGTTAATACCTCTCTCATAAAAAGGGAAACTGAGGCTTAGAAAGTTGAAGGCCACAGCGTTAAGGCATAGAGATAGAGTTGAACTCATACCTTTTATTTTTCTTTATCATTTTTCAAAAATTTTTATTAACTTTATTGAGGTGACGTTCATTATAACATTGTATGTTTCAGCTACACTTTATGCTGCAACATATGTGTATTATATCGTGTGCTTACCACATGGAGTCTCCATTCATCACCACGTATTTGATCCCCTTTACCCAGTTTGTCCTCCCTTTCTCCTCCCCTCTGTAATCACCATTCTGTTGTCTGTATATATAAGGTTTTTTTTAATGTTTGTTTTGTTTGTTCAATTGTTACTTTTTGTTTTACATCCCACATATGAGTGAAATCATACAGTTCTTGTCCTTTTCTGTCTGATTTATTTCACTTAGAGTAGCCCTCTTAAGATCCGACCATGTTGTTGCAAATGGCAATATTTCATCATTTTGTGGCTGAATAGCATTCCATTGTATATCTGTACCACATCTTCTTTATCCAGTCATCCATCAGAGGACAGTAAGGTTGTTTCCATGTGTTGGCGATTGTGATTAATGGCACGATGAACATAGTGGTACATATATCTTTATGAATAAATGTTTTCAAGTTTTGGGGGTAGTTAGCCAGAAAAGGCATTCTGGGTCATATGGTAGTTCTATTCTTAATTTTATGTGGAACCTTCATACTGTTTTCCATAGTGGCTGTTCCAGTTAGCATTCCCATGTCACGGTGTACAAGGATTCCCTTTTCTTCACATCCTCTCCTACACATTATTTCTTGTCTAATTGATAATAGCTGTTGTAACAAGTGTGAGGTAGTAGTATCTCAAGTGCTTTTGATTTGCATTTTCTTTATAACTAGTGATGTTGAGCATCTTTTCATGTATCTGTTGGCCATCTCTATGTGTTCCTTGGAAAAGTGTCTATTTAGGTCCTCTGCTCATTTTTAAAATACGATTATTGGTATTTTGTTGTGTTGCATAAGTTCTTTATACATTTTGGGTATTAGCCCCTTATCAGAGGTATTGTTTACAAATGTCTTCTTTCTTTTGCCTTTGAATTCACATCTTTTGAATGAAAGAAAAAACAGTGTTTTTATTTTTCCAACTATACAAATTTAGCTATCTGGATACAGGGTCACCAAAAAGTTACATTGAATTCATCAGGTTCTGTCAGAAAATACCAAAATGTGCAGAAAAATTATTGAAATGATAATTTAATTTCTGGATATATTCTTAGATTAAAAGACTATATCCACTGAAAGGTTATCAGCATAGAGTCACAGTTTGGGGAATGACTATGGTGCCAGTCTCCCTGGGTTCAAATTATGACTCCAGCATTTGTTGGCTTTAACATCTTGGACAAGCCATTTAACCTCTCTGTGTCTCAGTTTTCTTTCTTTAAAATGGGGCTACTAATAATATATACCTACCAGAGTTGTTATGAAAATAAAATGTTAATGTTTGTTAAGTTCTTAGAACAGTGGACACATAGTATGTACCACGTAGTGTTTATTAAATTAAATAAGAGACAGAAAACCTAAGTGTCATAGTTTAATGTTAGTTTTGTGTATTTTAGAAATGGTTCCTCTAAGTTAGAGTTCCTGGAGTTTGACACTTTTTATTTTGGGCTGGGTCATACTATGATGTGGGGCTGTCCTGTCTATTGTAGGGTGTTCAGCAGCACCCTTGGCCTATACCCACTAGATGTCAGTAGCACCCCCCATTGTGACAACTAAAATCGTCTCCAGACATTGACAAGTTTCCCAGTGGGGCTGAGGGGGTGTAAAAAAATTGTCCCCGTCGAGAACTATTGTTCTAGATATAAGAATGAATAACCTAGAAATCTTGGATTTACGTACCATTATTAATAATTACAAAGTTATAAAGTGAAGTCTATTGCTACTTGTCACTACGACTACAGACATTTCAAACTCACACTCAGAAATTTGTTAGTAAAGTTCTTGGGAGAATGAGGTGTTGTCACTAGCTTTCTATAGAGTTTAGTCAACTTCATCACCCTTTTATAAATGTCATAATTCTCTATTCAGTATTCTCCGGTCTTTTCCTGTCTTTGGATACGTATTTCCCCTCTCTGTCCTTCTCTGTATAGCAACGCTGCATGTCTACCAGCAGGTGGTATCCATGAATAATTTGCTCTACATCTTTACTTCGCAGGCATCTTGAGATTATTTCTCCCACACTGCTGTGCGGAGGCTTAGATGCTAAGCATTCTATAGGGATGTTTTTTTCCTACATCTTTCCCCTAACTTGAAGGGAGAAAAGAAAGTTTGAAATAGAATATTTCTCTTTTGTTCTGAGGGCTGCTTGCTGCACATTATTTATAGCAGCAGCTGTTATGTATACATCTACTACATGAGTAGGAAGGCATTACTTGTAAGCAGACTATTAGAGGTATTTGCTTTGCTGGACATTTAGAAATCTGCTACAGTACTTTGAGAATCCAGATTATGTTATTTCACTCTCCTTAGCTGACCACAATTACGGCATTCCATAAGTCCTATCTGTTATGATTGGGATTGGTTTAAGAGTAATGCCTTTACCTATTGCATTTTAAATGTCCACAAAAGCACACTGTCTCCTCTGTTTATATATCACAGGCATACTCTTGATGCATTTTAATTCTAGTAATGATCATAATCATATGGAAGTAAACCAACATTTTCATATGACACATGGTATTTAATTGTATCCATTCATTATAATAGATTTCAAATTTCAGGAATATGTATATTAGATAATATTATGATTTATGTTATATACATTTTAGTATATTACAATCTCATCTCATCTCATGCAATTGTCAATCTACCAAATTCTCCTCCTCTGAATTTTACTTTCTGATTATTAATTAGTCACAGGGACAGCTGTATCATTATTGTATTGTCAAAATAGATCAGATCGGCTCACAGGAAAATGGGTAAAAGGAATCTTTAGAAATAATGTAGTCATCTGAGTCCAAATGGCAAAATTAAAAGCAAAAATTTTCTAGGAAGTAAAGTGAATAATAACCAAAGGAAAGATGAAGGGTAGGATTCTAAATTGATTTAATTCATCTGACACACTGCAAGGATTTTCCTGTTTCACTTCCCCGGGGCTACTCTCCACTGGTGATAAAATCAGGTTAAGCCAATCATTTCCTCCAGTTCCACAATCTTTATCTGGCCTTGTATCCCAACCAATATTAGAGTGATTGGTATTGATCTTGAAGAGAATTGAAATGATTGGTTCAACTGTGCCTTGGTTTGATCAGTTGTTAGGTATAGATCCATTGTCAGAGTTGTGTTCCTCATGAAATTGTAATCGAACAAATTATCCCTGATAGAACTGTGACAACTTAGTAATAATTATCCTCACTTAGTAAAATAAAATAAGACTTTGTGCACTAATGTGTGCCAGGTAATTTTATACATATTTCCATTTAAAAAGTCATTTCTAGCAGAAGTTTGGAAAATATATTTGTATAATGTTTCAAGATATTTTTATATTATCAATAATTTTATTTATCTTTCTATTTCTTCTTCATCATCATCCTTTTCTCTGGTTTGTCAGTTGTAACATTTTGTCATATTCTTTTTTTTTAATAAACTATTCCTGAATATTCCTACATGTACCATCCTGGTCTCATTTCTATCTATTCTTCTCCAGAATTTTGTGTTACTCTTCTAATGTTAGTTTTTTACTTCACATGTTGTTCTGCCAGTTTTGTAATAAATCATCTCATACCCAGTGTTTCCTCTAATGACTTTTTTTTAATTCAAATGAAATGTTCTGAGATTCAATCATATTGATGCAATTCTTAATAGATGCTTACTTTAGTTGCATCCAAAACTATTGATGTATGTGCTTTAATTATTGATGGTTAAAAATATATTCTAATTTCTTTTGTGATTTCTTCTTTGACCCATGAGTTGTTTAATTTCCAGATATCTGAGAATGTTCTAGAGTTATTATTTTGGTGATTTGTAGTTTAATTCCATTTTGGTCAGGGAATGTATTGTGTTAAATTTTCATCTTTTCAAATATTTTTAAAACTTAAAAGAATTTGCATCTTCAGTTGTTGGGTGTAGTGCTCTATCATTGGCAAAAGGTTAATGTGGTTATTTTTTCAGATTTATTGGGATATAATAGGCATATCATATTGAACTACTTAAACTGTACAATGTGATAATTTGATATTTGTTTATATTACCAAATGATTACCACTATAAGGCTTGTTAACATATCTATCATCTTACATAGTTATCATTTAAGTTAATGAAGTTACTAGTGTCATTTGATCTTCTATGTCTCACTTATATATATTTATATCTTTACCACTTTACGTTTTTAAAATCTCTTTCTATGGATTCAAGTTGCCCTATATAGTATCTTCCTTAGTATTTCTTATAGTGCAGGTCTATGAGGTATAAATTCTATAAGTTTTTGTTTATATGAAAATTTATTCATCCCATTTTCATTTTTGGAGTTTATGTTCACTAAATATAGAATTCTTGGTTGACAACATGTTTTCTTTAACTCATGAATATGTCATTTCAATGTCTTCTGGCTTGAAGAGTTTCTAAATCACCTTTTATTTAATCATTGTTATTCTATATGTAATGTGTCATTTTTCTCTGGCTGTTTTCAAGTTTCTCTTTTTTTTTGGCTTTCATCAGTATGATGAAGTCTAGATGAGTATCATATGTCTAGAAGGGATTTTATTTTTATCTTTTAATCTTTCTTGCAATTGGTTGAGATTCTTGGATCTTATACTCAGTCAAGAAAATCATCAAACTCAGATATGGCTTCAGATTACTTTTGCTTTCAAGAATGAATTTCTTGTGGTCTCTGTTAGCATTTCCTATATAACCCCAAGATTTATCCCATTATGCATAATGTAGTTGTTAGCAATGATTTGGTTAGTTTATACTCTGAATTTTAGTTTTGCTTCCTTTTGGTTCTAGACTGACATGATTTCCCCTTTATACTTGCAGCTTCTTTCCCGGAGCTGAATTCTGATTTGTGGAACTTTTAATTGGTAAAGTTGTGCTTTCTCTTTTTCTATTGCCATTTTCTTATTTCTCTTTTTTTGGATCACCTACTAACTAATAACAGATTTTTTTTTTACACATTACATATTTCCTAATTTTCTTATATTTTCCATTCCTAATTCAATATCTAGCTTTTAATTTAATAACTCTTAAAACTTTAGCTGTATCTATTTGTGCTTTAACGTTTTATGTTTTAAACTTAGTTATATTTTTCTGTCTTTCAGTTTCAAATTTTTATATTATATCTTTAATTTACATATTTATTTTTGTCATCTTGATTCAATAGTTAAAATGTCTGATAGTTTTGGAGGGAGGGTCTCACCCCTGTTTTTGTGACAATTGACTCATCTTTATTCAGGGCCCTCAGTTCCAACTTTCTTCTTTGCATGATGGAAGCACCTTGTTTCTTCCTGGACTTGGAGTTACAAACCTGTTGGGTACAAAACACAGCATTGGGCCTTTCTATAAAAGAATCTGAGTGCTCTTTAAAGAGATGCAATGCAGGACTTGTTTCCTTACTTGAGTGACAGTAGAGTTCTGGATAAATAAATAATTCATGTTTTCAATTTTATTATTGTTGGTTAACAGGTGGTTTAGGTCAAAACTAAATTAAATAGTCATATGTATCTGATTATAACTTTTAATCAGAGTTAAACAGAAGCAAATGACTATCTCATTTATATAGCTAGTGCTCGACTTATGACCACGATTGGTTCTGACAGATCAGTAGTAACACAATTTGGTCATAAGTTGAGTAGGCTATATGTACAGTACTGTGAAATGATGTTATAAAAATCTTTAAGTCATATTTTATCATAATTTTCTTTTATTATTGTTATATATCATAATTTTCTTTGTTCATTTTATACCATTTGTATCATCTCTACATCATTTTGTTTCTTATTTTTACATTCATCAGGTTTAAGTAAAACACTGCATTACCAGCATAACTGGTTTAATATTTGCAAAACATACAAAATTACAAAATACAATCGTGGCTAGCGAATGTGGTCATAAAGTCGAATGGTCGTAAGTTGCATAGGTCATAAGTCGATCAATACCTGTAGTCAGAACAACAGAAAGGAAATTAGTTCCTCATATAAAATTTTAGGAAATGAAGCCAAGTAATTATTGTAGAAATAGAGGTGAAGTGTCAGTCCTTGTATTTTCCAATATTTCTTTTCCTACATAATTATTCTGACCTAGAATGCTCAATGAGCTATGAACACAATTTTTCTTGGAGGAAACAAGCTTTAAGTTGTTTGTGGTTTGTTTCTGGTTCCCATTCTTGGAAAAGAAAATGTGTTAATTTGTATTTTCAAATTTTCGATCAAACTTATATGAGTCCCTGGGCTATGAATGAGATAGATAGGTTCTGTAGGTTTGAAAATGTTTAAGTATTTATATGCACAGAAAGGTAAAAATAAATACTATGTTAAGAGAAACATCTGTCTAAGATGCATTGAATAGGTAAATATACCTGTTTCAATTTACATACAAATTCAGCTTAAGAGAAAACCCAAAGAACCTATCTTATTCATAACCCAGGGACTGACTGTATACAAATTACTTTCAGTATAGATTTTATATTCTTTATAATTTGTCCTCTTTTCTATAATTCACATCAAAATTTTCCCTTATCTTGGTCAATAAATCACAAATAAAATTTTATATGTCTTTTTTTAAAAAAGACATGCACTGCAAAAAACATTTTTAATCATGGTATATTACTTGAATTTAATGGATTGGATAAAATGATATACTTAGATTCAAGAACATAGGTCCTATTTTTTATTATATTACTTGTTAAATTTCAATATGTAAACTTCTCTGAGTTACAGTTTCCTCATTGTAAAATGAGAAAGACCAAGAAAGAAAATCATCAGAGTCCCTACTAATTTTGATATTTTTATGTTAGCAATTCACACAGACTTACTAAGTATAAATCACTTTAGACAATTCTCAAATCCATTCTAGGCTCCACACACTCTCTAATTCTTTATCAGGACCCCAGATATCCAAAATGTTCATATTCCTATTCTGAGCTATAGGCCACCTAGATAAATAACTTTCAAATTATATATTTCAGATTTCTGAGAACCTGTAGAGTCATTGTAAGTCTTTAAATGTATACAATATTTTCTGTGGACTGAATGTGGTTCATATGAATGTACTTTAATTTCTCAAATATAAAGAGATGCTCCTATGATTAGCAATATTAAAATAATAAATTTAAATGTTCATCAAATTAAAGGAAGATGCCTTAATGATTAAAAAGATTGTTTACAGTGTGTTTTTTTCAAAGAGATCTATGTAATATTTAATTTGTGATTTATTGACTAAAGTGGTTTTTTTCCCCTCATTCTGAGTTTTCTAAGTAAAACTCTCATAGAGAGATATTTGGAGATTTCTGTTTTTGATAAAGTTTGAAAATGCTGATTTTACACTACTTTATCTATATTTTTAATATTTTATGGGTTGTCTCTAAAAATAAATCCAGATTTCCATTTTTGGTAAGCTCCCTACAAAATTACTATAGGAAAAAATAAGGAATAACATTTTGCTCTCCACTCTATGCCTCATAACACTTTATATATATATATATCTTAATTTTTTCACTATTGACATTGCATATTAATTGATTATGTCCATCTTCCTACTGCATTCTGGATTACTTTAGGATTGTAATAGTTGCTTGTTTCCCATTGACTTCTCCCATGGTGCCTACCATGTCATGCTGCATAGATAAATGTTTAATAAAAATTTTTTGTATTGATTTGAATGATTCTATGATTCTACCAGTAGTTTGGGAAGCTGCCAATAGATTAGAAAGAGAAGTTTCTGTTATTGAAGGAGTGGAAGTGACCAATGAATAATACTCCTTATTAGAATATCATTCAATAAAGATAAGTATTCTAGGATATCTCAAAGACCATCTTGATATTGAGAAGTCAAAAGACTCTGTATAGATTCACTGCATTTTGACTTAAAAGCAGTGAGTTAATAAATTGGTGTTGTTTTAAGACATTCAGTTTGTGGTAACTTGTTCCTTGGCAATAGGAAATGAATACAGAGGACATTACAATTATTGGAGTGAGAGATAGTAGCAGCTCGGACTATAGTGATGGCAGTGCTGATAGAGAAAAAAATAGGCAGAGATAAGAGATATTAAGAAGCTAAAATTGATATGACTTAGTGCCAGATTGGAGGACAAAGAAGATGAATTAGTTAAAGAAGGTGTCTGGTTTGTCACCATTCATGGTTTGTCACACATTAGAAGACAGCAACATGTAGATTTATGAGATGATTGTGGAAGGTGGAGAACAAGAATTTCGCTTTACATGTGTAGAGTTTGATACACCTTTGAAGTAATTAACATGAGATGCCAAGTAGGCAGTTGGATATGAGTCATTGGTATATTGGTGATTAAGTCATGGGCATGGATTATATCACCTATGAAGAGATCACATGAGAAGAGGATGGAACTTCAAGAATCTTAACATTTAATGGCAAAATGGGAGACAGAGAGTCACTCTCTGTGGAAGTAAAAGAAGTATTGTGTCATGAAGCTTAGAAAATAAGTATTTCAAGGAAAAGAGCATAGACAGTGTGACAAATGCTCCTAATATATTAAGAAAGAAATATTTCTTTTGGGGTTTAGTTAAATGAAGCTATTGGTTACCTTAAAAAGAGCTTTTAACATGAAGTGATGGAGGCATGAACCAGACTGTAGTATGATGAAAACTGAAGGTGAGGAGAAGAAAACACTAGGTATAGAAAACTCAAGAAGTTGGTTTGTGAAGAGAAGATTAGGCAGTGGCTGGAGATGTTTGTTTTATTTATTTATTATAGGAAACACTTTACATATTTAAAAGCCAGCTAAAAGGATCAGTTGAAAGGAGTTGTTAAGTATACAAGAGAGAAGGAGGAATAGGTAACATAGTTTCTTAAGAAGGTGGAGGAGATGACATCTAAAGTACATATGGGAGCTAAGATCCTTTAGTGCGACAGGAATAAAAGGATATTGATAGGTTTGCATATTAGGAAAAAGGAAATTAATGGAGTTCAAACCTGATGACTTCTCTTTTCTCCAAAACAATGAAGCATTGTCATGTGTTGAGAATGTGTGGAGGACAAGAATCTTAGAAGTGTGAGGAGGGCTGGATAAAGTCTAAATTGTCATTGTGATAAAAGGGACTCAAATGAACAGACTCACCCAGCTAGTTTATGAGGAAGTGTAAATGTCCTAACATTAATGGAGATTTTTCTTTCATCTTTCCGGCAGCTGTCACCTTTTACCTCCTCTATCTCTGAGGTAAAATTAATCTATATCTTCTTCCCTTGAAACATGGTGGTAGGTTTTTCATACTATGATAGAGATAATTTCACTGTATTATAAACATCTGTTAACATGTTTTTGCCTATAAGCTTTGAACTGCACAAGTCCATTTCCAGTGTTGTTATTTTATCTTTATTTTCCAAAAGTTTATTAAATAATAAAAATAAACTGTTATTATTAGGACCTGACAAAAATAGTAATTTTTAAGAATAAAAGTTACTCTTTGTCAAACACTAACAATTGTCACTTCACTCTCTTTGCTAAGTACATTTTCCTTTTTCTTTTTTAACGGACAGAAAGAGAGAGAGAGAGATAGAAAGGGACAGACAGAAAGGAATGGAGAGAGGTGAGAAGCATCAATCATTTTTTTGTTGCCATTGCGACACCTTAGTTGTTCATTGATTGCTTTCTCACATGTGCCTTGACCGCGGACCTTCAGCAGACCAAGCCAGCGACCTTGGGTGCAAGCTGGCAAGCTTTTGCTCAAGCCGGATGGACCCGTGCTCAAGCTGGCGAGCTCGGGGTCTGGAACCTGGGTGTTCCGCATCCCAGTCCGACGCTCTATCCACTGCGCCACCTCCTGGTCAGGTGAGTACATTTTCATTTACTTATTTAAAATTTAATTTGTCCTTACAGCTATCTGTATTTGTCTATTTTATAGATCAGGAAAGTAAAGCTTAGAGAGACAGTGACTCCATGGTGATACTGTTACAAACTAGAAAACTCTTTGAAGTCCAGATCTTCTCAATTCTTTTAAAATTTATTTATTTTAAAGAGAAGAGAGAGAGAGAGAGAGAGTCAAAGAGAGAGAAAGGGGAAGGGGAGGAGCAGGAAGCATCAACTCCCCTATGTGCCTTGACCAGGCAAGCACAGAGTTTCAAACTGATGACCTAAGCTTTCCAGGTCTATACTTTATCCACTGCACCACCACAGGTCAGGCCACGTAATGTATATCTTATGGGTCATTTTCTTTCTTTTTTTTTTTTTTTTCATTTTCTTTCTTGATAACAAAGAGAACACAACATGAAAAAATGAGAAGAAAACTCTGCTCCTTATAGGAGCAGAAAAATTAGCTATAGTGATGTTTAATAACCTGTAATTATAACTTTTCCCATAATAGTTACAGTGTCTAATACCATAAATTAGCATTCTCTAATTTAGAAAAGTTTATCCCGAAAATCTATTTATCCATCATTATATATCTAAAATCACTTTTATCTGTTGGAAAGTTTTAAAATTTTTTAAGTTAATATTTAGAATATTTATATTTAAGTTGAGATATATCACATAAAATCAGATCACAATGTCTTGAAATTCATGCTATAGCTGTTTATCTATACATTTTTGAATTAAATAGTATTTACTTAAAGGCATATTTTATATATATTCCACTTAACAATTAAGAATTTTAGTTTAGTTTAAATTCTGTTCTTTGGAGAAAAATATCAGCAACAAATAAATTAAAAATTATTTCATCTATTTTAGTTAGGAATTGAATATATATTAAAATGTAGATTCAAGTATAATTGTAGTTGAACTGTGAAAATATGTGAAAAGTATTTTATAGTATAATTATTTGATATGTATGGGTTTTATATGTCTCCTATATTGTTTATGATTGATGAGATGTATTTGGAAGCAAGTAACAGAAAATCAGTTCAAATTACTCACATAACTACAAGACAAGTAAAATGCAATTATGTATTAGTCCAGGGACAATGACTTCATTTTTTGCAAATCTGCTTTTGTTAGGAGTTTATATATGTATTTGCTTACAATAAATACAACCATGTTAATGGCTCTATTTGATGAGATTTGACAACCGTGTTCAACCACAACCCTAATCAATTTAGAACATTCTGTTTACTTCCCAAAGTTTTCTGTGGCTTATGCAATCAACTCCTCTCCCCATCTCTGGCCTTAGGTAGCCACTGATTTTGTTTCTAACATTCTAGACTACTTTGCCTGTTGTCAAATTTTATAAATTATCAGTCATGGCTGGCTTCTTTTGCTCAGCATAATTCTTTTGAGATTTAGTTTGTTTTATGTATTAGTGTTCTATCTATCCAAGTTGATGCTTTTGAACTCCAGAATGGCATTACATTGTAAAATATACCACAATTTTTATTTTAAAAAATATATTTATTAAAATTTTAAATTTATTGTGTTAACATGGATTCAAGTGTCCCACTCTATATAAATACCTTCAACTCCCAGCAACGTGCCTCCCATTATACCGCTTTTTGCTCCCTCACCTCCCTCCTCCCTTTCCCTCTGGGACCTGCTGCCCTTTTATCTGTATCTATGTGTTATGAAAATATACCGCAATTTTAAAATTTATTCACCTGTGGAAAAGGGTTACTCCAGTAGGCCTGATTTGCTCTAACCTTCCATGTTTTCAAGAAGTGCCTATTTTCATCTAGCTCATAGAATGCTCTAATGGGTAAGAGTGCTTTGCATGCTTAGGGCCTTGAGCCATAATATGACCGTTTATATACATAATTTATACAAATAATGATTTGTGTTGAACACCTGATATATCTCTTTTTGGAATTAGAAATAATAATTACACTCCACTGCAAATCTACCAAATGCCACTGAATTATACATTTTAAAATTATTGATTTTGTGTTGCATGAATTTTATCTCAATAAGAAAAAACAATAGCAATTTTCAAAGTGGGCAAAGAAGTTGAATAGACATTTTTCCAAAAATCCATATAACTGGCTATTAAGGATATGAAAATAAAATTCAACATCAGTAGTCATTAGAGAAATGCAAGTCAAAATTATGATGTTGTACCACTTAACACCCAGGAGAATAGTTCTAAACAGAAATACAGATAAGGACAAATGTTGACAAGTGTGTAAACTATTTGAAATTCTCACATATTGCTGGTGGGAATGAAAAATGGTGCAGTTGCTGTGGATATCAGTTTAGCAGTTCCTCAAAAAGTGAAAAATAGATTTACCATGTAGTCCAGCAATTCTGCTCCTAGATGTATACCCAAGAGAAATAAAAACCTATGTCCACTTGTACACAATGTTCATAGTAGCATGATTCATAATAATCAAAAAGTGGGAACAGCACAAATATTTGTCAACTGATGAATGGATAAATATAACTTTGGATATCTAGTCAGTGGAATATTATTATATAATAAAAATAAAGAACTGATACATATCATAACAAAGATAAAATTTTAAAGCAATATTCTCAGTAAAAAAAAGTCACAAAAGACTATGGGTTGTATATTTACATTTATATAAAATGTCCAGGTTAGTAAAATTTGTAAAGTATATTAGTGGTTTCTTAGAGCTGGTGGAGGGGGTAGGGGGGTTGCAGAGGAGTGGATCTTTACTGTTAATGAGCATGGAATTTCTTTTAGAGAGGACAAAATATTTTAAAATAGGTTGAAATGATCATTCAACCCTGTGAATATAATAAAAATGTTAAATTTTGCATTTTAACTGGGTGAGCTGTATGGTAAGTGAACTGTAAATCAGAGCTGTTTAAAAAGCAATCACAGTGGTGGCTGGTTTCTTTCAGTTGAGTTATAAACCAATTGGTGACTAAGTCATGAATATATTCATTATATAAATGATGAATATCTCCCTTCATACACATCCAATACAATTGTCACTCTTTTGAAAACAAAATCTAAATAGTCTTTACCTAGACTGAACAAATAGAAATGGAAATACTGCACTATTTTATTTAACATCATAAAGACCTACAGAAACTTTTGGAAATCATTCTAAAAATGATAAAGAATTTACTCCACAAGTTACAGAAAGTTTCTTCTGAGAGTCAATATTGAATTGAACATATAAAATAATTTTTAGTGTAATATAATTGTTAAAATCTCTAACATTACCAGTGGTGAAACCGGAACAGAGTAAACCATGGCCATTAGCTGTTTGATATAACTTCTCCAACACTTGTCTTCCTTGTGTGTCGTAATTCTACTTCAGACAATTGTGAAAATTAAATTAGGTAATGCATATAAGTCCACAGGCAATGCATGATATTATGACAACCACAATTATTATTACTTTTTTGTATGTCTGTATTTATATTGTTATTTTGGTGACCATGTCTAGAATTGACAGTGTCTGACGTTACAAGACTAGCGAGTACTCTACACTCAATGGAATGAATTTCAAAGGGTCAGATACTTTCCTTTCTACTTTCAAAATTTGTAGTTTGGTCAAAAACTAAGGAGGTCTGAGAGGGAATAACAAAGTATTCTATATAATGCTCCTGAGGTCTTCGTGGTCATATGCTGTGAGAGTTGCATTTTACCACTGAAATCTTGGAGCTCCACTTTATTTTCAGTCTTAAGTTCTCCATTTATGAATAAAAGAATTGGATGTCATGCTCCATACTATGATGAGAAGATAAAAACCCCCAATTCTGTGGCAGCCAGTTCTGAGGATGCACAGAAGACGTCACAGATTAAGCAGCGAGGTGCTATTGGGAGATTCAGAAGCTATCTGGTTTTCTTGTAATATCCTTGTAATTGTATGCACTGCCCACAATCCTGAGCAAATCCATTTTCCCTCACTTCTGCAAAATGGATTCCTCTCTGCTACGTGACACTCTCACACCTAAGCTACTTCTCAATTACTCTTCAGGAGGAAGTGATTCCTAGAGTAAAAATGAACAAAGGAATCTATTTAACTTGATAAACTTTTATGTTTTTACATAAAACTACATAAGAGATTGGATTTTCCTTCTGGTTAATATCCAGTTACCTGGGAATGAAAAAGAAATTTAAAAAATGAAGGGAAAGGAGTTTGGAAATATTTAGAGATTGACTTGGTCAGATACTCAAGCAATTCTTTTCTATTAGGCTGAAAGCGAAAACAACAACAACAACAAAAACCCTCCCTAGTTGGAGGTATATAGATGGCTCACAAAAATTAGGGGATATTTCAAAATGAACATGAAGCGATAAAAAAAGAAGCATTTAATTTTTTAAAATTAAACAAGAACATCAGAAAAACAAATGACAAGTCAAAGCAAGTTGTTTAGTTATGCAAATTAGATGCAAAACCAATTTTTATTTCATTGGTGAAAATGCACTATACCATAGAGTATTTGCATATCCCCTGATCCCCTAATTTTTATGAGCAGTGTAATTCTTAACTATTAAAAGAAGCTTTTTCACATTGTTGGGGCTACTATAAATTTTAGTTTAAAAAAATTATTGTCTTCTGTGCATTTTTTTGTAATTATCTCAGAAGATAGCATATAAAATGAGTGGTTTTACTGTCCCTTGTATTTAAGAAAATCATTAATATTTTAGCTTTTATTTTTACTGGATTGTTCTCTTTTAGAGGCTTTTGTTCTTGTTTCTGTTATAATTGAGCTACCCAGCTTTGATTTTCACCCCACTCAGACTGACTTCTTGATAGTCTATATTTTTTCTTTTTTCTTTTGTTTTTTTGCATGGCTTAGCATTTTCTTTTAGATTTTTCATTAAATATTAGTTCTGGCTTCCTTATAGTACGCATAATTTTATTTGTCTGTGTCACAGTTCTATGAGAATTCTATTTTCCATTCTCCTTTGCACATGTCTAGCCACTTATTAAAGAGAGAATATTGTCAAATAAAAGGAGATGAGAGAGTCCTGAACAGGAATATTATTGGTAAAATGGACTTGGAGATCAGCTGCTACAGACTTTCTGCTTTATAGATGAGTAAAGTGAAGTCTACTAAATGAACTTATATTTTCCAAGATCATATGTTACTTAAGTGACATTAAATTTTCTTTCCCAATCATCACATATGCCTATGTTAGGCTATTTTTCTTTTCTGTGTTCTCAATAGAAGTCATTGATAGAGTTGTTGAAGTAAGTGATAGCAGCTGTGGGTTCAGGCCCTTTTTCCACTGACCCGTTTTGTAGACATTGAGCTTGCTGTTGGATTAGCAGCACTATTATACATCAGGAAGGCCACCAAAGAATGTGCTAGCCTTGGTGAAGCATGTGACTACTGTCATCTATTTACACCAGAATAGTGGAAACAAAGAATGCTTTTTCATTTGTTGTTGCTGATATAGGAAGCTTCGGTTCTGAGTTTCCTGGATGTATATCTAAGACACAGTGGGCAGCATCACTCAATGTAGTTTTAGATATGTTTTAATAGCTCATTTTGGTGTGACTCATCAAATAAAAATAAATGGATTTTCACAAATTGTATACTAGTATGTTTGTTTTCTGAGAAGTTTGTTTCCATTGCATTTGAAGTTTTTGAAAGTATATTACTGTAACATATAGGCACTGGATCATACTAATTGATTTAAAAAAATGGTTAATGTACTAGTCAAGGTCCAAAAAATATATAAGTCCTGAATTTCAGTTTAACAGTTTATGTTCTGATTTACCTTAAGACAGAGTAATGATACATTATTTTAGAAAGGTATTACTTTTAAATAATATACATTTGTGACATAAAACTTTAGAAAATTAATAGAGCTTGCCAGAGGTGGATTAAGGTTGGTTGAGGTCCTGGGCACAGAAGAAAATATTGGGCCCCTTAAAAAAGAGACAGAGGCAGGGAAAATAAAAATACATGTTAACCTTATTTTTAAATAAATAAAAAATATTATGTACTATTAATGTTAAAATTGCACATATTAAACCAAACTTGATGTCATTAGAAAAAAGTTTAAAGTTGGGGTTTTGCGGGGCCCTTCAGAAGTCAGGGCCCAGTGCGCCTGCTGTTAATTCCGCCTCTGGAACTTGCTAATTTATTAATAAATCCTTAGGAAAAAATATGTTGCATCAGGCTGACTCATTTTCACAAATATGGCTACTTCTCTTTTGAAACACTATGTGGTTGTCATCTCTTAGTAAGAATGTATGTCTGTTCTATTTTATTTACTGGCTGCTAATTAAATAGTAAGTTTATTTTGTTAAATATACCAATTAAAGTTCCTGACAAAGCCAATGAGAAATAGAAATATGCCTAACGAATTCAAATAATAAACACTGACCAAAACAGAGAAATTAATGTTATGCTCATCAGTGTGATGGTTTAGCATTATATTATCAATAAGAATAGGGACAATGAGACTTCCATAGTGCTACTAATTTCTGTCATCACATCTTAAATGAGTAAGACAGAAAATAAAAGGATTTTCATGAATTGTATACTTGTATATTTGTTTTCTGAGAAGTTTTTTACCATTGCATTTGAAGTTTTTGAAAGTATATTACTGTAACACATAGGTACTGGATCGTACTAATTGATTTTTAAAAATGGTTAATATATTAGTCAATGTCCAAAAAAAAAAAATCCCAGACACTTCTCTAGTCTTTCAAAAATAAAAAGGAGGGAAGTAATATAGAAAATTATTACTGAAACCTGGTTATCTATTTTTTTTTTAATAGAAAGAATAGCTGGAACACCAAAAAGCAGGAGGTGAAGCATTCTGGAGGTTTGCAAGAGCAGGACTGCACTACCATCCACTGCTCAAGGGACAGGATGAAAAGGCGGTATTACCAGAGTCCAGAAGCTAGGTCTTTCTATGCAGTTAGAATGATAGGGGCAGGGGAAGGCTGTATGATAGAAATTGAAGCCAGCAGGTTATGTGACCCTTGCCAAAGATGTCACCAGAAATAAAGAAGAATAGAAATAGCCTGGATTTTACTCTGCTCTGTCCTCCAATCTTTTGCTATTCCTTCAAATAGCCATGACTTCTTGGAAGTCAGAATGCAAGGGAAAGACAAATAAATGTAGTTTCCTGTGATACTGAGAAGATAAAGGAGCTGAGGGTGAAGAAAACTTGAATACTCACTGATATATAAAATAAGAACCATTTGAGATATTCAGAAAGGCAATGCTTAGATTTTAAGCAAAGAAACAAAGGATGTGGGGGAATTTCCACTATACTAATTTGATAAGAGACAATTCAAATGACAACAAGCAACATTTGTCACTTAGTCTTAGAAACACAAGGAAGTAGAATAAAACACCCCAGCTTTAATTTTGTGATAAAAGCTCTTTACCCAAATGATAGCTTTGCTTTCATTACAGTTGCAATGAATACTAAATATTTGTGCAGATAATAATTGTCCCTATATTCATGTCCACATTCAAGAGACTGATTTTAATCATTATTATTGTATAATCTATGCAGAATGTTTCTGACAAGTAATAGTATTTGGCAACAATTTAGTCATGAGTCAATAAAACTGTCATTATTTTAGCCATAATTATTTGAATTATTTTCTTTATTTATTAGGGAAAGATCTAGCCCCAGAGACTTGGACATAATAACTTTATTTTCAACCAATCAGTAACTATTTTATTAGTTGGCTATGTGACTACAATATGTTACCCATCTTTCCCCATGTATAAAACACACTCTTTTTTGAAAAATTTGGGGTTTAAAGAATGGGTGCATCTTATACAGTGGTTGTATATTTTTTTACTTGCAATTCCCACCTTTTCGTGCTTGTTTTTGTGCTCACTGTTGAAGACAGTGATTCATCATCGTATAAAGATGAGGACAAGCTAATGGATGAGAGTTTTGACAGTGATGAGAAGTTGTACAAATTTTATGATGAATAAAAATTGAGTTTAATAACTTTATGCGGTACATTTTTTTTCAAATTTTGGGCTCCCAAATTAAGGTGCATCTTATAAGTGGGAGCATCTTATACATGGGGAAATATGGTGTTTTTCGGAGGAGTAAGAAACAACAGATGTCGTTTCTATTCTTAAGAGACAGTGACAACAAAATATACTATGTTAAAATGCTTACTCATATTGACCAAAAGAAAGCCTATGTTTGAATGTAATATTGAATGCAGGTTGGCTTAAGAGCACATTCTTCATAGTCAGGTGATCTTGGCTCTGTTTCTTTCTAGTTGTGTAATACTTTGCAAATTGATTTTGAGCCTAGTTTTCTATATAAGGATAGGGATAATATTACTTATCTCATGTTGTTGTTATGAGAAGTGACTAAGCAAGTAATACACAAGATATATAGCATGTAAAAATGCTCAACGAATGGTGTTTAATAATGATGATGATGATGATAATAATAATAATAATGGCAAGAGCAGCTAGGCAAGACTTAAGGGAAATTAGAACTAGGTTTTGAAGGGTGAGAATTTGGATAGGTCAAGGTGGACAGTATTCCAAAAAGTACAGACAGCTTTGGGAAAGACTTATAGAGAGGTATAAACATATTTGGGGAGAGATATATACAGCTAGCAGATTGGGAGAAAGCTAAGCAAAGGAGAAATATAAGCTCTCAAAAGTAAGATAACGATAGGGTTGAACCTCTCTTCTAAACACAGGACAAAGAAAGAAAGGTCTACCTTTAACAGTTTGTTTTTTTTTTTCTTAATTGAAATATGGTCAACATGGAATAAAATACACAGATCTTAATTGCTCAGTTTTAACAATTATATACACCTGTCTAAACACCAAAGAACACAAGAAAAAGACCATTTACAGCACATCAGAGAATTTCCTCATGTATTTTTTCAATCATTTCTCTCCCCCCACACTCTCTTCTATGACTTTCTAATATTCTGTCACTATTAATGAATTTTATCATTCTTGGAATTCATATAAATGCAGTTATTGTGAAGTATTCTTCCACACCTGATTTCTAGGTGACCCAGACCATTATACTCCAGCTAACTCTCTAAACACTCAAGATCAATGTGCTAACAGGGTTGATGTTTCATGATTACTCTCACCTTGAGTTTCAGACAGCTGCCTGCTTGCTATGGGCTCACATTGCTTTTCCTCAGTGCGTACATATAAAGAGAACTTTCAGTTCTCTCTATCTCTCCTTTTAGTTTTGGCATAACTTTTTATTTATTTATTTTTAATTGAATTTTATTGCAGTGAAACTGGTTTACATAATTATACAGGTTTCAGTTGCCCAATTCTACAACACATCTGTGTACATCATATTGTGTATCCTCTGCCCTAATTTAATTCTTTTTTTAAATTATAATTTATCCCCCTTTATCCTCCTTACCTCTCCCACCCCCAGCAATCACCACACTGTTGTTCATATCCATAAGTTTTTTCTTTTTTTTTTCTTGTCCTTTTTTGCTCTGTTTCTCCGCTGCTCTCACCCAACATCCTCCTGTGATAGCTGTCAGCCTGCTCTGTTTCTATTTTGCTTGTTAGTCATTAGATTACATATATGAATAAAATCATATGGTACTTGTCTTTCTCTGACTGGCTTGTTTCACTTATCATAATAATCTCTAGGTCTATCTATGCTGTTGCAAAAGCCAAGATTTTTTCTTTTTTATGGCCATGCAGTATTTCATTATGTAAATGTACCATATTGTTTTTATCCACTTATCTATTGATGGGCACTTGAGATTTTTTCCAGATCTTGGCTATCGTAAATAATGCTGCAATGAACATAGGGTACATATATTCTTTAAAATTAGTGTTTCAGGATTCTTAGAATAAATTTCCAGAAATGGGATCTCTGGTTCAAAAGGCAGTTCCATTTTTTATTTTTTGAGATGACTCCACATTCTTTTACACAGTGACTGTACCAGTCTGCATTCCCACCAATACTGCAGGAGGGTTCCTTTTATCCACACCCTCGCCAGCACTTGTTTGTTGATTTATTGATGCTTTTTAGCCATTCTAATAGGTGTGAGTTGGTATCTCATTGTGGTTTTAACTTGCATTCCTCTGATGATTTGTGATGTTATGTATCTCTTTATATATCTATTGGCCGTCTGTATGTCCTCTTTAGAAAAGTATTCAGGTCTTTTGCCCATTTTTAAATTGGATTGTTTGTTTTTCTGGTGTTGAGTTTAACAAGTTCTTTATAAATTTTGTATATTAATCCTTTATCAGATATCCAGGCAAACATTTTTCCTCATTCAATGGATTGTCTTTTCATTGTGTTAATGGTTTCCTTTGCTTTGTAAATACTTTTAAGTTTGATGTAGTCCTTTTGTATACTTTTTCTCTCATTTCCCTTGCCTGAGTAGATATATCTGAAAAATGATTGCTATGAGAAATGTCCATGATTTTACTGCCTATGACTTCTTCTAGGATTTTTATAGTTTTGTGTCTAAAATTTAAGTTTTTAATCCATTTGTCTCATCTTATAAAGACACTGATCCTGTTGGATCAGGACCCCACCCTGTGATCTCATTTAAACTTAATTACTTCTTTACTTCAAATACAGCCACACTGGTGCTGAGGGCTTCAATATATGAATGAATATTGGGAGGGGGCACATACATTCAGTCTGTAATACTTGACCTCCTTGTTGCTAATCCTCCTCCTGACACAGAGATTTCATTCTTGGGATCCCCAATATTAACTTCAATACTACCTGTAGAATAGTACTTTTACCTGTACTGCCTAGCTTAGACTCTTGGTTGATTCTGGACTCAAAGCTTATTATTATCATCAACCAATGTTGATTTAGTTTCTACTTAGTAAGTTCCCTTATGGGCGCATTCTGAAGCTTGACCTTATAAGACTGACTGTTAGTGAATGCCTCAAATCAAGCCTGTGGCAGAATTCTTTTTTACCTTCCAATCTGCCCTCTCTGAGGCTTCTATATTTCTGCTACTAGTTTTTCAATGATGGCCTGATGCTGTTTACTCCTCACTATATGATGATTGGCTTATAATTTCTAGAAATGATACCTAGTGACTATTACCACAGACACTTCCCTACCAGGCTTTGTGGGGCCACTTATGACTTCACTGGAACTTGCTCTAAAATCATGTCCTCTATTGTATGTAGTACATTTGTTAGTACAAAGGCCAGTGATTGTCTCGGTTTTACCAATATCAGGAAATCAAATGAAATCAAATAGATGAATTACCATCTGTTTGCATCTCAGTTGTCTCTGAGAAACACAGTTGGGTAAGTTATTCCTTTCAAAAAGAAAAAAGTGTAGAAACTCATTTAAACAAAAAATTTTCTCACAGAACTGCAGATGAATGTATCAGGCGTGTCCTCTAAGATGAGTCCCATATTGATACAGGTGAATATTTTATATCAGGTACTTCAGACTGGGCAATTGTGCCCTCACTGTGGCTCATGTTCCATCACATGATAGACACGACACCATGAAATCTTATCTACTTGAATGGAATAAATTATTCATTTGACAAGAGAGCTTCAGAATTCTCTATCTGGCGAACTACACCAGCTCATATTTTTATACAAAATTTGCCTTTCTAAAACACTTTCCAGAGATAAAAACTCTTGAAAGTTTTATACTGTGCATTAGAAATATTTTCTATTCTTTTGAAAAATAGCTCAGGCACAGCATAAGTTATCCCATAGAAACCTGTGTGATTAGGGGTACACTGTGTTTTATTGAAAATACCCACCAGGAACAAAGAAAATCATACAATTAAGTTCTTTATGTGGATTTATTAAATTATTAGCTTATTGCCAGGTTAGTCCAGAGACTCTACAGGGACATGTCACTGTTCTCAGCTGGAATAATGGGACATGTCTTTCAGAAACATGTGCACGTCATTCATTTCTTCTATTATTCTAACTGCTCTGGGGTGCAAGTGTTTTTCTCTTCCTATCCCTACTCTCATAATACTGTGATAATCAAGAAAATTTAATGATAATATCAATTATATATATTTATTTAAAATAATTTATGGACTATAAAGATAAATAGTTTGTATTTTTAAGCCGAGTAGAGTAAATTCGGCTCCCATAAGATTAGTGAAATAGAATTCTGGTAGAAAAGAATTTATACAGTATATAAAATCTATAATAAATGTTCTAAAATTTTATACAATTTATCATTTATCTCTTTGTTTTGTCAATTGTGCTTCTAGTACTGGCTTTATATCCCCTATCTTTTCAGATGTAGTAATTTATTATTTTTACCTATTTGTCCATTTCCCTGACTTGAATATACTCAGCTAAAGACAAGTCTTTTTCTTCTTTCTGTAAAAAAACACCCAGATAAAGTTTATCTAGCATTTATTTTACACTCAGCCTAAGTAAATAAGTGACAGGCTTATACTCAAATATTCCTTTTTCCCCTAAAAAGAATGATTAGAAAGGTTTATCCATATTGTCATAAGTTTAGCAAAAAAAAAAAAAAAAAAAAGAAACTTGAAATAAAGTATCTGTAAACCTGTCCATAATGTATCTGTTAAAAAAAAGAAACACAAGTAGTTTTCCTTTATAGGAAATTTGTATAAAATTTTAGCTTGGATAGAATGGGTCATATATTTCCACACAATATGGTTAATGAGAACTGGGCCCAACCCGAAACTCCAGGTATTTGAATTTTCATATTCTGAGAATAAAGCAATATATTAAGAAACATACCTTAGCTTTCTTTCTTAGCTTATACTTATGCCATCGAGTAAACCAAATTTCGATCTAATCATAAAAATTTTAGAAAGCCTATGTTCTTGTTTTAGTTCTTCTACTAAGTATCTTCTAAGAAAATGACATTTGAGCCCTATATTTTACATTTCTATAAAATAATATAATGATGATAACCTTGCTTTCCCCAAAAAGGTGATTACGAGTATATATAAAATGACAGTACATGGAAATATTTTGAAAAGTATAAAATGCTAAGCAAGTATAGGGAATACAGACATATGCAGGAGTATAATAATAGTTCTGGGGTTAATTAATATCTTTTATCCTGGGCTCAGTTTTTCAGGCTCTTAAAAATGTTTTAATTACATAGAGATTGGGTTTTGATAAGCACTGTGTCCTTCCAGGACCTGGAGCACAACATGGGGATGCCCCCACCCACTGCTAATACTTCCATATATTCTGAGCTCTTTTCACCACCTCAGCAAATCCACCCAAACTTAGCCACTTGCTATGAATAAGGATGGTGACTTCCGTATTCCTAATGTTTCTTTCCTGTGAATGGAACTCAATCAGTATAGCCTCTCTCTCCTTTGCTTGGGTGAACTTGAGTAGGGTAACTAGACAGGCTTGATTCAGCTCCACTTGTCCAAGACAGGTTCTCCTCTGCATCTTCACACTGTGGGTCCTACTTGGGCAAATCTCCCCAATGCAGGCTAGCTTGTGCTGGTGCACCACTGCTTGGAACAGGGTGCCTATGTCTATCTAACTTGGGGGTCCAATAGTGGCAATCTTACTTCACTATCCCACCTCTAAGTCCTCTAATCTAGCCACTGATTAACAAAGGTGATAATTTGCTCTCCATATCTATAGTTTATTATTTTTTTCTCAATGTGTTCAGAACCTGGACAGTGAAGAGATGTGATATTTACTGCTTTATCCCTTTTTCTTTTTTACCCCAGAATTCTGCAAACCTGTTGACAGTGTCTAAAAGTGCTTTCATAAGCAATGACACCCTGGCTCCAGTATTTGTTTACATCCCATCAAACCCATTTCTTACTTCCATCTTAACTTATTGTTCTTCATTCCTGTATCACTGGATTTTGTCTATATGTTGGTTCTGCCCCAGTATTTTGTCTATATGTTGGTTCCCAGAGCTCATTTCAAGCTACCTTTCCTGTAATGCCCCATTTGGTAGCTCAACACCAGGTATTTTAACTTTCAGGAAGAAAGCGCCCACCCCAGGACCAGCCTCAACAGATCCCAGATGGTCAGCACACTTGCTCTAATCAAACCTCCCTCTGAAAAGAGAGGTTGCCACATCCTCGAGCAGATGAGGCCAGCACCAGCTGTCCTGTCTCACCTCCGTTAGCCTTTTCTCTGTTTTGGCAGCTTTTTCACTGTTAGCCCAGGAAGAGTTTCCCCACAATGTCGGGAACAACTTTCTGCTAGAGAAAATGTTTTGCTCTTCTGCAATCCTGCCAATATAGGCTGCTCATGCTTGTTCATAAGGTTGAAATTTCTGTTTGGATTCTGAATGGAATGCAGTACTGGAGATTTTTCAGTGGCATGTTTTTTTCTTTTCTTTTTTTCCTGAATTTGTTGGTCTTTAGTTTAAATGTCTTGTTTCATGGTTCTGACAGTGCTATGATGTGATATTACTTTGCAACCATTGTGGTGCCACAATTTCAAAGGTCATGGAGACAGCCTGTGTTTTTGTTCCATTTTCTACTTGGAACACCGTGTTTAAAGTTCTAATGGACTTCACCAGTTCCTGAGGCTTTGGAAGACCTCTTAGAAGACAGAAATTTCAAAAAAGAATAAAAGGCAGCCTTGGACATTAGAAATATAAAAGGTTGAAGTAAAATTAAGGGTTCCTTAAACCTCATTGTAAAGAGATAAACTGATATGACACAGATTGATTTCCCAATAAAAGTTATTCTAAATTTAAGTGTGAAGATTGTAACAAAGTTGACATTATGCTTGATTTAAAACTTTTGCCCACTTCACATCACTGTCTTCTTATTACCAGAGAAGGTAAAAATATTTCATCAAATACTTTCTAACTCAAATAACTTTTCTACCTAATTGATCACTGAAAAAATTCAACTTGCTTTGAGTACTTAGATATTCTCCACATAGAATGAAGGCAGTCATTTAGTTCTTTAAATTCTTGCTCGGTGAAATAAATCCTTAAGAGTAATTATTTGGTCGGCTAAAGACTCACAGAGATTAAAACCCTTCTCTACAACTTACTTCTATTTAAGATTACAAATATGTCACCTGCAGAACCACTGTGGCCCAGTTTTAGTTGGCCCATGCTTTTGAAAAGCCAGCTACTTTCATAGAGGGGTGAGGGACTTAACCCTGCCCACCTTGAGTCCATGCAGTACTATGGTCACACAGTTCCATTGCAGGAGAGTAAAGAATTGGCAGCAATAAAGCCCATCCTACTATCTTTACAGTAGGACTAGTATATTCATCCAATATGAGGACAATTCAATGAGGAATAACATTCTGAAGGTTTTTTCCCGGGGCCAAACCTCATATAAATTATTGTATCAGACATCAAATCAGTGGGAGAAAGCGACATCCTAAGGGGTTATCGAAACAGTGCAGTACACCACATTTTGTTACTTATTTATTTATTGACAAATATGTGGTCAGGTTTAAACAAAGCTAACAAAGAATGGAAAAATACCCAAGAGCTAGCAAAAGCAAACAGCTGCCATCACCTGCAAGCTTGAAAGGACACAGGGGCGTGCCTGTTTACTAGAACCTTCTGAGACCTCCAACTGTAGGAAAGACCTGTCTGAAAGAAGCTGAAGTGTTGATCAAGGACACTGCCTTAGCCAACCATCAACAGATTGAGGATGAACTGCAGGAATAAATACTCTGAATCTTCTCTTCACCTGAAACTCCTAATGCCTCATATTGGCTGAACAGATTGAAATGAGGAGATAAGAAAGTCTGATGTATATGAATCAGTCCTGAAGCACATAGTAGGGCGGACATATCAGAAAGTCGGAGCGGTGGGGGAACCAGTTATGGTCCAGCCATGTGCATTATCAAAATTTATTGAATAGCTTTCTTATTTCCTTACTGGAAGAAAATACCTTCAAATTTGGTCATCTTACTTGCTGCAGCAAAAACTTTCACTGGATTATAATTATTTTCTAATATTAACGTAGGTTCTCACACTCATTTTGTCATCACCCTAAGGATTGTCTCTCTTCCATAACTATCTCAGCTTCAAAACACAGTTCTGATATTTTCCAGGTAAGAAAGCTATTTATTTATTTATTTATTTTTGCAAAAAGCTTGTTGGAGGTTCTGTTTCTTGTAGTCAAGCATCCTAAAATGACCTTATTTACTTTCTTCGGTCGCACTTGTATTCGGTTCCTTAAACATGCTCCTGTGAGAGTTTCAGAAATGACTGCAGAATAAGTGGCTAAAATGGAAAGTGCCCTTCTCTAGACACTGCATGAAAAATAAAGGGGACAAAATATTAACACTGAGGACAAGGTGACTGGCTTATTTGCACAGTTTTCTTAGTAGAAGTCCGAAAGATATCATAAGACAGCAATCACTTTATTTCAAAACCAGCATATGCAGAAGTCTGTTTGTTGTAAGTAGAGTCTTGGGGAAGAGTATCTGAATTTCACAGATGTAAAGGTGGATGGTACATGTAGTTATAAAGCATCTTGGTTTAATGAATTTTATTGCAACCAAATCATAATTAGTCTGTAAAGACATGCCAGATGGTGGCACATTACAATCTTCTTCAGGTTTCGTTTCATTCATTTACCTGCGAAAAACTAAAATAATAATGATGGTTTTAATACTGCTGATAGTAATTATAATGAGAGCTACCATTTTTGAGGACTTACTCCTGTTCCAATTTCTGTAATAAGACATTTAAATATGTTCTATTTCATCTTCACAGTAATTCTACAAAGTAGATAGAAATCCCGAATTATATCTGAAAAACCAGGTCTCAGAAATTAAGCCAAATGCCAACTCTTGTGTTTTCTAGTCATGGGTTTTTTCATGATTGTACTCACTGCACTTGCATTATAGCATATATTAGTATCTATGCCAACAATGTTAAAATATTTACTTGAGGAAGAAATTCAGTGGGAACTCCATAAGAGAAAGAAGTCTCAGTTGTGTGTTTGTTTAAATGTCTTAAAGATGATAAATTGCACAATCTACATTAAAGTTAAGATTAATCAAGAATATAGAAAAAAAATGAAAAAAGTAGATAATAATTTTTTCCAATTTTTATATTCTATTTCATAATATTTGATGTTATGCTGGTGGTTTTTTAGGGTATAGATAGCCACAGTGAAGGATGGAAATGGAACTTGTGGCTTCACATCTGAGACCAAGGTGGTTTTATTGCTGTTTGTCATCTAAAATTAATTACTTAAAAAAAGGTAGATACCAATTAAATTAAAGACTTGATGAGTAAAACACAAAGCCAAATGTCAACCATATAGCATCTTCTTGCTACATATCTTTTTAAATACCATGAGGCCTATATAAATCACTCATTGAAGTGTATATAAAAGTAAAATAGAATAAATATTAAATGATAAAAATACAATAACTTAGTCTAAATATAAATGAAGATAATTTGCTTTTATGTAGGGCCTTTACTTCCAGATATTCAAAACCTACTGGGAATAGTATTTTATCAGACATTTTGATGTTGGGAGCAAGAATGCTTTGTAGTGTTTATTGTGAATAATCTACCTAATTGAGTGGGATAAGCTGAGCAGAGCATCCAGCCTCTTAGTTTTGCTCTAGCTACCACTTAATTTGCCTTCTTAAAGACTGGAATTAAAATGTAACAAATAAAATGAGAACAATCAAGATATTTATATCAATGGTCTATTTTGATTAAAGTTCAAACATTTCCAAAACTAGCCATGTAACTTTGTAAGTTGGTAAGGGTCCTAACTGAAAATGCTAAGTATAAACAATAGATGTTTCCAAAGGAATCATAAATATACATGTCGTTTTGAATAGATATGAGATGCCTTTGTCTACATTTTATAATCCAAATCTTTGACAAATGTCCTGCTTATAAAAATCACTAAGGGTTCTCTGTCACCAGTGTTGTGGAATACACATTGTGGTTTCCAGCAGCAGAGAGCACTTTTTTATACTTCTTTTCAATAAATAAGAAATGATTTTGAAATGAGAATAAAGTACATGCCTAAGACCTAAGCCATTTTGCACAACTTGATCTCTCCATTGCAAGGCTACTACGATGCTGGAGGGAGAAAGAATAAATAGCTTGAGCAATATTGTTTTTATCAAATGCAGCTTACATCCATATTCTCATGGGAAATTGCTCAGTAGAAAAAGATGCCTGACCGGGCAGTGGCGCAGTGGATAGAGCATTGGACTGCGATGTGGAGGACCCAGGTTTGAGACCCCGAGGTCACCAGCTTGAGTGCAGGCTCATCTAGTTTGAGCAAGGCTCACCAGCTTGAGCCCAAGGTCACTTGCTCGAGCAAGGGGTCACTCAGTCTGCTGTAGCAGACTCGGTCAAGGCACATATGAGAAATCAATCAATGAATAACTAAGGAACCGCAATGAAGAATTGATGTTTCTCATCTCTCTCCCTTCCTGTCTGTCTCTATCTGTCCCTCTCTCTGACTCTTTGTCTCTGCCACAAAAAAAAAAAAGAAAACAAAATTCAACAATTATTTTGTCATTTGAAAAACACACATACACAAACATCTTTTATTGACTCATTTTAATTTAGAAAAAAATAACTACTCACTAAGAACTAAATGTAAAACTAGGACAAAAGTCAATCTCATAGAAATGAAACACCAGTAACTGTATGTTTCTCTGTGATTCTCAAATCTGACCTAACAACTATCATCTTTAAATTTTAAGACCTTGAATTGAGGAAAACACATCTCCAGTTTTGTGAAAATATGAGCATTTTCCCAAGTGAAAATTTTAAATGAATTAAATATTAGCGAACCAGAATTACCCCAACTGCATATTTAAAACTTTCACATACATTTTAAACAAAAATAAGGATATTGTGAAACATTTATGTTGGGAAACAATAAGAATGACCTCTTTTAGCTGGGTTATCTACTTTTGAAATATAATCAAGATGCAGGAGTAGACTGAGGATTAGGGGAAGGCATGGTGGTGTTTGGAATGCACCACACAGAAACATAAACCCTGAATGTATTTCATGAATTCTCTGGGTTCGAAATACTTATGGTATGCTGAATAATGGTCCCCCAAATATGTCCACAGCCTAATTCCTGTAATCTATAAGTATTGCCTATAAAGCAAAAGAAATTTTGCAGATGCAATGAAAAATTTTGAGATTATCATAGATTATCCAGATGAATCCCTATATTCACAAGGATTCTTATAAGAGCAGTATAAGAAGAACAGAATCTAAGAGAAGGCCATGTGATATTGGAAGCAGAGTTAGGATTGATGAACTATGACGATAGAGAAAGGAGCTACAAGCCAAGGAATATAAGTGACCTTTAGTAGCTGGAAAAGGCAAGGAAATGAATTCAACCCAAAGCATCTAGAAGTGACACAAACATCTTTTCTTTGATGCAGTGAAACTAATTTTGACACAAACATCTTTTCTTTGATGCAGTGAAACTAATTTTGCATTTTTGGCTTTCTGAACGATAAGACAATAAATTTGTGTTGTTTAAGTGACTTAGTTTGTGGTGATTTCTTACAGCTGTCAGGGGAAACTCATACAATACTTTGCTTTACATTTTTAAAGCATTATTTTTTTCTATTTAACTTTTTTTCTTTTGGTTTCAGGTCTTTTATTAATTTTAATGGGGTGACATTACTAAATCAGGGTACATATGTTCAAAGAAAACATCTCCAGGTTATCTTATCATTCAGTTATGTTGCATACCCATACCCAAAGTCAAATTGTCCTCTGTCACCTTCTATTTGGTTTTCTTTGTGCCTCTCCCCTCCCCCCTCCCTTCCTCTCCTTCGGCCCCCCCACCCCGTAACCACCACACTCTTGTCCATGTCTCATAGTCTCACTTTTATGTCCCACCTATGTATGAAATCATGATGTTCTCAGTTTTTTTCTGTTTTACTTATTTCACTCCGTATAATGTTATCAAGGTCCATCCATTTTGTTGTAAATGATCCGATGTCATCATTTCTTATGGCTGAGTAGTATTCCAAAGTATATATGTACCAAAGCTTTTTAATCCACTCGTCCTCTGATGGACACTTGGGCTGTTTCCAGATCTTTGCTATTGTGAACAATGCTGCCACGAACATGGGGGCGCATTTCTTCTTTTTGAACAGTGTTATGGTGTTCTTAGGGTATATTCCTATAAGTGGGATAGTTGGGTCAAAAGGTAGTTCAACTTTTAATCTTTTTGAGGAATCTCCATACTGTTTTCCACAGTGGCTGCACCAGTCTGCATTCCCACCAGCAGTGCAGGAGGGTTCCCTTTTCTCCACATCCTCGCCAGTTCTGTGTTATTTGGCTGATGAGCGCCATTCTGACTGGTGTGAGGTGATATCCCATCGTGGTTTTGATTTGCATTTCTCTAATGATTAGTGATGTTGAGCATTTTTTCATATGCCTATTGGCCATCTGTATGTCCTCTCTGGAGAAATTTCTATTCATTTCGTTTGCCCATTTTTTGATTAGATTGTTTGTCTTCCTGGTGTTGAGTTTTATAAGTTCTTTATAAATTTTGGTTATTAACCCCTTATCAGACATGTTGTCGAATATGTTCTCCCATTGTTTGGTTTGTCTTTTTATTCTGTTCTTATTGTCTTTAGCTGTGCAAAAACTTTTTACTTTGATATAGTCCCATTTGTTTATCTTGCCTTTTATTTCATGTGCCCGTGGAGATAAATCGGCAAATATATTGCTGCTACAGATGTCGGAAAGCTTGTTGCCTATGTTTTCTTCTAAGATGCTTATGGTTTTATGGCTTATGTTTAAGTCTTTTATCCATTTTGAATTTGTTTTTGTGAATGGTGTATGTTGGTGGTCTAGTTTCATGTTTTTGCAGGTAGATGTCCTATTTTCCCAACACCATTTGTTAAAGAGGCTGTCTTTACTTCATTGTATGTTCTTCTCTCCTTTGTCAAATATCAGTTGTCCATAAAGGTGTGGGTTTATTTCTGGGTTCTCTGTTCTGTTCCATTGATCTATGTGCCTGTTCTTATGCCAGTACCAGACTGTCTTGAGTACAATGACCTTGTAGTAAACCTTGATATCTGGAAGAGGCTTGTGGCTTGAGTGCTATTTAACTTTTAAAGTGAGCACTTTACTCCTTTGGTGGAAAATCTGGGAAGAATATAATAATATAGCATTGGAGAAAGATGAGTTTAAAAAGTAATAGAGTTCAGGACACCAGATGATATTAAACAACAAGATTGTAATAGTAGGAAGCACCAAATAATATCTACTGAAACCATGAAGTAAGAAACACAGTAGACCCAAATATAAAAATAATCTGAGTTTATATGGTGTTATCCATAAACTGTCACCATCCTGATATCACTCTATTGTAGAGCACTCACAGATCTTTCTAATTAATTCAATCATAAGTTTATATTTTATTATTTTGTTTAAGTGAGAGGAAGGAAGATACAGATATTGATTGACTTACGACCTATGCAACTTACGACCATTTTACTTTATGACCACAATTGCTAGCCATGACTGCTCTGCATCTGGCATCGCAAACGTTGCTGAGCTGGGCATACGACAGTGTGGGCCAGCTTCCGGCAGCACTTTGCAATTGGGAAAATGTTTCCTATGGTATATTTTACACCTGTATTTTGTATTTTTGTATGCTTCTGTATTTTGTAATTTTGCATGTTTTGCAAATATTAAACCAGTTGTACTGGTAATGCAGTGTTTTACTTAAACCTGACGAATGTAGAAATAAGAAACAAAATGGCATAGAGATTATAGAAATGGCATAAAATGAACAAAGAAAATTAGGATATATAACAATAATGAAAGAAAATTATGATAAAATATGACTTAAAGATGTTTATAACATCACTTCACAGTACTGTGTATATAGCCTATTCAACTTACCACCAAATTGTGTTACAACCGGTCTGTCAGAACAAATCGTGGTCATAAGTTGAGCACTAGCTGTAGAGACAGACTCCTACATGTGTCCCAACTGGGATCCACTGAGCAACCCCATCAGGGGCCAATGCTCGAATCAACCAAGCTATCCTCAGTGCCTGGGGCTGACACTTAAACCAATTGAACCACTGGCTGTGGGAAGGGAAGAGGGAAAAAGGTGGAGCGGGAGGGGAAGAGAAGCAGATGGTTGCTTCTCATGTGTTGAACTGGGACATGCACATGCCATGCAGATGCTCTACCAACCGAGCAAATTGGCCAGGGCCTCAATCATAGTTTTTTATCTCTCCCCCATATAAGGGTTGTTTCTTATAATCTCTTTCCTCATATTATATAAACTCTGTTAGAATAAAAACTGTCTTTCTTCTTCATGCATTGAAATCTAGGACTTGGTGTTCAGTAAGTATTTACTAAATATATTTTGAGTGAATAAGTTAAAACCCACAAATACAATAGTTGCTTCTGTTAATATTGATTCCACCCCACACTCCCAATGCCAGGTGCTCAACCTGGGAGGAGGTTGCAGTCCCATTTACTGTCTGAATGCAGCACCCTGGTAAAGGAAGTCAACACAAATTTCTTGAGTGTAAAGGGAGACAGAGCCCTCACTAGTTAGGAGTCAGCACCCAATTTAATGCCTCAACAGTGAAGAGGCGCTGAATTCTCTAATGAAAGCAATTCATTGAAACACATGAGATAAATGCTGTTGTAAATACTTCTGTCTTTCTGGCATGGAAGCTGGCAATCTTGAGATGGAAACTAGTAGCAGTAGCTTTGGCCCTGTTATGCATATCAAAAGAATGCAGGAAAATAAAGCTCGACTTTCAGTATTTGATCAGATTGGCACCCGCTTGTCAATGAAACATTTGAGAATGAAATTTGAGCGAAGTTAAGAGACTCCTCACCTCACATCAGTTATCACTTGGGTATACTAGAAGTGAGAAAGAGTTCTGCATAAAACCCAGGGACTAGGGAAAAGCAAGGAAGGGCAGTCTGACTTTAGCATAGCTCTAAGAGCAGGGACTAAGAGCAGGGACTAAGCCACTTACTTGGTTCTGGTGACCATGCCTGGTACTAATTGAGGGCCACTTGCTATCCAGAAAACATGAGAATCTTTTCTTGTTGAAAATAATTAGGACCCAAGGAGCATGAAAGATCAAATTCTATGCGACCTATAAATTTAGATTTTGTATTTGGTTTCTGTGACAGATGTCAGGTACCCAACAATAGTCAGGTGGGCAACTTTATTCACAGTGTGAAGTCTTATATGATGATTTAAAGTGTTCCAACTTTGCCTCCCATGACTTATTATTTTTATTGATTTTAGAGAAAGAGAGAGAGATAAACATTAATCCATTGTTCCACTTGTTTATGGACTCATTGGCTGATTCTTGTATGTGTACTGACTGGGAATCGGATCTGTAGCCTTGGTGTTTCAGACAACATTCTAAACAACTGAGCTCACCAGCCAGGGTTTCCATGAGTTATTTTTAAGTGAACAAACAAAGGTAATTATGCTAAATTTAATACACATATCCAACAGCACATTAGTGTGTCCTAGAGTAGAAATTAGAATATACTGTTTTCGGCCCTGCTTATACATTCCGCTCTGTTACCTTTCTGTCCAGTCACTGCTAGGACCAACTGTCCTGCTGCTGGAAGCATCCAGAAATTTAGCCCATGAGATGGTTCACTAAAAAAGCCAATATTTGTGAACTTTACAGCCAGAAATTAGTGCTAGGGCCCAAGAAAACATTTTATTTATAATTTATTTTTAAGTAAGAAAAAAATATAATAAGGAATGCAGCTTGGATTATATTCACCTTTGTATAATACAGCCATAAAAGCTCATTTTTATTTACTTTTTTTTTTTTTACAGGGACAGAGAGAGAGTCAGAGAGAGGGATAGATAGGGACAGACAGAACAGAGAGAGGTGAGAAGCATCAATCATTAGTTTTTCTTTGCTGTTGTGACACCTTAGTTGTTCATTGATTGCTTTCTCACATGTGCCTTGACCACAGGCCTTCAGCAGACTGAGCAACCCTTGCTGGAGCCAGCGACCTTGGGTCCAAGCTGACGAGCTTTCGTTCAAGCCAGATGGGCCCGCGCTCAAGCTGGCGAGCTTGGGGTCTCGAACCTGGGTCTTCCGCATCCCAGTCCTACACTCTATCCACTGCACCACCACCTGGTCAGGCTTTACTTTTTTTTAATGAAGAAAAATGTTTATGATGTGAAACCGAGGATGGATAGAACCATTGCATCTTGGAATATAGAATATAAAACCCAATATATATTCAAAACATCCCATTCACATTTTAGTTGATGATGATGTTATTCACAAAGTGTTGTATAGAAAAAATAGTCAGGAGGAGTTGATCACCATCTACATAAAAAAAGGATGTGTTTTATTCATTAATAAATTTATTTTTATACAAATTTAATTTCAATTAAATGTGAAAAATACTTGAAGCTAGAAAGCTGGGTGACCTTGAGGCAGACAACCACATCTTCCCTCTGTCCTCATTTGCCTTGGCACAGGGGTGTGCTGTGAATGCATTATAGTCAAGTTGAAACAATGATCTGCTTAGCCTTCCAGGTGTCCAGAAAGGAGCAGGGTAGGTGGGGATAGGGTAGTTGGGCCAGTTGAAGCTTCCACAGAAGTAGCTTCTTCCTCGGAGCCATCTAATTTAATTACATTAGTGTTAATATTTGTGTGTGTGTTATGATGTGAAATGCACTGCTCACAAAAATTAGGGGATCAGGGAATATGCAGATACTCCAGTACTTTTAGCCTTTTTGTTTTTCAAGGACAGAGAGAGAGTCAGAGATAGGGACAGACAGACAGGAATGAAGAGAGGTGAGAAGCATCAATCATTAGTTTTTCGTTGCTGTTGTGACACCTTAGTTGTTCATTGATTGCTTTCTCACATGTGCCTTGACCGCAGGCCTTCAGCAGACTGAGCAACCCCCCCGCTGGAGCCAGCGACCTTGGGTCCAAGCTGAGGAGCTTTTGCTCAAGCCAGATGGGCCCGCACTCAAGCTGGCGACCTTAGGGTCTCGAACTGGGATCCTCCGCATCCCAGGCTGGCGCTCTATCCACTGCGCCACCGCCTGGTCAAGCCTTTCAGCCTTTTGTATAGTACATTTTCATTAATGAAATAAAAGGTGGTTTTGCATCTCATTTGCATAATCAAATAACTTTCTTTGACTTTCTGTTTGCTTTTCTGATGTTCTTGTTTAATAAAAAAAATTCAAATGTTTCTTTTTTTAATCACTTCATATTCATTTTGAAATATCCCCTAATTTTTGTGAGCAGTAGGTAGGAAAATACTGTCCAGTCTAGGTTTGAGTTTCTTTATCTGTAAAATGCAGACATTGCACTATTTGAGCTCTAAATCAATTCAACTTAATAAACATTTTGAGAGATCACTATACTAACTTCTGAGATTCAAAGATTATCAGAATGTGGTTTGGACAAAGTTATATATTTGCAAAAGTTATCATCTTCCTGTAATAGTAGTCACACTATGATAACTTTGAGAATAAATTATAATCAAAATGATATTAAAACTCAGGAAGAATAAATAATTCTAACTGCAGGATAAAAAAACACAAACATATACACGCACAGAGGATTTTACAAAAGAGATGACACTTAACCTGGAGATTGATTAAGATTCTCCAAGGCAAGGGGAGAATGGTCTAAGATAGTGCTGCTAATCTTGAAGATGGTTCAAATAAAGAGAAGTTAGATTATTATGTGTCCAAGATCACAGTACATGTTGTTGGCAGAATTGAGAGAAAAAGCCACTTTTTCATAGGACCTCCCTATATAGTAGCTGGAGAAATGAGATTGAATTCAACTATTATTTTTCTTTATGGAAAAAGCACATGAAATAGTTTAAGGCATATCAATCAATAAGGAAATAATAACCAATGGCTAAAATAAGAGTAAGGAGAACACCTCAAACCATATGAACAGCACCTTCTGCCCTTCCATTCCCTCAGCCTGGCACAGAGCATTAAATGCCCTCAGTAATCTCATACTGTATTGAATAAGATTCTTGAAATGAGGACTTGAATGAAAATCAAGCATTTGGCTCATTTATAATTGAAGAGAGAAATTAAAGTAGAAGTGGCTCTCTAGACTTATTAAGAATGATAAATGCTGAGATAGGAAATATTAGGAAGTTTAGGTCAACATAGTTATTAGTTAAAAATGAACATGGGTGCTTAGGGGCATGAATAGCATATGCTAATAGCACACCAGTTAGACTATATAAAATAAGTTACACAAGAGATCATAATATGAATCATTTACTTGCTTTTTGTTTTTACTTTTAATTCTGGAAAATTTCAAACATATAATATGTAAGAGGAATAGTGCAATGGGCCCCTCAAGACCCATCATCTAGCATCAACATTTATAAATATGCTGCCAAACTTATTTCATCTCAATTCCCCCTCCCAACCCCTGGTCAGATTTTTTTTTAAAGGGTTTAATTGAAGTAAATTACATACCATAGAATGCATCTGTTGTAACTATAAATCGGTGATCTTTAGCAAACTTACAGCATTGTATACCCATTATCCTGATGCAATTTTAGAAGATTTCCTCACCCCCAAAAGTTTCTTCATGCCTGTTGGTAGTCATTCACTACCCCTACATCTAGACCCAGGAAACCAGTGATCTTTCTGTCTCTATAGATTTGCCTTCTAAAGGTATTTCACATAGATGGAATCATGCAATACACAACATTTTGTGTCTGACGTCTTTCAAGTACTATAGTATTTTTGAAATCGATGCATGTTGAGTACTTATCAATAGTTTATTTTTTATTGATGTATATAGTATTCCATTGCAGGTATATACAACTTTTTTAGTCCATTCATCAGTTAATGAATATGGGATTGTTTCCAGTTTGAAGCTATTGTGTATAATGCTGCTATAGATATTTGTGAACAAGTCTTTGGACCTATGCTTATACTTTTTCTGGGTAGATATCTAGGAATGAGATTGCTGAATTATAGGTAAGTTTACTTTTAAATTTTACAGAAACTTTCAAACTGTTTTCCATAAAGGCTGTACTATTTTAATTACTACCAGCAATCAGTGAAGCTTTTCCTCTTCATCCTTGACAGATTTTCACCATAGAAGATCATATCATCAGTGAATAAATACCCTCTTACACTTTTCCCTACTCTTATCTCTTTCATTTCTATTTCCTGACTATTGTACTGACTACTTTCCTACAGTTGATGTTAAATGTAAGTTTTAATTATATGGCCTTTATAAGATTGGATAAATATCATTCTATTTCTAGCTTGCTGGAGGTTTTTATTATGACTATAAGGTGTATATTTTACTCTGAAATAATCTATGATTTTAATTTTTAAGTCAGCTAATATGATGGATTACATGATTTTCTTTTTTTAATTTAGAAATTTAATTTAATAGGGTTCCACTGATCAATAAGAATGCATAGGTTTCAGGTAAACATCTGTATTGCACCTGAACTGTTGATAGCATTCTGTGCCCATCACCCAAAATCAAATCATTTTTCACCACCATATATTTGATTTTCAAATGTCACACCAAACCTGTATTTCACACATAAATGCCACTTGGTCTGATATTGTCATTTTCATGTATTATTTGACTAAATTTACTAGTTTTTTTGTTTAGATTTTACATCTGTTTTCATCCAGGTTATTAGTTTGCAGTTTTCTTTCTTGTATAGTCTTTGCTTGCTTTTAGTATCAGTGTAATTCTGGTCTCTAAGAATGAGTAGGAAAACATGTCTCTCCATGAATTTATAAAATCTTTTGAGTAGAATAAATATTATTTATTTAGGAAATATTTGTTAGAATTCACCAGCAAGTCATCTGGGCCTAGATTTTTTATTTACAGGGATATTTCAAAGTAGAAATTCAATTTATTTTGTAAGTATAGCTATTTAGGTTATCACTATCTTTGTGAAGGAGCTTTGGTAGTTTGTGATTTTTAATACATTTGTCTATTTCATCTAATTTGGTGAATTCATTGACATAACATTGTTCTTATTATCTTAATACTAGTAGAATTTGTAATGATATCATCTACTAATTAATTTATTTCTAGAGATGTTCAAACTTTACCTATATTCTTAAAAACACATATTTTGCTCTTATTTATTGTATTATCTTAATACTAGTAGAATTTGTAATGATATCATCTACTAATTAATTTATTTCTAGAGATGTTCAAACTTTACCTATATTCTTAAAAAAACATATTTTGCATTTCTCTAATGATTAGTGACGTTGAGCATTTTTTCATATGCCTATTGGCCATCTGTATGTCCTCTTTGGAGAATATTCTATTCATTTCTTTTGCTCATTTTTTGATTGGGTTGTTTGTCTTCCTGGTGTTGAGTTTTATAAGTTCTTTATAAATTTTAGTTATTAACCCCTTATCAGATGTGCAAATTAAAACCACAATGAGATATCACCTCACACCAGTCAGAATGGCACTCATCAGCAAAACAACATAGAGTAAGTGCTGGCGAGGATGTGGAGAAAAGGGAACCCTTCTGCACTGCTGGTGGGAATGCAGACTGGTGCAGCCACTGTGGAAAACAGTTTGGAGATTCCTCAGAAAATTAAAAATCGAACTGCCTTTTGACCCAGCTATCCCACTTTTAGGAATATACCCTAAGAACACCATAGCACTGTTCGAAAAGAAGAAATGCACCCCCATGTTTGTGGCAGCATTGTTCACAATAGCGAAGATCTGGAACCAGCCCAAGTGTCCGTCAGAAGACGAGTGGATTAAAAAGCTTTGGTACATATATACTATGGAATACTACTCAGCCATAAGAAACGATGACATCGGATCATTTATAACAAAATGGATGTACCTTGATAACATTATACGGAGTGAAATAAGTAAATCAGAAAAAAAGAAAAACTGAGAACAGCATGATTACATACATAGGTGGGACATAAAAGTGAGAATATGAGACATGGACAAGAGAGTGGTGGTTAATGGGTGGGGGGAGGGAGGGAAGAGTGGGATAGGGAGGAGGGGAGGGACACAGGGAAAACCAGATTGAAGGTGACAGAGGACAATTTGACTTTTGGTGATGGGTATGCAACACAATTGAATGATAAGATAACCTGGAGATGTTTTCATTGTACATATGTACCCTGATTTATTGGTGTTACCCCATTAGAATTAATAATAATAAAAAATATATATAAAAATACATATTTTGCTCTTATTTATTGTATTAAAGATAAAAGTGAAAATATTAAAATAATATTATTAAAAATAAAAATATCTTTATTTTTTCTTCCTCTGTTAACTTTGTGTTTTATTTGCTTATCTTTTCTAAATTCTTATAGGACAAGTTATTATCATTTTTAAAAAAACATTTCTATATATTTCCTAAGTATCGTTTTACTGGCAGCCCCATACATTTTGATATGCTGTGTTTTCATTTTCATTATGTTTAAATATACTTTCAAATTTTGATTTCTCATTTATTCATGAGACATTTCAAAATGTATTATTTTTTTCCACATATTTGGGGATCTTTTCAGTATTTTCCCAGTATTAATTTCCAGTTCAATTTCATTGTAGTTATAAAACTTACACAAATTCTTTAAAATTTTAGAACATGTTTCATGGCTTAGAACATGGACTATTTATTTTCTTTATGCTCCATGTGTACTTGGAAAGAGTATGCTTTAAGCTACTCTTGGGTAAAGTGTTCTCTGTCAATTAGATTATGTTGAGTGATAGAATTGTTCCACTCTTGTACTAAATTAATTTAAGTCACCCTGTTATTATTAATAAAGAGGGGAGTACTGATACCTATAACTGGGTGATAGAGTTGTTCAACTCTTGTATATTAAATTTACTTAAGTCACTCTGTTATTATTAAGAGAGAGGTACTGATACTTATAACTGTAATTGTGGATTTATTTATTTCTCCTTGCAGCTCTACTACTTTTTGCTTTATTTATTTTAATGCATTGTTATAAAGTACATAGAATTGTTATATTCTCTTATTGAATATATCCTTTAATCATTATGAAATGACCTATTTCTGGTAATATTTCTTAATCTCTAATTTACTTTGACTGATATTAATGTAGCCACCCTCTCTTTCTTTTGATTGATGTTAATGTGACATATTTTTTGCCTTATTTTAATTTTAAACTACTTGTGTTTTTATATGTAAAGTGTGTTTTTATAGGCATCATTTTATTGGGTCATGCTTTTTAAATCCAATATGATAAGCTCTTTCTTTTCCTTGGAGTATTTACATTTGATGTGATTGTTGATATGGTTAGCTTTAAATCTATCTTCTTGATATTTCTTTTTATTTGTCTAAATTCTTTTTCCCTTTCCCTTCTTTTGAAATTAATTGAGCAGTTCTTTTAAATTTAATTTTTTTCTTCTTTGCTGGTATATTAACAAATGTCTTTTGTTTTCTTATTTTAATGGTTGCTTTAAGGTTTATAGTGTATATCTTTAACATGTCACAGTTTACCCTCAAATGATATCACTTCTTTCTGCATAATGTAGATATCTTATTATAGTATATTTTTGTGTACATCCTTTCAAATTTTATACTATTAATGTTACTTATTGTTAATGTTACTTATTGTACATACATATGTCATAAACTCTACAACCTATTGTTATTATTTCTGTTTAAGGAGTAAATTATCTTTCAATGTGACTTTAAAAAAGAGAAATTATATAATTAATTATGTGTGTGCCTTTTCTGGTGCTCTTTATTATTTTTTGTTGTTCCATGTTGTTATCTAATATTTTTTTCTCCCTAAAGGAATACTTGTAATATTTCTTTTAGTGCTGGTCTGCCAGTAAATTCTTTTAGCTTTCACATGTCTGAAAAATTTCTTATTTTACTTTCATTTTTGAAAATTATGTTAACGGGTTAGAGAATAGTAGGTACATTATTGTTTCTTTCAATTCTTGATCTAACTGAATATACTAGGGTGACATTTGTCCACAAAATCACAGAGGTTTCAAATTTATTTGAACAGTATTCTATTGACTTTTTGCTTATATTGTTACCAGTTAAAAGTCAGTTACTATATTTATCCTCTTTCTCTTTACTGTCTTTTTTCCCCTATATCTTTGTTTAAGTTTTCTTTGTTCACCAATAGTTTTGAGCAAATTATTGATGATGTGCTTTGATGTAGTTTATTGCTACCTTAATCCTGGTTCTTTACGTTTATTGGGTTTGAAGTTTATTGAGTATCTAGATCTGTGGGTTCAAATTTTTACTTATCTGATTGACAGATAATTTGAATTTTACAATGATGGATATTAGATTTTTAAAACATATCTTCACAATATTAACGTTGTTTTCTAGGTTACAGTGAGCTATTTGATCATTTTGGGTCTTACTTTTTTGAGCAAGTAGAAAAGTAGACCTTAGTATCAATTTATGTTTTTGAAATTCTTTTCTATCTTGAATCTAGTCTAACAAGTCACTGAAAACTTCATGTAGATTATTTTTTTATGTAGATTATTTTTGCATTTCATATTTCTCTTCTAGCTGTTTTTGGTAATATCATTACCATAACCTACTTTATTTAAGTGGCATAAAAGCCTAAAACATCACATCTTAATAAAATAAAGCAATAAAATAGGTTTTAAAAATAAAAAATATACTTTCCCTACTTTATCCTCTAAAACTTTCAAAGAATAAGCTGTGGCACAGAAAATCTCTGACCCATCTCCTGATTAATGAGTTTCTAAATTCTGGGAAAAGTTATGGTTTAATCAGAAGTGACCTGAGATAGAAGAGGTTTATAATTTATAACATGATCAGCAGGTAGGCAAGAATACTGATTGACAAATATACTCTCAGGTATGATGTTAAGTGCTGAACATAGAGTAATAAATTGTAATATTTCCTTGGATACATTAGATTAAAGCAATTTTTAGACCAAATTAGTGTTTCACTAAGGTGAAATACTCTTCACTCTTAGCCTGATGCAAATAGTCTTCTTTAGTAACTGCTCCATTGAGGTGATAGAAGTGAATCCTTTTTCCCTGACATTATTCTTTTCAGCATTTTTATTTCAAATTAATTGTTTCCTCCATGACACTACTTACAGTAATAGGATTATCTTGTGATACTTTGTCACAAATGTAATATTATTATGGAGGGAGGAGGGCATTGTCTCATAACTCTGATTAGTTGATATTTGGGTTGGAAAGAAAAAATATCATGGTCAACTGTACATTTGTGATTTGGGTGCAGAAGAGGAAATGAAGACAGTCCACATATTAAAAAAAAAATCTTTTCCGTTGATTGAGAGAAAGTGAGGAAAAAGAGAGATATATAGGGACAGAGAGAGAGAGAGACACACATATCAACTCATTGTTCCACTTGATTGTGCATTCATTGATTGCTTCTCATATGTGCCCTAACCGGGGATCAAACCTGTGACCTTGGTGCACCAGGATGATGCTTTATTCACTGAGACACCCATCCAAAGCCACACATTTTTAAAAATTTTAAAAATTGGTACATACTTCACTATCAACAAATTTGATCAACTGGGTAAAATCAAGGTGAGATGGAAATCAACTTTTAATTAGCTGATACAACAGGACAGTTGAATTTTCAAGTAGAATATGGAATTTTCAAATAAAGTAGGACACAACACTCAGAGAAGAGAAAAGAAGAGAAAGGAAATGGATCCTTTCCAGCTTAATGAGTAAGAAGCACAAGTTGAAAGTAACAGAAAAAAGTAATACTTTTTTCCCCTAATATTAGTTATAAAATTTGTATACTGAAAGGGAGCTTCAAAGAAGAATATAATCAAAGATTAAAAATTTATTTCATATGGTTATGCTCTCTGATTTACAAAGGCAAAATCTATCCTAGAGCAAACTTAGCAGAGAATCAGTACTACCTACACAAACAGAAACCCTAATTTGTTTAGAAAAGTAACTGTACTCAGACATTGCAATCAAGGGGTTTTACCAATTAGTGGTGAGGAGGAATTAGAAGTTTACATTAAAACATCACTGTACATGAAAAATTAAGCCCATGCTAAGTGTAGAGAACACTAATTACAGTTCTCTTTCAGAGTATGACTTTAGTGATGTTGTAGACTACAAGAGTTTTAGTTAAAGAGCCTCTCTAAATATTAATATATAAACAGCTTTTTGAACTTTGAAGATGTATTCTGCCATTGTGGTCAAGATTCAAATGCTTACATTAGGCATTAAGTGTATAAATATTACTCTTTAATGAATATTAATTTGTCTGTGTGAACTACCTGACTACTATAATTTACAATCATTAGCGTGAACTCAATGTATATACTCTCTTCCATTACTATACAGATCACTTTCATAGTAAAATTATATGTTTGAAAGTAATTTATATTTTAAAAGGGCACTGTAGAAAATTAACCTTTGAATCCTCTAAAATGATTATATTTTTATGTAATAAGGAGTAATATTTAGCAAAGCACTTCACTTTTAGACCCTTCATAGAAAGAAAATTAATAAAACGAGGCCAAGAAAACACTGTTTTCCTAAGGAGAACTTACTGCCAAGTTATATTATTTTTTTCCTCTTAATGGTGCCAGTGGCCATATTTCTCACTCTTGCTTCTAAATCTGAATTCATTAGCCTTGTTTCCAATAACCTGAGAACCTGAACATTCAGAAAGAATAGAAATGTCTGAATGTTGATTCATATGCTTATGGTATGTGGGCCTTTTTTCTGATTACAATGAAAACAGAGAAGATAAAAAATTAGTGCTTCACATAGTGCTTCAAATAAAAATAAAAGAGGAATCAACCAATTCCCTAAAAGGAATAGTGGGAAAATACAGAAACCTTTAAAAAGAAGCATAAGAGTAAAGCTAAACATTAAAAAAAAAATGGTTCCTCATATATTATGTCATTTTATTTCCCAAGAACTCTGAGAGGTTAGAAGGAGAGGAATTAGGTGATGACGAAGGAAAGCTTTGAGAATTTTCAAAGTCATACAGCCCCAGTCCTCATATTTTCTCTGAAGATTGAAGTTTAGGTAACATTTTTTAACACCAGCAGTAGAGGAGACAAAGAATAAAAGAAAGAGAACTGTCTTGGAAATAACCAGCATCCTCAAAATTAGATAACTGAACATTCGTGTAAGAATCAAGTTGTGAAACTAATTATTAGTCATAAGCAATGTCTTGATAGGTGAAAAAGAATGTCAGAAACAAAGAAGTTAGACCATATGTCGCTGTTCATAGTCACAAAGTCATCAATGGGAAGAAATCAACTCCCTAAGATATTTTTCTTATAAATATAAGAATAATGGGTGCTGAGTGGTGATGTCCTGTTATTAATGTGTGCTGAGTGATCAGTACCAAGTGAAGGCTTCTTTTGGCAAAAGCAAAAAGAATGGAGAATTTCCTTGAGCTTTTCTTATGGAGAATGCATAAACAGGCCTGTGTGCTTCCATGTGGTCTGGCTGTTTTTATTTGACTGCCAACGCTCTGAGGCCCTTTCAGAATTATAATTCTGGCGTTATTGTGTTGTTCTTTACTGGTCTTTCATGAATAAAGTCATTTCCATTCCCCCAACTTAGTGGGTATGTTTTTGATACCTTTCCTTACCTCTCCAGAGTCATTACTCATTATTCTCCAACATGCTCTGCCTTGTCTTTCGGACTCAGACTGAGCTCTGGAACTGGCCAATCTGCAGCTTCAGGTCAGAAGGAGGGAGGAAAGGCACTTTCCAAGCTCTTTCCTACGAGGTTTGTGAGGGCTGGCCTTCTCAGTTCTCACACTGAGTTCCTCACATCCCTAAACTTTCACTCATACTGTCCTCTCTGCCTGGAATATTGAACTTTCAAGTGAAGTTCTGGTCATTTTGTGCATCTCAGCACAAACATCACTACCTTAGGGAAACCTTTTCTGACTCCTGTTCTAGATTTTTCCTTTATAGCATTTAATTTAGTTGTAATTTAAACTTTTAACGGTGACTATTTGTTAATGTTCATGTAATCAACCAGTCTATAAATTCTATAAGGGCAGATATGATTTTCTAAGCAGCTCCTTGTAGTATTGAAATTCAGTAAGCAGCATATCAGTGTGGGTTAGCAGAGGATTAAGTATGATGGAGGGGTCGCAATCACTGGTAGACCCAAGTCTTAGGAAGGTAAAAAAAAAAAAAGATAAACATAGAAGAGAAGAACTAAAAAGAATAGAACATTTTAAAAGGATAAAAGATATAGATACTGAGACTCTAACAGGCACTATCTCCTAAATCAGGGATGCCAACCAGATTTCAGTTCATCCGTTATCTTTGATCTACTGTTCTATGTCCCGAGAGTGATGTACTGGGAAGGATTCTTAGTTGCATTAGATTTCAGGTAGAAAAGAAATATTGTCCTTGATTACTGATGTCTTTCCTGGCATGGGAGAGTGAAGTGATGGCATGTGTGCTACAGGTTTTCGATGTCTATTAAAAAGTATTGGCAAGTAATTATGGTCCAAGTATGGATCTTCCAGAAATACAGGACAACGTCAGCCACTTTATGAAAATTCACTGAAGAGTGGCATCCTGGCAAGGTCGCTTTGCCCAGCAGGAGTATGCATAAGGGCCAACACCTTGGTCCGGGGACCTGCCATTTCCTTCTGGCTGGATACAGTGGTGTCATGACAGCGTACATGTCAGATAAAGAACTGAGGTTGCAGCAGCAGCAAGAACTGAGAAGGTGATGGTTGAAGGACCAGAATCTGAGACCTGCCCCCCACCTGCCAGTAGGCACTGCCCCCTCAGAGGGTGTGGCCTATGGAGAGATTCTGAAATATATTTCTGCAGAACCAAGCCCCCTGGAAGAACCTGATCCATAAGACATACTGACACATTATTCTTCTTTTTACTCTTGTATTTGTACCTGCCTGGATTGTTCATTATTATTTCAAATATCATATGAATACAAGACCAAATGTCATTGTTGAAAGGAAGCCCAGAATTTTCCCAGGTGATACAGTTATGAAGGCTGGAGTAATAATTCTACCAATGAAATAATTTTCTGATCAACATAATTAAAGAGTAATTTGAAATTTCAAAGACATATGAGCTCAAGTTTTGTTGCTGCATTACCATATTACTGAATATGTTTTCTGGAAAAGTAACTTTAATAAATTTTTATCTCAGATATTAAAAAAAAGAAGAAAAGAAAGAAAATCCGCTGAAGGAACACAAATTTACTGAAACAAAAAGCAAAACAAAATAAAATTCAAATGCCAAAGACAAAAAGTAAAAGTCAAGTAGGAGAAAGTTTATTGGTATGACAACTGATTTTACCAGGTACATTTAGTTGGGGCAGGGGGTCATCACAGTTATTTCTCCCAACACAGGTAACATAATAGTATGAACACTTTCTTTTAGCATTTTGCATGCTCTGGACAATATGAAATAGCTTTACGTTTATTAACTCATTCACTCCTCATGATTCATTATGAAATAAGCACTATTGTTATCCCATTTATAGATGAGAAACTGAACTTCAGAGAGATTAAATAATCCACAGAAGCATTTAAAACACAATGCAAGAGCCAGGATTTTAATCTGGATTTATAAGATTTTTAAAATACACTCATATTCTTTACACATATAACGTAAAGTTTTGTTTATACACAACTTTTTAGGAAGGTCTTAAGAAATATAAAAAGACAATTTGTAAACAAAGTAAACTTTGCCCAATAAAAAGTAAATGTAATAGTATTTTTCTTAAAATATTAAAGGACAGCTGAAAAGATTAGTTTGTCACAAAACTATGATTTTTTTTTCCAGGGAAATTTTTTATGTAACTGCATAATTAATTGATAGTTTGCTTAATTATTTTTTGAAGTATCCAATAAAACTAATCAGTATAATATTTCTAGAGTCATCACTTTCCAATTTTTGATAAATAGTATTAATTGTGTTTTTCCTAATTTAAAATGGTGCTAGAATTCTATGACTTCTTGAAAATTGCAACTTATAGGCATAGTAAACTATGTGAATTGTTGAAGTGCCCTTTTATTGGAAGTCAGTCAAGTTTTCTTATTAAAATATGTATATAATGGTGCCTGCCTTAAGAAGTGATGGTAGTTGATAAAAATGTGTCATAGCCGCAAAAGGTAAAAATTCTTTGAGTCTTTGTAAAAGGAAGCAGTTTGCTATTAAGATCTCCAGAGCCTCAGTGAAGATCAGGTGTTTTTCTAAAGTAAAAATAGAGCAAAAAAATGCAACCAATCAAATGGGAGAAGATATTTGCAAACAACAGCACAAGCAAGTGGTTAATATGTAAAAATATATATATAAAAGAACTCTTATAACTCAATACAAAACAAACAAATAACACCGGGAACAACTTTTTTTTCCTTTCCTGTTGCATGAGGTTTTAGACCTGTTTCTATATATGTCTGCATCGCTAATTCCAAATATGAAATCTGCCTACATTCAAGTTCCCCTTGGTGATCAAGACAGGAATTGGGCTCCTCATATTGTGTGTCATAATTGTGAGGAAATGCTTCATGACTTGACAAAAGAAAAAGGCAATGAAATGCCTTTTGGTATTCCCATGGTTTGGTGTGAACCTAAGGACCACAGCAGTGACTGTTACTTCTGTCTGATCCATACAAAGGGCATTGGCACGAAAAAAAACGGCATATGATCACATATCCTAATATTCCTTCAGCAATACGACCTATCCCACACTCTGAGACTCCCGGTTCCAGTTTTCAATGGTTTTATTTCTTCTAAGGACAAAAAAAGTGAACATGGTGATCAAGTGTATTTTGATAAGATGCATGAGGAAATGTTTGTAGAATCTGAAGGGTCTTCTGATTCCAAGCAGTCATTAAACCCTCAGCAGTTTAGCCAGCCTGAATTGAATGACATAGTAAGGGATTTGGGCCTATCAAAGACAGCAGCTGAGTTATTAGGCTCCAGGCTTCAAGAAAATTATGGACTTCACGGTCAGCTAAAGTATCCCATTTCAGGCAGCGTGAACAAATTTTTGTTGTCTTTTTTCCCCAACACAAACACTTTGTTTACTGTCATTATATTAGTAGTCTTCTCAGGCAGCTACATGTTACCACATACAGTCCAACAGAATGGCAGCTATTTCTTGACAGCTCTAAACAGAGTCTGAAATGTGTTCTCTTACACAATGGTAATGTTTATGCAGCAGTTCCAATTGCTTATTCAACTCATCTGCGAAAAGATTATAATGACATAAAAATTATCCTCGACTTTCTGAAGTATGAGGAGCATAACTGGATCATTTGTGTGGATCTTAAAATGGTAAATTTCCTGCTAGGACAACAAAGAAGTTTCACGAAGTGTCCTTGCTTTCTGTGTTTGTTGGGAAGCCGAGCTCAGGAGAAACCCTGGACACAGAAGGAGTGGCCCAAACGTGAAGCTCTGGAAGTAGGGATGCAAAATATTGTGAATGAACCTGTAGTTAATCGAGACAGGATCATTTTCCCCCACTTTACATCAAACTTGGCTTAATGAAGCAGTTTGTTCAGGCTTTGAATAGAGAAAGTGAATGCTTTTAGCATATTATTTCTGCTTTTCCTGCCTTGTCTTCCGAGAAGATAAAAATGGATGTATTTGATGGACTTCAATTTCGAACCCTTATACATGACAAAGAATTTGCTAGGAAGATGAATAAAGAGGAGAAAGCAGCATGGCAGTCTTTTCTGGCAGTTACAAAGAACTTCCTTGGCAACAAAAAAGCAGAAAACTATGAACTTCTGGTTCAAAGGATGCTGTTGGCTTTCCATGACATTGGATGGAACATGAGTGTTAAAAATCACTTCCTGAACAGTCACCTTGATAAGTTTCCCAAAAATCTTGGAGCTGTTAGTGATGAACAGACTACTGCTTGAGCATCAAACGTGATTGTCCTCAACAAGTGCACAAATGCAAGAGCTACAAATGCAAATTTGTGCCTGAGTAGAATTTAAATGTTTGTACAAATTTTATGATTAAAATAAGTGTTTTAATATGTTCTGTTTTGAAATTGTAGATAAATTCAGATGTAATTATATTTTTAGTGTATTTGTGTATTTACTGCATTATATAAATTACTATATTTTCACAAAGATGATGCCCAAGAAGACATTCTACTTCATTATGTTAAACTAAATTTTGAAAATTTTGCAATAAGAAAATCCCTAAAACTTTTAATTGCAAAAATACCATAGCTTACAGAGAAAAACTAATGTCAGATTTGAGATCAGCACACTTGAATTAGGTAAGAACAAGTGTTTTTGTGGATGCAACAAAAATTTTGTTCCCCAGTGTAATCTTAAGAAATAGCCAGAGGACCTGAGTGCACAGTTCTTCCAAAAAGACATACAAATAGCCAACAGTTATATGAAAAGATGCTCATATTTACTAGCTATAGAAATCCCAATCAAAACTATAAGATACCACCTCAATACCTGTTAGAATAGCTATTATCAACAAGTAATAACAAATGTTGGAGAGGTTTTGGAATAAAAAGAACTCTTTCACTGTTGGTGGAATGTACACTGGTACAGGCACTAGAAAACAATATGGAGGTTCCTCAAAATATTAAGAATAGAGTTACCCCTGTTATTGGTATCTCCCTCCAAAATTTGAAAAAACTTGCAAAGATATATGCACCTCTATGTTCACTGCAGCATTATTCACAATGGTCAAGACATGGAAACAATCACCAGTGTCCTTCACTGTGTGATTGCAAAAAGAAGATGTGGTTCATATATACAATGGAATACTACTCTGCCATAATAAAAGATAAAATACTGCCATTTGCAACAACATGAATGGACTTTAAGAATATTATGCTAAGTGAATAAGTCAGTCAGAAAAGCTAAGAACCATGATTTCACTCAAATGTGGGATATAAAACTGAAACTCACAGAAACAGAAAACAGTATAGTGGTTACTGGAGGGAAGTGGGTGAGAGGGTTAGTAAAGGGTAAAGGGGCCAAATATATGGTAACAGAAGATGATTTGACATTGGGTAGTGGGTACACAATGCAATATACAGATCCTGTATCATAGAAATGTACACTTGAAAGCTATATAATCTTATTAATCAATGTCACCCCAATAAATTTATTGAAAAGAATAAATATAGCATCCTCTAAGACTATCAGTCTTACATTTTTTATAAGCATGAGATATATTCTAAAATGATGAGAGAATACCATGGGCTAGGTGTAGTGGCTAGGTTTGAAACTATTCTATATCAGTGGGATGAATTTCTTTTTCTATATTAAGAAGATAGTCATTAACTCTCATCAATGGTTCTCTCTGTCCCGTTCTGTCTCTCATTTAAAAAACTTCTGTACAGTAATCTGTTACCGGAAGGTGCCTTGTCATTTTGCCTAACCCAATCCACTACACCACGGACAAAACTTGAAAGAAAACAGAGGTTCTGTTGTGCTATTCTGCCGTCAGAAGATAGTTATAATTGTAAAACTCCCAGTTGATCATGTGAGCTTTGACTCTATACAAGGAGTTGTCAAAGTTTTTCTGTAAAAGGCCAGAGAGTAAATATTTTAGACATTGTGAGTCATATTGTCTGTATCACAATTATTTAGCTCTGATGTGATAAAATGGAAGTGGTCAGAGACAAAATATAGACACATACATGTATGTTCCATTATAACTTAAAATAAATTTTTATTGATTGACTTTTAGAGAGAGAGTAAGGGAAAGAGAGACACACAGAGAAAGAAACATTAATTTGTTGCTCCACTTATTTATGCTGTCATTGGTTGATTCTTGTATGTGCCCTGACCTGGGATTGAACCTGCAACTTTGGCCTGTTGGAATGACACCCTAACCAACTGAGCTACTATGCCAGGGCCTGCTTCATTATAACTTTATTTACAAAATCAACAGAAGGCCATATGTGCCATAGTTTGCCAACTTCTGCTGTGTGTTTTTCCTCAGGCCTAATTCACCACTTCCTCTATCCAAGCTGAAGAACGTGTGGGTAGAAATCTCACAAGAGCTACATTTGGCAGACAGTGTCAAGTTTTTCTGTGGCACTAAACAAATTATCTACAGTCTTCTATAATTGGGATATGAAAAAAGACCTTTGTAATATCAAACAATGGGTGGGATTTCTCTGTCTCTCTCACATCAACAAATATGTTTTGAAGCCCAAGTGAATGTTAGATGCTAAGGACATATGCAGAAGACCTAGCTTTAGAGATGCTTTTAGTCAATAGGAAAGGAAGCAGAATAAAGAGACCATTTCAATGCAATGTTTTAGATATTATATTAGATGTATATAAAGAATATTATGTGAAAAAAAATAACTTTGGAGGTTATATTTCAACTGGATGAAACAGCTAAGCATAGATCTAGAAGTTGACTATTAGCCAGGCCAATATCAGGGAGAGGTAGGCAGAAAGTATCCGCATTGGCAAGGTTTTATAACAGGTCTGGAATTATGAGAAACTTAGATAGGTCATTAAACTGCAAGAACATATGGAGCTCAGAGTACAAGATGGAATTGATAACAGATGAAGCTAGAAAGGCAGTTAAGGACCAGGCCATGAAGGACCTTAAGGGCACCCTAGTTCAGATTACTCTCAATTTTTTCCAAGGCAGCTGAAAAAGCCTCCTAGCTTGTTTCCTAATCCTACCTGTCACTCGTCTTTAATCTATTCACCATATCATTGATAGAATGATTACAGTCTAATGTAATTCATATCTATCTCTTCTTAAACCTCTTCAATGGCTCCTCATTACTCTAAGAATTATTTTCAACCCCTTAATAAGACCCCAAATCCCATATGATCTGACCTTGACTATATCTCCAGCCTCATCTTTAGTCAGCTCTGTCACCATGTTCTGGTTATTCTTTTATTTAGGTCTTACTAGTTTCCCAAAAGTTTTTTTTATGTCATTTGTTAGGTTTATTCCTAGGTACCATAGACACCTTATGGCCTTTCTTACAATTGAAAATGTTTTTTTGTTGTTGTTTTAATTACATTTTCTAATACCATGTTCTTGGTGTAGAGCTGCAGTTAATTTTTGCATTTGATCTTGTGTCTAGTACTCCTGCTGAACTCTCTCATTAAATCTAGTATTTTGGCCCTAACAGGTTAGCTCAGCAGTAGAGCGTCAGCCCCATGTGTGAAAGTCCCAGGTTTGATTCCTGGTCAAAGCACACAGAGAAGTGATTATCTGCTTCTCTACCGTCACCCTCTCTTCTCTTCTCCTCCCACAGCCATGGCTCGAATGAACAAGTTGGCCCTGGGTGCTGAGGATGGCTCGATGGCTTTGCCTCAGGTGCTAAAATAGCTTCGTTGCCCAGCAATAGAGCAGTGGCCCCAGATGGGCAAAACATCAGCCCCAGACAGGTTGCCAGGTGGATCCTGGTTAGGGCGCATGTGGGAGTCTGTCTCTCTGCCTCCCTCCTATTCACTTGATAAAAAAAAATAAAAAAAAATCTAATATTTTGTCTATAAATTCTTTGGGGTTTTCTATGTAGACAGTTCATATCTGCTACAAATAACTTCATTTTGCTTTCATTCTAGTCTTTTTATGTGCCTGCCTTTTCTTGTAGTTTTGACTACAAGAGTACATGATGGAATTGTACTCTAGTACGATTATTTTCTGTCTAGTACCTCCAATGTAGTGTGGAATTGAGTAACATTAATGAACATACTTGTCTCATTCCCAATTTTATTTATTTGTTCGTTTGTTTACTTCTTTTCCAAGTGAGAGGAGTGATATAAACAGATTCCCGCATGCTCCCCAACTGGGATTCACTAGGCAACCCCATCTGTGGCCAAGGCTCTGCCCATCTGGGGCCATGCTCGCAACCGAGATATTTTTAGCACCTGAAGCAGATGTTCCAAAGATCCATCCTCACCTCCCAGGGCTAATGCGATCAAACCAATCAAACCATGGATGTGGGAGGAGGAGAGAGAGAGAGAGAGAGAGAGAGAGAGAGAGAGAGAGAGAGAGAGAGAAGGGGGAAGAGGAAGAGCAGATGGTCGCTTTTCCTGTGTGACCTGACCAGAATTGAATCTGGGACATCCACATGCCAGGCCAATGCTTTTACACTGAACCAACTGGCCAGGACCTTCAATCTCAATTTTTAAAAATAAGACTGCTTTACATATATATTAAATGTGCTGTTTTCTTAAAGGTTTTTGAAGATATTCTTTATCAGATTAAGGAAATAAATTTACTCCTAATTTTTAACACAAATGTTTAATTGTACTGATTTTTTCTCTAAATCTACTGAGATGCTCATATAATTCAATGTGAAGAATATCAAATAGGTTTTTTAAAGTTGAGTTAATTCTGTATTTCTAGAATAAATGCAGTTTCTAATAATATATTAATGGGTTCTATTTATTGACATTTAGACTTAGATTTCAGGTCTATCTTCATAGTTGAGATTAGTCTAATTTTTTATTCTTATATGGTTCTTATCTGGTTTTAATGGTAAGATAATGCTGACCTCATAAAATGAGTTGTGGAGAGTACTTTCTTTTATAAGCTTTAGTAACAATGGAAATAACTGCTTTTGCATTTTGGTAGAATTTACCTTGAAATATTCTAAACTTGGTGTTTTGAGGACATATATTAACTACTAATTCAATTATTTTTAAGATTATTGATTTTACAGAGGACAGTAAAAGTGAGAAGTATGAACTCATAGTTGCTTCACTTTAGTTGTTCATTGCTTGCTTGTTGTATGTGCTTTGGCTGAGCAAACCCAGGGTTTCGAACTAGTGACCTCAGTGTTCCGGATCAAATCTTTATCCAGGCTGCTACCACAGACCAGGCTACTCATTCAATTTTTCAAAATAGTTTAAAAACTCTTCTTTCTATGCTTAGCTTTAGTTAAGATTTTCCTAGGAGTGTATTTTGGTCTATACTTATGAATGTATTCTTACTGTCTTTCTTTTGTAAATCTTTGCTGTAACACTTTATTCTTTTTTTCTTTTTAATTATTTTTTTATTTTGTTTTATTTTCTTCATGTTCATCAATATTGCCCGGGATTTATACATTTTAGTAGGTCTTTCATTGAACCAAAATTTTGCTTTGTTGATTTTTCTCATTTCAAGTTTTATCTCTGATTTCATTAATTTGTTATTAGGTATTAATTTTCTTCTTTTGACTTTCTTTTGGTTTACTTGTTATTCTTTTCCTAACACAAAGTAGTTGCTTGGCTTATTCACTTTTAAAGTTTTTCTCTTTATTTTTTAACATGAGCATTTAAACTTATAAAACTTTTTCTCAAATTTCTTTGGGTACATTCCACAAAGTATTGGAGAAACAAAATAAATAGATATAAGAAAAAAATTATTATAGAAATTGGTTTACAGAATTATAGAGGTTAAAACGTCCCATGATATGTGCTATCTATAAATTGGAGAACCAGGATAGTCAGCAGTGTAAATCAGAACAAATCCGAAGGCCTGAGAATGGTGAGTGTGTGTGTGTGTGTGTGTGTGTGTGTGTGTGTGTGTGTGTGTCTGATGGTGCAAGTTCCCACCTGAGTCTGAAAGCCTTTGAAGCAGGAGCATCCATGCCTGAAGGCAGAAAGGAGAAGGTGGATATCTCAGATCAAGCAGAGGGAGCTAATGCACCTGCCCTCTATCCTTTAGTTCTATTCAGGCCCTTGAGGAACTGGATGATGTCCATCCACTCTGGGGAGGGCTATCCGCTTCATCAATGGCACCAATACAAATGTTAATCTCTTCTGGAAACACCTTTAAAGATACACCCAGATATAAAGTTTTACTAACTATCCTTTACCCTAGTCAAATTGATGTAAAATTAACATCACTCAGGTTTTGAGATTGTCTATTTTCTTCATTCTTTAGCTCTGAATATTTTCTAATTTTTGCTGTGATTATTTGTCAACAAATTATTTATTAAGATTTAAAAATATCCAAATACATGTGGTTTGTAAAGATGTATTTTGTTATTGATTTCTATCTCAGTTACATTTTGATAAAAGAAAATAGCCTGTTTGATTAAAATCTACTGAGACTGGATAATGGCCTAATGCCTGGCTAATTTCAGTAAACATTCTAAGTTCAGTTAAAAACCTATACTTTTAAGGAATGTGTACTGGCTCCTTCACATATGATAGTATTGAGAATCTCCATTTGTTCAAACGTAATAGTTCTCTTGTTCAATCTGTCCTCACTACAGATTGTTTTCTTGAGCTTAAATTTACTATCAAATGGTAACTTATTTTTCTTGTTCTGTTTATTTTTTGCTTGATATCTTTTATAACTATGCTATGTTTAGAAGTGTTATATATTTTTGCTGATTAAATCTATCAATATATAAATGTTTCTGTAGAAGTAAGATGTGGCCTTATTTTAACTGACAGAAGAAAATTAAATCCCCTCTGAGGAAAGTGATAAAAAGCAGATAATCTACAATATTGCATACACAGTATTCAATATTCAAATAAAAATGTTTCAGGCTGTCCAAGTGACAAAAATGATCAAAAACTAACAGACAAACAAACACACAAAATAATCAGTTATTAAAAACAGACTCAGCAGTGAAGTCAATTTTGGTGGTATCATATGTAAACTTTAAAATAATTGTGATTAATATATTCAATAAAATAGATGTCAAGGAGGAGAGCTTTACAAGAGAACTGGTTTCTCAGATTTACGATCCCTTATCTTACAAAGTTTAGGATTTGAAGACTACATCAAGAGAAAAAACAATGTGGAATGGTGGTTTATTCTCTGTATTTAAACCCCGGCATCTTGGTCCCTCCATTCTTGTTGTCTTGGTAGCATCATACACTCTACTTGCCTTGCCAGCCTTGTGAAAAGGTTGAAGGTTCAGAGTTGCTGCTTCCTGTTAGGTCTATAGTCTGACAATTACTTATTGGCAAATGTTTTAAGAAAAAGGGCAGAGAACTTCATGTTCACATCCATGTATTTTCATTTTCCCTGTAATTTAGGCTGCTCAAGCTCCAGGTCTCTATGATGCATGCTCTCTGATGTGTTCAAACAATTCTTTATTCATTTTTATTACAGCCAGAAATTGTTCTCGATGGGATGGTTGGTCTTTTACAAACTATTATAGACAAAACTGGAAATCCTCAATATTTTCCTTTTAACAAAGTAAGTTAATTGATTATTATTAGTTTTAATTACAAATATACTTAGTTACATTCCTATGATCTTTTTCTGCACTTTTTTTTCCCTTAACTCATTCTTTTAACTCTTTCCTTCTGCATATTCAAAGTATAATGTAAGATACATTATACAGACTGCTTTTAATATTTGAGTGATTTCCCAGAAAATTTTAGCGTTCATGTTTGAGTTACTACAGTCTGAAGTTGGTATCTTTTCCTCTTCTGAAACAAATCAAGAATTTTGAATATCTTATTTTCATTTGTCTTCACTCTCAAGTTAAATACTTTTACTGTTTGCTTTTAGTTTCATCTTGCTTATTTAATCCTTCAATAGGAACATTATTATTACTTGGTATTTATTTTTATTTAACGCATGCTAGTCATTTTATTTATCACTATCTTTTCTTGCATCTCGTAAGTTTCTTTTTTTCTGTTTTGTTTATTTGTTCATACATTTTGGGGGGGGTTCTCATATAAAGTAAGATCATACAGTATTTGTCATTCTCTGTCTGACTTATTTCACTTAGCATAATACCCTGTAGATCTATCCATATTGTCAGAAATGGCAAGATTTCAGTCATTTGGTGGCTGTCTCATATTCCAATATGTGTTTGTCTTTATCCATAAAGTCCCAATATGATGAATCTTTATCCATTCATCTATAGATAGATACCTAGGTTTGCTTTCATATCTTGGCTATTACTGCAAAGAACATAGGTTATATAAATCTTTTCAAACTAGTGTTTTTGTTTTCTTCAAATAAGCACCCAAAAGTAGAATTGTTGGATCATGTGGCAGCTTTATTTTTAATATTTTGAGCAACTTCCATGTTGTTTTCCACAGTGGCTGCACTAATTTACAATTCCACCAACAGTGTACAAATGTTCCCTTTTCTCCACATCCTCACCAGCACTTGTTATTTTTAAATTCTCCTTCTGATATCCTCTGATGCTAATATTTTCTTTTGTAGTCATTATGTTTTTTAGACTTTTTAAAGTGAAAGTATATGGTTAGAAATTTTCTAGGTTTTTGTTCATCTAAAACAATGTTTCTCAAAGTTTAGATTCTGGAACCCTGGGGGATCCTGAGATGCTTTCAGAAGATTCATGAAACAACATATTTACATAAAAATACTAAGATATAATTTGAATATTCTACCATGTTGATATTTGCACAGGTGTTAAAAAGCAGTGGTTGCTTAAACTGCTGGCTCCTTAGAAGTGTGTTGATGAAGCAGTAAAAAAATATTACATTGTTATAGTTGGCACTTAAACATGTCTTAACATTCTGTTTCCAGGAAGGGAAAGTATGCATAAAGTATATTGCATGCTAAAAAGTACATTGGTTGTCTGGAGGAAAGGCACTTGTCCCATAGTTTAAAGTGTAAGGTGAATGATCTGCTTTGTCATGGAACACTTCTTTTTTTAAGAAACAACTTTCAGACAATTGATTATTCAAGTTTAAGGTATTTGGCAGAAGATTTTTAACAAAATGTAATTCTGTCGCTTCAAGGAACACAACCAGTGATGTCCTAATAAATGTTTAATAACTAGCTCTTCAGTGGGAAAAAGAAAGTCCCAATTTGTAGATTTGTAGCCAATTTCTGTGGTGTAAATTCTCCTAACATGGCTGATTTCAAATTACCAAGTTGATACCACTGAACAAAGGGTTGCAAATAGATAACTGGGCCTCACAAACCATTGCAAATCAACTGTAGCACCCTATTGAAAACAGTACCATTATAAAATTAGAGATTCTAAATAAAAAATAAAATTTTGGAAAAATTCTATACATCAACATAAGCCTGACAGCTTCCCAATACATAAAGACTCTTCTGAAAATATTGTTGGAGATCTGCATAACTCAATGTTCCATTTTCCAAATGACCAATGTACTCTGTTATCAAATCTTGCATGGGTAAAAGATTATTCAAAATTCAAGATAGACAAATTAATTGAATGTGACAGATTATGAGTTTATTGATATAGTTTTAGAGTTTATACTGCAACTAACTTTTAAAAAACTATCACATATCAAATTTTGGTGGGTAACAAATATCTTAAAAAGCTACTGCCCTGGCCAGATAGCATGGTTGGCTAGAGCTTCATCCCAAAGCACAGAGTATGTGGGTTCAATCTTCAGTCAGGGCACATACAAGAACAGGTTGATGTTTCTGTCTTTCTCTAAAATAAGTAAATTTAATAAATAGTAATCTTGCTTTAAAAAGCTACTAAACACTTCCCCTTTTTTAAACTAGTATGAGGCCAGGTTTTAGGTTCTTCAAATGAACCAACATGCCACAGTGGAGGAAATTTCTTTCTCAAAACGAAAGATACAAACATTTCATGATACTAATTCTTCCTATTCATGAACACAGTACATACTGCTACTTATTTGTATCTTCTTCAATTTTTTTCTTCAGTGTCTTATAATTTTCTGAGTACATGTCTTTTATATCCTTGGTTAACTTGACTTGGGGTGGTGAACACACAAGAAAATATACAGATGATGTATTGTAGAATTGTACACCTGAAACCTGTATAATTTTATTAACCAATGTCACCTCAATAAATGCAACATAAAATTAAAAAACAAAAATGTAAATAAAGTCAACAGTGATTGATTATTTAAAAAGAAAAAGGAAAGATAAAGTTCCAAGTGTGAAATGACTATAGGGAATAAAGGAAATCAAGTAGGGTTATGCTATCCTTACAGGTACAGTGCTAAAACTGAAAAGTTCCTGTTAAGACCCTCCAAGTTCCCAAAGTTCTAGATTCAGGGAAAAGACCTTTACCATTCTGGTGGTGGGCAAAGCAAAGCCTTTCGGGGAGACCATCACCAATGCAGCTCCACACTCTGTAACAAAGAGATGCATTGTAACCTTTCAGAACACTGGGGATTATTCTTCTGAGAAGCCCAGCTCTCATTTAATTCAATTTATTTTTGACTGATAAGCACTTCTTATTTAATTTACATGTTTCTTGGACCTCTAAGGCTTTATTAGAATAGCCTATATTTGATTTTAAGTTCCCAAAGGGAAGAGACTAGATTTGTTTAGTTCTTTTTGAAATGGCCAAGCATAGACCACAGTCAAATTTATATGTAATAAACAATTGATAGTAATTAATTTCTTCCCCTCTAGAGTCTGGCTTGTGGAACAAAGTAAATACTCTATCTTCCTTACTAATCTAATGAAAGGCTTAACCTTATCCCTAGTGCCCAGAGTTTATAGTAATGAAGAAAACAACATCAATACAAATATATCTACTTGAAATTCCTACTATAACAATGGGTAGGCTTCTAAAAGTTTGATTGTAAATCTGTTGTTCAGAATTTGGAAGATATTTTTCTTTGAGCAAAAACTTTATACAGAATACTTATATTGCTAAATATATTTGAGGTTTAGTATTATATTATTACAACAATAATATAATGTTTCTATGGGAAACATGTATTCAAAGTTGTCTGTTGAAGAAACATTCCACTCTGGTAAAGAAAAATTTTATCTTTTCCATTAAAGTACCAAATTCTGGGTAATAAAAGCAGACTCCTAACATCTAAGTCCCTGAAAATGTTCTAATACAGGAACAAGATAATGAAGTAAGCGGAAGTGATAAGGACTCTGTGATAGACGACTAGGGAGAGAGGATTGTGCACAGATTCTGGAGGTAGAGAGACAAAGAAATCATATACTTGAATTTTCTTGTGTTCTAGGTTGGCTGCTTGATTTCCCCATTTTTTTTCCTAGGCCTAAACAATTGACCTGTTCTCCCATTCCATGGTCATCACCTCACATGTTTCCTTCTTGCATGGTCCATACATCTACTTTCCTTGATATCTGGATCCTAAACACTAACAGTCATCATAAACATAAGTCTTACTAATTTGAAGCACTCTTTAATAAATCAGACAGAAGCAGAAAATGGCATTTCATTCAACTTCTAATAAATCTTCATATTGATGCATCTACACTAAATTTAGAGTTCAACATTTAGATACTCATTTGATACAATAATTTGATAATTATTCAAATTAGAAAATTTGTCACTATAATATTGTATTTGTTTCAGAAAGTATACAGAGTGGTCTGAGGCAAAGTAAGGAAATTATGAATCTGTACATATATTTATATACAAAATCTGTTTAAGTTTGTTCTCTCAGTTCTTCTTAGCCCTAATAGTTCCAATATTTTTATGACCAAAAAATCAAAAACAAGTAATATAACATGGGCATGGAGGAAGAAGATCTGCAAGGAATTGAGAAAAGAGCATGAATTGCAAGGAAAGAGTTGAAGATGATTTCTACATGTCCACTTTGATGACTTTACTTTTGATTAACTAGTTTTAGGGATAATTTTTCAAGCTGGTTAAGACCCTGATAGAGTTGAATGTTCCACTAAGACTGGTGGCTTTTGAGAGGAATTAGAAAAATCTATAGCATACCTAAAATGAAAGTATTTTATCACCTTCTATTAAACAAACAAACAAACCAGAAACAGATCCAAATAGGAGTAAAGTAGATATTAATGAAGATTTAGGAAAAGAAACACTGAGAAGTTAATAGATTGACATTAATTATATCAGATGTTTATAGAATTTAATGGATCTGGTTCTACAATATTATAACATCATTTCTCACCTCCCAAAATATTACTTGTCAAAAGTTTATTTTTCATCAACATGCAGATATAAATTGGTCCCTCAGAAAAATCAGCCAGGGCTAGAGGAAATGTTTCACATAATAAGTGTTTGCTTCATTTCTTTTTAAAGTCTATACTTTTTCACTGTCAATAACGATAACAGCATTCTGTTTTCCTGCTCATTAATCAGTCAGTAGCTCACTGATTCTTCCTGTTAACTCTATTCCGAAAACTAGCAAGATAGCAGATTCTCCTGCTTACAGAACAACCACACATGGAGCAGCAAAGATTTATCAAAAAGCCCATAATTTTATCTTTTCTAAAACAGAGTACTTCAGCAACAGTGCTAAGTACATTGATGTCTATATAATAGAAAGACAAAAATCCTATTACTTTGTTTTTGGTAAGACGGAATGTTGAAATAATAAAGAAGGTTAAAGATAGTAAATTTTTCATTGTCTTTTAAGAAAAAGTACTATCTATATCCATATCTATATATTCAGTTTTCTGACACAAATAGAAAATTGGGGGGTACTTTAATCTTTTTCAAATTTACTTTAAATTTATAAAGAATACAATTTAATAATTTTGTTGCATGGTTCTATGAGATTTAAAAAATACATAGAGTCACGTAATTACTTCCACAACCAAAATACAGAAATGTTTCAATACCCCCTTTCCAAAATGTCCTTGGTCTGCCACTTTATAGTCATACTTATTTCTTTAACTCTTAATACTACCAATCTGTTCACTATCCATATAGTTTTGCACTTTTCAGACCGTCATATAAAAGGAATCATACAGTAAGACTTTTGACCCTAACTTGTTTCAGTCAGTATAACATATTTGAAATATATGCATGTTGTTGTAGGTATCAATAGTTCATACCTTTTTTATGCTTAGGCAATATTACTTTAAATAGACTTAACATAATTTGATTTTTTTTTCTCCAGATGAGAGACATATGGGTTGCTTCTAGCTTTTGGTAAATGAAGCTGCTGTAAACATTTGTCCGCAGGTTTTTGAGTGAACATATGTTTTTGTTTAACTTGCATAAATATCTATAAGTGAAATTTCTGGGCAGAAATAAACTGTATACTTAACTTGGTAAGAAACTGCCAATATAATTTCCTTAGTGGCTATACCCACTTGGCATTGCTACCAGTAATGCATGAAAGTTTTACCTTCTCTTCTGCATCCTTTCCAGAACTTAGTATTGCCAGGTGATTTGTTGTTTGCTTGTATTTTGGTCATTCTAATAGGTGAGTAGTGGAATCTTATTCTCTTTTTAATTTGTATTTTCATCATCAAGGAGTAATAATGTTGATTATCTTTTCCATCTTGCTTGCCATCTGTACATTTTTGGCGGTGAGGTATTTGTTCAAGGTTTTGTCCATTGGTATTGAGTTTCTTATTGTTGAGTTTTGAGGGTTCTTCATATATGCTGGATAAAAACCCTTTGTCAGGTATAAAATTTGAAAATATTTTCTCTGAGTTTGTGGTTTGTGTTTTCATTCACAGAATGACTTTTACAAATTAAACATTTTTAATTTTAATGATGCCAATTAAATTTTTTCTTTTACAGATTTTTCATTTGATGTCATATCTAAGAAATCATTGCTTAATCCAGTTCTCAAAATTTTCTTACAGTTTTCTATTTTACATTTATGTCTATGATCCCTTTTGGGTCCATTTTTATATAAGGCATACAGCGTATATTGTTTTATTCTTTTAAATATGGATGACACAATGTCCCAGCACCACTAGTAAAAAAACTATTCTTTCCTCATTCAATTGGCTTTGTACTATTCTCAAAAATAAGTTGCACTTTTGTGTATAGCACTCTATTTGGACTTTCTATTGTTATATTGAGTTATGTGCCCACTCTTTTGCCAAAATCACACTGTCTTAATTGCTATAGTTTTATAATGGATTTTAATTCATGTTGTATAAATTTAACTTTATTTTTTTTTAAGTTTGGTCATTCTAGTTCCTTTGATTTTCCATAAATATGGTACAGTATATCATTTTTATTCTTTTACTTTTAATCAATCTATATCATGCTCTTTAAGTTATGTTTTTATAGGCAGCTTACTTATAGTTGAGTCTTTTTTAAAAATTTAGTCTGATAATCTTTGTTTTATAATGGGTGTGTTTGGACCCTTTTCATTAATGAGATAATTTATGTAGTGGATTAAGGCAACTATTTTTTACTTTTCTATTATTTTTCTCTGATATTTGTTTCTCTGCCTCTCCTTTCATACCTCTAATTGAATATTTGAATTTTAAAGAAATTACAATTTAATTAATGTATTGTCATTTGGCTAATATTTTGTGCTATTTTTAATAGTTTTCCTATGGGTTTAAATATACAAACAGTAAGTCTTCACTTAATGTTGTGGCTAGGTTGTTTTTTTTTTGTTTTGTTTTGTTTTTACAGAGACAGAGAGAGAGTCAGAGAGAGGGATAGATAGGGACAGACAGACAGGAATGGAGAGAGGTCAGAAGCATCATCATTAGTTTTTTGTTGCAACACCTTAGCTGTTGATTGATTGCTTTCTCATATGTGCCTTGACTGCAGGCCTTCAGCAGACCCAGTAACCCCTTGCTCGAGCCAGCAACCTTGGGTCCAAGATGGTGAGCTTCACTCTAACCAGATGAGCTTGTGCTCAAGCTGGCGACCTCAGGGTCTCGAACCTGGGTCCTCCACATCCCAGTCCAACGCTCTGTCCACTGCACCACTGCCTAGTCAGGCATGGCTAGGTTCTTGAAAACTGATTTGAAGCACAATGATAGAAAACAAAACCAATTTTACCATAAGTCAATTGCTTTAAACAAAAGTTAAATTCCTGTGTCATATTTCTGGTTAGAAAAATATCACGGACCTTTTAAATAAATACCCAAAACACATACATTTAAGAAAGATTAATGAACCTGACCAGGTGGTGGTGCAACCCCAATGCTCATCAATAGATGAGTAGATGAAAAAGCTGTGGTACACAATGGAACACTACTCAATCATAAAAAACAAAGGGCTCTCAGCATGGATAGACCTAGAAAGCATTATGCTAAGTAAAATAAATAAGTCAGAGAAAGACATATACCATATGATTTCATTTATATATGGACACTAAAGAACACTATAACTAAAAAAACCCCACAGAAATAGACTTATGGATACAGAAAACAGACTAATGATTGCCAGAGGAGTCGGGGGTTGGGAGACTGGGTAAAAAAGGTGAAGGGATTAAAAATATAGATTGGTAGTTACAATTGCTTGGCTATTATAAATAACATTTCAGTGAATATTGGGGTGCATATATTCTTTTGAATTAGTGCTTTGGGCTTCTTTGAATATACACTCAGCAGTTGAATCACTGGGCCATAACACAGAGCCATTTTTAGTTTTTTGAGATAATTCCGCACTGCTCTCTATGGTGGCTGCATTTCCACCAATAGTACATGAAGGTTCTCTTTTGTCCACATCGTTGCCAACTCTTGTGTGTTGATGTATTGATGATAGTTATGCTGAAAGGTATAAGGTGATTTCTCATTGTGGTTTTAATTAGCATTTCTTTGATGATTAGTAATCTTGATCATCTTATCATATGCCTATTGGCCAACTGTATGTCCTCTTTGGAGAAGTGTCTAGAGAGGTCCTTTGTCTTTTTTTAAACTAGATTGTTTGTTATTTTGGTGTTGAGTTGTATAAGTTCTTTATAAATTTGGATACTAACCCCTTATCAGATGTTTCAATGGCAAATATGTTCCCCCACTCAGTGGGTTGTCTTCATTTTGTTGATGGTTTGCTTTGCTGTGCAAAACTTTTTAGTTTGATAGAGTCCTATTTATTTATTTATTTTCCTTTTGTTTCTCTTGCCCAAGGAGATGTATCAGAAAAAATATTATAAAAAAATATCTAGCCTAACCTGTGGTGGCGCAGTAAATAAAACATCAACCTGGAATGCTGAAGTCGCCAGTTCAAAACCCTAGGCTTGTCCAATCAACACATATATGAGAAGCAATTACTAGGAGTTGATGCTTCCTGCTCCTCCCCTCTAAAATCAATAAATTAAAAAAATATTATAAAAAATTTTTGGTTAAAAAACAAAAGGGCCTGACCTGTGGTGGTGCAGTGGATAAAATGTCAACCTGGGACACTGAGGTCACTGGTTCGAAACCCTGGGCTTGCCTGGTCGAGGCACATATGGGAGCTGATGCTACCTGCTCCTTCCACTTCTATCTCTCTCTCTCCTCTCTAAAAATCTTTAATAAAAGGAAAAAGAACTATCTGGCATTTTATTGTCTATGTTTTATTTTAAGTATTTTTATGGTATCTAGTCTTAAAATTAAGTCTTCAATCTATTTTCTTTTTGTATCTTTCTGAAGTGAGAACCTGGGAAGCAGAGAGACAAGATTCCCACATGTGCCCAACAGGGATCCACCCAGCATGCCCACCAGGGGGCAATGCTTTGCCCAGTTGGGCTGTTGCGCCAATGCAACTGGAGCCATTCTAGCACCTGAGGTGGAGGCCAAGGTGCCATTCTCAGCACCCAGGCCAACTTTGCTCCAGTGGAACCTTGGCTGCGGGAGGGAAAGAGAGACAGAGAAGAAGGAAAAAGTAAGGGTGGAGAAGCAGATGGGCGCTTTTCCTGTGTTCCTTGGCTGGGAATAGAACCTGGGACTTCCACACGCTGGGCCGATGCTCTCCCACTGGGCCAACCAGCCAGAGTCAAGTCTTCCATCTATTTTGAGTTTGTTCTTGTATATGGTGTAAGAAGGTGGTCCAGTTTAATTTTCTTGCATGTTATCTGTCCAGTTTTCCCCAGGTGGCCACTAGGGGGTTCCTGTGGTCCAGGAAGCCTCATAGCCCAGAAAAAAATTCCTTGGCTAGTGGAAGGGTCCTGTCCAGGTGGAGGGAAAAGAAAGAAAGGAAAAGTGGCATTTGTGTGGTATAGACCTAAATTCTAGAACCAGTGAATGTTAGCCCTGAAAGGGACTTCATAACATTTTCAAACCTAAGTCCACATTTTTAAATTAGTAACTTACCAAAGTTACAGAGCTGGGGAGACACACAATTGGATAATACTCCAGATCTAATCAGTCCTTTATTTTTTCATTTTACACAGTTAGAATTCCAGGACAGTCAGTACATAGGCCTGACATCACAACATTGCAACCCCAAAGTGATTCAAGGGTTGAAAGTAATCTCCAGTATTGTTTTCATAAAATAGTAATAATGGTATGTGATCTTTGGAAATATATTCTAAGCCTATTATATCTATTTCATGTTTTCAAGTACTATAGAGCTTAGCTCAGTTCTGACGCCCAACACTGTCAAATAAATGCCCATTACTCACAGTTTGATAGTTATTAATAATTTTATTTTTCTTTCTTGGCTTAGACAAGTCCAGGAGTTAACTGTTACAACCCACTTTGTTGGTGGTAAAATTAAAAAAAAAAGAAAATGAACAAAAATATCAAAATATGCCACCTAAGTTGGTCAGACCTTTTAAATTGATAAAGTTAGGTGTAACTTTGGGTTCTGGACCCAATATCCTCATCACCTCAGTTCCTACTGCACCTCCCATGTTCCTCATTGCCCCATGTCTCCTCCCATGTCAAGTGCAGGCTCCTTCTTTTCATCCAGATTTTTGCACTCATCCAACCCACATATTTATTTAATTCTACTGTAGCAAGTTTTTGTGCAAGAAGCTGTGGAGCAGCACAAAGCAAAAATGAGTATTGCACTGATTTCAAGGAATCGATGGTTTAGTGGGGAGGAAAAGATGAAAGATGTACACAAACAGCTAAAATACAAGCTGACTATGGTTCATCAAGAGTGACTCAACCAAATGGTTAGAAATTTCTCAGTAGTTGGTTTTGCTTCTAACTAGAAAATTTTCCTACAGTTTCATGGGGAGCTGATATTTAACTAGGGCTCTAAAGGTAGAAACAGATGGGTCCAAATAGAGGATGTGGGTCTTCTCTGACACAATCCAGCTTTCCTATGTAAAAGGAGGTATTAATACACATTTATCCACTTTTAATGTATCTCGGAAAAGGTAGCAGCTGCCAACTTATCCCTCCATGTAAAAGTTTTGTTAATTCACAGAAAGAAAAGAACTCCTGGACAGTTCTAACAACAAATCAGCTGGAGAAGAAGGTAAGTGGTCAGAGGTGCTTTCACTCCACCTTCAACTCAGCTTTGCACATCAAAGGTCAAGCTGGAACAGTTAAAGATCTGTTTGTCACACTGTAATAGTGACCAGGGTGATAATGACCAACAGTGATTCAGAATACCTTGACTCTATTAGGACAGGGGACTGGTTAATAGAACTATTTTGTATAATATAAACATCAATAAAAGTGGCAACTACTTTTATTAGACTGAGCAGGGGCAACTAAGTATCTGGCACTGTCAGGTGAAAGAGAAAAAATTGACCAGAATTTTACAAGTCTTTGTGATCACTGTCAGTTGAGGCAAGGATGAAAATCTATTGGAAATCTATTTGGTGAGGGGTTAGAAATTGGAAGAAATGCTTATCATACTGTTTCCATTGCAAGACAAAGACAGAAAAGATCAAATCCGAGGCTATCTTCATGGCTTTGCCACTAAACTGTGGGCAATGGCTTAATGAGTTACAGAGAGTAGATTTCTCTTCTAACAAACAAGTGAAGGTATCTTCTCCTAAGCATGTGCTCACCGGCCCTGAAGTACTCCTCAACCCCCCAGGGTCCCTGTAAGTCTTAGCAATAAATTAAAAGAGCATGGGCTGCAAGTTATACTGTGTTAATTTTAAAAAACACATCTGAAAGCAACAATAAAATTAAATAGAGCCAGGTATACTAGAGAACACTTGGAAAGCCCTCTAAACATAAGTGAGGACAAAAGTGATTTAAAAATATAAGAACCCAGAGAGTGGGGTCACTGCATACTTACAAAATTGTACACATTTGGTACTTATGTGAGCAGCTATTTCTTTTTCTGGGAAACCCTCAATGCATTTTCAGGCAAGTAGAACCATTTTCCTGCTCTCAGTGGCTGCACCATAGTCAGTTCCCTGGGTCTAGGGTAGTATTTCCAAAAGTTTGGTGCTTATAAGATTAGCATCAGATATATGGTCTTCCCATGACCACTTCCTGTTGGTCTTAGAATAATTCTAACCCATAGCTCCAGGCTAACAAAGTTCAGCTGCAAGCTGCCAATAAAAGTGTTTGAGTGGAAGAATAAGGACAGAAATAAAAGGAATAGGGCTATTTAGGGGGAAAAAATCCAATTACATGAAATTCAGATATCATTAACAAGGAGTTTAGTGCCAATGTCCTTATGTCCCAAGAACAGTAAGTAAAAAAGGCTCTCAGAAGAAAAGTGGCACATTTGGGAGATGGATCATTAGTCCATCAAACCTTTAACATCTAAGGCTTCACAATAGTATCATCCTTGAATTGAGTCTTCTTGGGGATTGAGTTAGTTATCTATTGTCACATACAAATCATTCCAAAGTTTAGTGGCTTAAACAACAAACATTCATTACCTTGTAGTTTCTGAGGGTCAAGGATACTGACATGGCTCAATGGCTTTGTCTGGCTTCCTGTCTATCAGAAAGCTATAATCACACTTATCAGCCAGAGATTCTGTTATCTCAAGGTCCAACTCACAGAGTATCTACTTCTAAGCTCAGTCATGTGGCTGTTTATAAGCCTGAAATTCTTGCTGGCTACTATCTAGAGATATCATTTTTGCCCCATGGATTTCTATTTAGTTCAAAATACTGCAGTTGGCTTATTTCAGAGACAGAAAGTCAAGAGAAGAGCAAGAGAGGGGCCCAAACAAACCACAGACTATCAAATAGCTAATTACAGAAGTGACATCCCATTACTTCTGCCATACTTTATCATTAAATGTAAATTAGAAAATCCAGCCAAAACTCAAGAGTTGGGGATTATACAAGGTCAAGAATATCATGAGATGGGGATCATAGGAAGTCCACTTAGAGCAGTGGTTCTTAACCTTTTTTGAGGTACCGAACCCTTCTTTAGTGATAAATAAAATATTTTTTTCCAAATTCAAGACATAGGTATATGTTTTTTTTACTGGTGCACAAAATGAGCCATGCATGAACATCACCTTGCTCAAAGAACAAAACCAACAAAGTGCATGAACTCACAACAAATTACGGTATTACTTTATTCTGGCCTCCGCGGCAGAGGCTTCTCCGAACCCCTGAGACCGACTCATTGAACCCCTAGGGTTCAATAGAACCCAGGTTAAGAACCACTGATTTAGAGGTTTCTTACAACAGCGATGACTGCTAGTACTTTAAATATTTAGAATATGTTGGCAAGTAGCACATAGACTGCTTTACTTACAGTAAGTGTATGCTGGTAATGAGCCAGTGGGAAATAATATATTGTCTTTAAAAGACCAGTGAGTTGTCAAATGTTCTGAAGTTTTGTTCCAGCTATATCACTTAAAATTATAAAATGTGAAAGCAAAGGTTGTAGGAAGAATCCCTA